>CM065806.1:65724469-66924469 GCA_033398695.1 Orobanche coerulescens
TAAATCCCGAATACTATGAATCGTTGTCAGAGTTATATTCGGGAGTAGGAAATGATCGCCGTCATTCTGTAGGAATATAACACAAGAGTCGTAATCCAGGATATTCATCAATTTCATGACTTGCAGAGATAAGAGCATATTTCCTGGAAGGGTAGTTCAGTTTTCTAGTGATACATCAAGATGAAGTGCGATAGGGGTAATTAAACCCCCTATCCAAATCTCCCCTCTCGGTTTAGTAGCAACATCCTCAAAATGATCCATTAAAATAGCTCCGGTTGATGGATCCGTCCCGTAGAGCATATGAGATAGAAGGTATAATTCTCGTTGAGTGATTGGCCCTGTTTCTTTCCGGCCGAAGATAGTGCTCGCAATTACCTTGTGTAGATAGCGGAGGATAGGATTGAGAATTGAGGATCCTTTTGCCGACTTTGGGATGTAGGGACGTGCATCGCTCCCCGAGTACTCAACCATTGCCCGCCAATATGTCTCACACTCGAAACGATTGATTCGGTATTCTCCGTACCTTCGAGTGTCGTATATATCATCCAATTTTCCGGGAGATAGTTTTTCGTTCTTGTTGTCTAGACGGAATTCCAAAGTGGTCGGCTCATGGGTGATCGGGTCTCTTTTAACAGTAAGCGTGCTAAGGAATTCCAATGTGAGGCAGCGGTAGGTGGCCCATTGCTGTGTCATTATCGTCGTCCAACTTATTCTTTCTAGCAGCTTCATGACATCGTCTTTTATTCCCATTGCCGTCATGCATTATTCGTCCGGCCATCGAGTGGGGAGCATTTTTTTCCATCCTAACATCTCCCACCGTGCTAGGTGGGTTGGCGGGCGTTCAATTCCATAAGTTTCGGGCATCTCAACAGACCCTTGAGTCGGTATTCTCGTCGGTTGCTCAATTTCCGTTATGGGTCTTCCTCGCCCCCTTTGAGCCGCACCACGTCCCTGTTGGGCATTTCCTCGTCCTCGACCTCTGGCCATTTCTCTACAAGAAATTCATCGATTATCATTTGTTTCACAGAAGCTCAAAGTCACTATTTTTCGATAATATACGCTCCCCCAAACTTATTAACAATTGCACATTTCCCCAAAATAATCGTTTCTTCAAGAATACCCCAAATGTAAATTTCAACACCAATCATCATTGTATATAGCATCCCAATAATTTCAAACATGTCATTCAATCTCTCAATAATATAAGTTCCACATTTAATTCACGAGAATCGCAATCAAAAAATTCAACACATCAATACTCAGGAAAAAATCCAACAAAAATCAACTTAAGAACCCTAAATTGCTCAATAATTCATATTTCACAGAATCTCAATATAATGAAGAATTAAACCATCCAAAATCGTGAATCATACCTTAAATTCGGGGTAGAAAATGAAGAAAACTTTGAAAAAATCGCGACCCAAATCGGATAGATTCATCCGATTCCTACCCTTTGAAGCTCTTGGATTATGGAATAATGATGCAAACTTTGTTACTATGTAAGATTTACCACAATTTTTGCTTGATTTTGACGGATTGTAGGGGATTCGGGGCTAGGGTTTAGGATTGGGGGAGAAAGGAAAAAAATACGTTTTTGGGGAAGAAGATGAAACTGAAAGTCGGTCGTACTGTGTTTTTATACCTCCCGTCCGATACGGCCTGTGTCATACCTGTTTAGAAAAGCCAAGTTTCGCCTGACCTCCGACCCGACCGTGTCATATGACACGGCTCGTGTCGTACTAGCGTGGAACGTGAAAATTGCCTGGACAACCGACTCGACCGTGTCATATGACACGACCCGTGTCGTACCTGCGCAGAAAATGAAATATGGTCTGCCTACATGACCCGACCGTGTCAAATGACACAGTTCGTGTCATGCAGGCCTGGAAAGTGCAGTTTTGTCCTCTGGTCTTTTTCCTGCGAATTGAACACCAATAGTTGAACCGGTTAGTTCTACAATAAATAAAAATATAAAGAAAGTGCGAAAAAGAACAGAACATAAAAATTAAAACTATTGGTTGCCTCCCAATTAGTGCCAAGTTTAACGTCTTCAGCCGGACGTCTTCAACTGGAAGTTTTTATGGCTCGATCAAAGTTATTACCGACACGGCTTCCTTTTGATTTGGATGATAGTCGTGTTTGACTCGTTGTCCGTTAACTTTAAATAGCTCTCCGTCTCTGCTCATGAGCTCGACTATTCCGGGTGGAAGTACTTTCTTGATCACGAATGGCCCTGACCATCTTGATTTTAATTTTTTGGGAAACAATTTTAATCTTGAATTGTTGAGAAGGACTTGTTGCCCCGGCATAAATTCACATTTTACGATCATCTTGTCGTGCCATATTTTAGATCTCTCTTTGTAGATTCGAGAGTTTTTGTAGCATTCATCTTGGAATTCTTCCAACTCGTTTAGCTCTAGCAATCTTTTCTTTCCGGCGGCCTCAAAATCCATATTTATTATTTTTACCGCCCACATCGCCTTATGCTCCAATTTCAAAGGTAGGTGACATGATTTCCCAAATATGAGTTGATTAGGAGATGTTCCCAAAGGAGTTTTATAGGCCATATGATAAGCCCAAAGTGAATCGTCGAGCTTGGACGACCAATCATTCCAAGATGTACTCACCGTCTTTTCCAAGATTAATTTGATCTCTTTGTTAGCCGCTTCAGCTTGTCCATTTGCTTGGGGATGATAGGTCAATGATTTCTTAGGATCTTAAAATGTGTAGAAATGTGTCGTTTGTGCTTATATTATGTTTATTGGACTCGATCACGCTTAGGTACATTTTATTGATTTTGTAGGTACTTTATGGACATTAATCAAGCAAGAACGAAGTCTCAAACCTCAATACATATCAAGCAATGCGGAAACGAGAGATTGAGCCTAAAAAGGAGGAAAAACAGAGTCAAAAAGGACCAACACGAGCTCGGCCATGTCATTTGACACGGGCCGTGTCACAGGCTTGACCGTGCCAAAGTGACACGGTCGGGTTTCATATCCAGGCGATGTTGCATTATCCGGACGAGTATGACACGGGCCGTGTCATTTGACACGACCATGTCACTGGCTCGACCGTGTGATACAACACGGTCGGGTTCCTTCACCAGAAACAGATAGGATTTCTAGAGCAGTATGACACGGGCTGTGTCATTTGACACGGGCCGTGTCACTTTTCGGTGGAAAAATTACTTTTTGACATTTTTGCAAGATTTGAACAAGAAAAAAAATGATATTTTGGCTTTATAAAAGGGATCTTTTGCTGGACTTGAGAGATATTCTAATTTTGAGAGAGTTTTGGAGAGATTGGAGAGAGAAAACAAACACAAGAATGAGAGCTTTTCATCCAAAAAGAAGGAGATTCGAAGAAACCAAGGAAGAACACCTCAAGAACATTTGAAGGCTTGATTCGAGTTCACTCAAGACACCATCCGAGTTTTATCTTCTTCCTATCTTTTATTCATTTTGTTGTTTTATTTAGCATGAACATGATGAACATGATGATTATTAATCTTTCTTTTATTACCATGTCCGGCTAAACTCGTTTGATTCTGGGCGTGGGAGTATGTTGATTTGCTATGGTTTTGAGGGATTGATTATTAGATATATCTAGTGTGATTTCTTTATCAAATACTTGGTTTTAATTCATGTTAGAACACTTGATCAATGTTTTTGCATGTTTAACTTAATTGCTCATAATTCGAGAGAAGAGAGCATTAATAGGTTTCTAGTATTTGACGTAGTAAATTACGAGATTGAGAAATTGGTGATGAGCTATGATGGTATTTAATCTTATGAATATTTTGGAGTTAGATAATTTATAATAGACGGAGACGTTGTTACAGGTTGTTTAATCTACGTTTTAATGCATCTTGAGAGAGACTTTAGAATATTGTTGTGATTATCATTTTGGAGATGCGCGTAGAACTTTTTGGAACCAATCCCGACTAAACTTAGTAATCAACGGAAACCTAGCCTTGGAATCTACCTTTCTAAACTCTTGCAGTTCGCTTTATTATGAATATTTTCAATTGTTTTAATTTATTGTCTTCATTGTATTTTATTTCGTTAACCATCCATTCACCTTTCGATCGTCTAGATAAAACCGGAATCATTATAATCTAGTACTCAACACAATACGAATTTTTAGTCTCTGTGGAATACGACCTTGCTCGCCGCTTTCTGCAGTTACTCCGTACACTTGCGGACTATTTAAAAATTTAGCGAACAATCCAGAAAATCTTTGCAAAAATATGTGTAAAAATGAGTGTTATCACTCCTCGACGCCAGAAGCATGAGAGACTTATTCTTTATTGGTATTAAAGATAAAATCCACGTAATACAAATAGATTAAACTAATAACATCACTTCAAAAACCTTCTGAAGAGGATCATCTCGAAGACGAGAATCCCAATACCTTAATTTGCACGTGCACTAAATAATTATAATATTGGGATTATGGAAAGACCAAATCAAATATTATGGGAAATGTTGAATATTTGATTTTGTTGAAGTTGTCATGAACTTTGTGAATATGGGAGAATTGTTTATAAGAATGATAGTTGTCGACAACACTTTGTGTCTCAACAATTGCTAGTGGAGTGCCGGAAGCACTAATCAAATATAAGCAACTGAGACAGAGCTTAACTCACAAAATAAAAAAGAGTGGTGAAAGATAAGCGAGATTAGCATATCAAGGGTTTAAGAGCATACCCAAAACACATTCTCCTGTTGGCACTACATTCCGTCATTTAATATACATATGACAGTTATTATGAATATAGATATTCAATTAGTGACATCATCACCACATTTTTCTATAGGTCATTGGACGCGATTATCTATATGAAAGTCCCTGACGGACTTGAGGTTCCTAAAGTAATAGGAACATGAAATTCGCAACATGTACTATTTTAAGTTATAAATATTTATACCTTTTGAAATAATCTAGTGGATCAACCGACTAAGTGAATTCCTCCTGAAGAGGATATATGAGAATTATTTGAACTCATGTCTAAAGACAAGTTCAAAATGAAAAACTTATATGAAACTAAGTACTAGTATTGTCTCGACTTGTAGATCGAGCATATATGATGGAGAAATTTTATCCATTTAGCGATGTAAATGTTGTCTTACCACTTGAAGTGGATACTAACTCATATAGATCTCAAGAAGATAGCAAAGATATAAGAGGACCAGAAGTTCCTTACTTGTGTGCTATTGAAGCATTACATTATCAAGCCTGATATACAATTTGAAGTTAACATGCTAGCAAAATTTAATATTTCTCCAAGAAGGAGAATGTGGAATGGTGTTAACCATATTGATATATTACATGAAAGAGATTGAGATTCGATATTGGTGGCTATTAGGGTATTATGATCTCATATTTGTTCTCATAGTGCTTATTTATTATGATGAGAAATATTCTCCATTTATGTGTTGCATATAATGTTTGGGCAAGTAAGATGAAATTTATGCCTACATGAGCTCCAGAAGAACGGTAGTGATAATTTAGCAGACTCATTCACTAACTCTCTCTATGTATGAAAAATATATTCATCATATTGGAATACAAGATTGTTATCTTGAGGGGAGAAGTGATAAGTTTGAAATCATCTTGAAGATTATGTCGACCCTGAAGGTCAAATGGTCCTAAATACCAAATGGTTGTACTCTCTTTCCCTTTCTAAGTTTTTTCCCACCGGGTTTTTTTTAGTTAAGGTTTTTACTGTAACACCCCAAACTAGGCGATTATTACAGTGCCGTGGACTCCCGACTGGGACCCACCAGGCGAATGAAAATTAATGACTTAAATAATATAATTGTAGTACCGAACCACATTATATCATCAATTACTCCGATGAGGAGCTTCATTACAACACACCCAAGATAATACAGAATATATGTATATTTTATATGGAGATAAAATATACAATACTGAATAAAAATGAGTATTCAAACAGAAGTCTGCAGCGGAAATAAAATGAAGAACACGAATGACTGAAAAGGACTGGGGCGCCCTACTAGTATCACTGGGACTCCTTGCCGTCAATGTTCTCTTCCCGTGCTTTAGCCTTGCCATGACCTGAAAACAACATCCCCCAACGGGGGTCAGTTACACAGAACAACGATCCTCAAGAGTTGAATAAACACAATCATGATATATCTTAATTATGAAATTACGCTGAAGAGAGGCATCATAGTGCACCCGTAATGGTATGTGCAAGTGCACAAGACGAATGTCCGGACACACCCGTCCTTGTACCTAATTAGTCTCACGGAGGTACGTTACCGTGTACTAGTCCAATGTGTCGGTGAACCCGATCACATGACTATCATGTGCCCAACTAAAAATTCCACACATCCCCACCCGGCCACGCAATACGAACCCAGAAGGCCACAAGAGCAAAAGTGACCAAAGAACATTAATGAATAACAATACGAAAAAGGTCAAGAATGACTCATCGGGATGACATAATAATGAAATGAATGATAGATCATTGAAATGATTGGAACCGTCGTTCCTCGTGAATGAAATGATTATTTTAATAATTACAAGTCTCAACATGATTAGTACACTATGAATGATTATGATTTATGAATGAACAACAACAAACGGAATGAGTATCCTTTTAACCGAGTAAGAATTAACTTACTCAATACCAGTGAAGAATGTCCTTCCTCGAACAAATGTACTACAATGAGATGTCGGTCGCTCGAACAACCTTGAATAACACAATTACCCATAATCCGTTCAATATACGTATCAAGCACGATTATAACTAACTCAAAATGTCGGTATGACATAACCAAGTTCATTGGGGCATTATAACAAACACGTTGTAACCAATCTTCGATTATTTACGATCAACCTCAATTTTATCCATATCAAACCTCCAAGGAGTGTTACAACCCAACAAAAACATCTTCAATGCAATCAAAAATCCAATATGAGTATCCAATTCGAGATTTCAACAACATCTAACCGAAACCCCCCAAATCCAAATCAATATTCAAAGTGTTCTTGAATAATCCTTCAATAATCCAATGGATATTCATACAAACTCATAATCATATGTATATCTCTTCATACAACATGATTATAACATCCAAAACATCATATCTCTACACAAAATCAAAATCCAAGATGTTGAAGAATTTACCTTTGAAGATCCAAACACTTTGATCCGGTGAATTCGTGTTAAATCGACTATCCAAGCTTCCCAATCCAAGATATATGTTAGAAACACTCCTACCCAAGTGATGTGATGAAGAAAATCTCTCCCAAGAGCTTCTCTCTCGGAACTCAAGTGAAGGAATGAGAAAAATGAGCTCAACAACCCGTCCAGGTACTTAAGCACTGCCATTGTTACGGCCGTAACATCCCCAAGTCAACGGCCTTACGGCCGTAACCAGCCAACTCGTACGGGCGTAACTCGACCTCGTCGAAAAATCTGCCGACAGGCATACGGCCGTAACCTCACATGCCTTACGGGCGTAACTCGACTGATACGACCGTACTCGGCAAAACTTACGGGCGTATGAAGCCTTCGTCGAAACTGATCGGAACACCCTGCTCGAATTGTACAGCCGTAACCGGCCAAGCCTTACGGCCGTACCTACCGAAACCCTTACGGCCGTAAGTCCTCTTTGTCCGACTGTCCTGAAAACAACGAACGTATGTTACGGCCGTAATGCAAGCATGCTACGGCCGTAACTCGCTGCTGGACGCCAACGAAACGACAAGTCCGTCTACTCGACTCACATCGCTGAATGATCCGACATATCATACTTGTATGAATATAATTAAGTCCAATAACATAAGATAGACGATACTTCCAACACCAGATTACCAATCACGATGATTATGACAATACTCTCGATCGACTCGATTCTCATACGGAGATGAATGACGATCGATAAATGATACGCAGCTAAAAGTACGCCAACGATGAATACAAATGAATGAGTCGTGAATGATGAATGATTATTAATGATTGAATACTCCCACAGTGACAATTACTGAATGATAATGAGTGAATTATAACCTGGTATTACATACTCCCCCCTTAAAAAGAGTTTCATCCCCGAAACTAAGGGTCAAACAACTCGGGATAACTCTCCCGCATACTATCCTCGGTTTCCCAAGTAGCCTCTTCGACTCCGTGTCTAGACCATTGAATCTTGACCAAAGGAGTCGTCTTGTTCCTCAACTGCTTGATTCGCCGCTCTAATACTCGTATAGGACGCTCCTAATACGAATGATCATCCACGATCGCGATTTCGTCGAACTGAAGCATGTGACTCAGGTCGGCAACATACTTCCGCAACTGAGAGATGTGAAACAGATTATGAATTCGGCTCAACGCCGGAGATAAAGCCAATCGATAAGCCAGACTTCCTACTCAATCCAAAATCTCAAACGGTCCGATTAATCTCGAACTCAACTTTCCCTGCTTCCCAAAACAGAATATACCTCGACTCGGGGATACCTTGACCAAAACATGGTCACCTACCTCGAACTCTAATGGTCGACGACGATTATATGCATATGATTTATGTCGACTCTGCGCGGTCAACAAACGACTCCTGATCAAAGCTACCTTCTCGCGGGCGGCTATAAGCATATCGGGCTCGGTGCCGATTGATTCTAATAAGTTATCCCAACACAAAGGAGATCGAAAATAACAACCGTACAATGCCTCGTAAGGTGCCATCTTAATCGAAGCATGCCAACTGTTATTGTATGTGAACTCAATCAACGGTTGTTGGGCTTCCCAATCGTCTTTCCAATCGAGGACGCATGCCCTCAACATGTCCTCCAATGTCTGAATAGTCCTCTCTGATTGTCCGTCGGACTGAGGATGAAAAGTTGTGCTGAAATTTAGCTGAGTTCCCATGGCACGATGAACTGATTTCTAAAAATGTGACATGAATCGCCCATCACGATCAGAAACAATACTCTTAGGAGTACCATGCAATCTCACTATCTCTTTGATGAATAACTGGGCAAGTCTCTCGGGACCCCATGTATCCTTAATCTCAAGGAAATGAGCTGACTTAGTTAAACGGTCCACAATTACCCAAATTGTATTCATGCCACGACGACTCATCGGCAAATTCATGATGAAGTTCATTGAAATATCCTCCCACTTCCACTCTGGAATAGGGAGCGGTTTCAGCATACCCGCCGGTCGCTGATGTTCTATCTTGACATGCTGACAGGTTAGGCATCTTGAAACAAATTCTGCGACTTCTCGCTTCATATTACTCCACCAGAATTTTGTTTCAAGTCTTTGTACATCTTGCTAGACCCCAGATGAATGGAATAAGGGGTAGTATGAGCTTCTCTCAAAATCGAGTTTTTCAACTCGTCGTTCGCCGGTACGCATAACTGATTCTTAAATCGCAAAATTCCATCCTCGTGGGCCACAAATACAGGGGCTTTCCCCTGAGCCACATCCTCTTGGATACGCAACAGAAACGGGTCTGAACCCTGATTCACTCTGACTGCCTCCTCAAGTGGCGATGAAATCTCCAACATGCAAAGTTGCCCTTGCACTCGCTGTAACCAGACCTCGATCTCGGGTCTAAGGAATTCCTGCTAAAGCTCCTTCTGAACTGTTAAACGAGCAAGCATTTGCTCCTAAATGGACTTACGACTCAAGGCATCGGCAACCACGTTCGCCTTGCCCAGGTGGTACAGGATCTCAATATCATAACCTTTGATTAGTTCCAACCACCGCCTCTGTCGCATATTTAACTCCTTCTGAGTAAATATATACTTCAAACTCTTATGGTCGGTGAAAATCTGACAGGTGACGCCATAAAGATAATGACGCCAATTCTTCAATGCGAATACCACGGCCGCTAGCTCTAGGTCATGGTTGGATAGTTGACCTCGTAAGGTCTCAGTTGCCATGAAGCATAGGCAATAACCTTCCCATTCTGCATTAGTACACATCCGAGATCGTGTCTGGACACATCACTATAAACCACGAATTCTTCCGTCCCTTGCAGTAAGGAAAGGACAGGTGCTGAAATTAAATGGCTCTTGAGTTCGTCAAAACTCTGCTGACACGCGTCGGACCACATGTATTTCTTATCCTTTCGCAAAAGGTTCATCATGGGTTGAGCAATTTTAGAAAACCCTTCCACAAATCGCCGGTAATATCCTGCTAATCCGAGAAAGCTTCGGATTTCCTTAACATTCTTTGGAGGTTGCCAATCTCGGATCGCCTCCGTCTTCTGAGGGTCGACACGAACTCCGTCTGATGAAATTACATGTCCGAGAAATGTCACCTCGGACATCCAGAACTCACATTTGGAAAACTTTCCATAAAGTTGCTCTCGTCTCAACACGTCGAGAACGTGATGAAGGTGAACTTCGTGCTCCTCTCGGTCACGATAATAAATCAAAATGTCGTCAATGAAGACAACCACAAACTGATCCAAATAGTCGATGAAAACCCAATTCATTAACTCCATGAACACCGCAGGTGCATTAGTTAACCCAAACGGCATTACTACAAACTCATAATGACCATAGCGTGTTCGAAAAGCCGTCCTTGTGATATCCGACTCTCGGATTCGCAACTGATGATATCCAGATCTTAAATCCATCTTGGAAAATACTAAATCTCCCTGAAGTTGATCCAAAAGATCATCAATATGGGGCAGAGAAATTTATTCTTGATCGTCACCCTGTTCAACTCCCGATAATCAATACACAAATGAAAAGAACCGTCCTTTTTCTTGACAAATAACACTGGTGCTCCCCACGGGGATGCACTCGGTCGAATATAACCCTTATCGGTCAAATCCTCTAATTAATTCTTTAATTCCAGTATTTCGATCAGGGCCATCCGATACGGTGCCTTTGATATTGGAGACTTACCAGGCTCCAACTCAATCGTGAATTCCACATCTCGTAGTGGAGGCAAACCAGATAACTCGTCTGGAAATACATCGGCATATTCTCTCACTACCGGAATATCCGCCAACATTATTGATGATTTCCCGGTCTTGGTCATATAGCACCAATAACCAACACAACCCTGACTGAGTAATTTCACTGCTTTCATCAAGTTGATGACTCTCCTAAAACAACTGGGATTACCTCCATGAAATACGCATTCGACCCCATCGTTTGAAATGATAGTGACCATACGCTTACGGACACTAATGATGGCATCGTGACGATCCATCCAATCAATACCCAAGATGACATCGTCTCTCGGTAAATCTACCACAATTTGGTCTGCTAACCAATCACGGCCATGAAGCTGAATCGGAAAATCCATAATCTCATGATTTCTGATAATTCGTCTACTATCTGGTAGACCAATGACATACGGCTCACAACTAGTAGCACTACCCAGACATACGAAATGAATGAATGCGATGCACCAGTATCAAAAAGGGTACACACAGGTTGAGATAGAATATCGAGTGTACCTGAGAGCATCCTGGCCTTCGGATTGTCGGTCCTCTTCATCTCATAAATTCGGGGCTTGCTAGTCCCCGCACCGGACGCTCCTGTTTGATGACTATGGGCTCCGCCTTTGTTTGCTCCTGTCGTCCTAAACGATGCAGACTGAGTAGCCTGATTATGAACAACTGACTACTTCGGGGCTTGAGATGACGCCGGAGTAGGTTTTGAGTCTCTTCGGCAAAAATGGGCCTTATGCCCAGCAATCCCACAGTTATGACATGTGATAGTCTGCCTTGGACACTTGGTGCTGAAATGACCAAGTTCTCCACAGTTGAAATAGGTGATGGCCGAACTGGCCGCTCAGGACTGTGATTCCGCGGTTCTGGGCGCCACAGGAGGTCGCTCAGAGAAAGTAGAGCCCGCACGAGGCTTCTTGAAGGTTGACTGACCGCCTTCAGACTGAATACAATTCTTAGACTTCTTGATAGCAGATGAAGGTTGTTTCTTAGAAATCTCCTTAGCAGTAAGCTCATAAGTAAGAGCTTTCTCGATGAATTCAGCCAGAGTGGTACAATTGTGATTAAGCAACTACATCCGCATACGAGGTTTCAACCTCTTGCTGAAATACTTGATCTTGTCCGCCTCAGAGTGAATAATAGATGAGGCGAAAGGAAGTAGCTCCTGAAATTTCTCGGCGACGGCGAGAACATCATCGTCTGTGGAGGGGTCGGGAGTGAGTAATTCTCATAACTTGGCCTCTCTGAGTGGGGCCCGATGATACCTCTCCATCATGAGAGTCTTGAATTGTTCCCAAGTACATGCTCCGTCGGTGGGCTTCAACGACAACCACCATGAATGAGCGCTCTTACCCAGATATTAAGCCGCAACTGAAACTTTGTGCCCTTCAGGACACTCCACCATAGCAAACAACTTCTCGAAATGCTCAAGCCAGTGAACAATATCTGCCGGCTCAGATGAGCCCTCAAAAATAGGTGGTCTATGGCGAGAGATGTCGCTAATAATACTGCTTACACCCCTCTCTTGCCCCTGAGGTGGCGGCGGAGGAGCCTGCTGATTCTGAGCTGTTGAGTTCTGCATCGTCTCCATGAGGCGTGCCATATGTGTCATCTGGGCCATCATGCCCTGCATAAAAGCGAGTGGATCAACCCGAACACCTTCTGATTGAGCTGTGTCCCGGGTACGACTCCCTAACAGTGAATGATCATTTCTGGGTGAATGAGTGGCAGCATCGCTGCTCGATGAATTAACATTATTCCTCGCGTTCGCGCGTGTATTCACACGAGCTCTCGGGTTTCGGCCCGCACCACGGCCTCTTCCCCTGCGTCCTCTGCCTGTTTTCTCCATACTGAAGTAGGAAAGTCACATGATAATTATAGATTTCGTATGAATATCGCATTATGATTACGTCATGAAATGATGAAAATGAGCATACGCGCTCTAACACAATGATTACATGAATGATCCACTGAGGTGACATGATTAGCTGATGAAAATCTTTGAAATGATTATCTTTAACAAGTTAACAAGATTAATGATACGATCCTCAAGATCAACAACTGAAAAGTGAAATGAACTGATTGAGTTAACATGATCGACATGATCAAATGAAAATAATGATTGAGGATTGTTGACTGTTGAAAATACAATCATGATATATCTTAATTATGAAATTACGCTGAAGAGAGGCATCATAGTGCGCCTGTAATGGTATGTGCAAGTGCACAAGACGAGTGTCCGGACACACCCGCCCTTGTACCTAATTAGTCTCACGGAGGTACGTTACCGTGTACACAGTCCAATGTGTCGGTGAACCCGATCACATAACTATCATGTGCCCGACTAAAAATTCCACACATCCCCACCGGCCACGCAATACGAACCCAGAAGGCCACAAGAGCAAAAGTGACCAAAGAACATTAATGAATAACAATACGACAAAGGTCAAGAATGACTCACCGGGATGACATAATAATGAAATGAATGATAGCTCATTGAAATGATTCGAACCGTCATTCCTCATGAATGAAATGATTATTTTGATAATTACAAGTCTCAACATGATTAGTACACTATGAATGATTATGATTTATGAATGAACAACAACAAAAGGAATGAGTATCCATTTAACCGAGTAAGAATTAACTTACTCAATACCAGTGAAGAATGTCCTTCCTCGAACAAACGTCCTACAATGAGATGTCGGTCGCTCGAACAACCTTGAATAACACAATTACCCACAATCCGTTCAATATACGTATCAAGCACGATTATAACTAACTCAAAATGTCGGTATGACAAAGGCAAGTTCATTGGGGCATTATAACAAACACGTTGTAACCAATCTTCGATTGTTTACGATCAACCTCAATTTTATCCATATCAAACCTCCAAGGAGTGTTACAACCCAACAAAAATATCTTCAATGCAATCAAAAATCCAATATGAATATCCATTTCGAGATTTCAACAACATCTAATCGAAAACCCCCAAATCCAAATCAATATTCAAAGTGTTCTTGAATAATCCTTCAATAATCCAATGAATATTCATACAAACTCATAATCATATGTATATCTCTTCATAAAACATGATTATAATATCCAAAACATCATATCTCTACACAAAATCGAAATCCAAGATGTTGAAGAATTTACCTTTGAAGATCCAAACACTTTGATCCGGTGAATTCGTGTTAAATCGACTATCCAAGCTTCCCAATCCAAGATATATGTTAAAAACACTCCTACCCAAGTGATGTGTTGAAGAAAATCTCTCCCAAGAACTTCTCTCTCGGAACTCAAGTAAAGGAATGAGAAAAATGAGCTCAACAACCCGTCCAGGTACTTAAGTACTGCCATTGTTACGGCCGTAACTCAGCCTACTTACGGCCGTAACATCCCCAAGTCAACGGCCTTACGGACATAACCAGCCAACTCAACCTCGTCGAAAAATCTGCCGACAGGCATACGGCCGTAACCGCACATGCCTTACGGGCGTAACTCGACTGATACGGCCGTACTCGGCAAAATTTATGGGCGTATGAAGCCTTCGTCGAAACTGACCAGAACACCCTGCTCGAATCGTATGGCCGTAACCGGCCAAGCCTTACGGCTGTACCTGCCTTAACTTACGGCCGTATGCCGCAACCCTTACGGCCGTAAGTCCTCTTCGTCCAAACTGTCCTAAAAACAACGAACGTATGTTACGGCCGTAACTCGCTGCTGGACGCCAACGAAATGACAAGTCTGTCTACTCGACTCACATCGCTGAATGATCCGACATATCATACTTGTATGAATATAATTAAGTCCAATAACATAAGATAGACGATACTTCCAACACCAGATTACTAATCACGATGATTATGACAATACTCTCTACTCGATTCTCATACGGAGATGAATGATGATCGATAAATGATACACGGCTAAAAATACGCCAACGATGAATACAAATGAATGAGTCATGAATGATGAATGATTATTAATGAGTGAATACTCCGATAGTGACAATTACTGAATGATAATGAGTGAATTACAACCGGTTATGACATATTCTCCCTTAAAAATAGTTTCGTTCCCGATACTAAGGGTCAAAAAACTCGGGATAACTCTCTCACATACTATCCTCGGTTTCCAAAGTAGCCTCTTCGACTCCGTGTTTAGACCACTGAATCTTGACCAAAGGAATCGTCTTGGTCCTCAACTGCTTGATTCACTGCTCTAAGACTCGTATAGGACGCTCCTCATACGAATGATCATCCGCGATCGCGATTTCGTCGAACTGAAGTATGTGACACGGGTCGGAAACATACTTCCACAACTGAGAGACGTGAAACACATTATGAATTCGGCTCAATGCCGGAGGTAAAGCCAATCGATAAGCCAGACTGCCTACTCGATCCAAAATGTCAAACGGTCCGTTAAATCTCAGACTCAACTTTCCCCGCTTCCCGAAACGGAATATACCTCGACTCGGGGATACCTTGACCAAAACGTGGTCACCTGCCTCGAAATCTAATGGTCGACGACGATTATCTGCATATGATTTCTGTCGACTCTGAGAGGTCAACAAACGACTACTGATCAAAGCTACCTTCTCGCAGGTGGCTATAAGCATACCGGGCTCGGTGTTGATTGATTCTGATAAGTCATCCCAACACAAAGGAGATCGAAAACGACGACCGTACAAGGCTTCGTAAGGTGTCATCTTAATCGAACCATGCCAACTGTTATTGTACGTGAACTCAATCAACGGTAGTTGGGCTTCCCAATCGTCTTTCCAATCAAGAACGCATGCCCTCAACATGTCCTCTAATGTCTAAATAGTCCTCTCTGATTGTCCGTCGGACTGAGGATGAAAAGCTGTGCTGAAATTAAGCTGAGTTTCCATGGCACGATGAACTGATTTCCAAAAATGTGACACGAATCGCCCATCACGATCAGAAACAATACTCTTAGGAGTACCATGCAATCTCACTATCTCTTTGATGAATAACTGGGCAAGTCTCTCGGGACCCCACGTATCCTTAATCTCAAGAAAATGAGCTGACTTAGTTAAACGGTCCACAATTACCCAAATTGTATTCATGCCACGACGACTCATCGGCAAATTCATGATGAAGTTCATTGAAATATCCTCCCACTTCCACTCTGGAATAGGGAGCGGTTTCAGCATACCCGCCGGTCGCTGATGTTCTATCTTGACATGCTGACAGGTTAGGCATCTTGAAACAAATTCTGCGACTTCTCGCTTCATATTACTCAGTAATTTTGTTTCAAGTCTTTGTACATCTTGCTAGACCCCGAATGAATGGAATAAGGGGTAGCATGAGCTTCTCTCAAAATCGAGTTTTTCAACTCATCGTTCGCCGGTACGTATAACAGTTTCTTAAATCGCAAAAGTCTATCCTCGTGGACCACAAATCCAGGGGCTTTCCCCTGAGCCACATCCTCCCGGATGTGCAACAAAAACGGGTCTGAACCCTGATTCACTCTGATTGCCTCCTCAAGTGGCGATGAAATCTCCAACATGCAAAGTTGCCCTTGCACTCGCTGTAACCAGACCTCGATCTCGGGTCTAAGGAATTCCTGCTAAAGCTCCTTCTGAACTATTAAACGAGCAAGCATTTGCTCCTAAATGGACTTATGACTCAAGGTATCGGCAACCACGTTCGCCTTGCCCAGATGGTACAGGATCTCAATATCATAACCTCTGATTAGTTCCAACCACCGCCTCTGTCGCATATTTAACTCCTTTTGAGTAAATATATACTTCAAACTATTATGGTCGGTGAAATTCTGACAGGTGACGCCATAAAGATAATGACGCCAATTCTTCAACGCGAATACCACAACCGCTAGCTCTAGGTCATGGGTCGGATAGTTGACCTCGTAAGGTCTCAGTTGCCGTGAAGCATAGGCAATAACCTTCCCATTCTGCATTAGTACACATCCGAGATCGTGTCCGGACGTATCACTATAAAACGAATCCTTCCGTCCCTTGCGGTAAGGAAAGGACAGGTGCTGAAATTAAACGGCTCTTGAGTTCGTCAAAACTCTGCTGACACGCGTCGGACCACATGTATTTCTTATCCTTTCGCAAAAGGTTCATCATGGGTTGAGCAATTTTAGAAAACCCTTCCACAAATCGTCGGTAATATCCTGCTAATCCGAGAAAGCTTCGGATTTCGTTAACATTCTTCGGAGGTTGCCAATCTCGGATCGCCTCCGTCTTCTGAGGGTCGACACGAACTCCGTCTGATGAAATTACATGTCCGAGAAATGTCACCTCGGACATCCAGAACTCACATTTGGAAAACTTTACATAAAGTTGCTCTCGTCTCAACACGTCGAGAACGTGATGAAGGTGAACTTCGTGCTCCTCTTGGTCACGAGAATAAATCAAAATGTCGTCAATGAAGACAACCACAAACTGATCCAAATAGTCGATGAAAATCCAATTCATTAACTCCATGAACACCGCAGGTGCATTAGTTAACCCAAACGGCATTACCACAAAATCATAATGACCATAGCGTGTTTGAAAAGCCGTCCTTGCGATATCCGACTCTCGGATTCGCAACTGATGATATCCAGATCTTAAATCCATCTTGAAAAATACTGAATCTCCCTGAAGTTGATCCAAAAGATCATCAATATGGGGTAGAGGATATTTATTCTTGATCGTCACCCTGTTAAACTCCCGATAATTGATACACAAACGAAAAGAACCGTCATTCTTGTTGACAAATAACACTAGTGCTCCCCACGGGGACGCACTCGGTCGAATATAACCCTTATCGGTCAAATCCTCTAATTGATTCTTTAATTCCAGTATTTCGATCGGGGCCATCCGATACGGTGCCTTCGATATTGGAGACGTACTAGGCTCCAACTCAATCGTGAATTCCACATCTCGCTGTGGAGGCAAACTAGGCAACTCGTCTTGAAATACATCGACATATTCTCTCACTACCGGAATATCCGCCAACATTATTGATGATTTCCCGGTCTTGGTCATATAGCACCAATAACCAACACAACCCTGACTGAGTAATTTCACTGCTTTAATCAAGTTGATGACTCTCCCGGAACAACTGGGATTACCTCCCTGAAATACGCATTCGACCCCATCATTTGAAATGATAGTGACCATACGCTTACGGACACTAATGATGGCATCGTGACGATCCATCCAATCAATACCCAAGATGACGTCGCCTCTCGGTAAATCTACCACAATTAGGTCTGCTAACCAATCACGACCATGAAGCTGAATCGGACAATCTCTAATCTCATGATTTCCGATAATTCATCTACCATCTGGTAGACCAATGATTAGTCGGCGAACTTATTCACAAAGGCATTGCTGACATTCAAAAGACTGGTACACAAGATCGGAATGCGTCAACTCAAAGATCTTATGTAATCAATTTCAGGGGGAGTAGCTGTACTCTTTTTCCTTCGATCGGGTTTTTTCCCACGGGATTTTCCCGACAAGGTTTTAATGAGGCAACATATATTAAAGGTCATTCAAGAGAGAGTGTTGTAATTAATGTATTTATTAATAAATGACCTTTATACCCCCGAAACCCTAGATGTGTACCTATAAATAAAGGTCTTTGGCCCTCATAAGAATACACACATTATTCTTACTCTCTTCTAGTTTCTCTCTTTTTCTCTGAATTTTATAACAAAAACAAAAAGAAAAAATATATTAATGTTTCAAATGATATTTTTATATCTTTAATATTACTGTATACATATAACGATGTTAAATTCGAATTGTGTTAGGATATGAACTTTTAAAGTCGTTACGGTGTAGACATAACGATATTAAAGTCATTATTGATACAAATATTAAAAATAATTTTGAACTATCTTAGAATTCAAACCTTACACCTAAAAAATAATTTTGAGCTTGGCAGCTTAATCAATTCTACCAAGAACCTTATATGTACAACTTATCTCTAACAATAATATATATTTCAATAATAACAACAACAACAATAACAACAACAATAATAATAATATAAAATATACTACATCAACAATAATAATATATACTCCAATAATAATTATTATAATAATGATATTAATAATATATACTGGAAAAACAATAACAACAATAATTATAATTTATACTAGGGTTAATTTGGTATAAATACAGCAACTTTCACCATTTTTGAATTTCGTCATGACTTTGAAAACTTGCGTGTAAGTACATGAACTTTCTTCCCCTTTTGATTTTTGACACTGGTAGTTCTCCGACGGTGATGTGGCAAGTTTCTAAATTACGTGGCTTTTCACAAATCACGTAGATTAAGCTGGCTTAACCTTAATTAAGTTGGGATGAAACAACCTTGTTTTGACTTAAATGAAACGACAACTTTGCACCCGATTACATAATACATTGTTGTTCCTATTGTCTATTCATTAATCGAGACAGATTGAAGGGGATAGAGACGAGCTGCGAGCTAAGGGGATTTTTCATACCATGCGAAATTAGGGTTCTTCCGTGAAATTAATTGGGGATTTCATACCACGAGGGCTGCGGTAGCCTGAAATGGCGAGCAAGTACGCCCTTCTCCTCTCTATTTTGGGTGTCTTCGATTTCTCATGCAATTAGGTGAATTAATTCGTGTATTGTATACATTTCCAAGTTCGCGCTAATTATGCAACACGGTATGCATTTTTTAGAAATTGGGGGTAGATAAGTATATGGTAATTGGAGTAACGAGGTTGTGAATGGATTGGATAGTGTTTTATTTGGCTATTTTGACTTAGCGGATGTGGTTATGAAATTAGGATTTGAATCTTGAAAAAATTTGGTTTAGAACTTCTTGGGATAATAGTTTCACTACAATTTAAAAGCGATAAAGAAGTTTTGCGCATGTTCGATCTACTAGATGATCATTGTAGACATGATAAGATATATGTCGAGGGTGCTAGAAAGGTTGGGCAAAAGGATGTATATCTACAAGATGACATGGAAGATATCATGCATGTGTATGAGAATGCAATTGATAATTATTGCGGTGAGAATAAGACTGTGAAAGAGACGGTGAATGAGAAAATGAAGGAGAAAATAAAGAAGACAGAAAGGGTGATTGAAACTGATGATGGTGTATGGAAAGCAATGGATGATATTGGAGTTGGGGGATGATGATTATTACCCTGATGAAGATGTGGAAACTGATGATAGCTAAGTGATACAGAGTTGGCATCAGAAGATGAGGAGTATATGAGTGCTTGCAAGAACATTAGGATTGACAGGAAGACATATAATGATATTGGGAGATACAATTGATGATATCAATGTGCAGGAGATTGATATAGTGGAATCAAAATATGACGTTTCTGACGATGGGATGTGCCATTATGAGACAAATGAGGAGGACTTGAAGCTGTCAATAAAGTGAAAAAGGTGACATGTGATCCAAGATGCGATCATAAGACCTTGCAACTTCAACTTGTGATGAAGTTTGAGAGTGGGGAGCAATGTAGAGAGGTGGCGTTCACAACTAAAGCTATTTGTGAAGGGTGGAACACTCATTTCAGCAGAGTTGGTTAATGAAGGTGTTAGGCCAGATGTGAACCTCCATGCAATTAGAGATTCTACGGGAGTGTGGTGAAACCAAATAACACTTTTATAATCAATAGTCTTTCAAGTTGTAAGCATACTTGCCACAGGACGGATGATAATGATAATTTGTTTGTTAGTTCTAAGTATAGCAAATCAATATCTGAATGTTTTTAAGTTGAGGAAGAATTTTACCATTGATGATCTAAGGGCGGACATTATTGAGAGATACAACTTTAAGGTGAAACCAAATAGGCTATACAAAGCAAGGCAAATTGCTTTCAAAAAATTGCATAGAACAGTGACTGCTCATTATGCCAAGTTGAGGAGATACATAGCAGAATTGATGAGAAGTGATCCAGGGGGCAGATTTCAGCTAATGTGCAGTGAGGGTGCTGTATTCAAAGGGATTTACATTGGGTTTAGCTCATTGATGAAAAGTCTCAAGTTGGGATATAGACCTATTATTGGTCTTGATGGTTGTTTTTTAAAAACAACATTAGATGGAATTTTACTTTCTGTTGTTGGGAAAGATGGAAATGATGTTTCCACTAGCATGGGGTGTTGTGGAGGTTGAGAATGAAGAAAACTGGAAGTGGTTTACATAATGCCTGCTTGAGGAATTGGACTCAATAGTTAGGAGCGGTTACACATTCATATCAGATCAACAGAAGGTAATTTGCTCACTTCTCATATTGTATGAAAATTAACTTGCTGACCTTTATGCTATATATATGTAATTCGCTCTCTTCATTTGTTTTTTTTGCCCCTGATAAAAGCATTAGCTGATTTAGCTCCTATGGCTGAGCACAGAAACTTTACTAGACATGTATACTCAAATCGGAACAAGAAGCACAAGGGCATTATCTTGAAGAATATGTTCTGTAGAGGTGTTAGGAGCACTTATGCGGAGGAGTGGCATCTACCAGTGGAGGAGATAAAAAAGGAGAAAGAGTCTGCATAAGCAGACTTCTTGGAGAGGGAGCCTAAGAAATTTTGTAAGGCATATATCAACAGTACTCCTAAACGTGACATGATCGATAACAATATTAGTGATACATTTAATGGGTACATAATACGGTCCAGAGGGAAGCATATCATAAACATGTTGGAGGAAATAAGATGTTTTAGGAGACAAATTATTATTTATATGTATGTGCCAGTTTTAAATTAATTATGTGATGATTAATTTTAGTATATGTTTGGTGTATGGCATGACCATAAAATAACTAATATGATTATATATTTCAATTTATTATTGGGTTGGTTTTAACATCCTCCGTGTCATTTAATTATAATTGTTTTTTACGGCCTGTGAGTCATCTTTCAATTTATTATTATTATTTACGGCCTGCATGTCGTTTGCCCTTTTGTAGTTTCTTTACTAGTGTAGTATATTTTTCATTAACATAATGAAGACAAGAAGGAGACGAAGGACAAATTCGAGGAGCCAATTGATCGCGTATAACATTCCATGGGTTTGGAAGATCAATGAAGACCAATTATACCCTTTAGATTGACCTTTGTGATTTTCATGTTGGCTCATGAAAATCACATTAAGATTATGGTCATGCTATACATGGTCCTATGTCTTTTATGTCATGTGATGCTATGTATGTTTAAATTTATGCATGTATGTGATGCGATGTATGTTTAGATATATGTTAGCCAACATAGAGATGCAACATAGGATAAAACCCCTCGTTAAATTTTTTTCTATTAATGTCTTTCAATTAAAAACACCTATCAAGAATTCGATAATCTTGAGCAGGTCATGCCAAAACTGGGTGCTGAATTTATCTTAGTATGGTAGGATGGGTAATGGTGATACCTATGTGTTTTAGTGAACTAAGAATTCAAAATAGTTTTGAACCTTAAGGTATAAGATGGCATTATAACATGCTTGGACATAAGATGCCAAATCCCATAAGTATAATCTAAGAGTTACATATGATGTAACCGATAAAGAGTTAGCCACCTAAAGTAGCTCAATTCTAGGCGTCATGCCAAAGCTGAGTTTAGAATTGTGCAAAATAGGGTCTTAGCCCACTAAAATTATAAATGTTTAAAAATTGAGGATATTTTGTTTTAGTGGGAGTATTTTTCGAGAAATAAAATTGTTACTAAATACTTTACAAATTGAATTTTGTAGATAATAAAATAGCATTAAACAACACATCCACCATTTCACTGTAATCCGTCCTTGGGAAGGATAAGCTCAAATAGAACGACAGCAACTATTTGGATTGGATCGGGAGCTTGAGAATGTTCTCAAGCAAGAAAGAAAATTGTACGTTCTTGGGGGAAGAAATTCCCGATGAGCCTGCTGACAATGCTAACAAAGAAATAAAAGCTAAATGGAAGAAACATTATGATGATTCCATTGATGTCACTTGTCTTATGTTGGCTACCATTTATCTAGAACTTCAGAAGAATCTGGAAGAAATGGAAGACTATGATCTTAATACGCACCTCAAGGAAACTTTCTCAAAGCATGCTAGGCAAGATAGATATGAGACTTTTCAAGCCTTGTATGCTTACAAGATGGTTGAGGGGACATCTGTCAGCACTTATCTGCTCAACACGAAAGGATATACTAATCATCTTGATAGGCTTGGTTTTCCACTTTCAGAGCACTTCACGGATGTGATCCTAAACTCATTGATCGATAGTTTCGGTTAGTTCATTATGAACTATAATATGAATGAGATAGAGAAGTCCATTGCTGAGCTACATGGAATGCTTAAAATGGCTGATCAAAATATTAAGAAGAAACCAAGCCACGTGTTGATGGTCAGCAGAACATAGGCAAGGGTAAAGGTAAAACAAAAGTTGCCAAAGCTAGAGACCCAACTAAGCCGGTTTTCAAGCCAAAAGCTCTCAAATATTGAAATTGCCATCATTGTAATAAACTAGGATACTGGAAAAGAAATTGCAAGGTTTACTTGGAAGAACTAAAGCGTATCAAGGGTGGTGAGACTGCCACAGTTATATTTGTTATAGAAGTTAAACTTATCTACTTCTAATTCCTGGGTATTAGATACTAGATGTGGATCTCACATTTGTACAAATGTGCAGGGGTTGAGAAGCAGAAGATAACTGAAGAAATTGGAATTGGATCTAAGAGTCGGCAATGGAGCAAGAGTTGCTGCACTAGCCATTGGAACTTATGATCTAGTTATACCCAATGGGGTTTTATTAGTTTTGAACAATTGCTATTATGTTCCTGCTATGAATAGCAATATTATTTCAGTTTCTACATTAGATTGTGAAGGTTAAAGTTTTCTTATTAAGAATAAGATTATTTGTATTTTCTTTGATGATTTGCTTCATGGTACTGCAAAGTTATATACCGGCCTTTAAAATATTGATCTAGATGAGTCCAATAATTTAGAAGTCTATAACATTGCCACCAAGAAACCTAAGCCCCACGATTCTAATCCGAATTACTTATGGCACTGTAGACTTGGACCCATAAACGATAAACGGATTTCTAAACTCCATCACAATGGACTTTTAGGCTCTTTTGACTATGAGTCGTATGGGACATGTGAATCTTGTTTATTGGGAAAGACGACGAAGAATACCTTCACTGGTCATGGAGAAAGGGATAGTGATCTATTAGACCTAGTACATAATGATGTATGCGGACCTTTTAGCACTCATGTCAGAGGCAAGTACCAATACTTCATCACTTTTACTGATTATTTTAGCCGGTATGGATATGTTTATCTTGTGAAGCATAAACATGAATATTTTGAAATATTCAAAATATTCCAGAGTGAAGTACATAATCAACATGGCAAGACAATTAAATCCCTTCAATCGAATCGAGGTGGTGAATACTTTAGCCAAGAATTCGATGATCATCTTATGAATTGTGGAATTGTTTCACAACTTATTCCTCCTGTAAAACCTCAACATAACGGAGTGTCCGAGAGGAGAAATTGAACTTTATTAGATATGGTTCGATCCATGATGAGTATTCCATTATCATTTTAGGGCCAAGCCTTAGAAACAGCAGTATTCACCCTCAACCGTGTTCCATCAAAAGCAGTTGAAAAGACACCATTTGAGAAATGGACTTGTAAGAGACCAAACTTGTCTTTTCTAAAGATCTGGGGTTGCGAAGCGTTCGTAAGATGGCAAGTGTTTGAGAAACTGGAGGCCAGATCTGGAAGATGTTTATTCATGGGAAATTCTAAGCAAACTAAAGGAAACTACTTTTATAAGCCCGTAGAGAATAAAGTGTTTGTTGCTCGAAATGCTGTCTTCTTAGAAAAGGGAATTTACTTCCAAAAGAGACAGTGAGAGAAAAGTAATTCTCGAATAAACTCGAGAACCACAAGAAGACATTGCTTCACTGATGAAACTGAACAGGCTCAACAATTAATTGAGGAGACAATTCAAAGTACACAAGTTCCTCGCGGATCTGATAGGGTGCGACATGAACCTGAGAGATATGAGTATCTCGTAACAGAGGATGATGACGTATCGCTCATAGATCATGAGCTTAGTACCAATACAAAATATGCTCCAGGACCAGAGTTTGAGGAATGGCTAAAGGCCATGAAGTCAGAAATGCAGTCCATGTAAAAGTTTGGAACTTGATAGATCCACCTGAGGGTGTTAAAATCATTGGGTGTAAATAAGTCTTCAAAAAGAAGAAAGACATGTACGATACTCTGCAAGCCTATAAAGCTATACTAGTGGCAAAAGCTTATAGATAGACTCATGGTGTTGATTATGATGACACCTTTTCACCAGTAGTCATGCTTAAATCAAGTAGACTTTTATTTTCTATTGCCGCATACTATGATTATGAAAAATAGCAATTGGATGTCAAAACATCATTTCTTAATGAACACTTACTCTAGGATGTGTACATGACACAACCTGAGGGTTTTGTTCATCCAGAAAATTCTAAAAGGTTTGCAAGCTTCAAAGATCCATTTATGGGTTGAAGTATGCTTCTTGGAGATGGAATCTTCGTTTTGATGAAACTGTCAAAGAGTTTGGGTTTATTTAAAATGAAGATGAATGATGTGTGTACAAGAATGTTAGTGGGAGCATAGTTGTTTTTCTAGTCTTATATTTAGATGACATATTACTCATTGGAAATGACATACCCACCTTGCAGACAGTCAAGACTTGATTGAGAAGTTGTTTCTCCACGAAAGACTTAGGAGAAGCTGCTTACATTCTTGGGATAAAAGTCTATAGAGATAGATCAAAGAGAATTATTGGTCTGAGTCAAAGTATCTAAATTAACCAAATATTGAAGAGGTTCAATATGTAGGACTCCAAGAGAGGACTCTTGCCAATATCACTTGGCATTCATTTGAGTACGCCTCAGAGTCCTTCAACTCCTGATGAGCGAGCCTGCATGAGCAAAATTCCATATGCTTTGATCATTGGATCGATCACATATGCCATAATTCGTACTCAACCAGCTGTAACGTTTGCCCTTAGCGTGACAAGTCGATACAAATCAAACCCATGTGAAAGTTACTGGACAACAGTGAAAACCATCCTAAAGTACTTAAGAAGAACTAAGGATGCGTTCCTAATTTATGGAGGTGTGAGAAACTAGATGGCTATAAATAGTTACATCGATGCAAGTTTCGAAACCGATAGAGACGATCTAAGACCGCAAATGGTTTTGTGTTTTTGTTTAAAATGGAGGTGTTGTGAGTTGGAAATGTTCTAAGTAAAGCATTGTGCTTCCTTCATTAATTTGAATTCTGTCCAGTCAGCATTATGATCCTCAGGTCGAATGGCTTCCCATATGTTCTATTACTAAAGCTGAGTACCTGGTAGTATCGGATGCAGCCAAGGAAAATATGTGGATCTTTTAGGTCCTATAAGTCGTTACTGTGAAAATAATGGTGCTATTGCATGAGGTAAAGAGTCAAGGTCTGATTAGATATCCAAACACATACTCGGTATGCAAAGTAGCAACGAAAGAGAATGTTTAAAATCCACTTACCAAGCCTTTATCACAAGGAAAGCATGAGGAGCATGCTAGATCGATAGGACTAGAATTCATAAATGAATGGTCCTAGTGCAAGTGGGAGATAGTCGGGAATAGTGCCCTAGGACATTTGATGTGTCTAGATTTGTAATTTTCACATTTAAATAATTTGATATCATCTATTTCTCTCTCGTTGATTATTATAATGTGTGCATATTTTAATATTATAATAACTGAATAATAGTTATTCATGAATAATAAGATTATTCAGATGTCCCTGGTTCAATCACATCGACTGGAGACGCAAGTGATTAATATACTAGTATAAATTTATTGATAATCATCAGATGATTATGCGTATGGTATGAATCAAACTTATGGGTATTGGTTGGAGAGCACAATACTGGATAGACTCGCAATGAGATCATTGCATGAAAATGTCATAAGTGTATCTCAATATAATAGTATATCAATAAATGCTTGAACCTGAGATTATCATAGAGTCCAACATGATAACTACTATGCCTTGACATAATCTAACGTCATCTGAAAAATGGTGATCATAAAGGTTAGCGGTCGGGATTAGTGGGAGTCATGTAGAGGGCAATGAATAATCAATATGGGGATTTGTCCCTCTCTTTAGGGAGAGAAATATCTGTTGGGCCCCTTGATAAGTAGGACTGAAGGAAATGCATGACCATGCTCAAATGAAGAGTCATTTGATTCAATCAGTCTACTTAAGATCGAGAAAACATTTGAACATAATAAGTATGACATTTTCCATGACTTAGTTTAAATATGGTATCGCGCAACAAAGGGATTTGACACATTAAATGGTTTAATTGACTATAAAATTATATTAGTTGGGCAGTCATAATGTCTTGATAGAGACCGCTTATGATATATTATCTAATAATGTATTAAGTAATTACCAACATAATATAAGCCTTTGGGTCACACATACGACAATTAAAGACAAGCATGAATAATTAATGATATTATATTTATTAAGAAATTGAATATTGTGTAATATAATATATGATATTATATATTATATTATTTAATTATATCGACTGGAAATGGTAATATTAGATATTATATTTATTGGAGGATTAAATAATAAGTAATATATAATATATGATATTTTACATATTATAGTATTTAATAAGTTGAGGGGCAACTAAGCAAATACTAGAGTTTTAATCTAGGGTTTAGTTAGTATAAATAAAAGGGTCCTGGACAAAGAGTTGGAACATGAGAATTAAGTGAAAAAATTCGGCCCTCCCCTCTCTTAACCGTCTAACGATTTTTGTCGAAGAAGTCCGGTTCGGCCATCTCCGCCTTCTTCCATTAGTTGATTTTGATCAACAGTACAAATCCTTTTAGCAAAGAATTATTTGTTGTACTATTTATCAAGATTATTCATAAGGATATAGCAATCCGGATTGTACATATTGCTCGTGTGTGGATCACCGAAAGAGGAAGATGATTTTCACCAGCTTCTGGTTCGGGTTCAGATTTGTTCTTCGGGTTAAGGTAATTTGATGAACTCTTTATAAATCAATTAAATTACTGCATGAAGATCCTCATCTGGATTTTCCGTTAATTATTTTCACCGCGTTTTGCTCAAATTTATTGTATTAGATATATGTAAACCCAACAGTAAGTAGTTCTAATCTCTGTAAAACGAATGACTTGCGGCTCAACGTGTTTGCGCCCATGTTAGCTCTAATAGGTTGGTAAAGGATCTCGGGATCATAATCCTTAATTAACTCTATCCATCGCCTCTGGTGCATGTTGAGTTCTTTCTGGGTAAAAATATACTTTAAACTCTTGTGGTCGCTACATATTTTGTAGGAAAAACCATACAGACAGTGCCTCCACATATTCAATGCGAATACGATTGCCACTAATTCTAGATCATAAGTAGGGTAGTTAGGTTCGTACAACTTTAGCTGATGTGATGCATAAGTGATGACTCAATCATTTTGCATTAGTACGCACCCGAGCCCTTGTTTAGAAGCGTTGTTGTATATAACAAAGCCAGCAGTTCCCCGAGGTAAGGCTAGAACTGGAGTTGTGGTTAGTCGCTTTTTCAGCTCATCGAAATACTTTTGACATGCATCGCTTCATTCGGACTTACGAGTCTTCTTCAGTAGTTTAGTAAGGGGTCGCACAATTTTAAGAACCCTTAGACAAATATGCGGTAGTAGGCGACGAGACCCAAGAAACTTTTAACTTCTTTGACACTCTTTCGTGGTTCCCAGGCTAACACTACTTCAATCTTCTGGGGATCGACTCTGACACCTTCAGCTGAAATAACGTAGCCGAGAAAGGTAACATCTTTCAATCGAAACTCACACTTGGAGAGTTTGGCATAAAGCTTATCGGCTGTCAGGATACTCAACACAATACGCAAATGCTCGGCATGCTTTGTCTCATCCTTTGAGTAGATCAGGATATCATCAATAAACACGACTGTAAACCTATCGAGGTATTCAATAAATGTCTTGTTCATTAACTGCATAAATATGGACGGGGCATTGGTCAGGCCAAAAGGTATAACCACAAACTCATAATGCTCATACCTTGTCCTGAATGGAGTTTTAGGGATGTCGAGATCCCGAATTCATAGTTGATACTATCCTGATCGCATGTCTATCTTTGAGAACACAGTAGCCCCTGGAGTTGATCTAATAGATCGTCAATATGGGGGAACGGAAACTTGTTTTCGATAGTGAGGTTATTTAACTCATGATAATCAATATATAACTGCAATGATCCCGTCCTTCTTTCGGACTAAAAGTGCTGGTGCGCCCCGTGGAGATGTGCTCGATCGAAACCCTTTGTCTAGTAGCTCTCCCAGCTGTTTCTTCAAATCGAGCACTTCTGATGGTGCCATATGATATGGTGCCTTCGGAACTGGTGCTGCATTAGGTTCTTGATCGATGGTGAACTCTACATCATGCTATGGTGGTAGTCCCGGCAGGTCAACCGGGAATATGTCTAGAAACTTGTTCACGACTAGAATAGATGATAGCTGAATTTATCCATCCTCAGATTTTATTACGTAACACCAGTAGCCAATACAACCTTGCTTCAATAATTTCATCGCTTTCAGGGCTCATATAATCTTCCCGAAAGCACATGGTTTCTGCCCTTCAAAGACATGTTCTGTCTAGTCACTTGCTATCATCGAAATAGTTTTCCTTCGGTAATCTCATAATAGCTCCATGTCTGTCTAACTAATCTTTACTGAGGATCATGTCCTCACCATGCATATCACATCAGGTTCGAGAACCAATCACGGTACCCAATACAGATAGGGCAATCGTGAATCTCGCGATCCCCAATAATCCTATCTCAGCTTGGCATTCCCACTATAAGGGCTCACACGGAGACATACCGTCGAGGTTCAGTCGACATACACAGGATAAAGATATAAAAGAATGGGTGATGCCTGAGTCAAGTAATATATCGACAGGATGAGAGAAATTATGAATAATACCTGTAGCTGTTGAGGTGCCACGCTCGTCCACCCATTTCATCTCATAGATATGACCAAGTGCTGATCTAGCGATCAGTGCATCTTAGAGACTGTCTATCCTTTCCCACGACCAGCACTTAAAGTTGGATGACCATTTGGTGGTTGTTAGCTGACACTGGGTCCTTAGATAGTTGGGACTGAATCTGATGCTTCTATTTTCCTAGTAGCAGCTTTGCAATACATGGCTCGATGTCCTTTACGCATGAAATTATGGCAAATGATTGGTGGGTGCGGGCAACTCGGACGTATGTGTCCCGAATTACTGAAATTATAACAAATAACTATGCCCCTCATACTCTTGGAGCTTTCCGCAGGATGAGATGCCCCTCGTGAAGATTGGTAGGATGATTTTGGTCTAGTGAACATATTCCTCTTCTTTCCTGTAAAGCTAGCAGCACCTCTCGATTCTTTTGTTTTGGTTGCACCCTCAACCACGACTGACACAACTTCAAAAGCCAAAGCCTTATCTGATATTATCTGAGGGTTGCGCATTCAAAGCCAGACATATAGTGACAAACCTCCGCGCTCATCCTCATGTCAAAATGCTAGATCTTGTCATTTTCCACCTTAACCTGGTCTTGGACAAAGAAAGTTGTTAGTTAAAAGTACTAATGACTTGTGATATTGGTACACTCTGGGGTGTCAGAGAAAAATTCACAAATCCAAACTTCGCGATATTAGGGTGGACAATACTCATCCTCCGTAAGTTCGTTAAACTCTATCCAGCTCACTTCCCAATCTCTAGGCCTGACAGCTCGCCACCAATCCAAAGCATCTTTGGTCAGGAGATATTATGTGGTAGCCATCGGTCTTCGGGGCAGTGAATGCCCTCAAACATCTTTTACAACTCTACGAGCCAGTGGGTCCAGTCATAGCATCCGTGGCACCTTCAAATATAGGTGGGTTGATCTTCATAGTTTCCTGGTATAACACCCCAAGATATTCAGGATTTACAGCTCCGTAAATCCTTGATATAAAGATTTACTTGGCTAAGAATTTAAAAATAACATTATTAAATATCAACCATAAAATTTATTATTATATCACAAGTCTGAAAAGTACAACTCGGCCAACACCCGAAACTAAACCTCAAAAGACAAACAAAACAACAGCGTACTCGAGCAGTATATTAAAACAAAACACAACTGACAAACCATCCCGGCCGTAACATCACTCTGCACCCTCGTCATCATGAAGCTCTACTAGTTGTTTCCCCTGTTAGGGTTGTATACTGCAAAACATACTTTATGCTTGTATTACCTTATTTCTCTCTAACTACCTATGAGAATATTAATTACATTTAATCACATGTTTTGCATATTTATTCACATTATTGTTATGCAAATGAAATGTCTAATTATTTTATATTGTAGATAATGTGGTGTGTTGGTATCATACGGAAGATCACATTATCGGTGCCTTATAAAATAATATAATAGTTCACAACCAATATAATTATTATACAAATTATATGAAAGATTGTAGTGTATGCTTGAAATTAGTTGGTCTTGACTATTAGCATACATTAGCGTATTTGCATATGTTGAACATGATCGAAGTAAGATAGTGTCTTCTGTACTGACTGTAAGAAGAACGTAAATCTCGGATAATTATTATTTCTTAATTCTAAGTATATAATATTTAATTATGTATTAAATACTTATTGCTTTGATTTACCATGGGTGAGAGTCAAAGTGATCGACTCAATAAGCTTCGTATCTTGGGCAATAATATTATTTATATGATAGTTATTATTATTACTAGAAATCGTGTCCCGAGTCGTGCGGGTTGATGATGTCCCTTTGAGGAGCTCGATAATGAGTATTATATTAAATCCTACAGGTGGATTTAATTCCGATATAATAATAAGGTTCGAGTGGTACTACTCTTGGATAAGATATTGATTGATTAAAACTGTCAGTAGCTTATAATTAATTAATGGACATTCGATATATTAAACACGGGAAATAATATATTTAAATAAGGAGCCCGATTTCTTAAACTGAAATTTGGGTTGGAAGGGCAATATTAATTTTTTAGTGGATTAAATTGATATTAATAGACTCAATATATTAAGAAAGGTCCTAATAAGGAAATTTGAGGTCTATTAGAAGTCCTTTCCTAATCCTCCTTAAGATCCCTAGTAGTAGTCCATAAGCCTATAAATATGACTTATGGGTTGGCCGAAAATTCACTTACTTGTGAGGTTGTGAGATTGATTTTTCTTCTTGTTTTTATTGCCTTTGATTCTACAATTTAGATAACACATCAATTTTCTAAGAGTGTTCATGCAATACTAGAAAATAAAGAAAAATCGAGTGACCATATACAAGGAGGGTTGGCCGATCCCGTTGTTGTCCAAGCAAGATCCAGTAGCTCGTTGCCCACACAACGTCCGGGTTAAGGCGGATCATACTCTAGAAGGTCTAAAGGTAGAAATACAAGAAGATCAAGAACCAAAGCAACCACTACACTTCAAAGGTAATATCCTATGATCTTTTAGATCTAGATTAGGATATTCAATTACCAACATATTTATTTAATAAATAATAAATAATATTTGAGTTGCTTATTTATCTTAGTAATTAATTAATTAGCATGCCTAAATAGATCTTGTACTCGCGGATGCGTAAACCGCGTTTAGAAACTTTCACCAACTTTGCTTCCGCTGCATTTTATTTCCAACAATTGGTATCGGAGCCAAATTTTAAGTTTTTTTTTATTTTAATTAATTTTGATATATCAAATATTGTTATTCATTATATATTGATCAGATTCAAGTTCAAGAGAGAGATAATTCATTTAATTTACAAATAAAATATTTACCATCTTTAGTTTCTAGAGGATTAAATCCCAAATTATCGTGAAATAAAAAAACCAACTAGATTATGAAAGTAAATATTCTTGTATTTATTGCTACTACACTATTCATTCTAGTTTCTACTGCTTTTCTACTTATCATTTATCATTTATGTAAAAACAGTCAGCCAAAATGATTAATTCATTTGAAATTGATAGCAATTTAAATATTCATATAATTTGATGTTGATGTATTTTGCTAGATGTGTTCTTATAGGGAATATGATCCAATTATCATAGTTATGTGAAAGGTTTATTTATTTATTTTTATTATTTGTGTAATTATTTGTTTGGCCCGGTATGAGGCATGTAATGGTTTTTCCCGTGAGAAAATCCATGGGTAGATCTAAGATTTTTATTTTTTCGTGTAATCTTTCTGTAAAATCGATATGTTTTATTTTATGTAAAATTGTAATCGAATTCGAAAAAAATAGAATCACGAAGAAGTAGAGCAGAACTGTAATACCCATATTTTTTTTCGCTTCCGTTTCGTTCGACCGTATTGACTCGATTGGGTTCGTTGATGCTTCTGACCTTGTATTGTTTCTCACCTTTGTCATTCGAGCGAGTTCTGATATTGTTCCAAATTGATGCGTATATCGTTGTGATCTCTCCAAGTTTGGATCGATTTCTTGTGAACCGTGTTCGAAATTAACACCTCGTGATTTCTACGAGTTTATTAATGTCTTGATTTGAGGTGTGAATGTCATAGTTAATCGTTGTTGTTCGATCATGTAACACCCCCAAGATATTCGAGGTATATTACAGCGCCGTGAATCCCTATCTGGGACCCACCAGGCTGAGAAACATCATACTCATCGACTCACAGAAACGACAAAATAACACCTCGTCATAAAGACGCAAAACGGAATAATTCACCCGGTTCAACCGGTCAAACATAACACCATCATCCAACACAAATATAATAGACAACAATACAACCCGGATGAATAAAAACTCTTAAGTACTCGAGTACTACTATTAGTTCAAAAACCACAAAAGATGAAAAGATAGAAGATACTAAGACATCACTCGTGCACAATCATCACGCACGACCATCATCCGCGTACTGGTCCAGCGCCCGCTCGTCTCGATGAACCTGACCTGAAATTCATAAAACGAATTTCCCCAAAACGGGTCCCCAGAGGGGTTAGCAATTACGCTAGTACCAGTAACCAAATGAACAACTTACATCTTACACATATAGTAAATGCATGCAATCAAGAAAACAATAGTTCCAAAACACTCATTTCCGGAAATGCCAATAATCAACCACATTTGTAAAATACACCACAATTAACCGCGGACCCACAACTTCGTGGACCCCTACCGAGACCCCGTCGGATCTAACCCGTAGTGGTTAAAAGCAAACTCGCGGCCCCACAGCTTCGTGGAGCCCTACCGAGACCCCGTCGGATCTAACCCGTAGTGAGTATACACACACACAAATTCTCATACAATACTAATATGTCAAGATCGTAAGTTCATAAGGATACTTGCCTCGATTAATAGACGGTGACACGAACGGAAAGGGAGAGTCAAGCACAATCGCAAGGAATCAGCGGAAGTGGACCTAACGATTCGAATAACACAATCACAACCACTTTTAAACGATTACGGAAATGAAATACACCCGAAAACCCGCCTACGATTCATGTATATTCGTACGAAAACAACAACGAGGGCGGACCACAACCAAACCCTCTCGATAACAAAAGATACTACGAAATACACCATGAATCATAGGGAAACGGGACGGATTGGACGAAAACATGAAAACCCCCAAATCTTTCCCAAGATAGGGTTATAGGAAATTTTACCTTGATTTGACGATGAACAACGAATGATTAGTGATAGGTTGATGATATGAAGCTTGAATATACTTCTACAATGGTGTTTGGGTGAAAATCGGGCGAAACCTAGCTCTCCAAGTCGTTCCCGTCGCGAAGAGAAGTGAGAGAGGTGAGAAATGAGAAAAATACGGCTGCTGCCAGTTTATATACTGGCCGGTGTTACGGCCGTAACATCCATAACATACGGCCGTAACATAGGAACATTACGGCCGTAACCTGACTCTCTTACGGCCGTAACTGGCCTCTGGATAGAATTGGGTAAATTCGACGAATGACACATACGGCCGTATCAAGAATACCATTACGGCCGTATCGATACTTACGGCCGTAACTCGAGCATGATACGCCCGTAACTCGGAACTGGACCAGGGGGGTAAGAAACGAAGCCTTGTTACGGCTGTATGAAGGAAGCTTACGACCGTAACTCTCGATTATTACGGCCGTAACATATACGGCTTACGGCCGTAACATGGCCTGTGACAGCAGGCCAGTCTGAAACACTGCTCGACGAGGAGACAATCGAAAAGAGAAAATAACATGGTGTATCCATGACCACCGGATACACTCACCACAGATTTAATTCAGAAATCAAAACGTTACGATGAAGCGTGATTCCGAATGCCCGAAGGTTCAGGAACAACAAAGATAACAAGAATACCCTAAACTTAGGGAAAATTACGAAACAGCCCAAACGTCCAAAAATCGCGATACAACGCCGGATAACTCAACTATACGAACTCGTGAAACCAAAGAAAATACAAAAGCGAACGGGTTCTACGATAAACGGACGTCCATGCCATAATACATGACATAAAACAGAATAATATTAATACATCTCCGAAACTCGTCAAAATGGAGAAACTCCAAGAATAAAATAGATTCAAAATATCGATAAGGTTACAGGCGAGTCGCTAAAAACAAAAATTTACCAAAATGGGAATATCGGGAAAAGAAGAAAAATGCAGATATTACAGATCATTGCTATTTGTTCGTCGTTGTACAATCATTATTGTTTGATCTCGAAATCGTGATTTTTGAACATCTGAGCCATTTCGTAATTTCCATAAGTGTTGAGAAATTGTCTTCGTATTTGATCTTCCAAATCTGTGAGTTACTGGAATTTCATACCTTTCAGCGTTGGAATCGTGATTTGATTTTTGTATTGCTCGGTTTTATCAACCGCAGCGATTCATGCTCGTTGCTTTTCGTAAGCATTCTTGCATATTGAATCGGATCGTAGTGGCTTTATACTGCATGGAGTTCTGGTGTGTTGTTGAGAGTCACCTTGCTTTTGTTTTAAGTTTTGGGACGAAACTTATTTTTATGGGGGTAGAATGTAATACCCACGATTTTCGTTCCGGTTATTTTGGATTTTTTTTCTTTTTTTTTTTCCGGATATTTCCCGGTTGTCGAGTCCCGGTATTATTTTCTCGACAACTGATTTTGGCATTTAAGACCGTAGGTGATGATTGGTTATCCGTTATTTTCATTTTGGATCGATGATGTTGTCCCCGAGTGTTTTATCGTGTTCGTCCCGTGCGATTTCGGAAAATTGAGTCGTCGAATCATGGTGGTCGGGCACTGGCCGAATGTAACACCCCCAGATCCGACCGGGAATATTACAGCGCCGTGGGCCCCGAGATGGAACCCACAAGGCTGAAGGAAATTTTCGAAAACATTTACAAACGCCCAAGAGGCTAACGACGGTATTATCTATTAAAAACATTCGAAGATTTATAAAACTCGTTTATCAAACCGTCGTAAAAACTCATTTGAAACCACAAGGCCCAAAATGCCAAAACTCAACAGTTTAAGAACATACGTTAAGCTATCGCTTACACGTACCGACAGAACAAATTTAGAAAACGATTTCCCAAAGTAAGCTAAGTTACCAGATACCAATAGGTCATTTTAAAAATACTCACGCAGCGGATAAAGACAAACAATTAAAATACTCTAGCAGCGGAAATACAAAAACTGTTCAGGGAACTCAATACACAAATACATGCCCTAGCCAGTATCCTCCGGGAAGTTCATCTCTCCACGACCGCTACAAGCTTGATAATCCAAGAACCTAAAAAGAAAGCCCACGACGGGGTCAGCCATAATATCCAACAATGATAACCATCACATCTCGTCAATAATTACATATCAATGGAAATACTAAGTAAGAATACGACCAATGTAATCTTACCGTCGTAACTTTACGAGAATCCACGATTCGTATCCTTAACAACACATTAAGATAATACCGAAATATCTGTACGGTATCTCAATGATACTCAAGGTTCTCAAAACATTATCATAACTCGGGATACGGAAATTTTACCAACTCTGGCCAATTCAATCCATCGGATAACATCGACATTTCCAATACGATAATCGATTGCCAATCAAAGACAAGTATCAAGGAAATACGGAACATACCTCAAGATACGAAATACCATTACCATCACGTCAGTCTAATCCGAGATCAGATCAACACAACATACGGACATGGTCCTAACACAAGACCTACAAATGCATACTTATGACAACGTCAATATGATCACAACAATAACGACAATGTATACTTATGGCAACCCATAATATACATATGCACAATAACAACAACATATGGTAATCCAACGATCCAGCGCACACAGCTATAGATTCCCATGATGATCCCGTCGGACCAACGCATGGTGGCATTACCTGTCCAGCGATCCAGCGCACACATCTATAGATTCCCATGATGATCCCGTCGGACCAACGCATGGTGGATATATGACAACAATGCACAATTGCACAGAACAACAGTGCACAATACACGACAGCAACAATGCACAAATGCATGACAACAACGATACACGAATGTATCACGACATGATCGACACAAATGACAGAAATGATTAAAATACTTGCTCCGAGTCCTTCGAGAGCAATCTCGATATCTAAACCATCACCAACCATTATTCTGAATATTCACCGATCCAAAACATCACGGACGGTAGATAATTCACGTTTTGTCAATACCATGATGTATCCTCGATAACAAATATACCAACGACAATTGTAAATCATATACATTATGATTTAAATTCCCAAAACTCGAATACAACCTATAATTCCAAATCTCCTGTGATTACGATTATAAACATTGCTATACGAATTATAAACGAATGAAACTGAAACCATTCATTAAATATTATAAACTGAGCAAGTAATAACTTGCCTCGATACCGATACGATGATGAAGCCGCTACCAGTCACATTGCCTTCATCTACGGGCTCCTCGGCCCCGACCGAAGCAATTCACGAACATACTCGAACATGACCGCAACATACGGTTATACTCACCGATCAATAATCTCAACCTATTGAAATAATCGATTAACATACAATCCGATAACGATCAATAACCGACATAGCCAACCAATCAAACTCAATGGCTCAACAATACCTCAATCATACACAAAACCAAACAATACAACTCAAACCAATCAAACACGAATTCAAGACAACACTACGATTCCACATTCAATCTTAAATACTTACAAGTTTCCTCCTTGTATATTCGTAATAAAACCAATTACCGATTATCATCTTCAATCAGGACAATCCGATTAATTATAGATAATCATATTCCAAGAGTTCCACAACTTATTCCGAAATCACATTCAAAGTCCCCAAACGGCATAATCCGATGTGTTCTAACATCTAAACAATCCTTATTCACAATTCAAGGGGTATGTAATCATGTTCTTCAACATATACACTTCTCATAACATCATGGATTTCAACAAACTATCAAGAACATTGAGATTACTACGATTCCACAATCATAACGACATAATCAAGGTATTTGATCATCAATTCATTATCTTCCCTTAACAAAATTCCCATAATTACCAAGAATAATCATAACACAATCTATTCCATCACCATTCATACGAAAACATGTAGAATTTCCCAAGTTCTACTCATTGAGGCATTTCATCGAACACTTTGAAGGCATAATCCAATTCAATCATTTTAACGAAGAAATACTCGAATTTGTTCCACAAAACTTCAAGGATAATGTATAATCTCAAGAATACAACAAGGTTCCATCAATAATCTGAGTTAAACGAATCCATTCGGCCAAATCATCAAGAAACTCCAAAACTATCCAAAACCAAGTGTTTAGGTGTTCTTACCTTCGATCCGGATGGAAGATGATGTTAATCCATGATTCCAACTTCTAAAACATGTTGCTACATGATGTTATTACTCAAATCCATCAACTTTGCTGAAGAAATCGCGAGAGGAACGAAGAAAAATGAAAAATGCCGGATATGACTCGGTCCAGGCCTTAAATATCCGGACACTGCCGGACGCTTACGTACGTAACCGGCCGGGCCCTTACGTACGTAACCGGCCATGGCCGAAGTCTCTGCCCAGAAATGCCGGCATCGTTACGTACGTAACCGGCACCTGGATTACGTACGTAACTGGTGTAATACCCGGTTGTAATTCAGTCATTATCATTCAATAACTTCATTCGGTGATTGTCACTCAGTGGATTTTCACTCATTTATAATCATTCATCAATCATATTCGTTCACCGTGTTCACCGTTCGGAAAACTTCGAGTTGTGTATCGTTATTGTTCATTGTTTCAACTTTCCTCATATGAGTTCGACTTTGTTAGATCACCATTAATTTTTGGTAACTCCGAAAATTCTAAATCTTTGCAATATTATAGAGCATCGAATTATCTTTCCAATGGTTCAAACGGTGAGTCAATCGGAGTCCGGACGAGAGAGTTATGGTCGTTTTAGCTCACCCGCTCATTTTGATTATTGGCGATCGCCGACCCGGCGAACTTCGGCCGTGTCGTCCGACACGACCGTGCCGTACTCGTCCGAAATGCGAAGTCTCGCCTCGGACCCGACCGTGTCAGCACGGCCGAGTCGAACTCTTCCAGTTAAGCGAACCGACGCCCACGCCCACCGTGTTCCGGACACGGTCGAGTCATGCCGAGCCGTCGGACGGGTCACTATCGGAAGGCCCTTCGCGCGCGACCGTGTCCGGGCAGACACGGTCGAGTCCCTCGCCGCCACCAGTGCGATACGGCCGTGCCGATCGGCACGGCCGTGTCGGCAGGCGATCAACTCCTTTAAATTCGTTTTTTCAGCATTTCAGCCCATTTCTCTCCCTTTTCTTCACCTTCAACCGAGAGAGAAAGCTTGAGGGAGGGTTTTTCCTTCACAAATCATTTGAGTGTTTTATTTTCTTCATCTCCTTTTGATCGTGAAGCCCGGATAATCGATCTAACGCGTGTTCTTCGGATTAAAGTACTTGGATCTTCAAAGGTAATATTATTCAACACCTTGGATTTCGATTTTTGTGTTGAGATACGATCTTTTGGACGTTATAATCATGATATATGAAGGGATATGTATATGATTATGAGTTTGTATAAGGATTCATTGGATTATTGAGGAATTATTCAAGAACACCTTGAAAATCGAGTTGGAATTGGGGATTTTCGACTAATTGTTGTTATAATCACGTTTTTGGATATTCATAACGGATTATTGATCGTATTGGAGATGTTTTGTTGGTTTGAAACACTTCTTGGGGATTTGAGGTTGGTATTGTTGAGGTTTAGTTGTAAACAATCGGAGTTTGGCCACAACGTATTCGATATAATGCCCCAATGAACTTAGTTTAATCGTATCGACGTTTTGAGTTCGTTATATTCGTGTTTAATTCGTGTATTGATCGGATTGTTGGTAATTGTATTGAATTAAGGTTGTTCGTGCGACCGACACTTCATTTAGGACTTTTGTTCGTGGAAGGACTTTCTTCATCGGTATTGTGTAAGTTAATTCTTACTCGGTTAAAAGGATATTCATCCCTTTTGTTGTTGTTCATTCATAATCATAACTCATTCATCATTATATTAACCGTATCAAAACTTTTTGTTGTCAATTAATCACTTCAGTCATAAGGAACGACGGTTCCAATCTTTTCATTGAACTGTCATTTATTTCGTTACCATTCCACCTCGGTGAGTCATTATTCATTTTCGATGTCACTTTTGTTATATCGTGGCATTCCGGGTCATACTGGCGTGCCGGTTGGTATGTATAGGATTTTCATGTCGGGCACATTTATGTCGTGTGTTGGTTGTTGGCCTCACATTGGACTGTGCACACGAGTCAATGTGTCTCGTGAGACTGATTAGGTACAAGACCACACGTGTATTCGATCGTTGGTGGCTTGTGCACGGACACATTTCCATCCCGGGCGTAGTGTGGCGCCATCCTTTGAGCCGTACTGTTAGTTGATTCATATAGCATGTTTGATTGCGTATGTTTCGACAAGATATTTCATAACTTCAGATATAATCATGATTGTGTATTTTCAACCCTTGAGGATTGTTGTTCTTTGTAACTGACCCCATTTGGGGATTTTGTTTTTCAGGTCTTGGCAAGGCAAAAGTACGGGGAGGACACGCTGACGTCGAGGAGTCCCAGTGATACTAGTAGGGGCCCCCGATCTTTCAGTTATTCATATTATTGTCCTTTATTTTCCGCTGCAGACTTTCATTTGAATACTCCATTTCATTCAGTGTTGTGTATTTTATCTTCATATAAAATACACTAGTATTCGGTATTGTCCTGGTGTGTTGTAACTAAACTCCTCATCGGAGTAATTATTGTTGTAATGTAGTTCGGTACTACATTTATCCTGTGTAATTCATTCATTTTCATTTCCCTGGTGGGTCCCAGTTGGGGATCTACGGCACTGTAATATCCGCCTAGTTTGGGGTGTTACAGAGTTGGTATCGGAGCGTGGTTTTGAATACTACCTTTCGAGTCATGTCTCATTTGAAATCATCGGCATCAGACTAGTATCATTGGACTTTCGCGTCACGTGTGACCTGTGCAAATGCCGAGCCAATCAGACCGAAAGAACTGTAAGATTTCTAACGCCATGGTATAATTTCTGGCAATAGTCATTCATTCATCATTCATCAATTTACAATCCTCAAACATCATCATTCATTGTGATTAGGACGATTATGTTAACTCATTAATTACTCAATTCATTTCATTACTCAGTTGTCAATCTGGATGATCATATTATCAAGCTTGTTAAGTTATTCAAGATAATCATTTCAAGAATTTCATCAGATAATCATGTAACTTCAGTAAATCATTCATATAATCACTAAGTTAGAGCATGTATACTCATTTTCATCATCTCATGACATAATCATAACGTGCTAATCATGCGGGAAATATAATCATTATGCGACCTTCCTACTTGAAAGATGGAGAGAGTCGTGGATGCACGGGGAGAGGCATGGCGGTGACCGAAACCCGAGAAATAATCACTGTTGCCGGAAATCGTGCCTGGGACTCGGCTCGATCGATGATGTTCGGGTTGATCCACTCACTTTTATGAAGGCCATGATGACCCATGTGCGATTGCTCAATCATCATTGCGCCACTGGCCGGATTAATCGAGAGAACTCTCCGTATGAGCCAGTGCTAAGGAAAGTGCTGAACAACAACCTTCATTTGTCGCCAAGAAATCAACGAAGCGTAATCAATCCGGCGGTCGGTCAACCTTCAAGAAGCCTCGTGTGAGTCCTATCGCTTCGAGCGACCTCTACGGCGCATAATCCTGCGGGAACTCATTCCCGAGCGCCGGTTCGCCATCACCTGTTTCAATTGTGGAACGCCGGGTCATTTCAGCACTGAGTGTCTGAAACCGTCTATCACGTGCTATAATTGTGGGAATTTTTGGCATAAGGCCCGTTTTTGCCGAAAGGACTCCAAATCGGCTCCGGCGGCATCTCAGGCCCCGAAGCAACCAGCGTTTCAGAATCAGACTACTTTGTCATCGTCGTTTAAGAAAATGGAAGCAAATAGAGTTGGAGCTCGTATTTATCAGACGGGAGCGTCCGGTTCGGGGGCCGGCAAGTCCCAGATTCATATGATGAGGAGGATCGACGATCCGGTGGCCCGAATGATTTCAGGTATACTCGTAATTTTATTTCAACTTGTGTGTACCTTTTGATGCTGGTACACCGCATTCTTTCATTTTCAAATCATTCTTGAATAGACTTATTTCGGGATAGTCCTATTGCTTGTGGACCTCATACCATCGGTCTACCTGGCGATGGAAGAATTTTCGGAATCATACCTAATTAAGCTTAATGACCGCGATTGGTTGATGGATCTAATCGTGGTGAATTTATCTTAGGACGATGTAATTTTCGGTATTAGTTGGTTTGACCGTCTTGATACTATCCTCAGTGTTTGTTAGCGTTTGATCGCTATCTTTCCGTCGTTGGTTGTCGAATGTGTGCTTCAGGGAAGTAATTCCCATTGTTCCAGTAGAATTTCTATTATGGCGGAAGCAGAGAAATTCCGCAATCGAACTATTCAATCATTCATTATATCATTTTCATCGATTGGCCTTTCTAAGGCAATCGAGTTATTCAATCATTCCTTGTATCATTTCCATCGATTGGCCTTTCTAAGGCAATCGAGTTATTCAATCATTCATTGTATCATTTTCATCGATTGGCCTTTCTAGGGCAATCGAGTTATTCAAACATTCATTGTATCATCTTCATCGATTGGCCTTTCTAAGGCAATCGAGTTGTTCAATCATTATTGGTATCTCTTTTTATCGATTGACCATTCTAGGGCAATCGAAATGTTCAATCATTCGTGGTATCATTGTCATCGATTGACGATGTATTTCCAGACGAGTTATCTGGTTGCCTTCACATAGAGTAAGGGAATTCAGGAGTGAGTTGGGCAGTCGTCCCTTTATCGAAGGCACCGTATCGGATGGCCCCGACCAGAATGCAGGAGTTGAAGATTCAACTTGAGGAGTAGTTCGAGAAAGGTTATCTCCGACCGATTGCGTCCCCGTGAGGAGCACCAGTGTGATCTGTCAAGGAGAAGGATGGCTCGTCTCGTGTGTGTATTAATTACCAGGAGTTGAACAGGGTGATGATCAAGAGTAGTATCCCTTACCCCGTATTGATGATCTTTTAGATCAACTTCAGGGAGCCTCAGTGTTTTCCAGGATCGATTTAAGATCTGGATATCACGAGTTGCGGATTCGAGAGTCGGATATCGCGAGGACAGCGTTTCGTACACGCTATGGTCATTATGATTTCGTAGTTATGTCGTTCGGGCTAACTATTGCTCCTGATGTATTCAAGGAGTTAATGAATCGGGTTTTCATCGACTTTTTGGATCAGTTTGTTGTTGTCTTCATCGAAGACACTTTGATTTATTCTCTTAGCCAAGAGGAACACGAGGTTCATCTTCTTCAGGTTCTCGACGTGTTGAGACGAGAGCAACTTTATGGAAAGTTTTCCAAATGTGAATTCTGGATGTCCGAAGTGACTTTTCTCGGGCATGTAATTTCATCTGACAGAGTTCGTGTCGACCCTCAGAAGACGGAGACTATCCGAGATTGGCAACCTCCGAAGATATTAAGTAAATCCGATGTTTCCTCGGATTAGCTGGTTAATTATCCAACCCATGGCCGGAGCTAGCAACCGTGGTTTTCGCATTGGAAATTTGGCATCGTTACCTTTATGGCATCACCTGTCAGATCTTCACCAATCACAAGAGTTGAAGCATATATTTACTCACAAGGAGTTAAATATGCGACAGAGGCGGTGGTTGGAACTAATCAAAGATTTTGATATCGAGATCCTTTACCACCCGGGCAAGGCGAACGTTGTCGCCGACGCCTTGAGTCGTAAGTCCGTTCAGGAGCAGATGCTTGCTCGTTTAACAGTTCAAAAGGGGCTTCAGCAGGAATTCCTTAGACCCGAGATCGAGGTCTGGCTTCAGCGAATTCAGGGACAGCTTTGTATGTTAGAGATTTCATCGTCACTTGAGGAGGTAATCAGAGAGAATCAGAGTTCAGACCCTTCATTTTTGCGCATCCGTGAAGATGTGGCTCAGGGGAAAGCCCCTGGATTCGTGGTCCACGAGGATGGATTTTTGAGGTTTAAGAACCGGTTGTGCGTACCGGCGAATGACGAGTTGAAAAACTCTATTTTGAGAGAAGCTCATGCTACCCCTTATTCTGTTCATCCGGGGTCCAGCAAGATGTACAAGGACTTGAAACAAAATTACTGGTGGAGTAATATGAAGCGAGAAGTCGCAGAATTTGTTTCGAGATGCTTAACCTGTCAACAAGTTAAGATTGAACATCAGCGACCGGCAGGTATATTAAAAAACCTCTTCCTATTCCCGAATGAGCTTGCCGACGAGTCGTCGTGGCATGAATGCGATCTGGGTGATTGTGGACTGCTTAACTAAATCAGCTCATTTCCTTGAGATCAAGGATACGTGGGGTCCCGAGAGACTGGCTCAGTTGTTCATCAAGGAGATAGTGAGACTGCACGGTACTCCTAAGAGTATCGTTTCCGATCGTGACGGACGATTTGTATCCCATTTTTGGAAATCAGTTCATCGTGCTATGGGAACTCAGCTTAATCTCAGTACCGCCTTTCATCCTCAGTCCGACGGACAATCAGAGAGAACTATTCAGACATTAGAGGACATGTTGAGGGCATGCGTCCTCGATTGGAAAGACGATTGGGAAGCCCAACTACCGTTGATCGAGTTCACGTATAATAATAGTTGGCATGCTTCGATTAAGATGGCACCTTACGAGGCCTTGTACGGTCGTCGTTGTCGCTCTCCTTTGTGTTGGGATGACTTGTCAGAATCAATCGGCACCGAGCCCGATATACTTATAGCCGCCCGGGAGAAGGTAGCTTTGATCAAGAGTCGTATGTTGACAGCTCAGAGTCGACAGAAATCATATGCAGATAATCGTCGTCGACCGCTAAAGTTCGATACGGGTGACCACGTTTTGGTCAAGGTATCCCCGAGTCGAGGTATTTTCCGTTTGAAAGCGGGGAAGTTAGTCAGAAGATTCATTGGACCGTTTGAAATTTTGGATCGAGTAGGCGAGTTAGCTTATCGATTGGCTTTGCCTCCGGCATTGAGCCGAATTCATAATGTGTTTCACGTCTCTCAGTTGCGGAAGTATGTTGCCGACCCGAGTCACATACTTGATTCGGCCGAAATCGAGATCGCGGATGATCATTCGTACGAGGAGCGTCCTGTACGAGTGTTGGAGCGGCGAATCAAACAGTTGAGGAACAAGTTGATTCCTTTGGTCAAGATTCAGTGGTCTAGACACGGAGTCGAAGAGGCTACTTGGGAAACCGAGGATAGTATGCGGGAGAGTTATCCCGAGTTGTTTGACCCTTAGTTTCGGGGACGAAACTTTTTTAAGGGGGGGTGTATGTAATACCCGGTTGTAATTCAGTCATTATCATTCAGTAACTTCATTCGGTGATTGTCACTCAGTGGATTTTCACTCATTTATAATCATTCATCAATCATATTCGTTCACCGTGTTCACCGTTCGGAAAACTTCGAGTTGTGTATCGTTATTGTTCATTGTTTCAACTTTCCTCATATGAGTTCGACTTTGTTAGATCACCATTAATTTTTGGAAACTCCAAAAATTCTAAATATTTGCAATATTATAGAGCATCGAATTAGATTTCCAATGGTTCAAACGGTGAGTCAATCGGAGTCCGGACGAGAGAGTTATGGTCGTTTTAGCTCACCCGCTCATTTTTTAGTTATTGGCCGATCACTGCCGACCGAACTCGGCCGTGTCGTCCGACACGGCCCGTGCCGTACTCGTCCGGAAATGCCGAAGTCTCTGCCTCAGGACCCGACCGTGTCGTGCAGCGCGGCGAGTCGAACTCTTCCGGTTAAGCGAGCAGAAGCGCCCACACGCCGGCCGTGTTCCGTGACGGTCGAGTCATGCCGAGTCGTTGTCGGACGGGTCACTATCGGAAGGCCCTCCGCGCCGCGACCGTGTCAAGCAGGACACGGTCGAGTCCCTGTCGGCCAGCTGTGCGACACGACCATGCCGATCGGCACGGGCCGTGTCCGGCAGGGCAGTCAACTCCTTTAAATTCATTTTTTCAGCATTTCAGCCCATTTCTCTCCCTTTTCTTCACCTTCAACCGAGAGAGAAAGCTTGAGGGAGGGTTTTTCCTTCACAAATCATTTGAGTGTTTGATTTTCTTCATCTCCTTTTGATCGTGAAGCCCGGATAATCGATCTAACGCGTGTTCTTCGGATTAAAGTACTTGGATCTTCAAAGGTAATATTCTTCAACACCTTGGATTTCGATTTTTGTGTTGAGATACGATGTTTTGGACGTTATAATCATGATATATGAAGGGATATGTATATGATTATGAGTTTGTATAAGGATTCATTGGATTATTGAGGAATTATTCAAGAACACCTTGAAAATCGAGTTGGAATTGGGGATTTTCGACTAATTGTTGTTATAATCACGTTTTTGGATATTCATAACGGATTATTGATCGTATTGGAGATGTTTTGTTGGTTTGAAACACTTCTTGGAGATTTGAGGTTGGTATTGTTGAGGTTTAGTTGTAAACAATCGGAGTTTGGCCACAACGTATTCGATATAATGCCCCAATGAACTTAGTTTAATCGTATCGACGTTTTGAGTTCGTTATATTCGTGTTTAATTCGTGTATTGATCGGATTGTTGGTAATTGTATTGAATTAAGGTTGTTCGTGCGACCGACACTTCATTTAGGACTTTTGTTCGTGGAAGGACTTTCTTCATCGGTATTGTGTAAGTTAATTCTTACTCGGTTAAAAGGATATTCTTCCCTTTTGTTGTTGTTCATTCATAATCATAACTCATTCATCATTATATTAACCGTATCAAAACTTTTTGTTGTCAATTAATCACTTCAGTCATAAGGAACGACGGTTCCAATCTTTTCATTGAACTGTCATTTATTTCGTTACCATTCCACCTCGGTGAGTCATTATTCATTTTCGATGTCACTTTTGTTATATCGTGGCATTCCGGGTCATACTGGCGTGCCGGTTGGTATGTGTAGGATTTTCATGTCGGGCACATTTATGTCGTGTGTTGGTTGTTGGCCTCACATTGGACTGTGCACACGAGTCAATGTGTCTCGTGAGACTGATTAGGTACAAGACCACACGTGTATTCGATCGTTGGTGGCTTGTGCACAGACACATTTCCATCCCGGGCGTAGTGTGGCGCCACCCTTTGAGCCGTACTGTTAGTTGATTCATATAACATGTTTGATTGCGTATGTTTTGACAAGATATTTCATAACTTCAGATATAATCATGATTGTGTATTTTCAACCCTTGAGGATTGTTGTTCTTTGTAACTGACCCCATTTGGGGATTTTGTTTTTCAGGTCTTGGCAAGGCAAAAGTACGGGGAGGACACGCTGACGTCGAGGAGTCCCAGTGATACTAGTAGGGGCCCCCGATCTTTCAGTTATTCATATTATTGTCCTTTATTTTCCGCTGCAGACTTTCATTTGAATACTCCGTTTCATTCAGTGTTGTGTATTTTATCTTCATATAAAATACACTAGTATTCGGTATTGTCCTGGTGTGTTGTAACTAAACTCCTCATCGGAGTAATTATTGTTGTAATGTAGTTCGGTACTACATTTATCCTCTGTAATTCATTCATTTTCATTTGCCTGGTGGGTCCCAGTTGGGGATCTACGGCACTGTAATATCCGCCTAGTTTGGGGTGTTACAGATGGCCCTTACGGCCGTAACCGGCCACTGCCTTACGTACGTAATCGGCCAGTCCTAGCCATCCCTGCGAGTCACTGCCGACCGTGATCGGCCACCCCCACGAGTCACTGTCGACCATGCTCGGCCATTCCAACGAGTCACGACCGGCCATGCTCGGCCATCCAGGTCATCTCGGCCATGACTCGGCCAACCGCCCCGTAACGTACGTAACACTTATTCCGTTGCGTACGTAATACGTACGTTGACTTGCTACAGTATTATGGTCGTGTTACGTACGTAACACGTCCTGTATAACGTACGTAACACGTACGTTGACTCACCTGTCAACATCCTCCGCCGAAAGTTGCCGACACCGGGTCCCACCTGCCGACCATGACTCGGTCTTGTCCGATGCTCTCGTTACGTACGTAATACCTTAGCCTTAACGTACATAACCGTGCCGATCTTATGTACGTTAGCTCACCTTGTTAACGTACGTAATAATTTCATACTTAGCCAATTTCAACTGTTACCACCTGTCTCGACATACCGAAAACACATATACACTTACTGAATACATATACTGAATCCAATAACATCCTTATAAGATATACTATATATCGAAAGTACGATAACCTGATACACAATATCCTCAAATGCAACTGTCGACAAGATACGACAATTATACCGATACTGACATCTCAGTCCTTTATTTATTTATTTTATCCATACTGTACAGATTCCACGCTGTACAATATAACTCGTATAAAATAATATCAAACAACAGTAGTAGAAATTCCGGATATTACATACTACACCACTTAAAATAAGTTTCGTCCTCGAAACTTGAAATCCATCATAAAAGAAACAAACCGTTCAACTAAAATATCCCAAAACCATCACGACACGATCAATCATCATCATTCTGAATAGCCAAAACCGCATACTTACAAATACGCAGGTCGACGATCTCCGGAGATACTAGCAAGCGATCTCACTGTATAGTCTCAATACGCTTACAATCACAATTCCTTGAGTCTCAACAAAATTTTATCATCGTCAGATGAAATAATCTATCCGTGACAAATCCTGTTTGCCTGATCGCATGATCAAGTTCCAATTCCGATAAGACGAATAATATCCGATATATCTGTTAAACAACTGTCCAGAATAATGGCAACCAATCTCGAAACATCGACACAAAATTCGAACACTTATACGATCATCAACAATGATCAACCAACAAATTAACTGAGAATACCATCGACATGATCAACTCCAATATGACCAACCAGAGGTCAAAGCACAATCGAGTATATCATCAACATGATAAACTCTAATATGACCAACGAAGGAGCAATAATAATCAGGAATACCCTCACACGGTAAATTCCAACACGATACACACAGAACCATAGAGACATATATACGGACGAATAAAGTTCTCAAAACGACACACCAATCACATACCGTGGATCTCAATAAACATACTCGACTGGTGAGCATACTCCTCGGCATACGAATAACCAATCAAGTCGACGAAAATAACCAATCATACCTGGAGTGGAAACGACCGCTCGACATCTAAAACAACCAACATGGGGTCACCATCCCCAAATCTACAAAAGAAATCATTCAAAATCATTATGGTAAAGTCACAATATTACCATACCAATGGAATCACATATCACATATGCCCCAGTTTCACAAAATCCAAAGTTCCAAAATTATATTATATGCATGATTCTACAACACACGACATATTTCCTTTATCCGATAAATCAATCGATCATCCTTGCATAACCAAATGACCATACCAAAGTTCGGACCCTATTCATCGCACCATAGGAATGTCATAACCAGTTCGTGAGTCACACTCACAACTTCACCATGATATGCACTATGCACCAAATGCGTATGGTTATTAATCATATTTTCAAAACCAGTTTGAAATCATATAGTCTCGTCAAGAGGACAAATTTTCGAAAATTCTTTCAAAATTTTCAGAACTCAAAACATAAATTTTTGGTAAGACTGCAAAATCAATTTTCGAACCAACCGGCTCGCTCGTGTCAAGTTCTCGATAAAAATTCTTTTCAAATACACACGATTAAATAAAATGGGATTTATGCAAATGCTTGACCATATCCATACTCCTTTATACCAATTCAGCTCGTCACCAAATTCACTGATATTCCATCGGAAAACCACACGATGAAATTCCAAAATCTCAATATATAGACTCTGATAAAAAGTCCTCCTCCACCTACTACTCGCAACGTCAATCTTTAATCCATCCTGGATCACCTCAAATATGATATGACAAAACGTTGAAACAATTCAACAAATCAAACACGGCGAAAGACTTCCCGAGAATTTCCATTTGAACCAATAAATCAAAACCCCGAAAGGTAGTGATAAAGTAGATAAACAATTGATAACGTGTTTTACAAATCTCGGGAGATTTAGAAAACAGGAAAGTCTTTTGAAACATTAGGGTCTCAGCCCGTATCTCATTCCACATTACAAGAAGTTTAAAAAGTAAAAAAAACTCATTTCGGACCCCAAGTCCTGAGTTATAAAACCATCTCAAAATCGATTGGGTCTCGGCCCAAAATCGTTTTCCGTAAAACATCAGTAAGACATTCATTTTGAAAAGTATCATTTTCAAATGCTCAAAAGCAGTTTCATGTATCACAAAATGATCTATCATGACTACATGTTTTTCTCAACCATCCACAACCTTCTCCCAAATGCACAATTCCGTTCCAAAATCTACTCAACATCGATTTCCAAAATCATAGTTTCTCAAGATCAGCAATCCTGTCCCACTCTGACATCTCATACTGTAACGCATGATATTTGCTGAATCTCAAAACATATCAACTTAGAACGGCAATAAATCTCAATGAAATTCAAAAATCCAAATACTTACAGATCGTGAAGCCGACGATTCCCCGTGATACTGGCACATGTCTCGACTCTAGAAAATACTCAACATGGATATTTTCAAAACACACGTTTGCCAAATCAGTTCGACTCAAGAACACAATACATCTCATTACAGAGAATCTTGTTAACATCATTTGGAAAAGTTATAACAAGCCCAGTACGATACTGGCAAATCCGATAACGCACAAGCCTGAGTGAACAACAAAGACTCACGGCTCTAATATTTGTTAATCGACAACTCGAATGACGCAACAAAAACACGACCCAGCTCGACCCGACTGCCTAGGTTTTCACAACCTAAGCTCCGATACCATATTCTGTAACACCCCCAGATCCAACCGGGAATATTACAGCGCCGTGGGCCCCGAGATGGAACCCACAAGGCTGAAGGAAATTTTCGAAAACATTTACAAACGCCTAAGAGGCTAACGACGGTATTATCTATTAAAAACATTCGAAGATTTATAAAACTCGTTTATCAAACCGTCATAAAAACTCATTTGAAACCACAAGGCCCAAAATGCCAAAACTCAACAGTTTAAAAACATACGTTAAGCTATCGCTTACACGTACCGACAGAACAAATTTAGAAAACGATTTCCCAAAGTAACCTAAGTTACCAGATACCAATAGGTCATTTTAAAAATACTCACACAGCGGATAAAGACAAACAATTAAAATACTCTAGCAAATGAAATACAAAAGCATTGGAACTCAATACACAAATACATGCCCTAGCCAGTATCCTCCGGGAAGTTCATCTCTCCACGACCGCTACAAGCTTGATAATCCAAGAACCTAAAAAGAAAGCCCACGACGGGGTCAGCCATAATATCCAACAATGATAACCATCACATCGCGTCAATAATTACATATCAATGGAAATACTAAGTAAGAATACGACCAATGTAATCTTACCGTCGTAACTTTACGAGAATCCACGATTCGTATCCTTAACAATACATTAAGATAATACCGAAATATCTGTACGGTATATCAATGATACTCAAGGTTCTCAAAACATTATCATAACTCGGGATACGGAAATTTTACCAACTCTGGCCAATTCAATCCATCGGATAACGTCGACATTTCCAATACGATAATCGATTGCCAATCAAAGACAAGTATCAAGGAAATACGGAACATACCTCAAAGATACGAAATACCATTACCATCACGTCAGTCTAATCCGAGATCAGATCAACACAACATACGGACATGGTCCTAACACAAGACCTACAAATGCATACTCATATGACAACGTCAATATGATCACAACAATAACGACAATGTATACTTATGGCAACCCATAATATACATATGCACAATAACAACATATGGTAATCCAACGATCCAGCGCACACAGCTATAGATTCCCATGATGATCCCGTCGGACCAACGCATGGTGGCATTACTCGGCAATGATCCAAAGACACATAGCTATAGATTCCCATGATGATCCCGTCGGACCAACGCATGGTGGATATATGACAACAATGCACACCGCGTAACAACAAAGGCACAATACACGACAGCAACAATGCACAAATGCATGACAACAACGATACACGAATGTATCACGACATGATCGACACAAATGAAAGAAATGATTAAAATACTTGCTCCGAGTCCTTCGAGAGCAATCTCGATATCTAAATCATCACCAACCATTATTCTGAATATTCACCGATCCAAAACATCACGGACGATAGATAATTCACGTTTTGTCAATACCATGATGTATCCTCGATAACAAATATACCAACGACAATTGTAAATCATATACATTATGATTTAAATTCCCAAAACTCGAATACAACCTATAATTCCAAATCTCCTGTGATTACGATTATAAACATTGCTATACGAATTATAAACGAATGAAACTGAAACCATTCATTAAATATTATAAACTGAGCAAGTAATAACTTGCCTCGATACCAATACGATGATGAAGCCGCTACCAGTCACATTGCCTTCATCTACGGGCTCCTCGGCCCCGACCGAAGCAATTCACGAACATACTCGAACATGACCGCAACATACGGTTATACTCACCGATCAATAATCTCAACCTATTGAAATAATCGATTAACATACAATCCGATAACGATCAATAACCGACATAGCCAACCAATCAAACTCAACGGCTCAACAATACCTCAATCATACACAAAACCAAACAATACAACTCAAACCAATCAAACACGAATTCAAGACAACACTACGATTCCACATTCAATCTTAAATACTTACGAGTTTCCTCCTTGTATATTCGTAATAAAACCAATTACCGATTATCATCATCAATCCGGACAATCCGATTAATTATAGATAATCATATTCCAAGAGTTCCACAACTTATTCCGAAATCACATTCAAAGTCCCCAAACGGCATAATCCAATGTGTTCTAACATCTAAACAATCCTTATTCACAATTCAAGGGGTATGTAATCATGTTCTTCAACATATACACTTCTCATAACATCATGGATTTCAACAAACTATCAAGAACATTGAGATTACTACGATTCCACAATCATAACGACATAATCAAGGTATTTGATCATCAATTCATTATCTTCCCTTAACAAAATTCCCATAATTACCAAGAATAATCATAACACAATCTATTCCATCACCATTCATACGAAAACATGTAGAATTTCCCAAGTTCTACTCATTGAGGCAATTCATCGAACACTTTGAAGGCATAATCCAATTCAATCATTTTAACGAAGAAATACTCGAATTTGTTCCACAAAACTTCAAGGATAATGTATAATCTCAAGAATACAACAAGGTTCCATCAATAATCTGAGTTAAAACGAATCCATTCGGCCAAATCATCAAGAAACTCCAAAACTATCCAAAACCAAGTGTTTAGGTGTTCTTACCTTCGATCCGGATGGAAGATGATGTTAATCCATGATTCCAACTTCCAAAACATGTTGCTACATGATGTTATTACTCAAATCCATCAACTTTGCTGAAGAAATCGCGAGAGGAACGAAGAAAAATGAAAAATGCCGGATATGACTCGGTCCAGGCCTTAAATAGCCGGACACTGCCGGACGCTTACGTACGTAACCGTCCGGGCCCTTACGTACGTAACCGGCTATGGCCGAAGTCTCTGCCCAGAAATGCCGGCATCGTTACGTACGTAACCGGCACCTGGATTACGTACGTAACTGGCCCTTACGGCCGTAACCGGCCACTGCCTTACGTACGTAATCGGCCAGTCCTAGCCATCCCTGTGAGTCACTGCCGACCGTGATCGGCCACCCCCACGAGTCACTGTCGACCATTCTCAGCCTCCTTATCTCCTCCATCATCCTTACCATCATCATCATCATCATCATCATCATCATCATCATCATCATCATCATCCTTTTTATCATTATTTTTATCATCATCTTCTTTTTCCTCTTCTTCATCCTCCTGATCAACTTCTTCTCCTTCTTCTTCTCCTTCATCCACCAATTCCACAGTTTTTCGACTCCTTCTTCTCCAGATTGTTTTTCAACTAATATATTTTCTTATTCTCTTTCTTCCTGTCTCTCCTCTTCATCCTCAACAATAATAAATTCTTCTTTTTCAACTTCTTCCTCCCCTAACTCCTCTATCATTATCTCTCTCTTCAACTACTTCTTCATCAATAGATCCATCAAAAATACTGGACATAATACTATGGATAAATTGGTCCATGTGGGTTTTAAAATTGGTCATGAACCAATTTTCCTGAAGCAACAAAATTGCATCTGACTCGTTGCAAAAATGCATCAGCCTTCTTCAGTAGCCTGGGGATACTCCCAGCTACTCACCTCAATGTAATATTGCAGTTAAGTGAATGAAAATGATTTTATAATTTTCCATTCCTCATAAATATGTACAAAGGAATGTTTTAGAACAAGGGGTTTTACCAATTTGAGCTGCTCTATGGACAGGTTGAAGATATTGTTGTCAAGCAGGTTGAAGGTGTAGTTTGCTTCAGGTATGTGAATTATCAACCCTGCTTCTTCTTCTCCTGACATGTACTGGGGAGTGAGAAGTGGGACAATCTGGGTCTCCGGGCTGGCAGGAGCAGGCTGATCTTCCATAAGAATCAGTTCAGGAGTGGATAAGATCCCTAATACTCCTTAAGATCCCTAATAGTAGTCCATAAGCGTATAAATAGGACTTATGGATTGGCCGAAAATTCACTTACTTGTGAGGTTGTGAGATTGATTTTTCTTCTTGTGTTTAATTGTAGATCTAGACTTGTGTCTTTGATTCTACAATTTAGATAACACATCAATTTTCTAAGAGTGTTCATGCATAGAAAATAAAGAAAAATCGAGTGACCATATACAAGGAGGTTCGGCTAATCCGATTATTGTCCAAGATCCGGTAGCTCATTGCCCACACAACATCCGGGTTAAGGCGGATCATACTCTAGAAGGTCTAAAGGTAGAAATACAAGGATATCAAGAAGCAAAGTAACCACTACCCTTCAAAGGTAATATCCTATGATCTTTTAGATATAGATTAAGATATTTAATTACCAACATATTTATTTAATAAATAATAAATAATATTTAAGTTTCTTATTAATCTTAGTATTTAATTAATTAGCATGCCTAAATAGATCTTGTGCTCGTGGATGCGTAAAATGCATTTATAAACTTTCACCAACTTCGCTTCCGCTGCGTTCTATTTCCAACATCCCCGCCCTCCTGCATCCTGAACATAAAACAAATGTCCACCCCCAAAGGGGTTAGCACAACGATGCTAGTGCAAGTACGATAATTATACAACAACAGATTATTCAACATCTCACTAAGAATAAAGACAACATCATTAATGACAACAATAACAACGAGTCTCTACTACGAGAAGACTCACAATACCGTACACAACATGATAACAACAACATGACATCACAATTCGGATGATCCAGCATCCACTGCATAGATCCCAAGATGATCTCTTCGGACCAACACGAGGTAGATATACATCAACGACACATATGCACGACAAACATGTATAACATTAATACATAGAACATAATTAAAGTACTTGTCTTTGAAATATGGCAAGAAATAAGTACTTCAACGACTTCAACAAACTTGAAGCTCCTTCGATCAATCGTTCGCAACCCTCGAACCTTACACAAAAGGAAATAACGACAACTCAACTTATGTAACAATACTATCACACGAACATTCTAAACGTTCTAGTAGTGACCGAGTACAACCATCATTGTTCGGCTGATTCTCGGTTACCTACTCAAAGAACACTACATCGAACGAATACCATACTACATGCAAAACGAAAGGTCATAACGGGGATAACACATTGATGTCTATAGGTTTCCAGAATATTCAAATCTTTACAATTCACTTTCAAATCTGTACAACTATTTCTAATGCATGTGTCAGTTATCTAAACGAATTTATAATCATGAAAGTACGTTCATCCAAATTCTAAGTTACTTCCAGTTATAATTCTCATTCTTCCGCAAGTCAATACATCTAATCCAAGTTCTACGTTCACCATGATTGTTACAACATGATCATATCAGTCTAACCATTCATATAAAGATTATGAATCCAATAATCTTTACCAACCCTGGATTATACTCGAAGAACGATCCCTACGTTCATCATCTCGAATTCACCTAGTCTAGGTGATAACATAATCGATTTGTTCATCATTTAATCATCACGAAATCATCATCAATGCAGGTTAAATCTTCAAAAATCACATCCTTATGATAGGTATAATCAAGGTTCAACTATTACCAATGAAAAGTGTACATTCATCCAATCCAATCTTCCTAAACTTGTTGTTTGATTCATAATGTTCATAACAAACTCTATAATCTCAGTAGCATGTTGATAATCGACATGAAGGATATGAATTTCAGGTGGTTAAAGCATCACATACCTTACTACGGAAGAAAACGCTGAAACACTTGGTGAAACTCAACACCGGGAGCTTGAACAACAATCCACAAAGGTCTATGATCTTCAAAACCAAGCTGAGAGGCTGATAAAAGGAATTTATAGGGCTGGGGAACTCTCAAGTTTGCAGAAATCGGACAAGGGGTGGAGGTGAAATGAAAAGAGATTAATGTCTATAAATAGAGTTTTAAACCTTACGTACGTTATCCACAAGCCGTTACGTATGTTAACGGTCTAACATACGCTAGCAACAAATCCTTACGTATGCTATCATCGGGCAGTAGCTCACTGTCTCGTTTTCTATCCTCCATAACGTACGTTAACACATCTTTACGTACGTAATTTTATCAAAATAGCGTACGTTATTCTACCTTCTTAACGTACACTATGCTTCGTTTACTTGCTTTAACAAAAAGTTGTCCAGGTTCACGCGGGGGATCCGACAATATCCTTATCTGGCCCCGCATGCCGACCACACCTTATCTGCCTTGATCACCTATTACATTATGCTTCAACCATAATGTACGTTACCTGCAGTTCCTAGCATACGCTATGTACAACACATAATGTACGTTAGTGTCATGCAGAAGCATGTATGAATTGATAAACTCCAAACGATATGATCATGAATATCTGAATACAAATACGGAAAAATCACACTTCGATTAACAATATGACATAATCGAATACCACAAGGTTCAAATACAAATGAAAATACACAACAATTATCCGGGTATTACATCTGGACCCATTTGTCAAAAGCTGGCAATGCCTGTTGGGCCATGTTAGTCGTCTGCATTTGCTGTACTACATGCGCTAATTTGGTCATTTGGGCGACGACTTGCTGGAGTACGTTAGGAACATCCGCCCCTGTTGCGCCTCCCCCATTATGACCTCGCTCCAACGACTGGGCCTCGTCAGATATGGATACAGACCTAGGTTCATAGACATCTGGTGTAGCCTCGTCCCTGGCTGTACCACGACCATGAATGACATGTCCTCTCAACATGCTGGTGAAAGAAGAAATAATAAGCAAAATTCGGTAACATATATATATATATATATATATATATATATATATATAAGGTGAATCCCCTAAGTTGACACGTTAATCAATTTCAAAGGAAGATAGAGATTAGGTAGACTTATAGCGTAGGTCGCACGCGATGATAGTAGCTCAGTGTGTTAGGGTTGTATACATTAAAGCATACTTTATGCTTATATTACCTAATTTCCCAGTCTTTATATATGAAAATATTTAATTCATTTCATCACATGTTTTGTATATTTATTCACGCCATGGTTATGCAAATGTTGTCTAATTTCTTTATATTGTAGATAATATGGTGTGTCGAGTCACACAGAAGATCACATTATCGGTTCCGTATATAGTAATAATTAGTTCACAACATATATAACATCAGACGGTTATGTGAGAGGTTGTAGTATATGCTTGAGATTGATTGGTCTTGATCATTAGCATATATTAGCGTATTCGGTACACGTTGAACAGGATCGAGGTGAGATAGATTCTTCTGTACTGACTATAAGAAGAACGTACATCTCGGACAATTATTATTTCTTAAGTCTAGTAATTAATATTTAATTATATATATTTAATATTTATTGCTTTGATTTATCATGGGTGAGAGCCACAATGATAGACTCAATATAATCGATACTTTGGGCAATATTATTATTTATATAATAATTAATGTTATAGCTAGAAATCGTGTCCCGACCAGTCGGGTTGATCATGTCCCTTGAGGCACTCGAAAGGATTATTATATTAAACCCTGCAGGTGGGATTAATTTTTTGATATAATAATAAGGTCGAGTGGTATGCACATATATAATATATTAATTAATTAAAAACTGTTAGTAGCTTAAAATAATTAATGGACATGGGATATCTTAAACACGGGAAATAATTAATTCAAAAAGGAGCCCAATTTCGTAATTTGAGATTCTGGTAGGAAGTGCAATATCAACTATTTAGTGGACTAAGTTGATATTAATAGACTCGTAATATTAGGAAGATTCCTAATATGGTAAGGTGAGATCTATTGGGAGTCATTACCTTATCCTCTTTAAGGTGCCTAGAGTAGTCAATAACACCTATAAATAAGGAAGCTGATAAGTTGACATCTCGTACAGAAGCATGAGTGTTTGTAGGATATCCGAAGGGAATGAAAGGTGTCTTATTCTACAGTCCTAAAGATCAGAAGGTCATTGTTAGCACCAATGCCCAGTTCTTAGAGGAGGACTACGTAATAAGTCACAAGCCTAGGAGTGAGGTCATTCTAGAGGAACTTAGGGACGAGATTTCGAAAATACCAATTGTACAAACACATAGTGTACCACATATTGATGCTATTATGGATAAGCAAACTAAGGACACGCCTCGTCGTAGTGGGAGGGTTGTTCTTCAGCATGGGAGCATCTTCGGACCCCTCCCCGGACCAGGATGAAACGGATCCATGGACGTATAGGGAGGCAGTTCAAGACATGAATGCTGAATCCTGGCAAACAACAATGGAATCTGAAATGGGATCTATGGATTCTAATCAAGTGTGGGAGCTAGTAGAGATACCCAATGGGGTAAAACCCATTGGAAGTAAGTAGGTCTACAAGCATAAGAGAGGATCAAAAGGGAAGATTGAAACCTTCAAGGTGAGGCTTGTTGCGAAAGATTACACTCAGAAGGAGGGCATCGACTACGATGAGACCTTTTCGCCGGTAGTCATGATTAAATCGATCTGGATTCTCTTAGATATAGTAGCGCATTTGGATATGGAGATTTGGAAGATGTATGTTAAGACTGCGTTCTTGAATGGGAGTCTTGACAAGGAAATCTATATGCGCCAACATGAGTGATTTATTGCTGAAGGAGAGGAGCACTTAGTGTGCAAGCTTAAGAGAGCCATTTATGGTCTTAAGCAAGCATCAAGGTCTTGGAATATGCGATTTGATGAGGTCATCCAGTCGTATGGTTTTGTACAATGTCCTAGTGAGGTTTGTTTACACATAAAGTGTAATGGAAACGTGTTGGTATTTCTTATACTATATGTAGATGATATACTTCTAATTGGAAACAATGTGAAGGTATTTTCAGACGTAAGGGTATGGCTGTCTGAGCAGTTCGATATGAAGGATTTGGGAGAAGCTGGGCACATCCTTGGTATAAGGATCTTTCGAGATTGCAAGAAAAGGATGTTGTACTTATCTCAGACATCCTATATCGATACGGTGCTAAAGTGGTTTAGCATGGAGAATTCTAAGAAAGGTTTCTTACCTTACAGACATGGAATTCACCTATCTAAGGCACACAGAAGGAGATAGATGAAATGAAGCTGGTCCCTTATGCTTCGGCAGTGGGAAGCCTCATGTATGCTATGCTTTGCACTAGGCCTGATATCTATCATGTTGTAGTCATGGTGGCAAGATATCAGTCGAACCCAGGACCGGAACATTGGATTTCTGTCAAGCATATACTCAAATACCTAAGAAGGACTAGGCAGCATATGCTTGTATATCAATCGGATACACTTTGTCCTTTGGGTTACACTGACTCAGATTTCAGTTCGGACAAAGAAAAGTCGAATTCAACTTCCAGATATGTTTTCACTCTGGGAGGTGGAGCTATCAGTTGGAGGAGTGTGAAGCAGAAATGCATAGCGGAGTCTACCATGGAAGTCGAGTATGTAGCAGCCTCAGAGGAAGCTAAATAGGTGGTATGGCTTCCTAAAAGATTTGGGTGTGATTCCTAATTTGCCTACGAGTATTACACTTTATTGTGATAATACCGGTACTGTTGTAAATTCAAAGGAACCACGGGCCCACAAAGCAAGCAAAACACATCAAGCGCAAATATCATCTCATTCGAGATTTTGTGAAGAGAGGGAAGATTATTGTCTCAAAGATTGCATCTGAAGACAACCTAGCTGATCCTTTCACGAAAGGGTTGCCCTCAAAGTCATTTTAAGGGCATGTGGAAGAAATGGAGTTGAGATGTATGGCAGCAAAGCTTTGAGTATAAGTGAGAGATTGCTAGGGTTGTATACATCAAAGCATACTTTATGCTTGTATTACCTAATTTCCCGGTCTTTATCTATGAAAATATTTAATTCATTTCATCACATGTTTTGTATATTTATTCATGTCATGATTATGCAAATGTTGTCTAATTACTTTTTATTGTAGATAATATGGTGTGTCGAGTTACACAGAAGATCACATTATCGGTTCCTTATATAGTAATAATTAGTTCACAACCTATATAATATCAGACGGTTATGTGAGAGGTCGTAGTATATGCTTGAGATTGGTTGGTCTTGACCATTAGCATATATTAGCATATTCGGTATACGTTGAATAGGATCGAGGTGAGATATATTCTTATGTAACATCTCGGACAATTATTATTTCTTAATTCTAGTAATTAATATTTAATATTTATTGCTTTGATTATCATGGGTGAGAGCCACAATGATGGACTCATTATGCTCGATATTTTGGACAATATTATTATTTATACAAGAATTAATATTACAGCTAGAAATCATGTCCCAACCAGTCGGGTTGATCATGTCCCTTGAGGCACTCGAAAGGATTATTATAATAAACCCTGCAGGTGGGATTAATTTTCTGATATAATAATAAGGTCGAGTGGTATGCATATGTATAACATATTAATTAATTAAAATCAGTCAGTAGCTTAAAGTAGTTAATGGACATGTGATATCTTAAACACGGGAAATAATTAATTCAAAAAAGAGCCCAATTTCGTAATTTGGGATTTTGGTAGGAAGTGCAATATCAACTATTTAGTGGACTAAGTTGATATTAATAGACTCATAATATTAGGAAGATTCCTAATATGGTAAGATGAGATCTATTGGGAGTCAATACCTTATCCTCCTTAAGGTCCCTAGAGTAGCCAACAACACCTATAAATAGGACAAACGGGTTGGACGATTTTCATCCTTCATTGAACAAATTTTTTTGATTTTTCTCTACTTTGTGTTTAATTGTGGATCTTGACTTGTGTCTTCTGTAACACCCCAATTGCACTTTGGGTTATTACACGTCGTAGGACACACAAAGGTCCCGCCAGGCTGACGACACACATGATTAAACCACAATCCAATACATAATAACCACGACACAACAGTCCAACAAGGGATACAATACACGAGTTAGGCCTCGACCGCGGCCAAAATAATATATTTCAACATCAATCACTGAACGCAAACATTACACGACAAAGTACAACTCAAAACCAACAATAATACAGTATATAAAACTGACTCAAACATCACAAATACAACGACTGATACGAGCTCTCTAACATCCAGTGTGCTTGTCAACTCCGTGTGCGCCACATGGGGGCTCCTGTCCCTCGAGAATACCTGGAATGTACAAAACATTCCACCCCAACAATGGGGTTAGCCACAACCGCTAGTGCAAGTACAGTATTACAATTATTTTAATCCACAGGCATTTCCAAAATATTTTAAAATCCAAAACAGTTCAATTCGCGATATTCCGGAATATCAATATCGATCATCAGTAAAAACACTCCGACGATTGTTAGGTGTATTTTTATGCGTTTTTATATCATTATTTTATATCTATCTTGAGCCTAAATCAGCATAAATGAGCTTTTAATGCATTATTTTTATATGTTTTGCAGGAAATCAGAGTCCAGAAGCCAAAACGATGAAAAACGGACGAAAACAACAGTTTTTGGTCATGAGCCGTGGCACACACTAAGTGAACCGCGGCACACGAAGACAACCAGCAAATAATATGCACACTGTACTGTGTGCCGCGGCACACATAAAGTGAGCCGCGGCACAGAAGGCGCAAAAAGCAAAAAGACGCCACTGTTGGTACTGAGTGAAAAGAAGTTGGGCCGCTTGGGCCTTTGTTTTTGTTGGGCCGTGAAAGCATTTTGAGGAGAGGTGCTGGAGGAAAAAAAGTGAATTGAGAGAGAAATAATATAAAAAGGAGAGAAAAGAGAGAAAGATAGGGGAGGACCGAGGCAGAGGTTAGCGGCGGAAAGAGAATTAAAGGCGAACACAAGTTGTAGATTTCTGGGGGACGACAGGACCACGGATCCCTACGGTTTTTCTGCATCTTAATTTTTAGATTTATTCGAGTAGGATTTTGATTGTAGCCAATTTCATGACGGTTTGATTATTTATTATTATTTCGATTTACTCGTTATTCTATTGAATTGGATTCTTCTTACTGTTCTTAATGCTTTTTAATTGTCTGGCCAACAATTAATTTGTTTTGAATGTCTTTATGGATTCGGGAGATGAAATTTAGGCATAGTTCTTGTGAGACGAATCATAATTTTCGTGAGATAGGAATATACTCGTGCGAATTGTGAAGCCTGTTATTGTGGGAATTCTTGAACTGTTTTAGCTATTAATTATCTGATTCGAATAGGGATATATCGAGTTAGTAATTCGTAGTATTTTCTATCGACCTTGGGAAAGGCTTTAGAATAATTTAGGAATTCCTGGCTTACAATCAATTGAATAACAGTGAATTGAATCGAATAAATATCATTCCCGATTGTTTGAGGTGAAAATCATAATCCTACCCCTTATTAGTATTATTATTATTATTAGTACTATTATTTATTTTCTGCAATTAGTTTAGATATAAACTCTATTTAATTGTTCTTCAAATAAAATTGTGAGTTGACTAAATTTTGGTACTTAGTGAAATCAGTCCTCGAGGGAACGATACTTTACTTATCACTTTATTACTTGTTGACACCGTGCACTTGCGGCATATTGTGAGGGATTTTCCCACAACAAGTTTTTGGCGCCGTTGCCGAGGACTGATTTTTCGCTAATATCAATACCAAGCGACTCTAATTTTAATTTGAAGTTTTTTTTTCTTTGTTTAGTCTCCTTATTTTTTTTTCTTTTCTTCATTATGTTTTCCTATGAGTATCGTGACCCTTGGCATTTCATAAATTTCGATGCTCTTAATAATTTGCCAAATAGGGTCAGTCTGCCCCCTCCCCCAAAAGAAAAGACCATGCTTGAAATTTATGTAGACGTTCTTAAAAATCCTGATAGTAGCATTTTTGAGCTAGCATGCGCACATCGTGGTCTTGAGAATCACTACGGTTATTTTCCAGCTCATTTATTTAGTAGTGAAGTTGAGGGGGAGGTTGAGAAGAATGACATGTTGAGTTTTAGGGTCAGTCAGCCCCCTCCCCCAAAAGAAAAGACCATGCTTGAAATTTATGTAGACGTTCTTAAAAATCCTGATAGTACCCTTTTTGTGCTACAATGCGCACATCGTGGTCTTGAGAATCACTACGGTTATTTTCCAGCTCATTTATTTAGTAGTGAAGTTGAGGGGGAGGTTGAGAAGAATGACATGTTGAGTTTTAGGGTCGATCCCCCAGCACCCAATGATTTCATAAAGTGTGATGAGCCTAGAGAAGAAGTTATCATTGATGATGTTTCCAAAGAAATTCCATTAAATTGTCATCAAACTTTGACTAATAAGGTGAATACTTTTGTGCCAAAAATTTTATTAACGGTGCCACGCATAATTTTTCCTAAATCCATAATGGGAGAGATTGACCCCATTACTCATGATTTTGTTGAGGCTGATTCTTCGAGTTCTAATGAGGTTGTGCATGATAATTCTTTATTATTTGCCCATTCGAACTCTGCTTATTTTTTCATGCCTTATCATTATTATATTCTTCCATCATTTTTTGGTTGTCCGCATAATTATTCTTATTCATCATTTTTGGCAACCGGGCATGAGCCAAAGCCTCCCCTATGGAATAAGAGGCTTATAGATTGCAAGAAGGGGGCATTTGGCAATCTCCCTAGAAAGAAGCCACGTTAAATTCTTTTTGCCACGTCGTGCTCAAGACGTAAAATAGAGTGCTGGATGGGAGGCAACCCATCATTTTTCCTTGCTTTCTAGTTAGTTGTTTTTATTTGATTTTTCGTTATTAATTTTTTCTTTGTTTTTGTTATTTCATTTGGATTCGTGTATTCTTGTTGGCCCTTATTTCTCTGATATTTCTTTATGACCCCTATGAGTTATTATTCTTCATATTCTAGTCTTTCTTGATTTAATGTCTATTGTTATCTCATGACTAGAGACTAAGTTTGGGGGTCCCTCGTGATGTTGGGCGTTATTTGAAGTATGGATTGACCGATGTTTCCACTCAGACATGTGCTGATGTTCAAGAAGACATTTGGAATAAGTTTCACTTTTCCTTATCTCTTTTATTTTCACATGAGTTTTATTATTGATAATGTTACGTGTAGTGGACTTTATTTTACATGTTGTTGATGGTTTTTGCAAGCTTGAATTTTTCGTGAATTTTCCGTGCTTCCATGTGTAAAACTGATGTTACGATACTGATTTCTCTTTGAAGAAACAGTTGACTTTTGGTCGAGTTGCAATCGATATATCTGCTTCGCTGAGTATTCAATTAGGTCCGAAATTTTATCATTTTTGTAGAAATTTTAGCAGATAAGAAAAGAGACATACGTGTTTTCAAATCACCGTTTATACGTTTGGTTAAACTTTTCGCGTAGCTCGTCGTCCAGTACCATGAGTCTTGTTGGCATTTAAATTGAGTTTAGAGTCGGACAGTTTTTCCCAAGAAAAAGTCGAGATATTAATTGTTCTATGATGGGAAGTTTAGTAACCGGGGGTATTCACGTGACCCGTTGTTTACTCTCGCGTAAAACGACGACCCTGAATAGATTAATAATTTAGAAATATCGCATTACCGATGATGGGAAGCCTAGTAACCGGGGGTATTCACGTGACCTGTTGTCTACTTTCGCGTAAAATGGCAACCTTGACATGCGGGACTTGCTATTCGAGTTTTTTCTCCGCTGTAGAGGGGGTTTAGTAACTAGAAACATCCATGTGCCCCATGAGTGTCTTTTACGTCAAACGGTTCCCCGATATATGAGAATGGAAATCCACCCTAGGATCATCCCGATGAAATATCCCGAGAGACGAAACCTAGTGGTTAACTCGAATCATATTATTGATCATACATAGGGGAATGCTGTCCGAGGAGTAAGTTTAATAATGAAACTCTTGAATTTTGCCTCTAGACTGTGGGACTGGGCGAATTAGCTTGTTTATTTCAACCCTTCATATTGACGGTCGGTTAAATTCACGCTTGTTAATCTTTGAGCTTGATTTTCTCCATGAACGATTGATTAGGACTGAAATTGGTTACTTAGTGGAATCAGTGTCCGGGACGTGACTCACTATTACGATACTTGTATTATTCTTTGAGATTTTCAGGGTAGTATTGATTAAGTTGAACACTATGGATTTGCATGATTATTCACGATACATTTTGTTTAAAAATTGAAAATTGTTTGCTTGAGGACAAGCAAAGGCTCAAGTTTGGGGGTATTTGTTAGGTGTATTTTTATGCGTTTTTATATCATTATTTTATATCTATCTTGAGCCTAAATCAGCATAAATGAGCTTTTAATGCATTATTTTTATATGTTTTGCAGGAAATCAGAGTCCAGAAGCCAAAACGATGAAAAACGGACGAAAACAGCAGTTTTTGGTCATGAGCCGCGGCACACACTAAGTGAACCGCGACAAACGAAGACAACCAGCAAATAATATGCACACTGTACTGTGTGCCGCGGCACACATAAAGTGAGCCGCGGCACAGAAGGCGCAAAAAGCAAAAAGACGCCACTGTTGGTACTGAGTGAAAAGAAGTTGGGCCGCTTGGGCCTTTGTTTTTGTTGGGCCGTGAAAGCATTTTGAGGAGAGGTGCTGGAGGAAAAAAAGTGAATTGAGAGAGAAATAATATAAAAAGGAGAGAAAAGAGAGAAAGATAGGGGAGGACCGAGGCAGAGGTTAGCGGCGGAAAGAGAATTAAAGGCGAACACAAGTTGTAGATTTCTGGGGGACGACAGGACCACGGATCCCTACGGTTTTTCTGCATCTTAATTTTTAGATTTATTCGAGTAGGATTTTGATTGTAGCCAATTTCATGACGGTTTGATTATTTATTATTATTTTGATTTACTCGTTATTCTATTGAATTGGATTCTTCTTACTGTTCTTAATGCTTTTTAATTGTCTGGCCAACAATTAATTTATTTTGAATGTCTTTATGGATTCGGGAGATGAAATTTAGGCATAGTTCTTGTGAGACGAATCATAATTTTCGTGAGATAGGAATATACTCGTGCGAATTGTGAAGCCTGTTATTGTGGGAATTCTTGAACTGTTTTAGCTATTAATTATCTGATTCGAATAAGGATATATCGAGTTAGTAATTCGTAGTATTTTCTATCGACCTTGGGAAAGGCTTTAGAATAATTTAGGAATTCCTCGCTTACAATCAATTGAATAACAGTGAATTGAATCGAATAAATATCATTCCCGATTGTTTGAGGTGAAAATCATAATCCTACCCCTTATTAGTATTATTATTATTATTAGTACTATTATTTATTTTCTGCAATTAGTTTAGATATAAACTCTATTTAATTGTTCTTCAAATAAAATTGTGAGTTGACTAAATTTTGGTACTTAGTGAAATCAGTCCTCGAGGGAACGATACTTTACTTATCACTTTATTACTTGTTGACACCGTGCACTTGCGGCATATTGTGAGGGATTTTCCCACAACAACGATCCTCACGACCCGGTCCGGCCCTCAAGCCACCAAGTCCCTGTGTGCCCCGTCGAGCAACCCCAGGTGAGGATGTCCACTCAAAGTATCTCTCGTGACCCGGTCCAGCCGCTAAGCCACCAGGTCCCCGTGTGACCCCGTCGAGTCAATTCCCGAGTGAGAGTACCCGAGAATAACCTTTCAACTCTCATCATTCACTAAACCATCACAGAATTGCATGCCATAAACTAATGCAATAAAGTACTTGTCTGGACTTTCTTACTCTCAAAGGAACAATAACGAACAAGGCTACGTCCGAACTATCTTCCAAATCCCGCTCCTATCAAACATTAAGGCTCAATCTCGAATCAAACACATGATATCAATATTCGAAAAAATTTACGAACCAAACCACAAAGTTCATGAATTCATAATTATAACCAGTAAAAGGTACGATTATTACATTCTCTCCCCTTAAGAATAAGTTTCGTCCCGAAACTTACGAAGTGAATAATTCGGGGTATATAGACTTCATTTGCTCTTCTGTCTCCCATGTGGCTTCTTCCGATCCATGTCTCGACCATTGTACTTTAACCAAAGGGATAACTTTACGCTTAAGTTGTTTTACCTGACGCTCCAAAATCTGGATTGGTTTTTCCTCAAAGGTGATATCGGAATTCAATTCAATTTCTCCAAAATCAATGATATGCTTAGGGTATGGTACGTATTTCCTCAATTGCGAAACATGAAATACATTATGCACATGACCCAGTGAAGGCGGAAGGCCCACGCGGTAAGCAAGTTCACCAATTCGTTCTATAGTCTCGAATGGCCCGACATATCTCGGACTGAGTTTACCCTTCTTCCCAAAGCGATAAACTCCCCGTGTTGGCGATACTTATATAAACACATGATTGCTGACTTCGAACTCTAGCGGTCGACGTCGATTATCAGCATATGACTTCTGTCGTCTTTGGGCGGCCAAAAGCCTCTCGCGAATCAAAGAAATCTTTTCCTGGGTCTCCACTAACATATCCGGCTCCATCCCAATCAGTTCAGAGGAATCATCCCAACACAATGGTGACTTACATTTCCGTCCATATAGATCCTCAAATGGTGCCATCTTAATCGACGCATGCCAGCTATTATTATAGGCAAATTCGATTAGTGGCAAGTGCAATTCCCAGTCATGCTTCCAATTTAAGGCACATGCTCGCAGCATGTCCTTAAGGGTCGGAATTGTCCGTTCAGACTGCCCATCAGTCTGAGGATGGTACGATGTACTGAGCCTCAGTTCCGTCCCTAAAGCTCGGTGAACGGATTGCCAAAAGTGCGACACAAATCTACCGTCTCGATCGGAAATAATGCTCTTAGGAGTCCCGTGTAATCTTACAATTTCAGCGATGAATACACGAGCTAGTTTCTCGGGCCCCCAATTATCCTTAATTCCCATAAAGTGAGCTGACTTGGTTAGTCGATTGACAATAACCCAAATCATGTTCATCCCTGTTCGCGTACTCGGCATATTGGTGACAAAATCCATCGTTATATCCTCCCATTTCCATTCTGGCCGTTGAAGTTCAATCTTGAATTGTTGACACATCAAGCATTTCGACACGAACTCTTCAACATCATTTTTCATATTGCTCCACCAATAGTTATTCTTCACATCCTTATACATTTTGCTTGTACCGGGGTGAAGAGAATACGGTGTAGTGTGCGCTTCCCTCAATATGGTCTGCTTAAGCTCGACGTCTGCAGGTATACAAAGTCTACCTCTAAACCTTAAAACACCATCGTCCTGAATCATAAATATGGGACCTTTTCCTCCCATCACATCTTTTCTTAGCTGGACTAGTAACGGATCCTCAAATTGCTTCGACTTGATTTCGTTGACCAAAGACGACGTGATCTCCAAAGTACATAATTGGCCTTGAACTTTCTGAATCCAAATCTATATATCTTGCCCAATTATGTCTCGACAGATCTCGTGTTGAGATGTAAGCATACTCAGCATTTGGAGGGATACGGGTTTCCGACTCAATGCGTCCGCTACCACATTAGCTTTTCCTGGATGATATAATATTTCAAGATCGTAATCCTTAATCAGATCCAACCACCGACGTTGTCTCATATTTTAGCTCCTTTTGGCTAAATATATATTTTAGACTTTTGTGATCCATGTAGATTTTACACGAAGAGCCATAAAGATAATGCCTCCAAATTTTTAGCACGAAAAAAACCACCGATAACTCTAAATCATGGGTAGGGTAATTTATTTCATATGGTTTCAATTGTCGGGATGCATATGAAATACTCTACCTCTCTGCATCAAAACACAGCCCAATCCAAGTCCGGAAGCATCACTGTACACTTCGAAATCATCGGTGCCCTGAGGTAACGATAACACGGGCGTCGAGATTAATTGTCGTTTAAGTTCATCAAAACTGTTTTGCCTCTCGTCTGTCCACTCGAATTTCTGAGATTTCTGGAGCAATTGAGTAAGTGGTCGAGCGATTTTTGAAAATCCCTCGACGAATCTACGATAATATCCGGCAAGCCCTAGAAAACTTCTGGTCTCCTTCACATTCCTTGGGGGTTCCCACTCAACAATGGACGCTATCTTTTGGGGATCCACCCGAACTCCATCAACCGAAATTACATGACCAAGAAATGTCACCTCCTTAAGCCAGAATTCGCACTTTGAGAATTTAGCGTAAAGTTTCTCCATTCTAAAAGTGTTCAACACCATTTGAAGATGTTCAGCATGATCTTCTTCATTCCGGGAGTAGACAAGAATATCATCAATGAAAACCACCACAAATTTATCAAGATAGTCAATGAAAACTTTGTTCATCAACTTCATAAACACGACAGGAGCGTTGGTTAGGCCAAATGGCATAACCACAAATTCGTAATGGCCGTACCGAGTACGGAAGGCAGTCTTCGAAATGTCAGAATCCCGAATCCTCAGCTGGTAATATCCCGATCGCAAGTCAATTTAGAGAAAACTGTGGCACCCTGAAGTTGGTCGAACAAGTCATCTATCCGAGGTAAAGGATATTTGTTCTTAATGGTTAACTTATTCAATTACCGATAATCAATGCATAGACAGAACGATCCATTCTTCTTCTTAACGAAGAAGACCGGCACACCCCAAGGTGATGCACTAGGTCGAATGTACCCTTTATCCAGAAGCTCGCCCAATTGTTTCTTCAGCTCTAACATCTCGGAGGGTGCCATACGATACGGCGCTCGGGAAACAGGTGCTGCGCTTGGCACAAGATCAATAGGAAACTCTACCTCTCTAGACAGAGGTAATCCCGGTAGATCATCCGGAAATACATCTGGGTATTCATTCACAACTGGAATTGACAATAAATCGGCTTCACCGTCATTTGTGCTCATGGCGTAACACCAATAACCAATACAGTCTTGTTTCAACAATTTTATCGCCTTAACAGCGGAAATCACCCCACCTGAACTACCCGGTTTACGACCCAAGAAGGTGTGTTCGACACCATCTTCCGCTATTATAAAAATAGTTCGCGTTCGGTAGTTCATGATAGCACCATGACGATTTAACCAATCATCTCCCAAAATTACGTCTTCTCCTTTCAGATCTACCACTATGAGGTCTGAAGGCCAATCTCGACTCCCGATATGCACGAGACAATTTTTAATCTCTTGGTTCCCAATCAAATGCTCTCCACTAGGAATACTTACTACGAATGGTTCGCACTCAATCAAACACCCAAGACCCAAACGTTTCACACAATCAAAAGCAATGAACGAATGGGTAGCTCCTGAATCAAATAATACCGATACAGGTTGAGAAAGTATTTGCGTGATACCTGCAGCTACAGGAGCCTCTGTGTCGTCCGCACGCCTTATCTGGTACACTCTTGGATGTACCGAACCCACACTCGATGCAGCTTGACGATCCAACTGGCCTCGACCTCTTCCACGTCCCAAAGTCTGTTGCGGCTGATTAGATGTAGTCCCCGGGTTCACACTCGGAGTGGGTGCCGAACTCTGCTGTTTAACAAATCTGGTGGCAGCCTCGCAATGAGCCGCCCGATGACCGGCTTGACCGCATGTGAAACAAATAACGGGAGGAAGTGGACACTCTCGGCACTGATGGCCTGTTTGATTACAATTGAAACATTGTCCTCTACTAAAGGCAGAAGACTGGCCCGGTCTTGAACTCGGTGTAACACCCCAAACTAGGTGGATATTACAGTGCCGTGGACCCCCAACTGGGACCCACCAGGCGAATGAAAACTGATGAATTAAATAATATAATTGTAGTACCGAACCACATTATATTACCAAATACTCCGATGAGGAGCTTAAGTACAATACACCAGGACAATACAGAAAACTAGTATATTTTATATGAAGATAAAATACACCACCCCGAATAACTAAACATCTCAAACGGAATTTGCAGCGGAAATACAAATGCAAAGAAATAAGAATGACTGAAATGACTGAAATGACTGAAATAACTGAAATGACTGAAATAACTGAAATGACTGAAATGACCTGAACGACTGGGCCCCCCTACTAGTATCACTGGGACTCCTCGCCATCAACGTTATATTCCCGTGCTTTTGCCTTGCCATGACCTGAAAACAAAATCCCCCAACGGGGTCAATTACACAGAACAACAATCCTCAAGAGTTGAATATACACAATCCTGTCAAACATACGCAATCAAACATGCTATATGAATCAACTAACAGTACGGCTCAAAGGAATGGCGCCACACTACGTCCGGGATGGAAATGTGTCCGTGCACAAGCCACCAACGAGTATCGATCGAATACACGTGTGATCTTGTACCTAATCAGTCTGACGAAGCCATCAACTCGTGTGCACAGTCCAATGTGAGGCCACCAACCAACACACGACTTAAATGTGCCCGACATGAAAATCCTACACATACCAACCGGCACGCCAGTATGACCCGGAATGCCACGATATAACAAAAGTGACATCGAAAATGAATAATGACTCACCAAGATGAAATAATGGTGAAATGAATGACAGCTCAATGAAATGATTGGAACCGTCGTTCCTCGTGAATGAAGTAATTAAGTGACAGTTACAAGTTTTGAAACGGTTAGTACCTTATGAATGAATTATGATTATGAATGAACAACAACGAAAGGAATGGATATCCTTTTAACTTAGTAAGAATTAACTTATACAACGCCGGTGACAATTATCCTTCCACGAACAACGTCCTAATTGAGATATCGGTCGCTCGAACAACCTTGAATAATACAATTACCAACAATCCGTTCAATATACGAATCAAACACGAATATAACGAACTCAAAACGTCGATATGATTAGACCAAGTTCATTGGGGCATTATATCGAACACTTTGTGGCCAAACTTCGATTGTTTATAACCAAACCTCAATAACACCAACATCAAATCCCCAAGAAGTGTTTCAAACCAACAAAACATCTTCAATACGATCAATAATCCAATATGAATATTCAAATTCGTGATTACAACAACGATTAATCGAAACCCCCCAAATCCAACTCAATATTCAAAGTGTTCTTGAATAATCCTTCAATAATCCAATGAATAATCAAACACGTCCATAATCATGTGTATATCACTTCATACAACATGATCTTAACATCCAAAACATCATATCTCAAAACAAAATCGAAATCCAAGATGTTGAAGAAATTACCTTTGAAGATCCAAGTACTTTAATCCGATGAAATCGCGTTAGATCGACAATCCGGGCTTCACAATCGAAAGGAGATGAAGAAAACCAAGTACTCAAGTGATATATGATGGAAAGTCTCTCCCTCAAGCCCTCTCTCTCGGAACAAGGTGGAAGAAATGGAAGAAATGGGTGATTTGACTCAAAAAAACAAAGTTATAGTGCAGACTCCACTGTGTGCCGCGGCCCGGCCGAAGTATGCCACGGCACAGGCCAAATCGCCCTGATCGGGCAGACAGGCCGCGCCTGCATTTAATGTGCCGCGGCATGACTCGGCCGTGTGCCGCGGCCCCGGCAAGATGAGCCGCGCCCCTGCATGCACGGGTTGGCCGATAATTGAAAAATGTGTGTGTGCCACGGCTCAGCCAAGTGTGCCGCAGCAGTGACTCGGCAGTGTGCCGCGGCCCTTCCGGCAGGTGCCGCGGCCCCCGGTACAGGCTGCTCGGCTAAAACTGGAAAATGAGAGTGACTTAGCTATTTCGACCATAACTCCCTCGTCCGGACTCTGATTGACTCACCGTTTGAACCATTGGAAAGCTAACTTGATGATTTACAATATTGCAAAGATTCAGAATTTTTGGAGTTTCCAAAAATTAATGGTGATTTAAAAAATTCGAACTCATACGTGGAAAAGTCGCTAAAGAACATGGAATTCAACAGAACGACACCGAGACGAACTCGGATGACAAAAAGTGTATAATTAATCATTCTCGGAATTACGAAAAGGTAACAATAGAGTCACTAAGATGGACTTCCGCAAAAAATAAAATTACCGAATGAAATTACTGAATGATAATGACTGAATTACAACCGGGTATTACATACACCCCCCTTAAAAGAGTTTCGTACCCGAAACTATGGGTCAAACAACTCGGGATAACTCTCCCGCATACTATCCTCGGTTTCCTAAGTAGCCTCTTCGACTCCGTGTCTAGACCACTGAATTTAACTAAAGGAATCACCTTATTCCTCAACTGTTTGATTCGCCGTTCTAAGACTCGTATGGGACGCTCTTCATACGAATGATCATCTGCGATCATGATTTCGTCGAACTGAAATATGTGACTCGGGTCGGCAACATACTTCCGTAACTGAGAGACGTGAAAAACATCATGAATTCGGCTCAACGCCGGAGGTAAGACCAATCGATAAGCTAACTCGCCTACTCGATCCAAAACCTCAAACGGTCTAAAGAATCTCGGACTCAACTTTCCCCTCTTCCCGAAACGTAAGATAACTCGACTCGGGAATACCTTGACCAAAACATGGTCACCCGTCTCTAACTCTAATGGTCGACGACGATTATCTGCATATGATTTCTGTCGACTCTGAGCGGTCAACAAATGACTCCTGATCAAAGATACCTTCTCATGGGCGGCTACAAGTATATCGGGCTCGGTGCCGATTGATTCTGATAAGTCATCCCAACATAAAGGAGATCGACAACGACGACCGTACAAGGCCTCGTAAGGTGCCATCTTAATCGAAGAATGCCAACTATTATTGTACGTGAACTCGATCAACGGTAGTTGGGCTTCCCAATCATCTTTCCAATCGAGGACACATGCCCTCAGCATGTCCTTCTAAGTCTGAATAGTCCTCTCTGATTGTCCGTCAGACTGAGGATGAAAAGCCGTACTGAGATTAAGCTGAGTTCCCATAGCACGATGAACTGATTTCCAAAAATGAGACACAAATCGTCCATCACGATCGGAAACGATACTTTTAGGAGTACCGTGCAATCTCACTATCTCTTTGACAAATAACTGGGCAAGTCTCTCGGGACCCCACGTATCCTTAATCTCAAGGAATTGAGCTGATTTAGTTAAGCGATCCACAATTACCCATATTGTGTTCATGCCACGATGACTCATCGGAAAACTCGTGATGAAGTCCATTGAAATATCCTCCCACTTCCATTCTGAAATAGGGAGAGGTTTCAGCATACCCGCCGGTGATGTTCTATCTTGACTTGCTGACAGGTTAAGCATCTCGAAACAAATTTCACGACTTCTCGCTTCATATTACTCCACCAGTAATTTTGTTTCAAGTCTTTATACATCTTGCTGGACCCCGGGTGAATGGAATAAGGGGTAGCATGAGTTTCTCTCAAACTAGAGTTTTTCAACTCGTCATTCGCCGGTACGCACAACCGATTCTTAAATCTCAAAAGTCCATCCTCGTGGACTACGAATCCAGGGGCTTTCCCCTGAGCCACATCCTCACGGATGCGCAACAAGGATGGGTCTGAACCCTGATTCTCTCTGATTGCCTCCCCAAGTGGCGATGGAATCTCTAACATGCAAAGTTGTCCTTATACTCGCTGAAGCCAGACCTCGATCTCGGGTCTAAGGAATTCATGCTGAAGCTCCTTCTGAACTGTTAAACGAGCAAGCATCTGCTCCTGAACGGACTTACGACTCAAGGCGTCGGCGACAACGTTCGCCTTGCCTGGGTGGTAAATGATATCGATATCATAATCTTTGATCAGTTCCAATCACCGCCTCTGTCGCATATTTAACTCCTTCTGGGTAAATATATATTTTAAACTCTTATGATCGGTGAATATCTGACAGGTAACGCCATAAAAATAATGACGCCAAATCTTCAATCCGAACACCACGACTGCTAACTCCAGGTCGTGGGTTGGATAATTAACCTCGTAAGGTCTCAATTTCCGTGAAGCATAAGCAATAATTTTTCCGTTCTGCATGAGTATACATCCGAGACCCTGTCTGGACGCATCACTATAAACCACAAATTCTTCCGTCCTTTGTGGTAAAGAAAGGACAGGTGCTGAAATTAACCGGCTCTTGAGTTCCTCAAAACTCTGTTGACATGCATCGGACCACGTGTATTTCTTATCCTTTTGCAAAAGGTTTGTCATTGGTTGAGCGATCTTAGAAAATCCTTCCACAATCGTCGATAATAACCAGCTAATCCGAGAAAACTTCGGATTTCCTTAACATTCTTCGGAGGTTGCCAATTTCGGATAGCCTCCATCTTCTGAGGGTCGACACGAATTCCGTATGATGAAATTACATGCCCGAGAAACGTCACTTCGGACATCCAAAACTCACATTTGGAAAACTTTCCATAAAGTTGTTCTCATCTCAACACGTCGAGAACCTGATGAAGGTGAAACTCGTGCTCTTCCCGGTCACGAGAATAAATTAAAATATCATCAATGAAGACAACAACAAACTGATCCAAAAAGTCGATGAAAATCCGATTCATTAACTCCATGAATACCGCAGGTGCATTAGTTATCTCGAACGGCATAACTATGAACTCATATTGACCATAGCGTGTACGAAACGCTGTCCTTGCGATGTCCGACTCTCGAATTCACAACTGATGATATCCAGACCTTATGTCGATCTTGGAAAATATTGATGCTCCCTGAAGTTGATCTAAGAGATCATCAATACGGGGTAAGGGATACTTATTCTTGATTGTGACCCTGTTCAACTCCCGATAATCAATACACAAGCGAAATGAACCATCCTTCTTCTTGACAAACAACACTAGTGCTCCCCACGGGGACGTACTCGGTCGGATATAATCTTTCTCGTACAACTCCTCTAGTTGATTCTTTAATTCCTGCATTTCGGTCGGGGCCATCCGGTATGGTGCCTTCGATATCGGGGACGTACCGGGCTCCAACTCAATCGTGAATTCCACATCTCTCTGTGGAGGCAACCCAGGTAACTTGTCTCGAAAAACATCGGCAATCGATAACAATGATACCACGAATGATTGAACACCTCGATTGCCATAGAACGGTCGATCGATGACAATGATACAATGAATGATTGAACACCTCGATTGCCTTAGAACGGTCAATCGATGAAAATGATACAATGAATGATTGAACACCTCGATTGCCTTAGAACGGTCAATCGATGAAAATGATACAATGAACAATTGAACACTTCGATTGCCTTAGAACGGCCAATCGATGAAAATGATACAATGAATGATTGAACACGTCGATTGAGTAATTTCACTGCTTCCATCATATTAATAATTCTTCCGGAACAACGGGGATCACCTCCCTGAAGCACACATTCGACCCCCAACGACGGAAATGATAATGACCATATGTTTACGAACATTGAGGGGGTATCATGACGATCCATCTAATTAACACCCAATATTACATCATCCTTAGGTAAGTCCACCACGATTAGGTCCACCAACCAATCGCGGTCATTAAGCTTAATTCGGTATGATTTCTGAAAATTCTTCCATCATCAGGTAGACCGATGGTATGAGGTCCACAAACAATAGGACTATCCAAATTAAGTCTATTCAAACATGATTCGAAAATGAATGAATGTGGTGCACCAATATCAAAAGGTACACACAGGTTGAAATAAAACTACCAGTATACCTGAGATCATTCGGGCCACCGGATCGTCGATCCTCTTCATCACATGAATCCGGGACTTGTCGGACCCCGAACCGGACGCTCCCGTATGATAAATATGAGCTCCGCCTTTATTTGCTTCCATTGTCTTAAACGACGCTAACAGAGTAGTCTGATTCTGAATCACTGATGGCTTCGGGGCCTGAGATGCCGCCGGAGCCGACTTGGAGTCCTTTCGGCAAAAATGGGCCTTATGCCCAAAAATCCCACAATTATGGCACGTGATAGACGGTTTCAGACACTTAGTGCGGTAATGACCCGGCGCTCCACAGTTGAAACAGATGATGGCCGAACTGGCCGCTCGGGACTGAGATCCCGCAAGATTATGCGCCGTAGGAGGTCGCTCAGAAACGATAGGGCCCGCACGAGGCTTCTTGAAGGTTGACTGACTGCCTTCGGACTGATTACGCTTCGTTGATTTCTTGCTGACAGATAAAGGTTGTTGCTCAGCAATTTCCTTAGCAGCAGGCTCATACGGGAGAGTTCTCTCAATTAATTCGGCCAGAGTGGCGCAATGAGGATTAAGCAATTGCATATGGGTCATCATGACCTGCATAAAAGTGAGTGGATCAACCCGAACATCTTCCGATCGAGCGGAGTCTCGGATACGGTTTCCCGAAAGTGAGTGATTATTCCCCGGGTTCCGGCCCGCACCGCGGCCTCTCCCCGTGCATCCCCTGACAGCTCTCTCCATACTGAAGTAGGAAGGTCGCGTGATAATCATAGATCTCGTATGAGTACCGCATTATGATTTACGTCATGAAATGATGAAAATGAGCATATGCGCTCTAACACAGTGATTACATGAATGATTAACTGAGGTGACATGATTATCTGATGAAGTTCTTGAAATGAGTATCTGAACAAGTTAACAAGATTAATGATATGATCTTCCAGATCAACAACTGAGTAATGCAATGAATTAAGTGATTAATGATTTAATATGATCAACATGATTAAAATGAAAATGATGTTTGAGGATTGTTAACTAGTGAATTATGAATGAATGATTATTGCCAGAAATTATACCATGGCGTTAAAAGTCTTACAGTTCTTTTGGTATGATCGGCTCGGCATTTGCACAGGTCACACGGACACGAAAGTCCAATGATACTAGTCTGATAAAGATGATTTCAAATGAGACATGACTCGGAAGGTAGTATTCAAAACCACGCTCCGATACCAACTCTGTAACACCCCAAACTAGGCGGATATTACAGTGCCGTGGACCCCCGACTGGGACCCACCAGGCGAATGAAAACTGATGAATTAAATAATATAATTGTAGTACCGAACCACATTATATTACCAAATACTCCGATGAGGAGCTTAAGTACAATACACCAGGACAATACAGAAAACTAGTATATTTTATATGAAGATAAAATACACCACCCTGAATAACTAAACATCTCAAACGGAATTTGCAGCGGAAATACAAATGAAAAGAAATAAGAATGACTGAAATGACTGAAATGACTGAAATAACTGAAATGACTGAAATGACTGAAATGACCGGAACGACTGGGCCCCCTACTAGTATCACTGGGACTCCTCGCCGTCAACATTATATTCCCGTGCTTTTGCCTTGCCATGACCTGAAAACAAAATCCCCCAACTTAGTCAGTTACACAGAACAACAATCCTCAAGAGTTGAATATACACAATCCTGTCAAAACACACGCAATCAAACATGCTATATGAATCAACTAACAGTACGGCTCAAAGGAATGGCGCCACACTACGTCCGGGATGGAAATGTGTCCGTGCACAAGCCACTAACGAGTATCGATCGAATACACGTGTGGTCTTGTACCTAATCAGTCTCACGAAGCCATCAACTCGTGTGCACAGTCCAATGTGAGGCCACCAACTAACACATGACTTAAATGTGCCCGACATGAAAATCTTACACATACCAACCGGCACGCCAGTATGACCCGGAATGCCACGATATAACAAAAGTGACATCGAAACTGAATAATGACTCACCAAGATGAAATGATGGTGAAATGAATGACAGCTCAATGAAATGATTGGAACCGTCGTTCCTCGTGAATGAAGTAATTAAGTGACAGTTACAAGTTTTGAAACGGTTAGTACCTTATGAATGAATTATGATTATGAATGAACAACAACGAAAGGAATGGATATCCTTTTAACTTAGTAAGAATTAACTTACACAACACCGGTGACAATTATCCTTCCACGAACAACGTCCTAATTGAGATATCGGTCGCTCGAACAACCTTGAATAATACAATTACCAACAATCCGTTCAATATACGAATCAAACACGAATATAACGAACTCAAAACGTCGATACGATTAAACCAAGTTTATTGGGGCATTATATCGAACACTTTGTGGCCAAACTTCGATTGTTTATAACCAAACCTCAATAATACCAACATCAAATCCCCAAAAAGTGTTTCAAACCAACAAAACATCTTCAATACGATCAATAATCCAATATGAATATTCAAATTCGTGATTACAACAACGATTAATCGAAAACCCCCAAATCTAACTCAATATTCAAAGTGTTCTTGAGTAATCCTTCAATAATCCAATGAATAATCAAACACATCCATAATCATGTGTATATCACTTCATACAACATGATCTTAACATCCAAAACATCATATCTCAAAACAAAATCGAAATCCAAGATGTTGAAGAAATTACCTTTGAAGATCCAAGTACTTTAATCCGATGAAATCGGGTTAGATCGACAATCCGGGCTTCACAATCGAAAGGAGATGAAGAAAACCAAGTACTCAAGTGATATATGATGGAAAGTCTCTCCCTCAAGCCCTCTCTCTCGGAACAAGGTGGAAGAAATGGAAGAAATGGGTGATTTGACTAAAAAAAACGAAGTTATAGTGCAGACTGCACTGTGTGCCGCAGCCCGGCCGAAGTGTGCCGCGGCATAAGGCCAAAATCGCTTCTGATCGGCAGTGCGCCGCACGATTTAATGTGCCGCGCAAGACTGGCAAAGGTGCCGCGGCCCTGTCGGCATGAGCCGCGGCCCCCGGTACAGACGGGTTGGCCGATAATTGAAAAATGTGTGTGTGCCGCGGCTCGGCCAAGTGTGCCGCAGCAGTGACTCGGAAGTGTGCCGCGACCCTTCCGGCAGGTGCCGCGGCCCCCGGTACAGGCTGCTTGGCCAAAACTGGAAAATGAGAGTGACTTAGATATTTAGACCATAACTCCCTCGTCCGGACTCCGATTGACTCACCGTTTGAACCATTGGAAAGATAACTTGATGCTTTATAATATTGGAAAGATTCGGAATTTTTGGAGTTTCCAAAAATTAATGGTGATTTAACAAAGTCGAACTCATACGTGGAAAAGTTGCTATAGAACACGGAATTCAACAGAACGACACTGAGATGAACTCGGATGACAAAAAGTGTAGAATTAATCATTCTCGAAATGACGAAAAGGTAACAATAGATACGCTAAGATGGACTTCCGCAAAAAAATAAAATTACCGAATGAAATTACTGAATGATAATGACTGAATTACAACCGGGCATTACACTCGGAGCACTACTGGCTTGCTGGACAGACTTCCTGATAGTGGAGTGAGAAGCTTGAGATTTGTGAAATCCACCACTCTTACTTCCCGAAAAACCACCAGTCATCTTCGGCTTCTTTATCTCGGTACCCGACCTTGACGCAGAAATGACCATCTCGATAGCCAAAGCACGATCCTGATATTCCTTCAACGTAACGCATCTGAAACCCGCCATCGCCTCACGAATCCTGGGCTTCATTCTGAAATCAAAGTAACGAATTTTATCCGCTTCGGTCCTTACTTTCTCACGGACATGATTCAGTTGCTGATTATACGTAACAATGGCCTCGGTGACAGGTACATCTTGAGGTGTTGCCGTAAAGAAATCTGCAATTCGTTTTTATTTAATAGTCCAAGGACAATACTCTTCCTCTATCGCAGCTTTAAACTCGGCCCAAGTGGCCACACGATCCGTAGGTTTCGTAGCTTCCCACCAATCTGCAGCCTCCTTGTCAAGGAAATACTGTATAATAGGGACCCATCTCTCTTCGGGGCACGTAACGGCGTCAAAAATCCTGCCAAACTGAAACAACCATCCTTCCCAGCCCAACGTATCAGACGCACCAGTAAAACGAGGAGGTTGCATTTTCATCACTCCCTGAAGCCATTTACTCTCATATGTCGGTTAATCATGATGCCCGGATTCATTCAACTTGACTAATTGTGCTGCTACCTGCTGGAGTATAGCAGCTATGCCGGCATTCACATTAGTGTAAGCCGACGGTTCTTGACTTACAGTAGGATCTGGCTAACCGCTCGGATTCAGAGAAGCGGTGTTCGGCTACGTATGGGATGCCGAATCAGATGCATCATTAGAATGTGTGCCAGATTTGTTAGCGGTACCACGACCACAGCCTCTGCCGCGTCCACGTACGCCACGGCCTCTCAACATACTGAGATGTAGAAAGATTAAATTATCAGAACAGTTCACAATCCAAGGAATTTAAATCTACTCTACTATGAAAGCGACAAGGCACAAGGAGAGTTAAGGAGTCTTACCACCATGGGTCACACGGCTCGACAGCAACACACGGTGTTGAGCTCGATAAGTTTATACGACTCTTACGACTTGATAACCCAAATGACCAAAGGCCTAGGTATTCCCGAAGCCTAGGCTCCGATACCATAAATGTAACACCCCAATTTCACTTTGGGTTATTACACGCCACAGGCCACACAAAGGTCCCGCCAGGCTGACGACACACAGGATTAAACCACAATCCAATACATAATAACCACAACATAACAGTCCAACAAGGGATACAATACACGAGTTAGGCCACGGCCAAAATAGTATATTTCAACATCAATCACTGAACGCAAACATTACACGACAAAGTACAACTCAAAACCAACAATAATACAGTATATAAAACTGACTCAAACATCACAAATACAACGACTGATACGAGCTCTCTAACATCCAGTGTGCTTGTCAACTCCATGTGCGCCACATGGGGGCTCCTGTCCCTCGAGAATACCTGGAATGTACAAAACATTCCACCCCAACAATGGGGTTAGCCACAACCGCTAGTGCAAGTACAGTATTACAATTATTTTAATCCACAGGCATTTCCAAAATATTTCAAAATCCAAAACAGTTCAATTCACGATATTCCGGAATATCAATATCGATCATCAGTAAAAACACTCCGACGATCCTCGCGACCCGGTCCGGACCTCAAGCCACCAAGTCCCTGTGTGCCCCGTCGAGCAACCCCAGGTGATGATGTCCACTCAAAGTATCTCTCGTGACCCGGTCCAGCCGCTAAGCCACCAGGTCTCCGTGTGACCCCGTCGAGTCAATCCCCGAGTGAGAGTACCCGAGAATAACCTTTCAACTCTCATCATTCACTAAACCATCACAGAAACGCATGCCATAAACTAATGCAATAAAGTACTTGCCTGGACTTTCTTACTCTCAAAGGAACAATAACGAACAAGGCTACGTCCGAACTATCTTCCAAATCCCGCTCCTATCAAACATTGAGGCTCAATCTCGAATCAAACACATGATATCAATATTCGAAAAATTTACGTACCAAACCACAAAGTTCATGAATTCATAATTATAACTAGTAAAAGGTACGATTATTACATCTTCGATTCCATAATTTAGCTAACACAATATTTTTATAAATACACAAATATTCAAGAAAAATAGAGAGAAAATTTGTGAGGTAATTCTTGAAGATCAAGTTTCAGCCGTGTCACCCTGTACTGCAGTCTAAGTTTGATCCGGTATATTGTTGCCCACATAGCATCTTGATCTTAGGTGGGATATACTCTAGAAGATCTAAAAGGTAGAAATACAAGGAGATCAACTAGAAACAAGGAGGAAATTTCAATCGACCCTAAAGGAATAATACTACCACTTCACGTCAAAGGTATGAATTATCAATTGTACTGCGTAAATAGGTGTATTAAATTGCTTATTAACATGTTTAATTAATTAATCGCAAGCCTAAATAGATCCTCTATTTATGTTGGTTAGTATATAAAACCGAATATAAAATATTATACTAATTCGCTTCCACTGCGTTTTATATTCCAACACAGTGATATTCTCTGATCGGAACAACGACTACAACACGACACGACCAATAACCAACAGCCTAGGTATCGATATACCTAAGCTCCGATACCATATTCTGTAATAACCGCATCCCAGCCAGGACTGCCACAGCGCCGTGAATCCATTTCGGGGATCCACAAGGCAGAAACCCGTAAGCACAATAATACATCGACCGACCAGGTCGCATAATAAAACCCCACAACTGAATCGACTAGCAAGGTCGATCAACCACACGTTTACTACTGAAAGACTACACCATAATAAAAACAAGCCGACAGTATCGGTTTTAACATACAGACCACCAAATCCGATTCAACCCAGCCTACATACGGGCATAAAAAGTAAACAACAACAAAACACCATACTCATGAGTAATCAAATAAAATTAAGACAAAACAACTAGATAAACAATTGGGATATCTGGAGGCAATATCACTGGTGCTCTTTATCTTTATTCTCTCCGTGCGCCTTCTCACCATGGAATCCTGCACCTGAATAAACAAATAATATATACACCCCCGAAGGGGTCAGCAAACAGTTGGTGCAAATACATTGATAACATGAATATATATATATAACATATAGAAAGTATAAAATACAACAGTGGTCCATTCATATCACGTCATTATTCCGGAACAATATGTGTATCATCAAACAATAAAAACCACGAGGTTATACCAATATTACTCAACTTCATACCCCAGATCCCTCGTCGGGGCAATCCCAAGTTGGATAACCCACCGGGTGATACACTGGCTCAACATAACTCATCAGGTGCATTCCCCAGTTTTACTCGGCCCACATAGTTCGAACGACCATATTTATTTTACAAAACATCACTCTTCAGAAAGTTTATCAAATCATTGTCATTTCTTTTCAAAAACATCATAATATAACATCAAATACAAGATAATACATAAAGCATGATCAAGATACTTGCCTGGTAATTTTAGATTTAAGAACCTTTGATCAAGTTGCGACTAAGATTTGAAACCCTGGAGGTTCGGACCTATGAGGAGAAATACAATTTGGTCGACGTTAGAGCTGGATATTCAAATAAAATGATATCAACTAACTAAAACTCATTGGAGCATTTCATCGGACACCTAGCTGGCATTTGTGAATATGATGATTCAAACGAAAGATTTGATTTCCGTTCTGCTAGGATCGATAAGAATAATCCCATGATACTCGATATACAATAAATTTCAAGTTCTAAACAACAATTAATCAAATATCTTGAAGAAAAAGATTAAAGTTCATGCTAGTTTTACCTTCATTCTGGCGAAAACTACTTAAATCGATTGCAACAAACTTGATAACTTGATTCCTGGATGTTGATTACAAGTTTAAACCACTCAAATAGGATTGAAAACTCAATTTTTCTCAAGAGGTCCAAGGTTATGCTCTTCAAGGTTGAAAATACCAAGAAATGAGCTAAGGTCCGATTTTATACCAATCTAAGCCCTTAGGTCGATTTTAAGGGCATTTTGGTAATTGCACCTCAGTACACTAACACCCTTGTCTTATTAACTTCTTCATCTTAACTCGATTAACTCATCATTTGAAGCATTTGAAAGCTAACTCAATCCTTTACAATCCTGTATAATTTCAAAAAATTTGCATTTCTCAACCACTTTTGGTGATTTTTTAAACTTAACATTTGTGCGTACTTGTCCCAACTAGAAGAACGGGTTATATTCTCATCTCACGTTTGATATCTTCTTGTATAACAAGTAGTCCAAGATGAAAATTGTATCTCAAATGCGCACATGTTTGTTATACCTATATAATCCTTAGCGCATTAATCGATGACTATAAAATACTATGTTTATCTCGACAATATTTGTATGATAATTTATGAAAGTATAAAACTCCACAGTTATAAGTACAGGGCATCACAAGTGTGATGATAGGGGAATCTGGGAACACTTATGTCAGTGTAAGAACCAATTTATGATTTTGTTTGATATTTTGGCATCAGTTTATGCATGAGTTTTACCCTATATACTAACATATTTGTACATGATTTCTGCAGAGTCCAGTGACTCAAAGGGGAGAAAAGTTGATCAACATTAGAAGGTCTACAAGGCTGCAATCATCAAGCAACACCGTCACTAACATCCCACCAACTCAAGAAAGCAGAAATGAATGAATGTAATAGGACTAGGGGTGTTTGTTATTTTAATCATGATCTACATCAGTTTATGAATTAATTTGTAGCAATTACAGTGTATGTTTGTTGACTTTGGTTGTGATGAATGAAAACATCCATTTTATTGGTGCACAAATTCATTGTGTATGTGTTGTTAGTAAGCATGTTGTAGTAAGTGAAGTAGTGTTGTGTAGATGTGGATGGCAAGATTCAATCTCTTCTTTTTCACCATTATAAGTATACCTCTCACCAATATTGGTATGAATCAAATATTGCTCTACTATTTTGAGGCATAATGTAAAATTTGCGAACAATGACAATCCAATTACATATTAAATGACATACATAATCAACTACCATAAAGTACTACATCAACAATATCATTACATCCTCGAAAGGGACCAACATCCCTAAACAAGATAAAGTAAAGAACAAGGAGATGATAATGAGGCAGATAATCCCAAGCTTTCTCCACCACCTAACTTAGATTTCATAATACCCAATTCGATCTTACAAGCTTCTAATTCCTCTTCCAATTCATGATTCTCCAAAAATGAATTGGCAGCTCCAACCCAAGTTTCCTGTTCTGATTCCTTGTATTCATTCGACAAGCATGTCTGAATTCTTAGCTGCTCCCAAGATTTATCTCTTTCGTGTTTCAGCTTGCGTATGTAATTACGTGGAATTTGAGGGGCTGTGATCAATCCAGTCGTAATAGGAACAAAAATGCCGCTGAAACATAAAATGGAAGATAAGCAAGTCCAAAATTGATGCTAAAACTGAAAACCACCAAAATTGATGCCAAATTTGAACTTCCAGAATTAAGAAGATACTGCGAGAAGTGCGTCGACAGATTTCATCACTCCAGGACGTCCTTAATATGGCCTCTAATCCATGCTTGCAGCCTCGTTCACCCATTTTCAGCAGAAGGAAAAAAAATTCTTTCAATTTGAGCGAGAGCGATCAAATGAAAAAATAAAGATGAGAGAACCTAATTAGGGTTCTGTATTCATTTGTTTCCTTATATTACTTGTGAAAATGTAATATGCAGATAATTCTACCTAAAACTACATCCTTTTTATTAACATCAAACGATGTAGTTTTGATATACCGGGCGGCAATGCCACACATACAATTCTGGCTGCCACGTCCGATAATATTATGCCCCCTCTTAGTTTCATGTCAAAAATCAAAAAGGGAAGAAAGTTCATGTATTTACAGGCAAATTTTCAAAGTCATGTCGAAATTCAAAAATGGTGAAAGCTGGTGTATTTACACCAAATTAATCCAATACACTACAACAATAATAATATATACCACAGTAATAATATACAACAAAAATAATAATGATAATTTTACAATAGAAAATCAGATTGATTCTAAACTGAACTTCATTGAACTGAAGTGAACTGACTTAAACTGAACTTTGCTTAACTGAATGAACTAAACTTTGATTAACATATACAGAATATAGCTTGATTTATCATATCATACAGTCAGAAATAGAAAATGTGCTTTTAGTATATAGAATATTAACCATTTAAAATTATCTATTATGTAATGCCAGTCTTCAGTGTATGTTTATGGTTTGGTGCTGGAAGGAGCAAGCCAATGCAACGCTCAAGCTATAGTGATGGGCTTCATTATTTTTTGAAGAACTCTGGTTTGTAATTTCTAGAACAATTTCTATAACTTCGTATTAATAAAAGGTGTTCGGTGGATTTTACATATTTGTGAATGTGAGGCAAATTATGCACCAAAAAAATATGTTTGAAACTTAACTTAGAGAATTTTCCTTAGGCCTCAAACTACAATCTATTGTTATGCTACAAAAATATTCCTTTATCTCTTGTAATATCCGGAATTTCTACTACTGTTGTTTAATATTATTTTATCCGAGTTATGTTGTACAGCGTAGAATCTGTACAGTATGGATAAAATAAGTGAAGGACTGGGATGTCAGTATTGGTATAATTGTCGTATTTGGTCGACAATAACATTTGAGAATATAATGTGTTGAGTATACGTATTCATTATGCCGTATGTTCGTATTCTGCATGTCAAGACATTGGACAAGAGTAGCTGAAAATGGCTAAGTACAGCCACATTAGTGCACGCTACGATGTATACATAGCGTATGCTAATACACAAGGATTACGTACGTTAATGAGTAGAGTTAACGTACGTTAAGTTGCTAAGAGTTACGTACCGATGCATAAGGCATTACGTACGTAACGAGGGGAATCAGACTGCTCAGGCTATGGCCGACAGGTGGGACCCGTTGTCGGCAGCTTTCGGCGAGGAACGTGCTTGGTCGAGTCAACTCTTGGTTAACGTACGCTACGGGTAATGCATTACGTATGTTAACTGAGGAATTACTGTAGCAACTCAACGTACGTATTACGTACGTTATGGAGGAAACATTACGTACGTAAGCGAGTGAACGAAACAGGTCAGTAAGTTCTGGAATGATATTACGTACGCTATGAAGGACACTTAGCGTACGCTAGGCGGCATTACGTACGTTAATGCCGATGAATAACGCACGTAATGATTGATGCAGTTTATAAAATGAAGTTCATTCTTTCATTTCTTCACGAGAGAAAATCATTTCTTCCTCCAAAGTTCGTCCTTTTGAGGGTGTTAGTGAGAATAAACTTCTTCTAACTCGGTTATGAGCTTGGGAAGCATGGATTAAAGGCTTAAATGTGAATATATCAATGGTCCTTGAATAGTTTGATTGTGTTATTCATGTTCTTGAGGTATGTTGATGAACTCTACACCTTGATTTTGGATTATTGGCATTGTTGTTCGTAATTGCTTCGTGTAAAGATGATTATGATGTTGTTGTTACGGTTCTTGAGGCTATTGTAATACCCACGATTTTCGTTCCGGTTATTTTGGATTTTTTCGGATATTTCCCGGTTGTCGAGTGCCAGTATTATTTTCTCGACAACTGATTTTGGCATTTAAGACCGTAGGTGATGATTGGTTATCCGTCGTTTTCATTTCGGATCGATGATGTTGTTCCCGAGTGTTTTGTCGTTTTCGTTCCGTGCGATTTTGGAAAATTGAGTCGTCCAATAATGGTGGTCGGGCACTGGCTGGACGGTTTCGGGCACTGGCCGGACGGGTGCAGGCACTGGCCAGGTGGGTGCGGCAGGAACCGGCATAGCGCACGCTATGGCAGGAAGGTAGCGCACGCTACTGCCGGGAGGCAGCGCACGCTATGGACGGTTGGCTGCGCGCGCTAGTCGGCCCAGGCAGTAGGGGGAGAAAGGTTCTGGACTCGGAGGATCGGCAGGTAGCGCATGCTACTGTCGGACACTGCGCATGCTACGGCCGGCAGGTAGCGCACGCTACGGTCGGAAGACTGTGCACGCTACCTGGACGAGCCAGGAAGTCTCTGGATTGTGGCCCGGGCCGACAGCGCACGTGTTCAGCGCATGATGGCGGGCCCCGACCGAACATTCTCGACTGTAACTGCCGGCTAGCGCATGCTAGCTCGGCAGTCTAGCGCACGCTAGGCTGCACCAGTATAAATATGACCGAGCAGTCCTGTTTGCACTCATTTTTCATTTTCTCCATTTCTCTTCCGCGGCTATATCCTTGGAGATCATGAATGCATGTTGTTATGCAATTAATCCACGAAGTTTGGGAGCTCATATCATCGATTAATCACTCCATAACATCTTTCAATCCAGCGAATCGAAGGTTAGTTTTCCTATAATCATAGTTTTGGGAAAAATTGGGGATTTTGTTGATTTTGTCTGTTTGATTCGTTATAAATTAGAATAGTGATGGATTGATGATTATTAAGTTGTGTTATATCGAATCCCTTGTTTTTCCACGGTTGGATTGCCGAGGATTCGTCGTTTTATTGAGTTTCTAATCGACACCTTGAAAGTGTTCGATAAAATATCACAAAGGGGATTCGGGCGTTCTACGATTATTCTTCCTCGTTCGATCGTCAATTTATTCATGGTATGATGTTGGGGTCAGGTTCCTTGCGAAGAACTTGAGCCGTAACCCTTCCGTTCGCCGTTTTCCAATCGGTGGTGTTACCGTCGTTTCCGCCGGTGAGTTGTGGGCATTCGATGTTTTTCCGGTTAAGCCACGTTCGTCGGAGTGTCCGGTATCAACTATTGAGGCAAGTATCTTGCCCATACATTATGTGTTTTGTGAATATGATGGTTGAAAATTGACGATACGTGCTAAACGAATTGTTTACAACCATTTTTCTAAAGAATCGGTATATTTACAATTATGGTTTTCTTAAAGGACGAATCTTGTGTTCGAGACTTAATGTGCTTATTTGACTATGTGTGTTAGTGTTGAGTATAGGAACTCCCTACCTTCGGTTTATGTCATTAGGTGTGAATATGTCGTCGGTAATTTATAGTTAAATCCTTTTGTTATAAATTGTGCGTGGATTCATGTGGTTATCGGTGGATATATGAGTTGTGTGATATTGGTTGTGTCGTTCGTTGTTGCTGAGATAAGTGTGTTTCTTTGTGGACAGTATTAATTTTGGGTCGTGAGTATGTGTTGGATAATATGGCCATTTTAGCAAAATACCTCGACTATATATATTGTGATTGACTCTTGAGGATTGCGGTTTTGGAAATGAGAATTGATGAGAGTTGTAAGTTTTTCTCGGGTACTCTCACTCGGGGATTGACTCGACGGGGTCACACGGGGACCTGGTGGCTTAGCGGCTGGACCGGGTCGCGAGGGTTACTTCGAGTGGGCATTCTCACCTGGGGATTGCTCGACGGGGCACACATGGACTTGGTGGCTTGAGGGCCGGACCGGGTCGCGAGAATTGCCAGAATGTTTGTACTGATGAATAATTGTGATATGTCCGGAGTATCACAATGCTTGGTGCTTGGGGTCAGGAGACATTATATATCGAGTCTTGGTGTTTGGCTAAAATGGCATAAACATAATGTGTTATGTGTAATGTATTTTTTGAAGTGAATTGAAGTGAATGAACGGGTCATGGATCCTGTGTTGGTGATCGAAATGGTTGGGTCGTGGACCCTGTGTTTTGTGACTGGAATGAATTGGGTTGTGAACCCCGTGTTTTGTTAATTGGTTTAGCATTTTTGGAAAATGAACTTTGGGGCGGTGACCCTAAGTGGCTTTGGTAGAATTAAGAACTTTTCAATCACAAATGTTTTCAAAACTCCCGAGATTTGGAAGTGGTTGCAAAGTGCTTACTTGTTTCGTTTTACTTTCAAGACTTGAATTATTTTTAATTATCAAAATATCTCGGGAAATCTTTTGTTGTATTCTCGGAATGTGTTATGTATGGCTCGTATTTGCACTTTATACTTGTACTATCAAAACAGTGGAGTTTTGCTAACCCCGATTATTCGGAGGGTGGATGTCTGTTTTTGCATCCAGGTACATGCAGGTTTGGGAGCAAATCACAGGATCGGCGCGAAAGATGATGGAAGGCAAATGATACTAATCACATGAAGGCTAGTTTTGGGTGCAGTTAGTCGGAGTATGTGTATGGTCTTTTCCGCTGTCGTACTTTTTATTTATGAGTGTATTTTACCCTTGCATGGGTATGAGTCGAGATAGAAATGTGTATTTTTGACTTGTATGTTAGTGACGAAAGACCAAGTTGGTCTACGGATTTGGTATTTTATCATGTCGGTATGTAATTTATTGTGTGGTTTCGATGTCTAGCCTGGTGGATCCTCACGGAGAGGGTCTGCGGCGTGTAATATTCCCGATTTGATTTTGGGGGTGTTACATTTATGTTATCGGAGCTTAGGTTGCGGAAACCTAGGCTGTCGGGTCCAGTCGGGTATTGTCGTGTCTTGTCCTGTCAGATTGTGTTTGTCTAACTCGTGTCGCGACGCGTCGTCTGTGATGTCGGCCATGATTAGTATCGAGGTGGAGCCATCATCTTCGTGCGATCTGTGGATGTAAGTCTCCCTACTATATTGTGCCTTGTGATATACGAGCTTGTATGATTTTATGTTATGATGTGGAGTTTAAAGGTGATTTGTGATTATGTGGCCTATGTTGTTTGGTCCTCGTATGATGCTAGGATAAAAGTGGTACCAACGTATATGTATATATACACACATCCTGATATAAGTCGTTTTTACAAGAGTAATGGCCTTGGTGTGGTTACGCAAAGAAAAATTCATCAATGTGATATTTCAAACTTTACATGTTTTGGGGAGACACGTATATTTTGTTTTAAAACATCCTCCAAAGGGAGGAAAAAGTTTGATTTTCGTATGAGGACCTCAAGGTCGAAATTTTTTGAGAATTCAAACTACCGATATTTTATTTTCATCATGTATTATAAGTTTTCAAAACACCATTTTTAAACTCAAGTGAGGTCTACAAAATGTAATCAAGACGTGACTCTCGTTTTCAACTTATCGGTTTTATGGTTGTTAGTCGAGAAATACGTGATGATGTTCTTGTTGTTCGGGCAGTGTTGCTAGTTTTAAATTAAAACTATGATGTGAATGCTGAGTCGTTCGATTTGTGTACATTGAGATAGCTCTTGTAATATCCGCAATTTCGGATTTCCGGTAATTTTCATTTTTCGGCGGAGGTCCGTTTCGACGACTCTCTTTTGACCGTTTCTTCATTCTGAGAATATTTAATTCTACACTTTTTGTCATCCGAGTTCGTTTCGGTATCGTTTTGTTGAGTTTCGTGTTCTTAAATGACTTTTCCGCACTTGAGTTCGATTCTCGCGAATCTCGTCCGAAACTGTTATTTCGAGTTTCTCGGAAGTCCATTTAATGTTATTATTCATGTTGTATGCTTCGGTTTGGTGTTTCGATCGTGTATCAGGTGTTTCGGACGTTTTGGGCCATTTTCGTAATTTCCCAAAGTTTGGGGTAATTACTTTCGTTGTCGAATTTCGATCCCTCGGGTGGTTGGAATCGGGTGTTCTCTTAGTATTCGGATTCGTCATTGCGAGTACTTCATAATCGTGTTTTCGGTTTACGTTCAGGTCGGAGTTTCGGGATTTTTTGGACCGTCGGATCGACCGAGGCCTGGCTGGCCAGGCCTGGCCGAGTAACGGCCGTAATGGCCCGGCAGTAACGGCCGTAATGCCGGTTACGTACGTAACAGCCTTCCGGTTACGTACGTAACATGTCCGGCAGAATCGTCCAGAGAGTTCGGCCTTGGCCGATTACGTACGTAGGCCTTGGCCGATTACGTACGTAAGCGGCCGGCCAGGGTCGGCTATTTAAGGCCTGGACCGAGTCATATCCGGCATTTTCCACTTTTCTTCGATCCTTCCGCGATTTTTCACCATAGATCGATGGTTTTGAGTAGAATCAACTTATATAAACATGTTTTGGAAGTTGCAATCAGGGATTAACATCATCTTCCACCCGGATCGAAGGTAAGAACACCTAAACTTTTGGTTTTTGGATGTTCTTGGGGTTTCTTGGTGTTTTGGCCGATTTTCTTTGTTTTGATTCAGATTGCTGATGAAACTTGATTGTAAACTCGTAATCATTCAATACCCTTGAAGTTTTGTGGAACGAATTTGAGTATTTCTTTGAATAATCGATTAAATTGGCCTATGCCCTCATAGTGTCCGATAAAATGCTTCAATGGGTAGAACTTGGGAAGTTCCATACGTTTTCGTAGAATTGTGATTGAATTGATATCGTTGTGACTTAGGAACGAATTCTTGTGAAGAACTCGAGTCGGAACCCTTCCGTTCGCCTTCTTTGGGGTCCGAGCTTCCCGGTCGAACCGTGTTCTTCGGAGCGTTCGGTAGCGGTTATTAAGGCAAGTATCTTACTATACGACTTGTATCTTGCGACTAGTAATCACATATGAGATTTATGAAGATTTTTCTTGTCTTCGTAAATATGTTCCGTTTGAGTTGTTTGTGCTTTCCGAAATTTGAAGGCTTTGTGATAATAGTGTTATATTGGTATACGTGTTAACTGATGTGCAATGTATTGTGTACCGAACGTGTGTTCTGTTGGTTGTGTGTTGTTGATTGATGATAGTTGTTGAGAGTGTTTAGATTGTGTTATGTACGTGTGATGTACGATTTTTTGGTGATCAACGTGATTGACTAACTGTGCTCATTATTGTATGTAATGTGAATGCGAATGTGATGTGCTGGAACGCTAAGTTCACTCGTGCGGGTTCGACGGGGCCTACGAGGATTCATGGCACAGGTCCATGGGATCGGAACTTAGTGTGTGGTGCTGAGGTCCAATCGTGCGGGTCTGACGAGGCCTACGATGATTCATGGCACAGGTCCATTGAGTCAGGACACAGTACGTCCAACCATTCGGGTTCGACGGAACCTACGGTGACACGTGACACAGGTTCACGGGGTCGGGACTGTTTGTTGTGATTGTTGTGTTTGCTCAATCCGTGTCGGTTGGTGAACCTACGGAGACTCGTGGCAAGCGATCACGGAGTCATGAGCATGACTGTTTGTTGTGATTGTTGGGTTTGCTCAATCCGTGTGGGTTGTTGAACCTACGGAGACTCGTGGCAAGCGATCACGGAGTCATGAGCATGATTGATTGTTGTGATTGTTGTGATTGATTACGTCCGTGCGGGTTGTTGAACCTACGGAGACACGTGACAGAGGATCACGGTGTCATGAACCATGTTTTGTAAATCAAACTTTTTGTAAGAAAGTTTTAAGAAAGAATGTTGGGCCGAGCCCCACGAGATTTATGGAAATGTTTCCGGTATTGTAAACTGTTGAATTATGAAACAAGTTTTGGGTTAAGGCCCTTAAGTTTTTCGAAAGGTTTTGTGAATCAGGACATGAGGTCTTAAGGTTTTGAATTTCAAAAAAATTCCCGAGATGATAATCTTATTTTCGAATGCTTCATAGCTTATCTCCCCTTGTGAAAATCTCCCGGGAATATTTAATACTTGATTATTATATTTGATCACGATTATTAATTGCTTGTTACATTTCGTATGATTTGATACTTGCACTAGTAAAACAGTGGAGTTTTACTAACCCCCGAGTAATCGGGGGGTGGATGTCTGTTTTGCGTCCAGGTACATGCAGATTTCAGGGGAGCAGTCACAGGATCGGCACAAGAGGATGACGAGCTGTGATACTAATCATGAGTCGAGAGATGTTTTGATTTTTGTTGTGTTGTCAGAGTTGATTTCAGTCTTCCGCTGTATTGTATTTCGACCCCTGTGTGGGTAATATCATTTAAGTCAGTTTCGTTAATTGGGTTGTGTGACCTCATCGGTCTGTGTATTCACGTGTAAGTGACCATATCGGTCTATATCATTTTATTGTTTGACCCTGGTTGGGCAAGCATTTGGTTGTTTATGGGTGTTTAGCCTGGTAGATCCTTGTGGAAAGGGTCTACGGCGTGTAATATTCCCATGTGGTATTGGGGATGTTACAATTATGGTATCGGAGCTTAGGTTGCGGAAACCTAGGCTGTCGGGTCGAGTCAAGTCGTGATTTGTCGAGTAATGTGTTGTCTTGTCGTTCGAGTCGTCAGTGACAAATTGAGTTGTGCGTAGTCACAACGTATCAGTTATGTTGTCGGACGAGATTAGTATCGTGGGCGACTGTCACCTCCGTGCGACCTGTGGATGTAAGTCTCCTCCCTTATGCGTAATATCTGTGTATCTCGATTTTATCTTAGTGAGTTAATTGCGGTGTATAATTTTATTTACACAAGTATTGTGTAATATAGTTGTGTTTAATACTTGTGACACATAGTATGTGTATAGAACTGGGCACGTTATTGTTTTATCTTTGAACCACCGGGTGGGGTGGTAGGTTGTGAAAGTTTTAAACCTTGATGGGTTTCGAATAAGTACCGACGGTAGAGTTTGTGAGAAACTCCGATGAATGATTTTGCTATGTGTTTAAACTTGATACCACGAGATGCATTTGATTGAATTGGCGACCCTGGTTTCCATTTGAGTATATGGTTTTAAATTCGACTGTTTTTGGAATGTTGTAATTTTTGTCCGCTATGGGTAAGTTTGAGAATGTTTCCTGAAGGACTTTACAGTTTGAGAATTTTGTAGAAATCGATTTTTGGAAAATATTTTGGTGGTTCGGTCAAACCACGGTTTATACGGATTTTTAAAATATGTAAATTTTGACAAATGGGCCGTGTATTTTCAAATGACACCATCAGACGGTATTTGAAAAATGTGTTTAGAAGTACTTCGGACATTGTAAAATATCGCCGTCGTTTTGTTTATGAACTAAAGGATTTTGGGAAATCTTTATTTTGCAGAACAATTTTTGGTTTTCGGAATTTTGAACTTCTTATGTCCATGTGTTGGGGCTAAGTGGTTGTGATAAGTTTGTAGTATTGTTGTGCTCGCCGGAGAATATTTTAGTGTTTTCTAAATGTTGAGATACATGGTTTTGATTAAATGACCGAGGTATTAAACGAAGTGCTTTCAAAATTTCACCCCAGCAAAATCTTTCGAACTCGCGAAATTTTTTTTATATTATCATTCGAACAAATACCTCGATAAACTTATTTTTTTTAAATATTACCGGTGTTGGACCACAATGGTATGCTTAATGTTTTAACCATGTATGCTGTAGTATAGGTCGTTCATCTTTGTCAATGTGAACGTGTGAATATTGCATTGTGCTGCTGATTGTGGGCTTATGTCGATTATGTGAGGTTTGTTTTATCTTGCTATTCTGATTGGTTGTCCGTTCAGTATGCTAAGGGGTCGAGGTCGAGGCCGTGGTCGTGGTCGTAATCGGGAGCAGGAGAGGGCGACTCCCTCCTTGCCGAGTACCAATCAGCTCAGTACAGATCAGGGACATTCGACTAGCGTTAATATTGACGTTAGCGCCGCCACCATCCTTCGTCAGGTGGTTGACCAGTTAGTGCAGATGAATCAGGCCGTACGTCGGGATGAGAATCCAAATAGCGATAACGGAACTAGTAAGTGGTTACGAGATGTGATGAAGATGCAGCCGCCCCATTTTGTGGGTTCGTCTGACTTGTTAGGTTGGGAAAACTGGCTCTTCCAGTTGGACAGAATATTTGATGCTGTACCTTGTCCGGATGATAGGAGGGTACCCATTGCTCAGTACCTACTCGACAAAGAAGCTGCAGACTGGTGGCACGCCGTAGTGCCTGCAGATCGTACACCTACATGGGCTGAGTTTAAGACCGCCATGGAGGCAGAGTATTGCCCGTTGCCTGTTCATGAACGCAGAATCATTGAGTTTTTCTCGGCTACGCCCCAGGATGTGTCGATATCCCAGGCGATAGTCGATTTTAATCGACAGCTGGCTTATGTTCGTGATCAAGTGAGAAGTGAAGCGGACAAGGTCCGATACTTCAATATGCGCATGAAACCCCATATCCGTGAGAGTATGGCTCCGCTCATGTAAACCACCTTGAAAGATTATCAGGATCGAGCTCTAGCCATCGAGATGGCTGTTTCCATGTCAGAGGGTAGCTCAGGAGGTAAGAGGCAGAAGACCTCGAGTAACTTTTCAAGAGGCCAAAGAAGTGAGATCCGTGAGCCTGTTGCTTCGCAGTGTCCTTCTGGGAGCACTCCTCGTTCGGTTGACCAGTCTAAGAATCCTACTCACGAGCCGAGTAAGACGAGCGGCGTGAAGTTATGTTTCAATTGTAGCCGTGTGGGCCATACTCGTAAGAATTGTCGCTCGCCGCAAGTTAACTGTTTCAAATGTGGACATGTGGGACATCAGGCGGTACACTGTGAGACCGTCGTTGAGATGTTCGGAAGCCTAGACCCCGCCCCTACGCGTGGAGATCTCAGTGGTGCCCAGTAGCATGGTTGCGTGTTGTATTTGTGTTGTAATTCGAGTAGAGATTGATATTTGTTGCGTGAACTTTTTGGTTTTGTTTGTAGTCTACCCCGATGTTTTATTTTAAGTTTCGGGACGAAACTTATTTTTTGTGAAATAGAAAATGTAATATCCGGTACCCTCGTTTTCCGTTATCTTGAATTGTTTGTGTTTTGACGTCGGACATTTTCTTGTTGATGAGAATCGGAATGATTTCTATCGTAATACTCTATTTGTTTCTATCGCATAGCCGTTTTAGTCGGGTGCGACTTGTTGTCGCGTACATTTCTTTGATTAAATGTGTGCATATGATGTGGTATGTGATGCGTCGTTAATTGATCGTTATTGTTTTAAATCATTGCCGGTGGCGTTGTTATGGTCGTCGTGTGGCGTGTTTTCACGCTGTATATTCTTTCGCATTGCTTGTAACGTTTCGCCAATGGACGAAAGTTACGCGTTTCTTGTGTATATTGTTGAGTTTTACTATCGGGATATTGCTTCTCCCTACTTGTTTTAAGTTTCGGGACGAAACTTCTTTTAAGGAGGGTAGAATGTAATATCCGCAATTTCGGATTTCCGGTAATTTTCATTTTTCGGCGGAGGTCGTTTCGACGACTCTCTTTTGACCGTTTCGTCATTCTGAGAATATTTAATTCTAAACTTTTTGTCATCCGAGTTCGTTTCGGTATCGTTTTGTTGAGTTTCGTGTTCTTAAATGACTTTTCCGCACTTGAGTTCGATTCTCGCGAATCTCGTCCGAAACTGTTGTTTCGAGTTTCTCGGAAGTCCATTTAATGTTATTATTCATGTTGTAAGCTTCGATTTGGTGTTTCGATCGTGTATCAGGTGTTTCGGACGTTTTGGGCCATTTTCGTAATTTCCCAAAGTTTGGGGTAATTACTTTCGTTGTCGAATTTCGATCCCTCGGGTGGTCGGAATCGGGTGTTCTCTTAGTATTCGGATTCGTCATTGCGAGTACTTCATAATCGTGTTTTCGGTTTACGTTCAGGTCGGAGTTTCGGGATTTTTCGGACCGTCGGATCGACCGAGGTGGCCGGCCGCCGTGCCCGAGTAACGGCCGTAATGGCCCGGCAGAACGCCGTAATGCCGTTACGCACGTAATGACCTTCCGATACGCACGTAACATGTCCGGCAGAATCGTCTGCAGAGTTCGGCCTTGGCCGACATGCACGTAGGCCTTGGCCGATTACGCACGTAAGCGCCGCCGTGGTCGGCTATTTAAGGCCTGGACCGAGTCATATCCGGCATTTTCCACTTTTCTTCGATCCTTCCGCGATTTTTCACCATAGATCGATGGTTTTGAGTAGAATCAACTTATATAAACATGTTTTGGAAGTTGCAATCAGGGATTAACATCATCTTCCACCCGGATCGAAGGTAAGAACACCTAAACTTTTGGTTTTTGGATGTTCTTGGGGTTTCTTGGTGTTTTGGCCGATTTTCTTTGTTTTGATTCAGATTGCTGATGAAACTTGATTGTAAACTCGTAATCATTCAATACCCTTGAAGTTTTGTGGAACGAATTTGAGTATTTCTTTGAATAATCGATTAAATTGGCCTATGCCCTCATAGTGTCCGATAAAATGCTTCAATGGGTAGAACTTGGGAAGTTCCATACGTTTTCGTAGAATTGTGATTGAATTGATATCGTTGTGACTTAGGAACGAATTCTTGTGAAGAACTCGAGTCGGAACCCTTCCGTTCGTTGCCTTCTTTGGGGTCCGAGCTTCCCGGTCGAACCGTGTTCTTCGGAGCGTTCGGTAGCGGTTATTAAGGCAAGTATCTTACTATACGACTTGTATGTTGCGACTAGTAATCACATATGAGATTTATGAAGATTTTGCTTGTCTTTGTAAATATGTTCCGTTTGAGTTGTTTGTGCTTTCCGAAATTTGAAGGCTTTGTGATAATAGTGTTATATTGGTATACGTGTTAACTGATGTGCAATGTATTGTGTACCGAACGTGTGTTCTGTTGGTTGTGTGTTGTTGATTGATGATAGTTGTTGAGAGTGTTTAGATTGTGTTATGTACGTGTGATGTACGATTTTGTGGTGATCAACGTGATTGACTAACTGTGCTCATTATTGTATGTAATGTGAATGCGAATGTGATGTGCTGGAACGCTAAGTTCACTCGTGCGGGTTCGACGGGGCCTACGAGGATTCATGGCACAGGTCCATGGGATCGGAACTTAGTGTGTGGTGCTGAGGTCCAATCGTGCGGCTCTGACGAGGCCTACGATGATTCATGGCACAGGTCCATTGAGTCAGGACACGACGCCCGTACTGCGGGTTCGACGGAACCTACGGTGACACGTGACACAGGTTCACGGGGTCGGGACTGTTTGTTGTGATTGTTGTGTTTGCTCAATCCGTGTGGGTTGTTGAACCTACGGAGACTCGTGGCAAGCGATCACGGAGTCATGAGCATGACTGTTTGTTGTGATTGTTGGGTTTGCTTAATCCGTGTGGGTTGTTGAACCTACGGAGACTCGTGGCAAGCGATCACGGAGTCATGAGCATGATTGATTGTTGTGATTGTTGTGATTGATTACGTCCGTGCGGGTTGTTGAACCTACGGAGACACGTGACAGAGGATCACGGTGTCATGAACCATGTTTTGTAAATCAAACTTTTTGTAAGAAAGTTTTAAGAAAGAATGTTGGGCCGAGCCCCACGAGATTTATGGAAATGTTTCCGGTATTGTAAACTGTTGAATTATGAAACAAGTTTTGGGTTAAGGCCCTTAAGTTTTTCGAAAGGTTTTGTGAATCAGGACATGAGGTCTTAAGGTTTTGAAATTCAAAAAAATTCCCGAGATGATAATCTTATTTTCGAATGCTTCATAGCTTATCTCCCCTTGTGAAAATCTCCAGGAATATTTGATACTTGATTATTATATTTGATCACGATTATTAATTGCTTGTTACATTTCGTATGATTTGATACTTGCACTAGTAAAACAAAGGAGTTTACTAACCCCGAGTAATCGGGGTGGATGTCTGCTTTGCCCGGTACATGCAGATTTGGGGAGCAACACAGATCGGCACAAGAGGATGACGAGCTGCGATACTAATCATGAGTCGAGAGATGTTTTGATTTTTGTTGTGTTGTCAGAGTTGATTTCAGTCTTCCGCTGTATTGTATTTCGACCCCTGTGTGGGTAATATTATTTAAGTCAGTTTCGTTAATTGGGTTGTATGACCTCATCGGTCTGTGTATTCACGTGTAAGTGACCATATCGGTCTATATCATTTTATTGTTTGACCCTGGTTGGGCAAGCATTTGGTTGTTTATGGGTGTTTAGCCTGGTAGATCCTTGTGGAAAGGGTCTACGGCGTGTAATATTCCCATGTGGTATTGGGGATGTTACAGCTCTCTTTAATAAGAGGTGAGATTTCGGTTTTTGAATAATAATTGTCTTTTGATGGTTGCTCATGAAGTGTTAAATCGATGGCTTTGAGATTCGAATGTGCTGTTGTTTATTTGTGACCATCGATTCTAGTAAAGTCGTGTAGATGTTCGCAATCACGTTGCTGAATTAGAGCTGTTAGCGCACTCTAAGTACAAGGCTAGCGCGCGCTAATGTGGCATGAGTAGCGCACGCTAATGTTGTTGTAACGCGCGCTAATCAGCCTAGGCAGAGGATGTGGAACCGCATTTTTAGCCGTTAGGTCTAACTTTCTGCAGTCAGTCGTCTATGATTGTATTCTATGTGCGTTGTCTAGTGATGACAATCGTTTTATGTGGACGTGTGTTGTGACCTTTCATTCGCGCTAAGTGATAATTGATTTTGTTTGGTGAGTCGATAAATTATGTCTGCTGTGTGTGTGTGTTCGAAATGTTTTCCTGAAACTTTCATCAGTTTGTGCAAGTTGCGGAAATCAAATTTTGAAACTAATTTGACGTTGCGATTAAGCCGTAGGCTTCGTATGAACTTTGGAAATTGTTTGAAATTTGCGAGCCGGCCTAGGATTCTCAAATAAAACCTCGACGGTATTGAAAGAGTTGTTTTAAAGTACCTTGAACATTTTGTAAAATGTTACCGTCGTTGATTTTTGTGTAGTGTTGGGAGAATTTTTGGAAATGACTTTTAACGTACTATTGTATTTTCGAATAATTCGAGTACATGATTTTCAAAAATATTTCACACAATTTTTTTTAAAAACCAATACGATTTCTTTTTCAAAAATATATAGTGAAAGATGAAAAATCTCACTCGATGTAAAGTTCAAACTCGGATTTGCAAATTTTAGAGTATGTAAGAATGGTTTGATGATCTTGCATGGTTAACTTGTTGGTTGTTAACGGTGATGATAATGCGTAGAGGCATGATGATTTTGATAACGCCTGTTACAAGGAATTATTATTTTGGCAAATGATTTCAAATGAGACGGTTAGAGTATGTTGTTTACAAGTTTTGATGAAACAGCCTGAGGTACCAAAAGTACTTTTAAAGTTTATTTTGAATAGCATACAAACCCAAGGATACCTCGTGGATTTTCTTTCCGAGTTGTTATTGGTTACCTTATGTGATATGTCATGCTAAGTTGGTACTTTAGCATATTGTTTTCGCGAAGTGGTGCAATCGTATTGAGTGAGAATCCGCTTAGTATGCCGAGGGACAGCAGACGCGACCGTGACCGCAGTACAGTTGGTTATGGAGATTAGATGCGGGACCAAGAGGATATGGCCGGGAAGGTTGATATTCAAGCACTTCGTTTCGTTGTTTAGGTTTCGGGGACGAAACCTCTTTTAAAAGTGATATGATGTAATACCCACATTTTTTTTCTTTCTTCTCGTTTCCATTTCATTCGATCATATTGAGGCGATTGTGTTCGTTAATGCTTCTGACCTTGTATTGTTTCTCACCTTTGTCATTCGAGCGAGTTCTGATATTTTCCAAATTGATGTGTATATCGTTGTGATCTTTCCAAGTTCGGATCGATTTCTTGTGAACCGTGTTCGAAGTTAACACCTCGTGATTCCTACGAGTTTATTGATGTCTTGATTTGAGGTGTGAACGTCATAGTTGATCGTTGTTGTTTGATCATTGATATTTGTTCGTCGTTGTACAATCATTATTATTTGATCTCGAAACCGTGATTATTGAACATCTGGGCCATTTTGCGATTTCCATAAGTGTTGGGAAATTTTCTTCGTATTTGATCTTCCAAATCTGTGAGTTACTGGAATTTCATACCTTTCAGCGCTGGAATCGTGACTTGATTTTTGTATTGCTCGGTTTTATCAACCGCAATGATTCATGCTCGTTGCTTTTCATAAGCATTCTTGCGTATTGAATCGGATCGTAGTGGCTTTATACTGCATGGAGTTCTGGTGTGTTGTCGAGAGTCGCCTTGCTTTTGTTTTAAGTTTCGGGACGAAACTTATTTTTAGGGGGGTAGAATGTAATACCCACGATTTTTGTTCCGGTTATTTTGGATTTTTTTCGGATATTTCCCGGTTGTCGAGTGCTAGTATTATTTTCTCGACAACTGATTTTGGAATTTAAGACCGTAGGTGATGATTGGTTATCCGTTGTTTTCATTTCGGATCGATGATGTTGTTCCCGAGTGTTTTGTCGTGTTCGTTCCGTGGGATTTCGGAAAATTGAGTCGTCAAATCATGGTGGTCGGGCACTGGCCGGACGGTTGCGGGCACTGGCCGGACGGGTGCAGGCACCGGCCGGGCGGGTGCGGCAGGAACCGGCATAGCGCACGCTATGGCCGGAAGGTAGCGCACGCTACTGCCGGGAGGCATCGCACGCTACGGCCGGTTGGATGCGCGCGCTAGTCGGCCCAGGCAGTAGGGGCAAAAAGGTTCTGGACTCGGAGGATCGGCAGGTAGCGCACGCTACTGTCGGACACTGCGCACGCTACGGCCAGCAGGTAACGCACGCTACGGCCGGAAGGATGCGCACGCTACCTGGACGAGCCAGGAAGTCTCTGGATTGTGGCCCGGGCCGACAGCGCACGTGTTCAGCGCATGATGGCGGGCCCCGGCCGAACATTCTCGACCGTGACCGCCCGCTAGCGCACGCTAGCTCGGCAGTCTAGCGCACGCTAGGCTGCACCAGTATAAATATGACCGAGAAGTCCTGTTTGCACTCATTTTTAATTTTCTCCCTTTCTCTTCCGCGGCTATATCCTTGGAGATCATGAAGGCATGTTGTTATGCAATTAATCCACGAAGTTTGGGAGCTCATATCATCGATTAATCACTCAATAACATCCTTCAATCCAGCGAATCAAGGTTAGTTTTCCTAAAATCATAGTTTTGGGAAAAATTGGGGATTTTGTTGATTTCGTCCGTTTGATTCGTTATAAGTTAGAATAGTGATGGATTGATGATTATTAAGTTGTGTTATATCGAATCCCTTATTTTTCCACGGTTGGATTGCCGAGGATTCGTTGTTTTATTGAGTTTCTAATTGACACCTTGAAAGTGTTCGATAAAATGTCACAAAGGGGATTCGGGCGTTCTACGATTATTCTTCCTTGTTCGATCGTCAATTTATTCATGGTATGATGTTGGGGTCAGGTTCCTTGCGAAGAACTCGAGCCGTAACCCTTCCGTTCGCCGTTTTCCGATCGGTGGTGTTACCGTCATTTCCGCCGGAGAGTTGTGGGCATTCGAGGTTTTTCCGGTTAAGCCACGTTCGTCGGAGTGTCCGGTATCAACTACTGAGGCAAGTATCTTGCCCATACATTACGTGTTTTGTGAATATGATGGTTGAAAATTGACGATACGTGCTAAACGAATTGTTTACAACCATTTTTCTAAAGAATCGGTATATTTACAATTATGGTTTTCTTAAAGGACGAATCTTGTGTTCGAGACTTAATGTGCTTATTTGACTATGTGTGTTAGTGTCGAGTATAGGAACTCCCTAGCTTCGGATGATGTCATTAGGTGTGAATATGTCGTCGGTAATTTGTAGTTAAATCCTTTTGTTATAAATTGTGCGTGGATTCATGTGGTTATCGGTGGATATATGAGTTGTGTGATATTGGTTGTGTCGTTCGTTGTTGTTGAGATAAGTGTGTTTCTTTGTGGACAGTATTAATTTTGGGTCGTGAGTATGTGTTAGATAATATGGCCATTTTAGCAAAATACCTCGACTATATATATTGTGATTGACTCTTGAGGATTGCGGTTTTGGAAATGAGAAATGATGAGAGTTGTAAGTTTTTCTCGGGTACTCTCACTCGGGGATTGACTCGACGGGGTCACACGGGGACCTGGTGGCTTAGCAGCTGGGCCGGGTCGCGAGGGTTAATTCGAGTGGGCATTCTCACCTGGGTATTGCTCGACGGGGCACACAGGGACTTGGTGGCTTGAAGGATGGACCGGGTCGAGAGAATTGCCAGAATATTTGTACTGATGAATAATTGTGATATGTCCGGAGTATCACAATGCTTGGTGCTCGGGGTAGAGAGACATTATATATCGAGTCTTGGTGTTTGGCTAAAATGGCATAAACATAATGTGTTATGTGTAATGTATTTTTGGAAGTGAATTGAAGTGAATGAACGGGTCGTGGACCCTGTGTTGGTGATCGAAATGGTTGGGTCGTGGACCCTGTGTTTTGTGACTGGAATGAATTGGGTTGTGAACCCCGTGTTTTGTTAATTGGTTTAACATTTTTGGAAAATGAACTTTGGGGTGGTGACCCTAAGTGGCTTTGGTAGAATTAAGAACTTTTCAATCACAAATGTTTTCAAAACTCCCGAGATTTGGAAGTGGTTGCAAAGTGCTTACTTGTTTCGTTTTACTTTCAAGGCTTGAACTATTTTTAATTATCAAAATATTTCGGGAAATCTTTTGTTGTATTCTCGGAATGTGTTATGTATGGCTCGTATTTGCACTTTATACTTGTACTAGCAAAACAGTGGAGTTTTGCTAACCCCCGAGTATTCGGGGGGTGGATGTCTATTTTTGCATCCAGGTACATGCAGGTTTGTGAGCAAATCACAGGATCGGCACGAAGGATGATGGAAGGCAAATGATACTAATCACATGAAGGCCAGTTTTGGGTGCAGTTAGTCGGAGTATGTGTATGGTCTTTTCCGCTGTCGTACTTTTTATTTATGAGTGTATTTTACCCTTTCATGGGTATGAGTCGAGATAGAAATGTGTATTTTTGACTTGTATGTTAGTGACGAAAGACCAAGTTGGTCTACGGATTTGGTATTTTATCATGTCGGTATGTAATTTATTGTGTGGTTTCGATGTCTAGCCTGGTGGATCCTTACGGAGAGGGTCTGTGGCGTGTAATATTCCCGGTTTGATTCTGGGGGTGTTACAGCTATATGGACTATATGTTGAAGGATATGATGGTTTATGTCTTGATTATGTTGGTTATGGTTATAGAATCATAAGTGTTCTTGGTGTTCTTGGTAGAATGGTTTCGATTCTTGATGTTCGGGGGGATCATATATTGGAAAATATGATATTATACACCTTGAATTATGAATGAGTATTGTTTAGATATTAAAGGATATCGAATTACGTTGTTTTGATGGTTATAGACAAGGTTTCGAATCATTTAGTGTTCTTGAAGAACTCCTTGATGAATCTAACATAACAAGACGATCGTATGTCGAATTATCGGTATTTTTAGATATGAAGATTGAATGTTCATTGATTATAGTGGTAGAATTCGTATGTTCTTGATGAAATACGAATCATGATATCAATTTGGAATCCGGAAAGATTGTGATTATATCACCGAATATGATTTCCTTTACATTCGTATCCGTAATCGTATTTTGGTTATGAATTCGTAATTGTTGAGTTGGATTGCTCGGACTTATGTTTAATCGAGATATTATGAAATCGTTGAGTTTGTCGATCGGTTATATTGATTAGTAATAATCGGATATCGGTTCATATGATGGATATGAATTCGTAAAATGGTATGAGTACACTATTTGGTTTTATACATGATCGAGGTACCGTTGACCCATTGAGTTTGATTGGTTAGCTATGTCGGTTATTGATTGTTATCGAATCAGTGCTGTTTGATTACTTCAATAGGTTGAGATTATTGATCGGTGATTATAACCGTATATTGCGGTCGTGTTCGAGTATGTTCGTTAATTGCATTGGTCGGGGCCAAGGAGCTCGTAGACGAAGGCAATGAGATTGGTAGCGGCTTCATCATCGTCGTATCGGTATCGAGGCAAGTTATTACTTGCTCAGTTATAATGTTTAATGATGGTTTCAGTTTCATTTCGTTTATAATGCATATAGCAATGATTAATGTTGTGCGACGATTAACTCGCCACTATAGGCGATCGGCGACCTCCCTGAAAAGTCAACCATAGAAGCCAAACTCCGGACGAACACCTAAAGTCCGGCATAATATAGCGATCGTCTTTTGGCAACCAGCGATCGTCTTTTGATACCTGGCGATTGTCTTTGTCTAACGGTTCAGAGGCGATCGTCTCATGCCACGTGGGGATCCAGCGTCCGTCAAAGTCGTCGAAGACCGAATCTTGGACGATGGCCCACCCGCGGATCTTCATAGGATACCAACAAAAAGGATCATTGACCCCAGCCTGTCACCTACCGCACCTACCGACAAGGCCGCCGAAAGGTACGAGGTGGACCCTCCTCGGACAAATGACGCGACGCGCGGCCGGCTTCCCATTGGTTCACCCACCGGCCTCCAACCGCAACCTCGGACCTCAAGGGAACAGCCCACGTGACGGGACGATCGGCCGTTTATTTTAATATAGAAACGGCGATCGCCCGCGATCGCCCGAGGATCCCAACTACTTAGTCCCCTATAAATAGAGAACTCACCGTGCGGCCAAAGGGGGATTCTACCACGAATTAAGTGCAAAAATACACACCAAAGAGAGAACAAAAGGCTCTTTTGGCAAGCACTAACATATTCATAGTGACATTCACACACATTCATCATAAATTCCAAGCAAGAACTCATGATTCATCCATCTGGTTCTTAGGCAATCTACGCGCTCTAAAGCCTAGATAACTAGAAGCTTTTACACTCATTGTATTAGATTCTAACATTAATATTTGTACTCGACAGTATATTTATTAATAACATCTCGCGAGAGCATTCAAGCCCGGGACTAACAACCCCGGCAAATCTTGTGTTATCCATTTTCCCACGGAAGTGTTCTCGCATTTTGTTTGTTACTCGATCGTTCCAGCAATACTATCTCCGGATAATATTTTGGGTAACAACAATTGGCGCTAGAGGAAGGGGTTCCAAACCTTCATTTTTATTCCTACCGTCTCGAAGAACACTCACTGTTCTCCGGACATATACTTGAAGAAACACTCACTGTTCTTCAATAGAAAAACCATCAGAAAATGACATCAGCAACAACCTCCAAGAGGGCCACCCTGAGATCTGCCGGAAATCTTATTCCGGCGAGGACCGAATCCCAGCCCACGGCGGAAGGCGACCATGGCGACGCTAGGCTCTCACTCCCGCCCCCGAGGGACGGTTCTAGCCTCTCACTCGATCAGTTCCAGACATCGGAACAGATTGAGGAGGCTATAGCCATCCTCAGGGAACGGCAGAGGGCCCACGATGCGCCCACCATCACCCCGTCAGCCAACCGCCGGGCAAGCAAACGAAAGCTCAAGGGGATCTATGTTGAGAAATCGACAGAAAGCCCCGAGCCGCTGGAGAAGGCTCTCGTAAGGCGGGACGATTCCGTCTTCAGCCGCCTAGGGAGCGATCCCTCATGGCGACCGGGGCACTCCGGCCCCAGCCGGGAGACATCGATATCTGAATCCTTTACCAGGAGTTCGGCGTATCCGACTCCCAAGAGACAGACCGGTCAACGAGCCCCTGCTCGCCCAAGAAGGGAACCCTCTGGCGGGGAGATCGTCGTTCACCACGGGGCCAGGGGATCAGTACACGATCGCCTTGGTTCACGCTCTGAGAGTCAATCGGCGAGCAGTCAGGCGACGGCGATAGCCGCCATACAACGCCAGCTCGACGAGATGAAGGCGCTCATGGAAAATGGGGCAGGCGCCAGGAGATCGATCATTGGTTCAAGCGAACCACTCACGACTCAGATCGAGCTCGCCCCAGTCCAACCAACTATCAATCCCCCACAAACACCTTTATACGAGGGGAAATCGGATCCGGAAACCCACTTAAGCAAATTCCGGATCTACATGACCGGGTGCGGAGCTTCAGATGCGACGAAATGTCGTATGTTCCCGTTAACTCTGGGCGACCTCGCCCACAGATGGTACACCTCACTACCATCTCGCTCAATCAATTGCTTTGAGAAGCTAGCGAACGCCTTGATGTCTTACTTCGCCGCGAAAGTCGCTCGCCCGGAAGGTCCTCACCGCATGATGAAAATCAGGCAGGGGAAGGACGAATCGGATGAGGATTACATCGACCGGGTAGACGAGATAGTCCTCACCGGTGAGCCCGTCAGCGACGAGATCGCTCTCAACTCAGTTATGAGCGGATTCCACGGACGCTCGCCCATGTTCAGGCATCTCACAAAAGATATCCCCCCGACCTATTCGATTTTCCGCAACAAGGCCGCCGGGTTCCCGGCCGACAGAGGATGCTCTCACTCCGCTTAGAAGAGGGACCATCCAAGAAGGAAAAGCACCCTCCCATGTCCGGAAGAAGGCGGTCGCCAAGCCCGAAAGGCGATCGCCAAGCCGCTGGCGAGTTCAAAGCCTTCGAGGATGTAGAGGTCCACCTTCTTCACAACCTCAACTTATCTCCGGCCCACATCTTCAACGCGATCAAGGGTCGCGAGTGGCTTTCAAGCCAAAGCCAATAAGGGACCACGGTCACCTAGACCGTAGCAAATTCTGTGCCTATCATAAGAGTCCCGGCCACAACACTAGCGGTGCCGCGATCTCCTCGTGCAACTCGCGATTGTTTGAGGAAGGCAACCGGACAACTTGGTCACCAAGCCGGAACCAAGGACGGAAAGGACCGGAGGCGCGAGCGTCGGCAACACGAGAGAACTCCTCCCAATCCGGTCGCTGAATTGAGCATGAGCCGAATACTCGATGATTCGGTCCCACCGATCAACTCGCGGCCGGTCAACATGCTTCAAGCGGAGGTGGAAACCTCGGGGGTCTTTCCCGGTTTCCACCATGTCGAACAGAAACGAAAAGCCGAGCCGAGGGCATTCGCGGGTCCACGTCGTTGTACCCCGAACCGACCATCTCTAGAGACGCGCTCATCACCTTTTCCAACAAGGACGGGGAAGGAGTGCAATGTCCCAAGGAGGATGCACTAGTGATCTCCGCTTGCATCCTTGGGAAGACGGTCGATCGCGTGTTGGTCGACAATGGGAGTTTTTGCAACATCATATTCAAATCCGCCTAGACCAACTCGGCAACCTGATCAAATTCATCAAGCCTTTCGACACCGTACTTCAAGGGTTCGCGACAACACACCCAAGCCTACGGAGGATCAAGCTCTCCGTCGAGCTAGTATGCTTTTATGATCCCAAGGTTAGGATTACTAGGAACCTAAGCTTTGTAATCATAGATAGGCCCGGCATCTATAATGGGTTCCTAGGTCGCCCCTTTTTAGAAACCTTTGAGGCGGTCGCCTCATCTTTCTTTCTTGTATCAAATTCCCACCGCCGATGGGACGGTCGGTCTTGTAAAAGGAGATCAACTAATGGCAAAGAGATGTTTGAGTTACTCCTATGTTGTTAATTCTTTCAATACTTCCCGTCTTGTATGTAACATTGAAGCGACCGACGATCAACCCATGGAGATCGACGAGCACGAGACTTCGTACGGCCCGACTCGGGGACGCCATCTCTCATCGATCGACGGACGACATCGAGCCAAGGATCGGTTTCGAGCCAAGTCTCGACATCGATCCAAGGACCGAGTCCGGAGATCGTACCAAGCGAGAGGCGACTGCCTCTGTCGAAGAGTTAGAAAGCATTACGATGGATCCGGATCATCGAGAATGGGAGGTACAGATCGGCGCGAGCATCGACCGCGAATTAAAGGGAGATCTCGATCAACTTGCTACGTAAGAACATCGGTGTCTTTGCTGGTCGCATCAAGATATGGTTGGCATAAGTCCCGAACACGCTGCCATTATCTGAAGATCGACAGGACAATGAAACCTGTTCACGAAGCGTAGGAAGTTCGGTCAGAAATACGCAGCGCTCGACATAGAACTCCGTGGTTACTCGCAATGCATCGATCGGAGTAGCAATCGACGAACCACAAGGTCGCCAACGCGTGCTCGTCAAAAAGCCGATCGGCTCCTGGAGATTATGCATAGACTTCACCGACCTCAACGCGGCATGTCCAAAAGATCACTTCCCACTGCCTCATATCGATCATCGGGTCGATAGCACGGCAGGTTGCGAAATGATGTCGTTTATGGATGCCTTCGCCGGATATCATCAAATCCCAATGGCAGAGGAAGACATAAAAGACACATCTTTCCACACGTAAAAGACATATACTTTTGGGTCGAATGCCGCTCGCTTGAAAAACGCAGGGCGACCTACCGATTAGTCAACAGGATGTTCGCCGATCAGATCGGCAAGACCATGGAGGTCTACATTGACGATATCGTGGTCAAAAGCCTCAAGAAGGAAGATCACCTCAACGATCTTGCCGAGACGTTCGCCATCCTTGAGAAGTTTAACATGAAGTGAACCCCAAGAAATGCAACTGGGTGGGCTCCGGAAGTTCTTGGGGAACATAGTGAGCCAAAGGGGGATCGAGGCGAACCCCGCCAAGATACGAGCGATCCTTGACATGCAGGAACCGCGAAACATCAAACAGGTGCAACGCCTCACAGGTGTCTAGCCGCCCTCAACCGCTTCATATCACGGCTCGGCGATAAAAGCAAGCCTTTCTTCGCGACCATCAAGAACAAGAAGTTCGCATGGACGAAAGAAAGCCGATAAAGATTCGCCAAAATAAAGGAATATCTATCCAACCCCCGCATCCTCGGCAAAGCCGATCCCGGTGAAATATTATTCCTTTACTTAGCGGCCTCGGAGGTCGACCGAGTGCCGCTCAGTGCGAGCAGAGGGGCAAGCCCACTTGCCGATCTACTATGTTAGCCAGCGCTCCACGACGCCGAGACACGTTACACACCATTGGAGAAGATCGCCATGCCCTTGTCATGAGTGTACGAAACCGAGGGCTTACTTCTTCGATCACCGTGGAGGTCCTAACCACTCTACCTCTAAGACAAGTCCCGCACCGACCGGACACCAACGGCGACTCCTCAAGTGGTCGCCGGAGATCGCACAATACGGTATCACTTACGCTCCGCACGGCGATCAAAGGCCAAGCTGCGGCGGACTTCGTGGTGGAATTAACGTTCCCTCACGGTCAGGCCAGTCGGCCGACACGCTGAAATTATACGTGGATGGCTCGGCGACCAATGCGAGAGCAAAGGTGGATTGTCCTCATTAGCCCAGACGGTCGAGTTTCACAAATGCCGTGCGTTTGGTTTTCGTGCGACCAACAATGAAGCCGAATACGAAGCCCCGGTAGGCGGGCTTGATCTAGCCCTCGCCCTAGATGTTCGACGCCTCCATATCTACATGGACTCCCTTTGGTCGTGAACCAAGTCAAGGGGGAATATGAGGCACGCGCGAACAGATGGTCAAATACCAAGAGCCGGTCGCCGAAATGTGCACAAAATTTGAAGAAGTACTAATCGAGCAAGTCCCGAGAGAGCACAACTCCAGGCCGATGCACTTTCCAAACTAGCATCATCGGATGGGGCACCGACTTCTCCAACATCCAAATCACTAAGTCAGCAAGGCCGGCGATCGACAGAATTTGGTTACCACGGTCGCCATCGCCGAAGAGAATTGGATGACTCCGTTCATCAAATACTTAAAGACGGAACGGTCCCTAACGGCCGTGTTAAAGCTCGCCAACTCCAGCCGTGCGACCAGATATACCCTATCGACGATCGGCTTTACATGCGAGCTTTCAGCCTTCCCCTCCTCAAGTGTATTACACCGGAGGAAGGTCGGCTCGTTTTAGCTGAAATCCATGACGGATTTGTGGGAACCACGCGGCGGGCGAGCCCTCCTCCATAAGACGACTGACAAGGATTTTTCCGGCCATCACTTCGAAAGACGCGATCGCTTATGCCGATCTTGTCATAGATGTCGATAATGGGCCCCAACATAAAACTATCACCCGAACAGCTCACCTCCATGTATAGCCCTTGGCCATTTGCGCAATGGGGCATCGACCTTATAGGTCCCTTGCCGACGGCCTGTGGGGCCGTAAGTTCGCCATCGTTGGGGTCGATTATTTCACCAAATGGGCCGAGGCCGAACCGCTCAACAAGATCGCCAAGAACAAGTGATCAAGTTTATATGGAAAAACATAATATGCCGATTCGGTTTGCCCTGTGCCATCATCTCCGACAACGGAAAGCGGTTGACGGCTTAGAAGTCATGCACTCGTGAAAAGTGGGGAGTCAAAAGGTTATTCTCGGCGCCTATCACCCTCGGATTTAACGGGCGGTGTAGAGGCGGTGAATAAGATCCTCAAACACACGATCAAAGCACGACTCGAATCCAGGCAAGGAAGATGGGCGAGCGAGCTCCCGACGCTTTATGGTCCTACCGAACGACGACCCGCAATTCAACCGGCGAAACCCCGTTCGCCTTACCTTCGAATGGCGGTGATTCCTTCGGAGATCGCCATCCTCAGCCATCGAACCGAACAGGAGATGACGACCGACAACGATGTAGCCCGGCGAATCGACCTAGACATGCTTGAAGAAAGACGGCTGACCTCAGAAATGAAGAACACAATCCACAAAAGGAGAGCCGAGAAGTTCTTCAATTCAAAGGTCAGAGAGAGAAGATTTCAAGTGGGCGATCTCGTCCTCAAGAAAATCCAAACCCATACAGGCGTCTTTGGTCCAAACTGGGAAGGACCTTTTAGAGTATCCAGATGGTTAACTAAAGGAGCCTACGAACTGGAACATCCTGACTGTACTCCGGACCAATACCTGAACGCCGTGCATCTGAAAAAATACTATCAGTGAAAAATTTGTATTCGATTTCAATGATGTACAAGGAATATAATGAGATTTTTTGTTATCCCATCTGTTATGGCGATCGCCCCACCAGGCATCGCATATCACCGACGATCGCTGATCACGACGATCCTAGGTAAAATTATTGCAGCCATGGTCCTGGAGGTCGATGGAACCGACAGCTTCGCCCATGCAAGGTTCCTTTGGGCTAAGATCGTCCGCCCTTCGTTTAAATACGAGGTCGACGTAGCCGAAGGACCCTCCAAAATAGTCAGTAGGCGCGATCGCACGTTCTCAAGGTACATCATCTAACATGGTGAACCCGAACAATGCGACGTGCCGTTACCCCCGTCTCAACGTACACCGTCGAGGATCGCCATCTTCATGGCGGGCCGAGGTGGAAGCAGAGCTGACAAGCCGCGGACGTGGTGTCGAATAAGCCGACAACACTCCGCGCAAGGACTCCTCCAGACCGAGATCGCCCGCCTTCCGTTTTAACACAAGGCAGGCGTAGCCTAACGGAGGACCCTCACAAAAAGTGAGTCGCAGGGTACTAAATATCCCGCGCACACGAAGACACGATTGGGGAGATCGGTCCATCGAACACCGCAACCACACATGACTCTTCAGAATCGGAGAAATGAAGATAGCTCGCCAGACAGACTAGTCTTTGTTCCCTTACTTACAATAAGTGAACAAAAACAAGGGGGCAGGATAGCCGAGCTACTCTCAAATACGATCGAACAAAGAGAAACCATATTCGATCGGCTTCGCTCAAAAACATGCGGGCGATCGAGATCGTCCGACGAAAAATTACAAGTAAGAATTCCAATTCAAAACATGTCAATACTTTCAACACTCGGACAATCGGCCGATTTAACAAAAAAAAATCGAAAGCAAATATACGCGTACTCGAAAAAATTGCACGCAAATAGTCAAAGGCGATCGCATATAATGCATTACGCGGAATGAGAAAAGGAGTATTTTATTCATAAACACAAGCTTCATACATTTCAAGGCCTGAAGGCATTACACCAAAAAAGTACAAGTTAGAGGAAAACAAAAGCCTCTCAAAGCCCCGCCGCCGGTTCGCCCTCGGGTCGCGGATCGGCTTGCATCGGCCTCGGATGAATGAGTTTGCCAGATACCAACTCAAGTCAATCCCGAGGTCGACCAAGTCAAGGATCGGCAGAGAGAATTCTGATGCAGAGGATGCTTGAGACATAGGATCTCAAGCTTTCCGCCGAGGACCGGTCTCGACCCTCGCCTTTAGCAACTCGGGCCACAAGATAGGCCAAATAGTAAGCGAACTCGCCGACGTGCCCGACGTTAAGGTAGGATCGACCTCGATCGCCTTCACCGCCCTTTTCGATCCGCCGCCGTCTTCTCGACCTCCGCCGCCGCCGCCTTGGCAACATTCTCGCCCGGCCTTCTCCAGCTCTCTCTTCGCCGCTCCGGCTCACCACCGAGCCGATCCACCGCAGCCTTGGCCCGGCCGCCTCCTCTGCGAAGCCTCGAGCTTCGCGAGTCTCCTTCTCCTTATTACAGATCGATCGGGCAGCCTTCCTTGGAGCGACTCGGCTCTGCTTCAATCGATCCACGCCCCGCTTAGCCCGCTTGGCGGTCTCCTCATACTCTTTCTCCATCGACCGAATCCGCCCGCATCCTCGATATTTCTGCTCCGGCGGTCTCGAGCTCGCGATGGAGATGAGCAGGTGAGGGTCGCCCCTCAAAATCCCGGCACTGACGGCCATCGCCGCGCCCGAAGAGCTGTGGCAACGGCCGCCTTGCATGGCATCTCCATATCGCCGACGAGCGATCGCGTCAAGGTCGGTCGCCCAAGCCTTGGGCGGAAGTGATTGCTCGCGAACGTAAAGGTGGACTTCGACGTAACCTTGTGGAGCCTTGCTCGACAGAAATCCAAGACCATGGGGCGACGTCCGGTCGGCGAGGCGAACTCGCAGCGCAAACCAAGGAAATCAAGGAGTTAGCCCATACCATGCTCGGAATGCCTAACTCAGAAAAATTTTTGACCCACTCTTACCTATTGACCAGCTCGGGGTCGCGTCCGAAAAAAGGCTTGCCCCGGGGTGTCTCCGCATCGGCGATCGCCATCTTCTTCGCCGAGCTGCCAGATGACCGGGGTCCGGTGACCGAGGGCTTGGCGCCAGATCGCTCCATCATCGGGATGGCGGAGATAGGAGCCGCAGCGACCGGAGGCTCAAGAATCGATACGTCCGCCTCAGAGATCGACGGGGACTCCGACCTCCGCCTCTTGCGGCGTTTGAGCTGTTCCTCCCCCTCGACCACCGGCTTGGCGACCGGCGCCTCAGCGGGTCTCGTCACCGGGGCAGGTTGTGACGTCGTCGCAGGAACGCGACCAGTCTGCTTGCCCAAATTAAGGCGACCAAGAACTCCCAAGTCCGACATAGCTATCTCTGGCGGAGGTTCGGCGATTCGGGGAAAGTAAGCCTCTGTCAAAGAAAAGGTGCAAACAAGTTAGATAAAATAAAACAACATCTTGGAGACGATCGTCAAAGAAAGGAAACACCATTTAACCTCATACCTTGAACTTTCAAGTGACGAGGGTAGCAAAACAAACGAGCCCCCAACCAATGAGCTTCAAGCGATCGAACGTTAATAAAGGAGTTCGCAACGCACGAATACGCTCCCAAACGATCAAGAAATCAAACGGAGGTCGCCGTCGCCGGTACGAGAGGTCTGCAAAAGAAAACAAAATTAGATCAGTCCAAGACAAGCTCAATCAAAGGGAGAGTTTAAATCCTTACTCGGATTCCTCTCCCGGAAAATAGTGGGAATCTCCAACTCTTCATTCAGCCCTTCACTCAACGCCGATCGCCATGCCCCGCCGACCCAACACCATTTTGCCAGGTCGCCCTTGGTCTTATTCGGCACGCCAAGAACCACTCTCCCGAGTCGGCCCTGGATATGATAACCGCCGATCGTCCCTTTCTGCGCAGCCAATTTAAACAGATAATTCATCTCCAGCGCGCTAAGGTGACGAAATAACCGGTGACCGCCGAACAAGGTCAACGTGCAGATGATCTGCAGCCAAGCATTCGGCGTCAGTTGAAGAGGCGCCAAATTCCAGGCGATCAGCAAATAGGAGACGGCGAGTGGCAACGGGAATCGCAGACCCGCCTCCATAATCATCTCGTTGACGGCGACCATATCCTGGGGCGGTTGGTCGGCGCGCTCATTCTCCAAAGGCACGTGAAGGGAGACGTCTGAGGGGATGTGATATTTGGCCCTCCAGCGGCTCAGGTCATTCTTGGTCGCCGTACTCCGGATCTGGCCGAGAGTCCACGGAGACGGGACGGCGGCCTGAAAGACCGTCCGATTCACATGTTTGTAAGGGTGAGCGGCGGAGTAGGCCTCAGATCGAATCCGGCAAGGTCCAGTGATCGTTTCCATCATCCGAGCAAAAGCCACATAGGAGGGGCCGAATCGCTCTCTCTTTCCTGTGCCTCCCGCACTGGATCGTCTTCATCCACCGGCGAACCCCCTGCTCCGCCGTCCCGCCACCTCGGCCTCGTTGAAAAGTTTTTCGAGTTCTTCGGTGCAATCCCGCTCGAATAGCTTCACCGCCGTCTCCATATCCACTCTAACGGAACCTCCTCCCGTTCGTGCAACGCGCGGCAACGGAAGAACTTCCGTCTCGAAGGTTTTCGATCCTCCCGACATATTGGAAAGTAAAGATAAGGAGAAGGTTAAATTTAATCTTACCTAGAAAAAGAAGAAGATCGGCACTAAAGGCTCCGTAAATTTCTGCAGAAATTGCTATGGATGCTAAGGGTGCGTAAAAGTGAAGGAGAAGAAGCCCCCCTTTTTATAGATGGGAACGAGGGCCTAAGTGCAAAAAGGAGAAACCTCGGGACCGAATCGAACCGTCACGTGGGGACGCATTAAATGCGGCCTCGAATCCCGCATACGCGTCTTTTCGAGGGCATGCCACCGACAGTGTCCGACAAACCGTCGATTCCCCAACGGCGGCACGACGCGTGTCCTGCCGCCAGGAAAGGCCCGCCTTCTTTTCCCGCTGCTCCCGACGCGAAAGAAGGTCGTCCATATTTGAATTCAGATCGGCTGGTCGTCTAAACATCGGCGATCGCCAACAGTGCCACCTCACCCCGTGTTTTCAACATCAAGGCGAGCTGGGGGCAATTGTTGTGCGACGATTAACTCGCCACTATAGGCGATCGGCGACCTCCCTGAAAAGTCAACCATAGAAGCCAAACTCCGGACGAACACCTAAAGTCCGGCATAATATAGCGATCGTCTTTTGGCAACCAGCGATCGTCTTTTGATACCTGGCGATTGTCTTTGTCTAACGGTTCAGAGGCGATCGTCTCATGCCACGTGGGGATCCAGCGTCCGTCAAAGTCGTCGAAGACCGAATCTTGGACGATGGCCCACCCGCGGATCTTCATAGGATACCAACAAAAAGGATCATTGACCCCAGCCTGTCACCTACCGCACCTACCGACAAGGCCGCCGAAAGGTACGAGGTGGACCCTCCTGACAAATGACTCGCGACGCTGCGGCCGGCTTCCCATCGTTCACCCATGGCCTCCAGCGCAACCTCGGACCTCAAGGGAACAGCCCACGTGACGGACGATCGTCCGTATATTTTAATATAGAAAACGGCGATCGCCCGCGATCGCCCGAGGGATCCCAACTACTTAGTCCCCTATAAATAGAGAACTCACTGTTGCGGCCAAAGGGGGGGATTCTACCACGAATTAAGTGCAAAAATACACACCAAAGAGAGAACAAAAGGCTCTTTTGGCAAGCACTAACATATTCATAGTGACATTCACACACATTCATCATAAATTCCAAGCAAGAACTCACAGATTCATCCATCTGGTTCTTCCGGCAATCTACGCGCTCTAAAGCCTAGATAACTAGAAGCTTTTACACTCATTGTATTAGATTCTAACATTAATATTTGTACTCGACAGTATATTTATTAATAACATCTCGCGAGAGCATTCAAGCCCAGGACTAACAACCCCGGCAAATCTTGTGTTATCCATTTTCCCACGGAAGTGTTCTCGCATTTTGTTTGTTACTCGATCGTTCCAGCAATACTATCTCCGGATAATATTTTGGGTAACAACAATTAATACTGCAAATTCTAGAGATTTGGATTATATGTTGTCTTTCCGATTTTGGGAGTTAAATCATAATGTATATGCTTTATTTCGATTATTGGCATATTCGGGTATCAAGGTTACGTTGCGATAAAGATGAGGATATGAATATCTATAGTTCATGGTACCTTCGGATCACCGAACATTGAGGATAATCGCCGGTGATGACTTGACATCGATATTTCTCCTGAAGGACTCGGGATAAGTATCTTAGTTTGATTCGGTTTAGTGTTGATGTTGTTGATCATGCAGGTTGTCATTCATGTTGCTGAACATGAAGTTGTCCTAGTTGTTTCATCATAGTGTCGTTCATGTTTTGATTCATATGTTGTTCATGTTGATGAACATGTTGAGTTGCATATGTGTATGCATAATTGTATTGTTATTTGTGTTGATCCTGTGAGATCATGTGATCTATGCTGAGGGCGCTGGATCGGATGTCCACTATGCGTTGGTCCGATGGGGTCATCATGGGGATCTATGCTGAGGGCGCTGGATTGTTGGACAGGTTTTCCACCATGTGTTGGTCCGACGGGATCGTCATGGGGATCTATGCTGAGGGCGCTGGATCGTTGGATTACCCAGTGTTGTGTTGATGGAATCATGTGGATTCGCATCATTGATTTTTATCATGTGTTGATATTGTGCATATGTATATTATGGGTTTGCCATAAGTATACATGGTCGTTATTGAGCATATTGACGTTGTCATATGAGTATGTATTTGTAGGTCTTGTGTTAGGACCATGTCCGTGTGTGGTATTGATCTGACCTCGGATTAGACTGACATGATTGACGTGACATTTCATATCTTGAGGTATATTCCGTATTTCCTTTGGTATTTGTCTTTTGATGGAAAATCGGTTATCGTCTTGGGATTTGATGATGTTATCTGATGGATCGTATTGGTCAGAACTGGTATATTTCCGTATCGCGAGTTGATGATGATAGTTTGAGAATCTTGATTATTGTTTGAGGTACAATACAGATATTATGTTCGAGTTTATTGGTTAATCGAGTACGAGATGTGAAATGCGATAATGGTTATTCCGTCGAGAATTATTTGAGTAAGTAAAGTTACTACGATAAGATTACATTGGTCGTATTCTTATTTTTATTCTCATTAGTATGTAATTATTAATGTGTTATGACGGTTATCATTGTTGGATATTATGGCTGACCCCGTCGTGGGTTTTCTTTTTAGGTCCTTTGGATATCGAGCTTCTAGCAGTCGTGGATAGATGAGCTTCCCGGAGGATACTGGATAGGGCATGTTTTTGTGAATTGAGTTTCCTGATCAGTTGTTGTATTCCGATACTAGAGTATTTTAAAATGTTTGTCTTCTCCGATGCGTGAGTATTTTTAAATGGTCTGTTGGTATCTGGTAACTTAGATTACTTTGGCAATCGTTTTCTAAACTATTTTGTCGGTACGTGTAAGCGATAGCTTAACGTATGTTTTTTAAACTGTTGAGTTTTTGCATTTCGGGCCTAATGGTTTCAAATGAGATTTTACGACGGTTTTGATAAACGGGTTTTATAAAATCTTCAAATGTTTTAAAGATAGTACCGTCGGTGGCCTCTTGGGCATTTGTAAATGTTTGCGAAAATTTCCTTTGGCCTTGTGGTTCTGTAATATTCCCGGTTAAATCTGGGGGTGTTACATCTCTTTATTAAAGAGTACTTTGATTTTTTATTAGACTCCAAAATTAGTTTCATTTTCTAAGTGAAATTTTATGTGATTTAAATTAATTGCAAATTTTGCACATTATTCTCAAAAGTAAGGTTTCTAAAATAAGATTTATTAAGTTATCATAAATAAATAGAAACATTTATTTATTATTTATATAAAAAAATTAAGATGTTACAGAATTGAACTAAAAAGTGCTTAATTAACTTGGAAGAATGTAGTCATAACGACTTATCGTCCTGCCAAAAATTGAGCAAAGATGATAACATGGTGTATATCGTTTTAGTGAAGAATATACGAACTCAACATTGTTCCAGTTTAAATTCTGACTATAATGGATTACATATCATGTCTTCACATAAAGTATAATGTGTATTTAGTTATGAGTGAAACTAATGATTTGATCGTTCATTGTCATTCGACATGACTACTTCATGTACATATATGTATAAGAAAATATCATACAATGTGATTCAAAGGATTTTGACAATGGACGAATTTAAGGATAGATATGACTGATCATTTTTTTTATTTGTAAAAATTATATAGTTTATCTTCTACAATACAACTTCTGCAATGGTAGATAACTTATCAATTATCTCTATCTTTAATTTCGGCCAATTTCAAATGTATTAGAACTATCTTGTATGATACTTTTTTATCCATGTATACACTTAGGACTCATTTCGGATGACAACCAACGATCGAATTATCAATTAAAGCCAAAATAAAATTCTATCATATTCTATATGAGGACATGATATGTAACTTGTTATAATTATATCTCATACTGAAATGATATTGGGTTCGTAAAATTTCTTCTAAATATGCAACACGTTGTCATCAATGTTGTTTTTCTACAAAACAATGGCCAAATTGTTATTTTAGGAGACAAACAAGAGGATCAAATTGAACTTGAGGTCGTTATATGTTTACAGAAATGACTTGTAAATCGTTCTGGTTATATTTTCAATTAACACGATCCGGAATTCGTTACTTAAAGACTGTAACGATTTTTGACATAGAAACAACTTGGAAGTCGTTATAACGACTTAGATATCGTTGTTAGAATTCATGTAATACGTGGGCATTATTATAAGGGATCTCTCTTTTTTAGTACCAAACCATAAAAGTAACAAGTTATATATCCACATTCATAAGAGTATAAGTTTTTTATACGAAAATGTATTAAAAGACATTATTACCCTTAAAGTCCATCAATAAAAGATAAAAAAACATAAAAAATAGAAAACTAATAAAACCAAACAACTATAATCTAAACAGTCCCATAACCTAATCTCTCTCTCTTCCAAAAAAACTATCTCTCTCTGTGTGGCAAAACAGAAACCCCCGTCGTGAAACCCTATCGTTGGCAAGAAATGTCGAACTCCAACTACGACAGAGAATCTGAAGATGCCAAAAGTTCCTCACACGCTAGTGACACTCCATCTGAAGAGGCTTTCATCAATGATCCGCCTGTTAGTGTAATTTATTCACACATGATTGTGCCACGACGGTTGTTCATCATTTCATGATGGTGCTAAAGAAGATGACACCATCGTGTGCACGATGGTATTTTGTGAGCACGATGGTTTACACACGATGATCGTCGATCGTGTGAGCCGTCGTGGGTAAGAAGACCAAAGGCTTCTGCCTTGCACACGATGGCATGTACACGATCGATGCCCGTTGTGCGAGCCGTCGTGTTGCACACGATGGTCTTCACACGATGGGCATCAGTCGTGTTCATACCATCGTGTGCAAGCAGCGTCATTTATTTTCGTTCTCTTAAGCGTTCTATCATATTATTATGATTTGTATGTCTATATTGCAGACTGGTTGCATATGAAAGAGACCTACATTGCGCTTTGAAACATGGGAAGTGAATTTTACATACGGGAGGCAGTATTTAAAGAGATTATTGAGACACTAAGAAGTATGGGCCGTAATTCTGCAGTTGGTGATCAAGCTATCGAGAGCTTGACCGAGGGGGTCCTGGGGCGTTTGATTAAAGTAAGGAGACATATGTAACACCCCAATAAGGCGGCCATTACAGTGCCGTGGACCCCACACTGGGACCCACCAGGCGATACCCAAAACACAGATTAAATACACAATACATGTGATACCGAACCACAATACATAGTACTTACTCCGATTAGGAGTTTACAGTAGTATGGCCAACGGCCTTATTATACACAGGATCCAAAATATAAGTATAACCCATATGGAGATGGAATATACTTTCAATAACAATACATTTGTTCATTATTAAAATAAAGCGGAAGGATAACATTACACGGTACGAACATGACGGGACAACAAAAGACTTGGGGCCCCCGAACTAGTATCCTTCGAACCCTTCGCCATCACCATGATCTTCCCGTGCCTTGCCTTTTCCTCGACCTAAAATACAACACAAGTATTTCGCCCAACACAGGGTCAGATATACATAATAAATGGTTTCTCAAGATATTATACAATTCACATATATAAGATTTCAAGGAAAACAACCCGATTAACGAATATACCTCTCGGGCGTATGAACGCTTAGTCACAAAACGTCGAACACATCCAAATATATAAATGGACTATGAACGACTAAGATAGTACGGCTCAATATGGACATCACAGTACGCCCGATCCGGAAATGTGTCAGTGCACATGTACACCCCGTATACGGAATCCAGGATATACATGGGACAATGTACCTAATTAGCCTCACGAACTACGTCTCGTGTGCACAGTCCAATACAGAAACATCCATGCATGACTATATATGTGCCTGGCTAAAAATCCTACACAATAACCAATTGGAATGCAGATATGATTCCGGATATGTCACAATACAACATGACAACGAATTCAATAAATCACATATCCGATTAAGGATCAAGAAACTCAACGAAATGACAATAAGGATCAATGACATCAATGGTTCAAAATGACGAACTTGGGAATGCAATCCCACGATGAAAACGGGACATCATCAAAAATAATATCAATTCACGGATCACAATTTTATAAGTGTTTCATATACACGAAACGCATAATCATCACAAGAATCCAAACATCATTATAACCAAGCAAGATAACTTGACTCAATACAGAGGCGAGAATAGTCCTTCCTTGACAAACGAACGAACGGTCCTCGACTTAATATCGGTTACTCGAACAATCAACCTTGTAAGGGATACAATCCATTCAATAGCACATTTCCATAACTATCGATGTCTAGTTCAGCAAATCGATATCCTAAATTCAATTCACTTAGTTCGACTTTCTTTGCATTAATTCCATTTCAAAGATTTATACTAACTTCAATTTATACTCATTATTGGTTATCATTCAAGATGCTCTCAAACACTCATGTGGTTCAAATGAATGAGCATTTATCAAGGACAATTCTTAAGGAGAACTTGCTAAAATGGATATGCCGATAGAATTTCTTAAAATCAACATCAATATTTTGAAAGATATATTACGAACGACTACATTCATAAAACATTGATTAAAACGAAGGTTACTCGGTGATTATCATTGCTCAACGAATCATGAGTTTGTAAAATTAATACTATGTTCATCGATTATGAGTTCATCAAGTTAGTTTAGTGATATAGTTGAGTTATTCATCACAAGATCATTACGAAATCATCATCAAGGTGAATTAGCATCTCTGAACTATAATCTTATGTTGAGTTATTCAACCAATTCTAATAAGGAACCTAAGTTCATCTAGTTCAAAATCTCTCTAAACAGGATAGTTGATTCAATATAATGATAAAAATTCTACACATTAACTTATCTAAAATGAAATTAATGATTATTATCATCTTATTAATGTTAATAGTTCAGCAAGGAGAGTGAGTTTCTATTAGCCATGATTACTACCATTTAAAACATCAAGAATTCACCATATCAAACCTTGTTCTCCATATTCATCATTAAGTTGTTGAAAAACTTAACTACAACCATGTTTATCTTGATTGATTTAACATTAGGTGGAGTATATATTATCACTAACATTATAACTATAAAATTATAGAGTGAATTCGTATAACATACCTTCAGAAATGAATAACACTACACCAAAATCACAAGAACACACTCTAAACTTCAAGAATGACTCCAAACTTCCAATCAATAAGCTCCAAACCAAGATGAATAGCTCAAACACAAGTGGAAAGAAGGTAGAAGTGATCTAGGGAGGCAGGGGGATGCTTATACTGGAGAAATAACGAAGTTGAACATGCAAAATGAAAGAGACAAGTTGTCTTTTTATAACAGCACAGTTCGTTACTTACGTTATACACCAAGGATAACGTACGTTAGCAGCTTTACGTACGCTACACCAAAAGTGTTACGTACGTAAGCTAATTTCAGAGGCTACTGGACTAAAATACGAACATCATTACGCACGTTATTGCTTGGAGCATTACGTACGTAATGTAGGTCAACTAGGTTGCCTCCAAAAGATCAGATATTCGAATCATGCCCGACCCCACACGCCGAAGGTTGAGATCGGATATGACTACAAGTATTATGTATGTAAAAGGCACCTCCTTACGTACGTAAATCTCATACTATAACGTACGTTATGCTAAAGGGTTAGCGTACGTTAAGTACAGAATTACTAGCCCGATAATGCACTTATCTATACAACGCTGAAAATTCAATCATAGTGCGAGTGATAGTTTTTATTAAGTCTATTATGATATATTCCAACATCAATAAACATTAAACAAATGCGACAAGACTACAACAGTATTGAATTGTTCGAATAACACAACAGTAAGCAAGAATTTCCGTCGGATATTATATACTCCCCCTTAAAAGGAGTTTCGTCCTCGAAACTAAGGGGTAAACAATTCGGGATACTTCTCTTGCATGCTGCTCTCCATCTCCCACGTGGCCTCCTCGACTCCATGTCGTAACCATTGAACCTTTAGTAGGGGAATCGACTTGTTCCGCAACTGTTTGATCCTCCTCTCAAGTATCCATACGGGGCGCTCCTCGTACGAATGATCCTCCGTTATATCGATCTCGTCGAACTGAAGTATATGACTCAGATCAGCAACATATTTCCTTAACTGGGAGACATGGAACACGCTATGAATCCAGCTCAGAGCTGGTGGCAATGCCAGGCGATAGGCTAGATCGCCTACTCGTTCCAAAATCTCAAACGGCCTGACATATCTCGGACTCAGCTTACATCTCTTCCCAAAGCGAAAAACAGCCCGAGTAGGGGACACCTTCATTAGGACATGGTCGCCGACCTCGAACTCAAGCGGTCGTCGGAGGTTGTCTGCATATGACTTCTGTCAGCTTTGAGCCGTCAACAAACGACTCCTAATCAGAGCGATCTTCCCACGGGCTGCTAACAACATATCGGGTTCCGTACCCAAGGTTTCAGATGGATCGTCCCAACACAGAGGGGATCTACAACGACGGCCATACAATGCTTCATAAGGTGCCATCTGAATCGAAGCATGCCAGCTATTATTATAAGTGAATTCCACCAAAGGTAGTTGGGCCTCCCAATCATCCTTCCAATCGAGAACGAACGCTCTCAACATATCCTCTAGAGTTTGGATAGTCCTCTCAGTCTGACCATCCATCTGCGGGTGAAATGCTGTGCTGAAGTTCAATTTTTTACCCATCGCATGATGAACTGCTTTCCAAAAATATGACACGAATCGCCCATCACGATCTGATACAATACTCTTAGGGGTACCATGTAACCTTACAATCTCTTTGATAAATAGCTGGGCGAATCTCTCGGGTCCCCAAGTGTCTTTAATCTCCATAAAGTGGGCTGATTTGGTCAGACGATCCACAATCACCCAAATCGTATTCATCCCTCGTTGACTTGTCGGCAAGCTGGTGATAAAATCCATTGATATGTCCTTCCATTTTCACTCGGGAATCGGTAGCGGTTTCAGGATTCATGCGGGTCGCTGATGCTCAATCTTAACTTGTTGACACGTTAAACACCTCAAAACGAATTCTGCAACTTCACGTTTCATATTTCCCCACCAATAATATTGTTCCAAATCCTTATACATTTTGCTAGACCCCGGGTGAATGGAGTACGGGGTAGCGTGAGCTTCTCTCAGGATAGAGTTCCTTAATTCGTCGTCTGTGGGTACACAAACTCGGTTCCTGAAGCGTATCAATCCATCCTCGTGGATCACAAAGCCATGGGCTTTCCCTTGAGTTACTTCATTCCGAACTCGAGATAAGAATGGGTCCGTAACTTGCTTCGATTTAATTATATCCTCAAGGGACGATGAAATATCAAGTGTACAGAGTTGTCCTTGAATACGCTGTAACCAGACTTCTATTTCTGGCCTCACCAACTCTAACTGCAATTTTCCCTGAACTGTCAAACGGGCAAGCATCTGCTCATGTACTGTTTTACGACTCAAAGCATCGGCAACTACATTTGCTTTGCCCGGATGATAAAGGATCTCGATATCATAATCTTTGATGAGTTCTAGCCACCTTCTCTGCCTCATGTTTAACTCCTTCTGAGTAAAAATGTACTTCAGGCTCCTGTGATCGGTAAAAATATGACAAGTAACTCCATACAGATAATGACGCCAGATTTTTAAAGCAAACACCACTACTGCAAGTTCTAAATCATGGGTGGGGTAGTTGACCTCGTAAAGTCGTAGATGTCTCGATGCATAGGAGATCACCTTCCCATTCTGCATTAGTACACATCCAAGGCCCTGTTTAGATGCGTCACTATACACCACAAATCCTTCCGTTCCTTTCGGTAGGACCAAAATATGTGCCAAAATCAACCGACTCTTGAGTTCATCAAAACTCCGCTGACGTGTCTCTGACCATAAATACTTCTTATCCTTCCTCAGCAAATTAGTCATTGGTTGGGCAATTTTGGAAAAACCTTCCACGAACCATCGGTAATAACCTGCTAGTCCCAAGAAACTGCGTACTTCCTTAACGTTCTTTGGTGGTATCCAGTCTCGGATAGCTTCTGTCTTCTGTGGGTCTACTCGCACTCCATCAGCTGATATCACATGTCTAAGAAAAATAACTTCACGCATCCAGAACTCACATTTAGAAAACTTTCCATAAAGTTGCTCCCGCCTTAACGCCTCGAGAACAAGATGGAGATGACGCTCATGCTCTTCATGGTCACGAGAGTAGATCAGAATGTCGTCAATAAAAATGACTACAAAGCGATCCAGATAATTAATAAAGACTCGATTCATCAACTCCATGAATACTGCCGGTGCATTAGTCAGTCCAAAAGGCATCACTACGAACTCATAATGCCCATAACGAGTACGGAAAGCAGTCTTCGAAATGTCAGACTCACGAATCCTCAACTGATGGTAACCAGACCTCAAGTCGATCTTAGAAAACATAGCAGCCCCCTAAAGCTGATCCAATAAATCATCAATACGCGGCAATGGATATTTGTTCTTAATGGTTACCCTATTCAGCTCACGATAATCAATACACAGACGTAGGGATCCATCCTTCTTCCGTACAAATAGTACTGGTGATCCCCAAGGGGACGCACTAGGTCTAATATATTCCTTCTCGGTCAAATCCTCAAGTTGGCTCTTCAGCTCCTGCATCTCAGTTGGAGCCATACGATACGGTGCTTTTGAAAGCAGGGACGAACCAGGCTCTAACTCAATATTGAACTCTATGTTAAGCGTATTTTTATGTGCTTATTTATCATTATTTTATACCCATCTTGAGCCTAAATCTGCATAAATGAGATTTTAAATCACTATTCTTTTATGTTTTGCAGGAAATTGGAGTCCGGAAGCTCGAACGACGAAAAACGGGCGAAAACGGCAATTTTTGGCCAGGAGCCGCGGCACAAGGATGCTGAGCCGCGGCACACGCACGGCCCCAGCGAAGCCCCAAGCGGACTGTACCGGGGGCCGCGGCACAAGTATAGTGAGTCGCGGCCCATGAAGAAAACATGCGCCCAGGCATCCGGGGCGGTTTTGATCGAAATTGCCGCGTTTCTGGGCCGTTTTGGAGCCTGTTCTCGACCTAATCACACAGACGCGTTTTGGAGGCTGAGGAGAGTTATAAATAAGCATTGAAGGTCATAATTGAGGAAAAGATCATAGAGAGATCGATAGATAGAGCGGAGGCACCAGAGGAGCAAAAACAAAGAGATTTGTGGGCGGCGACAAGACCACGGATCCCTACGGCTTTTCTTAATTTTTCCGCATCTTAGTATTGTAGATCTGTTCGAGTAGGATTGTGATTGTAACCGATTACATGACTATTTGATTGATTTATTTTTATTTCAATTTACTCGTTATTCGTATTGTGTTGGATTCTTCTCATTGTTCTTAATGCTTTTTAATTGTCTGGCCAACAGTTGAATTGTTTTGAATGTCTTTATGGATTCGGGAGATGAAATTTAGGCATAGTTCTTGTGAGAAAAAACATGATTTTCGTGAGACAGGGATATACTCATGGGAATTGTGAAGCCTATTTATAGTGGGGATTCTTGAACTGTTTTAGCTATTAATTATCTAATTCGAATAGGGATATATCGAGTTAATAATTCGTAGTATTTTCTATCGACCTTGGGAAAAGCTTTAGAATAATTTAGGAATTCCTGGCTTACAATCAATTGAATAAAAGTGAGTGGAATTAAATAAAAAATCATTCCCGATTGTTTGAGGTGAAAATCATAATCCTACACCCTTACTATTATTATTATTATTATTAGTTTTATTATTACTATTATTATTTATTTTTCTGCAATTAGTTTAGAAATAAATTCTATATAATTGTTCTTCAAATAAAATTACGAGTCGACTATATTTTGGTACTTAGTGAAATCAGTCCTCGAGGGAACGATATCTTACTTATCACTTTATTACTTGTTGACACCGTGCACTTGCGGCATAGTGTGAGGGATTTCCTCACAACAAGTTTTTGGCGCCGTTGCCGGGCAGTGATTTTTCGTTAATATCAATACCAAGAGGCTCTAATTTTAATTTGAAGTTTTTTTTCTAGTCTCTTTATTTTTATATTTTTTCATTATGTTTTCTTTTGATTATCGTGACCCTTGGCATTTCATAAATTTCGATAATCTTAATAATGTGCCTAATAGGGTCAGTCAGCCCCCTCCCCCGAAACAAAAGACCATGCTTGAACATTGTGTAGACGCTCTCAAAAATCCTGATAGTACTCCTCTTGAGAGAGAATGTGCAAGTCAAGGTCTTGAGATTCACTATGGTTATTTTCCAGCTCATCGATTTAGTAGTGAAGTTGAGGGGGAGGTTGAAAAGAAAGGCATGCTGAGTTTTAGGGTCGATCCCCCAGCACCTGATAATGACCTAAAGTGTGATGAGCTTGTAGAAGAAGTTACCATTGATGATGTTTCCAAAGAAATTTCATTAAATTGTCATCAAACTTCGACTAATAAGGTAAACACTTTTGTGCCTAAAATTTTATTAACGGTGCCACGCATAATTTTTCCTAAATCCATATTGGGAGAGATTGATCCCATTACTTTTGATTTTGTTGAGGCTGATTCTTTGAGTTCTAATGATGTTGTTCATGATATGTCTTTATTATTTACCCATTCGAACTCTGCTTATTTTTACATACCTTATTATTATTATATTCTTCCACTATTTTTTGGTTGTCCGCATAATTATTCTTACTCATTATTTTTGGCAACCAGGCATGAACCAAAGCCTCTCTTGTGGAATAAGAGGCTTATAGATTGCAAGAAGGGGGTATTTGGCAATCTCCCTAGAAAGAAGCCACGTTAAATTTGTTTGCCACGTCGTGCTCAAAACATAAAATGGAGCGCTTGATGGGAGGCAACCCATCATTTTTACTTGCTTTCTAGTTAGTTGTTTTTATTTGTTTTTTTGTTAATAATTTTTTTTTTTGGTATTTCATTTGGATTCGTGTAGTCTTGTTGGCCCTTAGTTCTCTAATATTTTTCCCCCAATAAGTTATTATTCTTCATATTCTAGTCTTTCTTGACTTAATGTCTATAGTTGTTTCATGACTAGAGACTAAGTTTGGGGGTCCCTGGTGATGTAGAGCATTAGTTGAAGTATGAATTGACAGACGATTCCACTCAGACATGTGCTGGCTTTCAAGAAGACATTTGGAATAAGATTCACTTTTCCTTATCTCTTTTATTTTTATTTGAGTTTTATTGTCGATGATTGTATGTGTAGTGGAATAAATTGAAGCATGCGATATTTTCTTAATTTTTCTTGGTTATAAATTGCGATTTCATCATTGCTTTATTTTTCTTGCATGCTGTTGTTAGTTTTTGCCAAAAACGTGAATTTTTCGTGAATTTTTCGTGCTTCCGTGTGTAAAACTGATGTTACGATACTGATTTATCTTGGAAGAAACGGTTGAGTTTTAGTCGAGTTGCAGTCAGCGATATCTGTTTCTGTTGAGTATTCATTTAGGTCCGAAATTTTATCGTTTTTGTAGAAATCTTAGCAAATGGGAAAGGAGACATACGTGTTTTCAAATCACCGTCTATACGTTTGGTTAAACTTTTAGCGTAGCTAGTTGCCCAGTAACATGAGTCTTGTTGGCACTTGGATTGAGTTTAGAGTCGGACAGTTTCTCCCAAAAAGTCGAGAAATTATATTTGTTCTATGATGGGAAGTCTAGTAACTGGGGGTATTCGCGTGACCCGTTGTTTACTCTCATGTAAAACGACAATCCTGATTAGACTAGTGGTTTAGAGATATCGCATGTGCCGATGATGGGGAGCCTAGTAATCGGGGGTATTCACGTGACCCGTTGTTTACTCTCGCGTAAAACAGCGACCTTGAATCGGACATGCGGGAATAGCTATTCGAGTTGTTTCTCCGTTGTGGAGGGGAACTTAGTAACTAGAAGCATCCATGTGCCCCATGAGTGTCTTTTACGTCAAATAGTTCCCCAATACATGAGAATGGAATTCCACCCTAGGATTATCCCGATGAAACATCCCGAGATCCGAACCTAGTGGTCAACTCGAATAATCTTATTGAGCATATATAAGGTAATACTGTCCGAGGGTTATTTTTGATGACGAAACTCTTGAAATTTTTGCCACTAGACTCTGGGACTGGGCGAGTTGGCTTGTTTATTTTTAACCCTTCATATTGACGGTCAGTTAAATTCACGCTTGTTAATCTTTGAGCTTGATTTTCTTCATGAACGGTTGGTTAGGACTGAAAATGATTACTTCTTGGAATCAGTGTCCGTGGATGTGACTCACTATTACGACACTCGTATTATTCTTTGAGATTTTCAGGGTAGTATTGATTAAGTTGAGCACTACGGACTTGCACGAGTATTCACGATACTTTTTGTTTAAAATTGATTTTTGCTTGAGGACAAGCAAAGGCTCAAGTTTGGGGGTATTTGTTAGGCGTATTTTTATGCGCTTATTTATCATTATTTTATATCCATCTTGAGCCTAAATCTGCATAAATGAGCTTTTAATGCACTATTCTTTTATGTTTTGCAGGAAATTGGAGTCCGGAAGCTCGAACGACGAAGAACGGGCGAAAACGGCAATTTTTGGCCAGGAGCCGCGGCACAAGGATGCTGAGCCGCAGCACACGCACGGCCCCAGCGAAGCCCCAAGCGGACTGTACCGGGGGACGCGACACAAGTATAGTGAGCCGCGGCCCATGAAGAAAACATCCGCCCAGGCATCCGACGCTGAGGGATAGGGGCCGCGGCACAGATTAAGTGAGCCGCGGCCCACGGGGCGGTTTTGATAGAAATTGCCGCGTTTCTGGGCCGTTTTGGAGCCTGTTCTCGACCTAATCACACGGACGCGTTTTGGAGGCTGAGGAGAGTTATAAATAAGCATTGAAGGTCATAATTGAGGAAAAGATCATAGAGAGATCGATAGATAGAGCGGAGACACCAGAGGAGTAAAAACGAAGAGATTTGTGGGCGGCGACAAGACCACGGATCCCTACGGTTTTTCTTAATTTTTCTGCATCTCAGTATTCTAGATCTGTTCGAGTAGGATTGTGATTGTAGCCGGCTACATGACGGTTTGATTTATTTATTTTTATTTCAATTTACTCGTTATTCGTATTGTGTTGGATTCTTCTCATTGTTCTTAATACTTTTTAATTGTCTGGCCAACAGTTGAATTGTTTTGAATGTCTTTATGGATTCGGGAGATGAAATTTAGGCATAGTTCTTGTGAGAAAAATCATGATTTTCGTGAGATATGGATATACTCAGGGGAATTGTGAAGCCTATTTATAGTGGGGATTCTTGAACTGTTTTAGCTATTAATTATCTAATTCGAATAGGGATATATCGAGTTAATAATTCGTAGTATTTTCTGTCGACCTTGGGAAAGGCTTTAGAATAATTTAGGAATTCCTGGCTTACAATCAATTGAATAAAAGTGAGTGGAATTAAATAAAAAATCATTCCCGATTGTTTGAGGTGAAAATCATAATCCTACACCCTTACTATTATTATTATTATTAGTTTTATTATTACTATTATTATTTATTTTTCTGCAATTAGTTGAGAAATAAATTCTATATAATTGTTCTTCAAATAAAATTACGAGTCGACTATATTTTGGTACTTAGTGAAATCAGTCCTCGAGGGAACGATATCTTACATATCACTTTATTACTTGTTGACACCGTGCACTTGCGGCATTGTGTGAGGGATTTCCTCACAACACTCTACATCACGATGTGGAGGTAAGCCTGGCAACTCATCTGGAAATACATCTGGGTAGTCTCGGACTACCGAAATATCAGCCATTTCGACTGGTCGATCCGCTGCTTTGGTCATGAAACACCAATATCCAATACACCCTTGATTAATCAGTTTCACTGCTTTCATAGCGCTGATGACTCTCCCGGAACGGCTGGGATTGTCACCCTGGAATGTACACTCAACACCATCATCAGATGTGACGGTCACTGTTCGTTTGCGGACACTAAGTATGGCATCATGACGGTCCATCCAATCGATACCCAAGATTACATCATCTTTAGGTAAATCGACCACAATTAAATTCGACGACCACTCACGGTCGTTCATGCGAATCGGACAATTCTGCACTTCACGATTCCCAATAATTCTTCTACCATCGGGTAGACCGATTATATAAGGTTCACAATTAGTAACATGATCTAATTGCAAACGACTCAAACAAGAAGCAGATAAGAAGGAGTGTGAAGCACCATTATAAAAAAGAACACAGTTATCGGATCTCGAGAGTACCTGCAATCATGCTGGATTCGGGATCGTCGGCCTTCTTCATCTCGTAGACCCTGGGCTTTGCAGCCCCGGTACTAGATGCACCAGCTTGATTTCCACGGCCCATTCCCCTGTTTGCCCTGGTAGTCTGATAAAAAGTGGACGGTGTTGGGTACGGGATCAGATATTTGCGCCGTTTGCGGAAGCGTAAATAAAAGGTGCGGGAAATAAAGGACACGAGGATTTATAGAGGTTCGGCTATAAACGAGCCTACGTCCTCTCTTTATCTTTTTCAATAGGTTAAAGATAGCAACCTCTTCGCCTCTCTTCTATCGGTCGAGGTATAACCGTTTACAATCACGTCTTCTATTGGTCCGTGATAAACCACTCGTACTTGTCTTTGCGTCGGTCCAAGTTAAACCGTTTTCCTTTTCTATCGGACAAGGAATCAACCGCTCTAGCTTTTTATGGGTACTAGATAAACCTCACTAAGATAGCGATTGCGATTCTAACAATGCCGGATCCTTGATCCTAATAACACCGAATCCAATCGTATCTTTTCTTTTACCACTCGTGTATGATTTTGTGTATAACACTCAATCACTCAATGTAAGCTCAATATTACAACAACAATACAATGAATATCAATCTCAGAAGAATGTGTAGTATGCTTGAAGTTGTTGTACTCAAACAATACCATAGGGATGGTATTTATAGGCTCCATCTTCAAACTAGCCGTTAGCTGCCAGACTGCTCATTACGTACGTTATATGCTCTCCATTACGTACGTAAGCCTCATTACGTACGTTAACCATGGCTGGTTACGTACGTTAGCATCTTCACAAATCAGTCCAGTGAGTTTCATCATTTGAGTTACGTACGTTAGACTTTCCTTTGTTACGTACGTTAACATTACGTCACTCATGACGTCATATATCCGTTGTATGCTTTGCTGACTTTGACTTCTCCAACGTTCACTTGTTTGAACTCCTTTACGTACGTTATCTCTCATCCATTACGTTAAGTCGCTTCCATTACGTACGTTAATGATCACATATTACGTACGTTAGCTTTGTGTTTTTCCAGCTTTTTGCACTTCGTTTTCCTTCGATGCTTGCTTCGTCTCTTCGTTGTTTTGTTTTGCTTATCAACATTAATCATCAAAACACTTTTAATTTATGTATGGAACTAAATGTTCCAACAATCTCCCCCTTTTTGATGATTACAAAACAACACTTCGTCAATGGGATTTTCCTGCAAAAATACAAATATATGTATATCTTTACAGACCAAAGTTTTCGACTTTGTCCGTTTCCTTAGAATCTTCTCCCATTTCTTTTTCGACTCCTTCTTTTCTTATCTCCATTTTTAAATTTTCATCGTCTTTTCGACTTCTCCTTTTCATTTATCGATTTTCTCCCCCTTTTAGGGTTAATCCCATTGTCGACTTCTTTTTATCCTTATCAATTCTCTCCCCCTTTTTGTTTTCATCAAAAAGTGGATAAAATATCAATTGAAATAAATAATACCAAATTATAAAATATGCATGATAGAAATTTATGATAAATAAATGCATAAAGGGTAAAAACTCCCCCTGAAAATATTATCTCCCCCTTAAAAAAAATACTCCCCCTGAGTAAAATACAAAAATCAATTTTTGGGGATCCAACCTATAGTTGGTTTTTGTTTAGAAACGTAGACGATATTTGAAACGATTGTTCCTTTAGGAACCCAAATTTTCTTAATTTTTATTGTCCGTCTCGGGCTTTTGCAACTTGAAATATGATGCCCGATTTTCAAACACTTTTCGCAATGGGGTATTTTAAAATTAACGGATTCGTTTTTCGAGCGAGTTTTGAATCCTAACCCCACTTTATTCAAAGTAAATTTTTGAACACCAAGCATTTGTTCAAATTTCTCGTTTCCGCACGAGAATTTCTTTGTCAAATATTTAAGCTCGGTTTGGATTTTAGCGAGATCATTCTTCAAAATATTTTCATTTTCAATACACTTTGAATGATCGATTTCAACAAATTTTCCCTTCTCGATAATTTTGAAATTTTCAATTTCCAAAGATTTAATTTTAGACTTGAGGGATTTAATTTCCGATAATGCATTTTGGAAATCCGTATGTAGTAATTCAAATGCATCAAAAAGTTCATCACGGGAGGATGTACTAACCTGACTTTCGACGTCACTGTCGTCGAACGAACTTCGGGCCATGAGAGCGAGATTATTTTGATTGATGAAATCATCGTCTTCATCTTCATCACTCCATGTTGCCACGAGAACCTCCTTTTTTGGTTTGGCTCGGCAATGCTTAGCGAAGTGGCCTGGTTTTCCACATAGTCGACAAGAATTGTTGAACTTCTTAGATTCGCTCGAGATATCCTTCTTCCTCCGGTTTAATAAGGTTTGGAATTTATTAATATTCTTGGCATAATATGCCGCTTCTTCGTCGCTTTCTTCCACCGGGATTTCTTCTTTCTTTTTCGACATCTTAGCCTTCATGGCTAACGATTTTTCTTTCGGTTTCGGCTTGACACTTCGTGATTTTAACACGATCTCATAATTAATTAGCGAACCAACGAGGGCGCTAAAATCAAGCGTGTTGAGATCTTTAGATTCCATAATTGCGGTCACGGTGCCGTCCCATTCGCTAGGTAGTGATCGTAAAATTTTCTTAACTTTTTTACTACTAGATAATGGTTTTCCGAACGAAGCAAGTCCATTAGTGATGACCGAAAATCGGTCGAGCATATTGGTGATGGACTCGTCACCCTTCATCATGAATAACTCGTAGTCATGGAGAAGCATATTGATCTTCGTCTCCTTGACTTGAGTTGTCCCTTCGTGTGTGATTTCAAGAATTTTCCATATTTCTTTCGTACTCTCACACGACGAGATTCGATTGACCTCTTCGGGATTTAAGGCACAAAATAAAAGTTGGGTGGCCTTACAATTTAGATGGTCATTTTTCCAATCGGCATCGTCGTATTCTTCAAAAGTTTTGAGCGTACCATCGGATTTGATAGGAACTTTTGGGCCAAGGCAAATAATCTTCCAAATTTCGATGTCGTATGCTCGGATGAATATCGACATCTTCTTCTTCCACGTCAAATAATTTGAGCCATCAAAGAATGGTGGTCGGTTGAGAGCAAGGCCTTCGACTGGAGAGAATTGAAACGCCATTGGATCTTTTTCTCCTCGGATGTTAAGCCGCGTATTGGAGTACTGCTCTGATACCAATTTTTGGGTACGGGATCGGATATTTGCGCCGTTTGCGGAAGCGTAAATAAAAGGTGCGGGAAATAAAGGACACGAGGATTTATAGAGGTTCGGCTATAAACGAGCCTACGTCCTCTCTTTATCTTTTTCAATAGGTTAAAGATAGCAACCTCTTCGCCTCTCTTCTATCGGTCGAGGTATAACCGTTTACAATCACGTCTTCTATTGGTCCGTGATAAACCACTGCATTTGTCTTTGCGTCGGTCCAAGTTAAACCGTTTTCCTTTTCTATCGGACAAGGAATCAACCGCTCTAGCTTTTTATGGGTACTAGATAAACCTCACTAAGATAGCGATTGCGATTCTAACAATGCCGGATCCTTGATCCTAATAACACCGAATCCAATCGTATCTTTTCTTTTACCACTCGTGTATGATTTTGTGTATAACACTCAATCACTCAATGTAAGCTCAATATTACAACAACAATACAATGAATATCAATCTCAGAAGAATGTGTAGTATGCTTGAAGTTGTTGTACTCAAACAATACCATAGGGATGGTATTTATAGGCTCCATCTTCAAACTAGCCGTTAGCTGCCAGACTGCTCATTACGTACGTTATATGCTCTCCATTACGTACGTAAGCCTCATTACGTACGTTAACCATGGCTGGTTACGTACGTTAGCATCTTCACAAATCAGTCCAGTGAGTTTCATCATTTGAGTTACGTACGTTAGACTTTCCTTTGTTACGTACGTTAACATTACGTCACTCATGACGTCATATATCCGTTGTATGCTTTGCTGACTTTGACTTCTCCAACGTTCACTTGTTTGAACTCCTTTACGTACGTTATCTCTCATCCATTACGTACGTTAAGCTGCTTCCATTACGTACGTTAATGATCACATATTACGTACGTTAGCTTTGTGTTTTTCCAGCTTTTTGCACTTCGTTTTCCTTCGATGCTTGCTTCGTCTCTTCGTTGTTTTGTTTTGCTTATCAACATTAATCATCAAAACACTTTTAATTTATGTATGGAACTAAATGTTCCAACAGACGGAGGTACACGGTCCTGGACGGAAGACTAAACTGGAGCATGAGGTGCTGCTGGAGTACGTCCAGGTCCGCTCCTACAATAGCGAGCACGATGTCCATTCTTCCCACAAGTATGGCATGCCACGACTGGCCTTGGGCATTTCGAATTGATGTGCCCCTAGTCTCCACAGTTATAGCACACAACAGATAGGTTGATCGCTCGAGGTTGCGATCTGGTTGGCTTCGACGCCATGGGTTTCCGTTCAGAAGGATTTGGCACTGGTTGGGGCCTCTTGAATGTTTCCCGGTTGCTGTCTGTCTGGTTCTGGTTCCTAAATTTCTTGTTGTTAGACTGCGGTTGCTTCTTGGAAATTTCTTTCACGGTCAATTTGTACTCCAGAGCTTTCTCAATGAACTCCGGTAGGGTCGCACATTGATGGTTTAATAGCTGCATTCTCACTCGTGGTTTAAGCCTTTTGAGAAAGTATTTGATCTTATAAGCCTCCGTTCGGACAATCGTCGCGGCAAAAAGAAGAAATGCCTGGAATTTCTCAGCAATAGATAGTACGTCATCATCTTTGGATGGGTCTGGATTCAGCAATTCTGATAGTTTGGCCTCGCGGAGAGGACCCGGATAGTAACGGTCTAGCATGAGATTCTTAAATTCCTCCCAAGTACATACGCCATCAGCAGGCCTCACCGAAAGCCACCAAGTGTGGGTGCCCTTGCCCAGGTAGTAAGCTGCTACGGAGACGCAATTCTCTACTTGACAGTTTACCATATCGAACAATTTCTCGAAGTGTTCAATCCAATGCACGATATCAGCAGGCTCAGAGGAACCTTCAAAAATTGGAGGTCGTTGGCGAGAGATCTCGCTGATGATCCGACTCACTGGTCCGCCATGTACAGGAGGTGGCCCCTGATGCTGGTCGGTAGCAGCTCTCTGCATAGTTTCCATTAACTGACCCATTTGGGTCATCTGAGCCATCATGCCCTGCATCACAGCGTAAGGATTGGCACGAGCATCCTTGCATCCAGTGTGGTACGGTTGGTCCCTAGAAGGAGAATCACTGCCTGCGGAACTATGCTCTGCATTCGCACGTCTGTTAGCTCATCGCATCGGGATTCGGCCCCTTCTACGGCCTCGTCCCCCTCTGCCACGGCCTCTCAAATTTCTTTCCATACTGAAAGAATCAATTCGTAAAGATAACAATAAGTACAGTTCATGATACCAATCAAAATTCATGCTAAGCTAATAGCAACAAGAAATTACATATTCAAGGAAACAGTTCGTAATGAATTATCGACACTACAAGGGTCAAACAGAATATCATATCGACGTTGAGTCGAATAATTTCAATAATATAATCAATCCAGAATTTTCTTCGAATTATCAATCAGATAATTCCTGCCACAAATCCTTAAAATGCCAAGATCAACAAAGAGATCCATTCTGATATCAATATCATGCCAGTAATTAAATCATGGCTCATAAAGTACGTACCGCATTTGGCTCGTAGGATCAGGCACTCGCACGGGTCACACATGACACGAATGTCTCTTGATACTAATTCAATACACAAAGACTCAAAAGAAAAAGAAAAAATGACTTTTCTCTCCGATACCATCTTCTGTAACACCCCAATAAGGCGACCATTACAGTGACGTGGACCCCACACTGGGACCCACCAAGCGATACCCAAAACATAGATTAAATACACAATACATGTGATACCGAACCACAATATATAGTACTTACTCCGATTAGGAGTTTACAGTTGTATGGCCAACGGCCTTATTATACACAGGATCCAAAATATAAGTATAACACATATGGAGATGGAATATACTTTAAATAACAATACATTTGTTCATAAATAAAATAAAGCGGAAAGAGAACATTACACTGTATGAACATAACCGTACAACAAAAGACTTGGGGCCCTCGATCTAGTATCCTTCGAACCCTTCGCCATCACCATGATATTCCCGTGCCATGCCTTTTCCTCGACCTAAAATACAACACAAGTATTTCGCCCAACACAGGGTCAGATATACATGATAAATGGTTTCTCAAGATATTATACAATTCACATATATAAGATTTCAAGGAAAACAATCCGACTAACGAACATACCCCTCGGGCGTATGAACGCTTAGTCACAAAACGTCGAACACATCCAAATATATAAATGGACTATGAACGACTAAGATAGTACGGCTCAAGATGGACATCACAGTACACCCGATCCGGAAATGTGTCAGTGCACATGTCTACCCCATATACGAAATCCAGGATATACATGGGACAATGTACCTAATTAGCCTCACGAACTACGTCTCGTGTGCACAGTCCAATACAGAAAGATCCATGCATGACTATATATGTGCCTGGCTAAAAATCCTACATAATAACCAATCGGAACGCAGATATGATTCCGGATATGTCATGATACAACATGACAACAAATTCAATAAATCACATATCCGATTAAGGATTAAGAAACTCAACGAAATGACAATAAGGATCAATGACATCAATGGTTCAAAATGACGAACTTGGGAATACAATCCCACGATGAAAACGGGACATCATCAAAAATAATATCAATTCACGGATCACAATTTTATAAGTGTTTCATATACACGAAACGCATAATCATCACAAGAATCCAAACATCATTATAACCAAGCAAGATAACTTGCCTCAGTACGGAGGCGAGAATAGTCCTTCCTTGACAAACGAACGAACGGTCCTCGACTTAATATCGGTTACTCGAACAATCAACCTTGTAAGGGATACAATCCATTCAATAACACATTTTCATAACTATCGATGTCTAGTTCAGCAAATCGATATCCTAAATTCAATTCACTTAGTTCGACTATCTTTGCATTAATTCCATTTCAAAGATTTATACTAACTTCAATTTATACTCATTATTGGTTATCATTCAAGGTGCTCTCAAACACTCATGTGGTTCAAATGAATGAGCATTTATCAAGGACAATCCTCAAGGAGAACTTGCTAAAATGGATATGCCGATAGAATTTCTTAAAATCAACATCAATATTTTGAGAGATATATTACGAACAACTACGTTCATAAAACATTGATTAAAACGAAGGTTACTCGGTGATTATCATTGCTCAACGAATCATGAGTTTGTAAATTAATACTATGTTCATCGATTATGAGTTCATCAAGTTAGTTTAGTGATATAGTTGAGTTATTCATCACAAGATCATTATGAAATCATCATCAAGGTGAATTGGCATCTCTGAACTATAATCTTATGTTGATGAAATCCAAGGTTCAACCAATTCTAATAAGGAACCTAAGTTCATCTAGTTCAAAATCTCTCTAAACATGATAGGTGATTCAATATAATGATAAAAATTCTACACATTAACTTATCTAAAATGAAATTAATGATTATTATCATCTTATTAATGTTAATAGTTCAGCAAGGAGAGTGAGTTTCTATTAGCCATGATTACTACCATTTAAAACATCAAGAATTCACCATATCAAACCTTGTTCTCCATATTCATCATTAAGTTGTTGAAAAACTTAACTACAACCATGTTTATCTTGATTGATTTAACATTAGGTGGAGTATATATTATCACTAACATTATAACTACAAAATTATAGAGTGAATTCATATAACATACCTTCAGAAATGAAGAACACTACACCAAAATCACAAGAACACACTCTAAACTTCAAGAATAACTCCAAACTTCCAATCAATAAGCTCCAAACTAATATGAATAGCTCAAACACAAGTGGAAAGAAGGTAGAAGTGATCTAGGGAGGTAGGGGGATGCTTATACTAGAGAAATAACGAAGTTGAACGTACAAAATGAAAGACACAAGTTGTCTTTTTATAACAGCACAGTTCGTTACGTACGTTATACACCAAGGATAACGTACGTTAGCAGCTTTACGTACGCTACACCAAAAGTGTTACGTACGTAAGCTAATTCCATAGGCTACTGGACTAAAATACAAACATCATTACGTACGTTATTGCTTGGAGCATTACGTACGTAATGTAGGTCAACTAGGTTGCCTCCAAAAGATTAGATATTCGAATCACGCCCGACCCCACACGCCGAAAGTTGAGATCGGATATGACTACAAGTATTACGTACGTAAAATGCACCTCCTTACGTACGTAAATCTCACACTATAACGTACATTATGCTAAAGGGTTAGCGTACGTTAAGTACAGAATTACTAGCCCGAAAATGCACTTATCTATACAACGCTGAAAATTCAATCATAGTGCGAGTGATAGTTTTTATTAAGTGTATTATGATATATTCCAACATCAATAAACATTAAACAAATGCGATAAGACTACAACAGTATTGAATTATCTGAATAATACAACAGTAAGCAAGAATTTCCATTGGATATTACAAAATAGGAGTACAAATACTGCCCTGCATCACTTGATTGCCCGTCAGTTGAAGGGTGATCAAATCCCCCGGGTGGTTCGTGGTTCCAGGTTTGCGGGTGGACCATTCGTTTTACGGCCTGTGATTTTGCCATGATCATTGGACTGCACTTTGGAAACTCTACCTTCCATCCACATAACGACCATCTCCTTAGGTTTGACGGTATTCTCCACAGAATAATCCATGGCAAAAAGATTAAGGTTAGTGTTCTGCGGAAGATGTTCAATGCTCGAGATTTTGGTAGAGACATAAGAAATTATGTGAAGGTTGCTAATTTGCTTATATACTACTACTTTATTCTATATCGTGACGACATGATGGTCGAGACATGGCATGGGCATTAGTTGAGCATTTCGAGCACTGAGATATGTTTCCTTGGGGTTCTTATGGCTTTGGGATTTTGTCTTACTACATAGACAATGTTGCCATGAAGGAGGGACAAGAACATAAGGATTATCACTTTTATGGTACTATTTAGCCTTTACAGATATGGTCATACGGGGTGATTCCTTCATTGGGAGAATTGTGTGGAATTCGAGATAAAGCTGTCCAAATTCCTTGATGTTTGATGTGGACTACGAGGAAGATGTCCTGTGATTTCACTCATTTCTTCGACGATAAGGTACATAAATTTATAAAAGTATATTCTTCTGACTTCACTCATCTCTTCAACGTTATGTGATTGCCCATATAATGGTATGTGTCAACGACTATTTTTGCAGCACAAAGTACTTCCCTCTTTACCACATCTGGAGAAGGATGAGGCTGAGTACTACTACCTGAGTTTTGAGAATGGCTCGCCATATGATGTTAAGTTCATAAAGCCTATAAGAATAGCTGTGAAGAACAAGGAGGATGATCCTGCACCAAAGCCGAGAAATAAAGTTATGGATAGGTTGAAGAAGGCTGCTGGGAAATTGATTACACATGAGTCGGCACATAAAGTGTCGAAGCGACACTGACAGAGTACCACATCAGTAGATGGTGCAGAGACATCTGACCTAGAGAGGCAGCCAGAGAGGGTGTGCTGTGTCCAGGGATTTCCTTGTCCGGACCACACCCAGGACACGAGCAGGAATGAGTACTTCGATGACGTTTGAAGGCAATTTTGTACAATGAGTTTGAGATAGGATTTATTGATCGAGTTTCTCGCTGGGTGCGTTCTGGGATCGTGAATTTCTTTGGACCTACGCATAGGCATTCTGGGAGCCATGATAGGTTTCCCAATCGGCCTCGTCATTCTGCATCTATTAGAAGCGCCCAGTGGAGGATCCTGACCCTCCACGTCACTCAGTATCTGGTGCAACCCACAGTCTACATTCTTAGCGTCAGCTTAGTCACCATTCCCAGCGTCAACCTAATCACTATTCTCAGCATCATCCTAGTCACCATTTTGAGATTCAGCACAGTCATCACTTTCAGATTCAGCGTTCTTTTGAGCAGACTGAGAAGCCCCTTAAGCTGACTCTGTGGTTTCTGGATTATGAGCATCAGTACTAGCCTATTTGATGCTCTGTTTCAGCAGTATGGTATGATGTTCGATCGGTTTTAGTACGAGCATTATTATAGCATGATATTTCCCGGCCAGAGTAGTAGTTCTCAGCAGCAGCCTCCATTTCAGATTGAGCAGCCAGTTTTTGAGATCGAGCAGCCGATTGTACAGGTCTCTGATCGTTATAGTTTTGAGATGGATGCTGAGGGTGATGAAGTTGGTGAGAGTGACGGGCTGCAGCAGTTGGGTGAGTGTAGTCTTCCACCGCGAGTGAGTCGACCCTCTGTTGCTGTTCGGGAGCCTTTTGTGGTGGCGCCTCCAAGAAATAGTGAGGCTCTGAAGAAGTTGTACCTACAGTTTAGGAAGCAGCCACGTGATACTATTGTGCGGTGTTTGGAGAATGGGCATGTTCTCACCCAGGCATTATTTGACCGAATAGAGTCTAGCCGTGAAGACTTTGATGCCGAGGTGATAGATTATTATGTTCTTGCCACTCGAGCGATGCTTTGGAGGGGAGTCCGCAGTGTTGGTTTCAGTAGAGTTGGCGTTGTACTTGCTGGCTCCCAATTTTACGTAAGTTTTATAAATTACCCGCCTATATATCATTGTGTGATGTGGCAGTTTTTTTTTGTGGTTTGACTTTTTGTAGTTAGTTATGGCCAACGAGTTCGCAAAACTCCATCCGGATGATCTACTTGGTATCAAGGTGACATGGAAGATGGTTTACAATGGTTAGAAAACTCCTAAATTCATCGAGGACTTCATGACAGGTCTTGATACACGAAATGCAGTTCCATGGTCAAATTACGAAGAAGTAAGTTTAAAAGTACCATATTTATAAATGCTTCGCTATGTTTGATGTGATGATCTTATATATTTACATATTTTGTTCCAACAGATCATTGCCATTTGTTGCCTCGACCAGAGCCACTGGGTGACTATCAAAATTAACATCATAACATGGACCGTGGAGTTGTATGATTCCTTGTCACACCAACACCAAGATGGTCGATACCAATTCAACTAACTGCGACCAATTACTCATCATATGCCTCGTGTGCTAGCTCAATCTGGGTACCGGCTGAACAACTAATCGAAGAAAAAGTATGATACGGAGATGAGTTTCAAGATTATGCCACAAGAATTGCAGTTCATACAAAGCAACAATCACAGTTGTAGCCCCTTCGCGTGCATGTACGTGGATAGACTCATCTCTGCAAACCCATCAGGAAGGCACCATATCAAGGAAATGAATGAGAAATATATTAAGAAATATTGATATGGTTTAGCTGCTAAAATCTTTATGTTGTCGTTGGACGTAGTGTAGGATAATGTATTTTTGATACTGATGAGTATGTGTTTTATTTTTTATTCAAATATATTTTGGAAAGATTGATGTGTTGTGTTGTTAAATCTGGAAAAACTGGTTTATGGTGCCTTTGGTAAATCCAGCCCAGCCTTGTGTTGCACATAATGGTAGCACACGATCATGCCCATCGTGGGTTACGATCGTGTGCATCCTGCCCATGGTCATGAGCTGCTGCTGTCGTGTGCATCCTGCGATGATCGTGTGCACACAGTGGCTAGTCCCATCATTGGCACGATCGTGTGCCCCGACAGCACTCAGCAGCTCTAGGATACAGGATCCGGCAGCGCCCGCAACCTGTAGGATACATCGCCCGACAACGCCCGCATACTGTAGGCATAGCACTTTTTGCCAATTAGTATATGAGATATTTCGTACAGATGATGAACTTATATATATGAACTAATACATTGAAAACATATAGACTACACATGATATACAATATATTATGTTAATTCAGTCTATAACTATTTAAATAAATATATTGTTAACAAATACTTGTTAATATATAAGTAACAACACGTAAATTGACGAGTAATTTTAGAAATTAGTGAAAAATGTTGATGTTCTTGTGCACACGATGGCTAGTCCTATTGTGGGCACGATCGTGTGCCTCATCGTGTGAACATGAACTTTTGGTACTTTTGCTAATTTAATTTAATGTGTTATCTAGAAGGATGTTTTGTGATTCTAAAATTGCTTGTTCAAACATTAATTACTGCATGACTTCTTATACAGACTCATATTTGTTATTTCGTGTAATTCATTAGTATATGAGATATTTCATACACATGATGAACTTATATGTATGAACTAATACATTGAGAACATATAGACTATACACGATATGCAATATATTATATTAATTCAATCTATAACTTTTTAAATAAGTATTGGAGTGATAGGGCTGAATTTATGTCCGGGCTTAAGGTGAATTTCCATAAAAGTGGACTGATGGGGCTGAATTTAGACAGAAATTATGTTGCAGTGTTGGCGAACCTCCTCGGATGTGATATTATACATGTTCCTTTGAACTACTTAGGTATCAATGTCGGAATCAACCATCGGGATACTTCCTCATGGAGAAGCTTGGTTGGAAAAGTTCGCAATCTGTTGAGTTCTTGGGGTGGGAAACATATATACTTTGCGGGTCACATAACTCTAGTCCAGGCTGTCCCATCGGTAATGCCGATCTATTGTCTCTCGTTTGACAAAATTTTAAAATCAACCCTGTGTGAGCTTATTCAAATCCAACGTAATTTCTTATGAGGGGGGTGTAAGTCAAATTCCAAAATTCCATAGGTGAGTTGGGAGGATGTGTGTAAGCCTAATGATCAGGGGGCTAGGAATTAGAAATTTTGAGGATTTTAACTTAGCTTTTGCTCGGTAAATGGGTGTGGAGGTTTCTTAGTGAACCTAATAGATTGTGGGTGAGGTTCATTACTTCTAAATACGGGAAAGGGGCATTTCTTATGATAGAGTGTGATGGTGTAGGGAGTGGGGGCTCGTGTAGGAAGGGTATCTCTTACGTTTCGGGATGGTGAAAAGAGATTTGTGGGCTATACTCGGGTTCCAGTGAGGGGGGTTTTGTAATACCTGTGTATTTTATGAGTGTTGGTTTAGATATATTTTGTGGTATTGTCGTTATTTGGATCGTATGTATTGATGATTGACCTTGGTATGTTCATGGCTAATAATTATTGAGTTTTGTGATTCTCGGACTGTGCTCGTTTTGGCCGGACTTTGCGAATTTAATTTCTGGAGGATAGCAGTTAGCGCATGCTAAGACTGTATGTCTAGCGTACGCTAACCAGGTTCGAGTAGCGCACGCTACTCTTGTGCAATAGCGTGCGTTAGGCCCGCTGGTCAGTGAACTTTCTGGACTCTGGAATGGGGCGTTAGCGTACGCTATGGAAGGACTAGCGTACGCTATTTCGATGTACTATCGCACGTTACTTGTAGGATAGCGTGCGCTAGGATGTCAGGTCAGTGAGGGCAGAAACGTTTCTAGACTGCAGGTACTTGCAGGTAGCGCACGCTACTGTATGGAGTTAGCGCGCGCTAGTGGCAATCGATAACGCACGCTAACAGATGGTTTAGCGTACGCTACCGGAGTCTGACAGAAAGTTCCGTACTGCCTTTTCTTCAGCAGTGCACCGCCCTCAGCTTTTTAGCGCACGCTAAGCCTGTAGCCGTAGCGTGCGCTAATTCCTCCCAGTATATATATGGGGGGCAGGTTCTAGAAATGTCATTTTTCACCTGTTCTTCTTCTCTTCGGTGGCTGGGCATACTTGATCATTGGAGAGTGTAGATTTTGGTCGGATTTCTTCATCCAACAATAATTTTGAGCTCCTAACACCAAGTTATTAATATCTCATCAACTTTCACCGTCCAAATCAAGGTAAAACCTGCTGGAACCCTAGTTCTTCATATTTTGGGGTTTTTGTTGAGATCTTTGATTCATATCTATCCTAGCTCCGATTTGTGCTAGATTGTGATGTTGTAATCATAATCCTTCATTTTTCTCCAAGATTCACGGATTTAACCCTAAGTTACCTTCCATAGTTTGGGTTCGAGCTATGTTGCCTTCGTAGTGTTTGAATAAATGTCCCTAACGGTAGAACTTAGGGTGAATCCTTCCGTTTCCGTGGTGTTGTGTTTTGATTCGGTATTTCGATGTGTTAGGATCGAATCATTGAAGGAAGTTTGGACTGTACATTCATCCGTTCGCCGTTTCTCGTGTCGTTCAAATTGAGGCAAGTACTTTGATTGTGTTTAATGTACTTCGTGTGAATATGTAAAAATGGAATTTGTGCCAATTGCTGATCGAGTGTGTGTGAGCCGAGTAAAACCAGTGAGGGTCCCCTGGGGTCCGGTAGGCTGCGTTTCCCTACGGATCACTCGGTTGGGCTATACACTAGGGAGGGCCTGACGAGGTGTCTCTGGGGTGTGTATCTTGCTTGAGAGGTACAGGGCCAGTATATCTCGGGAGGTTGTTTTATGATGATGACTGTGATGTGGTATTCCGGAATCTCTATGATGTCACTATGATTTCTGTGGTTTTTGTTGATTATTCACTTGTTGTACATATTCTAGAATCATTGTACTTGCACCGGCTTCTTGCTGACCCTTTCTGGGGTGGATATACTTTTGTGTATTCAGGTACAGGTCCAGTGGGAGGACTAGCACAGGACGGACACGAGCTTGGTGGGCAGCATTGATATCGTGCATCATTTTGAGTTGGTGGTCGTATGTTCATGGTCAAAGTCGTGTTTTGGTTTTGTACTCGCGCGGGTACTGTACGGTGTTGTATGCCGTGTCATTGTTGATGGTTAATGATGTTGTTGCATTCCGGTTGTGAACGGTTATATTGGTTATGATCCCACGGGATGATATGTTGGTTGGTATTGTGATGTATGTCATGTTGAAGTTGAAGTTTGTTTTGAATGTATGAACGTTCATGTTTTGTTGTATTTAAGGTGTTTTATTTGGGTCTAAGCCTGGTAGGTTCCCCAAAAAGGATCTACGGCGCTGTAATATCTCCGTAAATCATGGGGGTGTTACAGAATATGGTATCAGAGCCTAGGTTTATGGATACCTAGGCTGTCGGTGTTTTGGGTCTATTAAATTGAGTCAGTTGTTGTCTACAATATCATTGGCATGCTACCACCCCGTGTTGCCTGTGCTGGAAGACTCTTCGGATGTTGGTTATTTCTTTACTTCGGAAATAATTACCTTAATATTGTGCAATCTATTATTGTAATCGTTTCCTTGTTGAACCATTCTTATTCTTCAGTATGCCGAGAGGTAGAGCTATCCGTCAACGCGGTCGTGGTCGATGCCGTGGCAGAGTGGTAGTGTCTGAGTCCGAGAGGTCTGTTTCAGAATCGGCATCTCGTTCTGCGACTAGGTCAGACCCGATCCCTTCGGGAGGTTCAGATGGAGGCTCGGTGGCCGAAGTACCTAACGTTCTTCAACAAGTCGTAACGCAAGTGCACCAACTGGCACAAGTGGTGCAGAATATTAATACTGGCAGGACGGTTGAGGATTGATGGCTTCAAGAAGTTATGAAGATGAACCCTCCCATATTTGATGGTTCCGGTGATGCGAACAACTGGGATCATTGGTTAGTTGAGCTGGAGAAGATCTTTGACATTATTAGTTGTCCTGAAGCCAAGAGAGTCCCGATTTCTCAATATCTAACAGTTGATGATGCTTCGGACTGGTGGCGAGCTGTTAAGCCCAAGGACCGTGATGTCACTTGGGGAAGAATTTAAACAATTGATGGAAGCTCATTATTGTCCAGCGCCGGTACAGTTAGCAAGAGTTAGTGAGTGTTAGGAGTATGCCCTCGAATGCCACTCAGAGGTTGTTGAGTGAGGGCATTGTACTTATAATTATGTAAATCATTTATATAAGGCAATGAATGTTTCTTTATTTACTAGTAGTTACAGGCATTCCTAACTCATAAATATACATATAGAAACTAGTCCGTGTATTTGAGAACAAAACGTTCCACTCCTTATTGGATAAGGGGGTTGGCACTGGAAAGGTTTATAGCTCAAATACTTAATCGTTCGCAAGTCGATGAAACTTGACTGGGCGTAAAGTTTATGTAAAGACTTGTATGACGTGTTCTTTGACAAGGAGAGTGCCTGTCGAACACTAATGGTTAGTGGGAGCACACGTTATAGGTATGCTAATTGGATTAGTATACTCGAACCGACTCACCCTCGATTCATCACACGGATTTCACTCCGGGACAGTCAATGATGGAATCGAAAGGTTGTGATAGGTATTCGTGAACCTTCGACTTGAGGATTTAGTAGGGATGTGCTTCTGACGTCAAGATTTTCATTAGAGTAGTTCGACCCTGTAAACCGGAAGGCGGGGTTCAACCTCGACGTGCATCTTGATGGGCAAGTAGCAGGTCCTACTGAATACCAAGATAGAATTATTTCTCCTGTTAGTGAACGGGTTATATGTCCTATGCGGTTATTGGCAGATGAGATCATAAGTCTTTAGCCAACGCATTGGAGCTAGCTGTATTAGATACACGAGAGCTCGATGATCTCAATTTGCATTAACGCATGCATAGCGTCAAGTACAGATAGGGTTTGACTGACCGTGACCCTATAACTTGATCGGGACATTTGAAAGAAGGGTTTATACGTATAGTGGTATTCATGACAGAATGGTTCTTGAATGATCCTAATCATTTGTTCTCAGTTGGGGTACAGTGTAGGCCGCCAGGCTGGCTAGGTGGTGCTACTACTCTTTGGTTCCTCCCATTGCTGACTGAGACGGACCTACCGAGTCGCGCATTAGGATTGACGACGGAATGAATCAAGCTAATTCTCTCATTATGTGTATTAGATATTGGATATCTAAATTTGGGACATTACATGTCTAAATCGATTTATTGGATAAATTGATTTACGACCTAATGAATTAAATAAATTACTGGGTGATTAATTTAATTCATTTATATAATTATTTCTTGGAGAAATTAATTATATTATTTTGTATTTGATATGTTTAATTAATTGGATTAATTAATCGATATAAATACATCGAAACGGAATCGGAGTTTATCTGTTTGGACTTTCGGGAGTCCGAAACGAACCGAACTTGTCCGTTTTTCATCATGGCCACCCTCCTCTTTTCCACCTAATTTCCCCTTGTCTTTTGTTTCCATTTTATATGGATGATATTGACATGGTGGGGATGCCTCTCATGTGAATGAGTTGTATAAGTTGGTGGAAAGTGTATTAATAATTAGTGGTAGACTTGTGATTGTGTAGATATATAATATCACATATGTAATACACACCTTGGAGGAGAGAGACGTAAGAGAGTTTGAAGGAGAGAGAGAAAAGAACTTAGAGTTCATTTCATGGTGTTCATACTCATCTTCATCTTCTTCACTAACTTCTTTTTCATTTTTCTTGGAGAAAATTGAGAGAAAAATATTGAGAGAATTTTGATAAACATACTTGGAGTATATTCATCAAAATCAATAGCTTCATCACCTAGCTCTAGCCGTATCCTCGGAGGATAGCAAGGTGTTGTCATTCCGGTCGTTTCTCCGGCGCGTGGCAAGTAGAGACGCGGTGCTTTCGGCGTTAGATCGTTCAAGAGCTTGGGGAATAGCTCAAGAGAAGGTTATCCATCTAATCAACGGTCTACAAGGGTGAGTTTCTATATCTCTTGTGAATTCGTTTTTGATATTCGTATATACGTAGCTCGATCGATCCTCGTAGGGATTCGGATCGAATTAATTTTCGTTTTACCGCTTCCGCTGGGCCTTCGTTTTAGGCACCAAATCCCAACAGTGGTATCAGAGCGTAGGTCTTGCGATCGTATATACGATATTGGCATTTGGAATGCTCAATTAGATGGTGAATGATTTGGAATCATTTTAATCATAATCGTGGTATATGTTTTTCGTTCGTAATAATTGTATTTTTCGTAAGTTTATGTCTAAATATAAATCTTAAATTTCTGGGAAATATGATTTATATTGAAGATACGAAAGTCGGAAAATATTGATATTGGATATCCGGTCGAAAATCTAGCCCCGAATCGTCGTCGGACGACTTTTTGGACAAAAAGGGTAATCGGCGAGTGACTCGACCGTGTCTGGGTGACACGGTCGTGTCGCAGATGTGGCCAAGTCACCGGTGCAGACTCGGCCGTGTCTGGGTGACTCGGCCGTGTCCGCAGCGATGGCAAGTCATCCGCCAGAACCGACCGTGTCCGGTGACTCGGCGTGTCCCGGCATCTTCCGATCGTGACTTCGGCCATGCCAGTGCCCGATCACGGCACTTACCGAGGGTGACTCGGTCATGCTGGCCAGTTTTGCACCCCGACTCGATTTTTTCGTGTATTCTTGAAAATTAATCTCCCACATGTTAAATTGGATTTAATATGATTAAAATGATTTATGGTATTTCATTTTATAAGGGGAATTTGATTAATTGGAATATTTATGGTCGACTGAATTATTTTGAATGTTATCATATTACCGATTGTGTGAATCGACTGGATCGGTTCGTATTGTTGATTGGATCAATGTACCTCTACGCTTTTCATTTATATAGTATTTATTGGATGAATACTTTTGAATGGGGATGTGGTTCGTGGACTTAGTTTTGAATCGTTCGTTTTATTCGATTGGGTTGTAAAGACCGTTTTGAGCCTATTTATTTTACTAGAAATGTTTGTATCTAGGATGCAATTTTCAATGTAAAATTTATATGTAATGACGAAGACTGGAGGAAGATCCATTTCGAGAAGATGAAGATTCAAGACGAAGACTTGTAATTAGATTACGAAGTTTTTGTTTTCTAGGAACGGTCCATGAACCACATGTTGGTAGCAACTAGGTTGTGAATGGTTGTTTCATGTTGTATGAATGCCACAAACGCGGTTAAATGATTAATGTGCAAAGTGTAACGTTAATCGCGATAATTCTCCCACAACAAATTAGTAAGTTTATAAGGTTTCAAGGTTTTCCTTCCCTCCATCGAGTTTTCGGGAAATTGAAATCCAAACCGGATGTGCTATGCTTCCGAGTTATCGGGGTAGTCGTTTGGGGAGGACGGATATATTACCGGGAGCGCATTGGATGCCTTCGGTTGGAGCAAATTTTATCCCTAGAAACCTGATAGGTTGCCGGATAAGATTCAATTGTGAAACTGATTTGCATTGATGGTATAAACTTAACTTGTTCACGAACCATAGAAACCGTATAGGTTGAGGGGAGTGAACAAGGGGAAAAAGAAGATCGAATCATCCATTAGATGGGTTGGTGTTGGACACCACTTTATGAAAATTAATAGACTAGAAACCTGTTCGGTTGCCCTCTATTAAGATTTATAAAGAACTCGATCACCACTATGAAGTAGAGGACGATACTTCCGGATTTCACATGGGAGTGTGTTATTCCGATAAAAATAGTGGGAGCTGGGTAACAAGAATAGAAAAGACCTTAATTCTATACTCAGAACATAATTGAATGAGTCACTAATTAATCTATCGTACTTAATGCAGACTCAAATCTCAATATGAAAATGAATCCACTCGCAATTCTGCTCGAAAAGAACACCTTAATGGGACCTAACTTTGTGGATTGGCTCCGCAATCTGATGATTGTCCTCAGTATAGAGACACTGGGATACGTCTTGGAGACGTACATTCTGGCGCCTCCTGTGCGGACCCGATCCAATCAGGAAGAGATTGAAAATCACGAAAAGTGGGTTAAGGATGACGTGAAAGTCCGTGCTTATATGATGGCTTCCATGTCTAATGAGCTTCATAGAGCTCATGAGAAAATGACTTCTGCTAGGCAGATTCTATCTCACTTAACCGAGCTTTATGGTGATCATAGCAGAACTGCTAGATATGAGATATCCAAGCAACTGTTCGGTGCAAGGATGAAGGAAGGTGAGAAGGTTGGGAAACACGTCCTCAAAATGATATCCATGATTGAGAGATTGGAGGCTCTTGATTTTAAAATGGATACTTCTCTCCAAACCGACCTTATCCTACAGTCTCTCCCTGATTCCTTCTCACAGTTTGTTATGAACTTCAACTGCAATGAGATTGCATGTAATTTAGCTGGGCTAATGAACAAACTTGTGACTACTCAGTCTCAGATGAAGACTCCACGGATGAAGGAGTCTGCTCTTGTGATATCTTCTGGACCTCGGAGGTCTAAGAATAAGAAGAAAAAGACCAAGAAGCAGACTGGACCACAAGCTAAGGACCTTAAGGGTAAGGGCAAGGCCCCGATGGTTCCGAAGAACAACAAGAAGAAGGATGCTTGTCTCAAGTGCGGTGAGCTGGGCCACTGGGCTAGAGACTGTCCGATTCTTCATGGCACTTCAGGTACAGAACTTTTAGTTTTGGAAACAAATTGTTCTGCTACTGTATTTTCTACTTCCTGGATACTGGATTCTGGTGCTAGTTCTCATATTTGTACCATGAATCAGGATCTGGAACAAAGTAGGAAGCTTGGAGCTGGAGAAGTTATGATCATAGTCGGAAGCGGGCATAGTGTCGAGGCGACTGACATAGGATCACTTCTTTTGGGTTTAGAATCCGACTTTGTTTTTGACTTTAGAAGATGTAGTTGTTTTGCCCAAGGGGCACAAAAACATTGTATCCATTCCGGTCATGGACCAAAAAGGTTTTTCATTTTTCATTGGTGATGGTTCCTGCAAAATTTATTTTAGAAATAAACTAGTGGGTACTGCTACATTGTTAAATGGATTGTATCATCTAAATCTCAACGACAAAGTAGTTGTGAATACTATGACTAGAAAACGTGGTAGGGATGAAACCAATCAAGTTTTAAAATGGCATCTAAGACTTGGTCATGTTGGTCAGACCAGGTTTACAAGATGGAAAAGGATAGACTTATGGGTCCATTGGGATCGGATCCCTTTCCTACTTGTGAATCTTGCCTTAAAGGCAAAATGACTAAGTCCCCCTTCACAGGGACTTTTGAAAGAGCCGCTGATAAACTGGGATTAATCCATACTGACGTTTGTGGTACTTTGGAAGCAGCACATGACGGATATCAATATTTTATTACGTTTATAGATGATCATACTAGGTATGGTTATGTATACTTAATGAAACATAAATCCGAGGCTTTTGTGAAATTCCAGGAATTCAAGGCCCTAGCCGAGAAACAAACTGGTAATCATATCAAAGCACTTCGGTCGGACCGAGGTGGCGAGTATATGAGTATGGAGTTTGACGAGTTCCTTAAGGAACATGGAATAGCTTCACAACTAACACCTCCAGGTACTCCTCAGTTAAATGGTGTGTCAGAAAGAAGGAACCGGACCCTGTTTAACATGGTCCGTTCCATGCTAGGCTATACTGACTTGCCGATTTACCTGTGGGGGTATGCACTGATCGCCGCGTATATCTTGAACAGATGTCCTTCCAAATCCGTTCCTAAAACTCCACATGAGATGTGGGAAGGAAGGAAACCAAGTCTTAATCATATTAGGATTTGGGGATGTCCCGCCTATGTCAAGAAGACTAAGGTGGAAAAGTTGGTAGCTAGGTCTGCGAAGGGACGTTTCATTGGATTCCCGTCTGGGACGATGGGATATCTATTCTACATGCCCGAAGATCGAAGGATCTTTGTTGCTTTACAAGCACACTTCCTGGAAGATGAGTTCATTCAGGAAGGCGGAGCAGGTAGAAGTATTTCTTTGGAAGAATGCAATGAAACTCCTAAGGAGACACCTGTGCAAGAAATTGGAAACGAACCTTCTGAAACACAAGTACAACCACCTCATAGGTCTAGTAGGGTGTCTCAATTACCTGAGAGGTATAGTTTTATGCACTTGGAGGAACTGGGTTTCCTCTAGGTTCCAAGTGATAAACAAGAGACCGACCCACGACCAATGACCTAGCAATGGTGGATGTAGACTCCATGAAATGGACTGTAGCAGTCTTCATGTAGTTGGGACCTTCATTTTGATGAGACGGTCAAAGAGTTTGACTTCGTGCAAAATGAAGAGGAATCTTGTGTATACAAGAAGGTTAGTGGGAGCAAGATCACATTCTAAGCACTATATGTAGATGACATTCTACTAATAGGAAATGATGTGGGAATGCTCAGTTCTGGGAAAGCTTGGCTTTCGAGTAATTCCTCCATGAAAGACTTGGGAGAAGAAACCTATATTCTTGGGATTCGACTCTACTGGGATAGATCGAAGAGAATGATAAGTTTTTCCCAAGCCCTCTATATAGATTAGATCTTAAAGAGGGTTCCTTCCGATGCGACATGGAATAAAACTCACCTTGAAGATGTGTCCTCATAGTGAGGAACAATGAAAGAAAATGAGTTATATACCATATGCTTCGGAAGTGGGTAGCCTTACATATGCTTTATTGTGTACAAGACCTGACATTGCGCATGCTGGAAGCGTGGTAAGTAGGTTTCGGGCTAACCCAGTCAGGGAACATTAGACCGCCGTAAAGAATGTTCTCAAGTACTTTAGAAGTACTAAGAGATCTGATTCTTATATATGGTGGTGGAGTACAGAATGTGGTGGGATTCACTGTATTGGACTTCCAAGGACAGAAAGACGATTATATGTCTACTTCTGGCTACATTTACTCTTAATGGAAGAGCAGTATCTTGGCATAGTGACTAGTATAGCGCGACTGCTGATTCCACCAGTTAGGCTGAGTATAAAGCGGCCACGGAGGCCTCCAAAGGAAGGGTTAGGAAGTTACTAGGTAAACTTCTCGTGACACCTTGTGCTACGCTGCCAGAGCGGTAGCACAGGCCTAAGAGCCGAGGTTTCACAACAGTACCAAACATGTTGAGAGAGTATCATCTCGTAAGAGTATTTGATCGCAAAGAGATACATTGTGCTGCATAGAGTAGAGTCAGCCGACTACATCACTGATCCACTGACCAAGCCACATTCTCAGATTAGCTTGGAGCATAATCTGGAGAACATAGGTATTAGATACCATAGTGTGTGGCATTGAGTGCAAGTGGGAGATTGTTAGGAGTATGCCCTCGAATGCCACTCAGAGGTTGTTGAGTGAGGGCATTGTACTTATAATTATGTAAATCATTTATATAAGGCAATGAATGTTTCTTTATTTACTGGTAGTTACTGGCATTCCTAACTCGTAAATATACATATAGAAACTAGTCCGTGTATTTGAGAACAAAACGTTCCACTCCTTATTGGATAAGGGGGTTGGCACTGGAAAGGTTTATAGCTCAAATACTTAATCGTTCGCAAGTCGATGAAACTTGACTGGGCGTTAAGTTTATGTAAAGACTTGTATGACGTGTTCTTTGATAAGGAGAGTGCCTGTCGAACACTAATGGTTAATGGGAGCACACATTATAGGTATGCTAATTATATTAGTATACTCGAACCGACTCACCCTCGATTCGTCACACGGATTTCACTCCGGGACAGTCAATGATGGAATCGAAAGGTTGTGATAGGTATTCGTGAACCTTCGACTTGAGGATTTAGTAGGGATGTGCTTGTGACGTCAAGATTTTCATTAGAGTAGTTCGACCCTGTAAACCGGAAGGCGGGGGTCAACCTCGACGTGCATCTTGATGGGCAAGTAGCGAGTCCCATCAATACCAAGATAGAATTCTTTCTCCTGTTAGTGAACGGGTTATATGTCCTATGCGGTTATTGGCACATGAGATCATAAGTCTTTGGCCAAAGCATTGGAGCTAGCTGTATTAGATACACGATAGCTCGATGATCTCGATTTAAATTAACGCATGCATAGCGTCAAGTACAGATAGGGTTTGACTGCCCGTGACCCTATAACTTGATCGGGACATTTGAAAGAAGGGTTTATACGTATACTGGTATTCATGACAGAATGGTTCTTGAATGATCCCAATCATTCGTTCTCAGTTGGGGTACAGTGTAGGCCGCCAGGCTGGCTAGGTGGTGCTACTACTCTTTGGTTCCTCCCATTGCTGACTGAGACGGACCTACCGAGTCGCGCATTAGGATTGACGACGGAATGAATCAAGCTAATTCTCTCATTATGTGTATTAGATATTGGATATCTAAATTTGGGACATTACATGTCTAAATCGATTTATTGGATAAATTGATTTACGGCCTAATGAATTAAATAAATTACTGGGTGATTAATTTAATTCATGTATATAATTATTTCTTGGAGAAATTAATTATATTATTTTGTATTTGATATGTTTAATTAATTGGATTAATTAATCGATATAAATACATCGAAACGGAATCGGAGTTTATCTGTTTGGACTTTCGGGAGTCCGAAACGAACCGAACTCGTCCGTTTTTCATCATGGCCACCCTCCTCTTTTCCACCTAATTTCCCCTTGTCTTTTGTTTCCATTTTATATGGATGATATTGACATGGTGGGGATACCTCTCATGTGAATGAGTTGTATAAGTTGGTGGAAGGTGTATTAATAATTAGAGGTAGACTTGTGATTGTGTAGATATATAATATCACATATGTAATACACACCTTGGAGGAGAGAGACGTAAGAGAGTTTGAAGGAGAGAGAGAGAAAAGAACTTAGAGTTCATTTCATGGTGTTCATACTCATCTTCATCTTCTTCACTAACTTCTTTTTCATTTTTCTTGGAGAAAATTGAGAGAAAAATATTGAGAGAATTTTGATAAACATACTTGGAGTATATTCATCAAAATCAATAGCTTCATCACCTAGCTCTAGCCGTATCCTCGGAGGATAGCAAGGTGTTGTCATTCCAGTCGTTTCTCCGGCGCGTGGCAAGTAGAGACGCGGTGCTTTCGGCGTTGGATCGTTCAAGAGCTTGGGGAATAGCTCAAGAGAAGGTTATCCATCTAATCAACGGTCTACAAGGGTGAGTTTCTATATCTCTTGTGAATTCATTTTTGATATTCGTATATACGTAGCTCGATCGATCCTCGTAGGGATTCGGATCGAATTAATTTTCGTTTTACCGCTTCCGCTGGGCCTTCATTTTAGGCACCGAATCCCAACAGTGAGTTCTTCAGAGCTCAACCTGAAGATGTTACTATTTCTGAGGCAATCAAGACATACAACAAGCAGTTAGTGTATGTCCAAGATCGGGTTAAGGATGAGATAGACAAGATACTTCATTTCGATGCAAGGATGAAACCGGAGGTCCGAAAGTATATGGCGGGCCTTGGGTGTACTACTTTGAGAGAATATCAGGATAGAGCACTTGCTTACGAGATGGTGTCAGTTACGGTTCCTGCAGTTTCGAGCTCGAAGAAACCAAAATTTTCTGGTAGTTTCCGAGGCAGTGGATCGCGTAGGCCTCAATCTTCTGTACAATCTTCTGTTGGTTCCCCGCAGCCTAGTGGAGGAGTGCCGAGAGTTTGTTTTAATTGTGGAAATACGGGACATATCAGTTCTCGTTGCACTTCTCGCCCCATTGATTATTTTAAGTGTGGGTAGCAGGGTCATCGCGCATTATATTGTGAGTCAGTGGGCAGAATCTTCTCTAAACAGTCTCCTACTCCGGCTGGCACAGTTACGGGTCAGCCAACTCCGAGTGTCGGATGCGGCAGCGGCAGAGGTAAAACCGAGCATAAGGATGCTTCTAGCATTGGATCAGCCCCACCCCGATTGTATGAGATGAGGCGAACTGATGACGTAGGGACTGCCACTACGTCAGGTATTGTTTATATTTCGATGCACCTGGTAGATGTATTGTTTGATTCTGGAGCTACTCATTCTTTTATATCATTGTCTTGTGTGAATCGTTTGGGCCTAGACGGTCTCTCTACATGTGAACCTTTTATTGTTGGGCTGCCAAGTGGGGAAAGGATAGTTGGGGATCAAGAGATTGCCAATTGTCCTGTAACCATTGGCAGTAAAGATTGGTCATCCGATTTGATTGTGATCGATATGATGGGAGAGGATTTAATCCTCGGTGATGATTGGTTAAATCGGCATGGAGCGATAGTAGATTATCGTCGGAAAATAATTTCGATAGTCGCGCTGGATGGTACTGAACACGTTTTTGAAGGGGAGAAACCTGGTACTTCTGGGAAGATTATTCGAGCCATGAAGGCGGTAAAATTATTGCGACAAGGTTGTAACAGTTATTGGTGTTACGCATTGAAGTCGGAAGTTGGCGAGGTACATTTGTCCTCTATTCCAGTTGTGAATGAATTTCCAGACGTATTTCCGGATGATTTGCCGGGATTGCCACCACATCGTGAAGTAGAGTTCGTCATCGAACTAGAGCCTAATGCGGCGCCAATATCCAAGGCACCGTATAGAATGGCCCCATCGGAAATGTTAGAATTGAAGAAACAATTGGGTGAATTGTTGGACAAAGGTTATATTCGGCCTAGTGTGTCTCCATGGGGTGCACCGGTATTGTTCGTACAAAAGAAAGATGGGTCCTTACGGCTATGTATTGACTATCGTGAGTGGAATAAACTCACTATCAAGAACAAGTATCCGTTACCAAGAATCGATGATTTATTTGACCAATTACAAGGGGCTATGGTTTTCTCCAAGATTGATTTGAGGTCAGGATATTACCAACCGCGAATTCGAGATTCGGATATCCCCAGGTCAGCATTTCGAACGAGGTATGGGCATTACGAATTCGTAGTTATGCCATTCGGTTTAAAAAATGCTCTGGCGGCCTTTATGCAGCTTATGAACAAAACCTTTATCGAATATCTCGATAAATTTGTGGTGGTGTTTATCGACGATATATTAATCTATTCTAAAAGTGAGACGGAGCATGCCGAACACTTGAGGATCGCGTTGAGTATTTTGAGGGCTGATAAGCTTTATGCTAAATTTTCTAAGTGCGAGTTCTGGCTTACAGAAGTTTCTTTTATGGGAAACATCATCTCAGCCGATGGTATTCGAGTAGACCCTCAAAAGGTTGAAGCAGTCTTAGCTTGAGAGCCTCCACAGAATGTTAAGGAAGTTCGGAGTTTTCTGGGATTAAGGGGCTATTATCATCGATTTGTCGAAGGATTCTCGAAAATTGCTCGACCGCTCACACTATTTTTGCAGAAGACACAGAAATTTGAGTGGAGTGATGAGTGTTAGAAGAGTTTGGATGAGTTGAAAAAGCGATTGACTACGTCTCCGATCCTAGCCTTACCACAAGGAACGGAAGGTTTCGTTATTATAGTGATGCTTCTAAACAAGGATTGGGATGTGTATTGAGGCAAAATCAGAGAGTAGTGGCTTATGCGTCTCGACAATTAAAGCCATACGAGATGAATTATCCTACTCATGATCTTGAGTTAGCCGCTGTGGTGTTTGCGTTGAAAATTTGGAGGCATTACTTATATGGTTCTTCTTGTTGAGTGTATACGGATCATAAGAGCTTGAGGTATATATTCACGCAGAAGGAGCTAAATATGCGTCAGCGGCGATGGTTGGAACTGCTTAAAGATTATGATCTTGACATTCTTTACCATCCAGGTAAAGCGAACGTCATTGCCGATGCGTTAAGCCGTAAGTCAGTCGTGTTGCAGAAGTTGGAACTACTTACCATTCAATCGAAGCTTAGACGAGAGTTGATTGATTTGGAATTGAAGTTTGGCCTCACAGAACTCAAGGACAGTTGTGTTTCCTTGAGATTACGTCTCCATGATGGAAGATATTAAGTCCAAACAGTTAGATAATCTCTTAATTGTGCAGCTTCAGGAAGACAGTGTTAGAGGAAAAGCTCATGGATTTTTAATCGATTAAGACGGAGTTCTTCGATTTCGAGGTAGAATTTGTATACCTAATCAGGATGATCTCAAACAAGTGATTTTGAATGAAGCACATTCTACTCCATACTCGATTCATCCGGGTATGAGTAAAATGTATAAGGACTTGAAGAAAAATTTTTGGTGGCCAAACATGAAGAAAGATGTAACGGAGTACGTGTTGAAATGCTTGACTTGTCAGCAAGTTAAACCGGAGCATCAGAGACCTGCCGGTAAATTTCAATCACTACCAATTCCGGATTGGAAGTGGGAAGATATAGCGATGGATTTTATCGTGGTAATGGCAAAGACGCGAACTGGAGTGAATATGATTTGGGTAATCGTTGATCGCCTAACCAAATCCGCACACTTTCTGGGCATTAGAGATACTTGGGGACCGAAGAGGTTGGCTCGGTTATTTATTGCGGAGATTGTGAGACTCCATGGTACCCCAAAAAGTATAGTGTCTGATCGCGATGGGCGTTTTGTGTCGCATTTCTGGCAAGCAGTACATCGAGCACTCAGTACCAAATTGAATTTCAACACCACTTATCATCCCCAGACAGACGGACAGTCGGAATCCAAATGCTGGAAGATATGTTGAGGGCTTGTGCGTTGGATTGGAAAGAAGATTGGGAGACTCATTTACCATTGATTGAATTTTCGTACAATAACAGTTGGCATAGTTCGATTGGGATGGCTCCCTTTGAAGCATTATATGGAAGACGGTGTAGATCGCCAATCTGTTGGGACGATCCGTACGAGTTACTTGGAGTAGAACTGGACTTGGTGGTTCAAACACGGGAAAAAGTCGCAATTATTCGGCAAAGGTTGTTGACTGCTCAGAGTCGAAAAAAGTCATATGACGATGTTCGTCATCGACCGTTAGAGTTCCAGGCAGGAGACCATGTGTTGTTGAAAGTATCGCTGACTCGTGGAGTTCTTCGGTTTGGTAAGAAGGGGAAACTTAGTCCTCGTTATATTGGCCCCTTCGAGATCCTAGACAAGGTAAGCGATGTAGCTTATCGACTAGCGTTACCTCCGACGCTTATTCATGTTCATAATATATTTCATGTTTCACAACTGCGTAAGTATGTTCCCGATCCCAGCCATGTTATTGATTATCAAGAGATTGAGGTTAGTGACGATGTTACGTATGAAGAACAACTGGTAACCATACTAGAGGGACGAGTGAAACAATTGCAATGGAAAGTGATTCCATTAGTAAAGGTCCAATGGTCTAAGCATGGAATTGAGGAACCCACGTGGGAGACCGAGGATAGTATGCGTGCCCGATACCCCGAACTTTTTGTATCTTAAGTTTTGGGACGAAAATTCTTTTTAGGGGGTTAGGGTGTAATACCCGTGTATTTTATGAGTGTTGTTTTAGATATATTTTGTGGTATTGTGGTTATTTGGATCGTATGTATTGATGATTGATCTTGGTATGTTCATGGCTAATAATTATTGAGTTTTGTGAATCTCGGACTGTGCTCGTTTTGGCCGGACTTTGCGAATTTAATTTCTGGAGGATAGCAGTTAGCGCACGTTAAGACTGTATGTCTAGCGCACGCTAACCAGGTTCGAGTAGAGCACACTACTCTTGTGCAATAGCGTGCGTTAGGCCCGCTGGTCAGTGAACTTTCTGGACTCTGGAATGGGGCGTTAGCGTACGCTATGGAAGGACTAGCATACACTATTTCGATGTACTAGCGCACGTTACTTGTAGGATAGCGTGCGCTAGGATGTCAGGTCAGTGAGGGCAGAAACGTTTCTGGACTGCAGGTACTTGCAGGTAGCGCACGCTACTGTATGGAGTTAGCGCGCGCTAGTGGCAATCGATAGCGCACGCTAACAAATGGTTTAGCGTATGCTACCGGAGTCTGACAGAAAGTTCTGGACTGCCTTTTCTTTAGCAGTGCACCGCCCTCAGCTCGTTAGCGCACGCTAAGCCTGTAGCCGTAGCGTGCTCTAATACCTCCCAGTATATATATAGGGGCAGGTTCAAGAAATGTCATTTTTCACCTCTTCCTCTTCTCTTCGGCGGCTGGGCATACTTGATTATTGGAGAGTGTATATTTTGGTCGGATTTCTTCATCCAACAATAATTTTGAGCTCCTAACACCAAGTTATTAATATCTCATCAACTTTCACCGTCCAAATCAAGGTAAAACCTGCTGGAATCCTAGTTCTTCATATTTTGGGTTTTTTGTTAAAATCTTTGATTCTAATCTATCCTAGCTCCGATTTGTGCTAGATTGTGATGTTGTAATCATAATCCTTCATTTTTCTCCAAGATTCACGGATTTAACCCTAAGTTACCTTCCATAGTTTGGGTTCGAGCTATGTTGCCTTCGTAGTGTTTGAATAAATGTCCATAACGGTAGAACTTAGGGTGAATCCTTCCGTTTCCGTGGTGTTGTGTTTTGATTCGGTATTTCGATGTGTTAGGATCGAATCGTTGAAGGAAGTTCGGACTGTACATTCATCCGTTCGCCGTTTCTCGTGTCGTTCAAATTGAGGCAAGTACTTTGATTGTGTTTAATGTACTTCGTGTGAATATGTAAAAATGGAATTTGTGCCAATTGCTGATCGAGTTTGTGTGAGCCGAGTAAAACCAGTGAGGGTCCCCTGGGGTCCGGTAGGCTGCGTTTCCCTACGAATCACTCGGTTGGGCTATACACCAGGGAGGGCCTGACGAGGTGTCTCTAGGGTGTGTATCTTGCTTGAGAGGTACAGGGCCAGTATAGCTCGGGAGGTTGTTTTATGATGATGACTGTGATGTGGTATTCCGGAATATCTATGATGGCACTATGATTTCTGTGGTTTTTATTGATTATTCACTTGTTGTACATATTCTAGAATTATTGTACTTGCATCGGCTTCTTGCTAACCCCTTCTGGGGTGGATATACTTTTGTGTATTCAGGTACAGGTCCAGTGGGAGTACTAGCACAGGACGGACATGAGCTTGGTGGGCATCATTGATATCGTGCATCATTTTGAGTTGGTGGTCGTATGTTCATGGTCAAAGTTGTGTTTTGGTTTTGTACTCGCGCGGGTACTGTCCGGTGTTGTATGTAGTGTCATTGTTGATGGTTAATGATGTTGTTGTATTCCGGTTGTGAACAGTTGTATTGGTTATGATCCCATGGGATGATATGTTGTTTGGTATTGTGATGTATGTCATGTTGAAGTTGAAGTTGGTTTTGAATGTATGAACGTTCATGTTTTGTTGTATTTAAGGTGTTTTATTTGGGTCTAAGCCTGGTAGGTTCTCCAAAAAGGATCTACGGCGCTGTAATATCTCTGTAAATCATGGGGGTGTTACAGGTTTGAGGGAGGAGCTGGTGAGAATAGTTGGAAATGGAGATAGGACATATTTTTGTGGAGATTGGTGGGCAGGGGATACTGCGTTCAAGTCGGGCTTCAATAGATTATTTCACTTGAGCGTACAACCATCGTGCAAAATCAGTGAGATGGGTAGATGGGAGGGGGAAGTATGTGTGTAGGATTTTAGTTGGAAAAAAGATTTAAGAGGGAGAGATCTTTCATCTCTTAATGATTTGCTGAACATTATCAACAGGTTTAAGCTAGGAAGAGAAATGGGGGATACTTGGAGCTGGAAATTCGACAACAAGGGCACCTATTCCACGAACACCTCGTACATCTGATGAAGACAAAGAGCAGCACAACATGGAGAACACGTACAAGATAAGGCTTTTAGAAGACTTTGGAGTAGCTATGCACCGCATAGTGCCCAAGTGATCGTTTGGAAAGTACTTAGATCGAGGATGCCAACGAAAACGAGCCTACAAGCTAAAGGAATTATTCAAGCAAACGACAACGTCAAATGCGTCCTTTGTGATGAGGAAGACGAGTCAAGCAATCACTTATTCTTCAATTGTAAGTTCGCTCACTCAATTTAGATTAAATGGTATGAATGGCTGGGTGTGAACATGGTATATCATGAAGACCCTTGTTCACATCTTATTCAACATGGTACCTTATTGGGAAATGAAAAGGAGTTCAAATCGGCTTCGTCATTATGGATATACATCATATGGTCCATATGGCAAGCTCGAAATAAATTGATCTTCAATGGCGTACATCCGATCTTACCAAAAAACTGGCAGGAAATAAAGGCTAGAACATGGTCGTGGTTAAATGCAAAACATCCGGTTATCAACAATGTGAGACTTGGCGAATGGAACAAAAATCCAACAATCTGCAGGTGAATGTTCTTGGTAGCAGCAGGTTAGGAGAATTGTGTTAATCAATAGCTTGATTTCGATCTTATAGTAATCTGAAATGGAGTGAAAATCTGCTTCTTTGCAACTTTTCGGGTTAGTACCCCTTGTACTTCGTTATAATTAATAATATTTTTTTGTATGTTTAAAAAAAAGATTATATTGTTAACAAATACTTGTTACTATATAGGTAACAACATGTAAATTGACGAGTAATTTGAGAAATTAGTAAAAGTATTGATATTCTTGTGCACACGATGGCTAGTCCCATCGTGGGCACGATCGTGTGCCCCATCGTGTGAACATGAACTTTTGGTATTTTTGCCAATTTGATTTAATTTGTTATCTAGAAGGATGTTTTGTGATTCTAAAATTGCTTGTTCAAACATTAATTACTGCATGACTTCTTATACAAACTCGTATTTGTTATTTCGTATAATTCATTAGTATGTGAGATATTTCATACAGATGATGAACTTATATGTACGGACTAATACATTGAGAACATATAGACTACACATGATATGCAGTATATTATGTTAATTCAATCTATAACTTTTTAAATAAGTATATTACTAACAAATACTTATTAATATATAAGTAACAACACGTAAATTGACGAGTTATTTGAGAAATTAGTGAAAATATTGATGTTCTTGTGCACACGATGGCTAATCCCATCGTGGGCATGATCGTGTGCCCCATCTTGTGCCCATGTGGATACAGTGACATGGTGACACTGTGGACACCGTGATACATGGTTGCCAACGTGGCACACGATCGTAGCACACGATCATGCCCATCGTGTGTCACCATCGTGTGCACTACTGAGGGCAGCACTAAATTATTTTATTATAAAAGCCCATCGTGGGTCTCCCCCTTTTCAATATAAGCCCATCTTCTTGGACCAAGAGTGAAATAGCTGAACCTTCGCGCTAGTCCCCCCTTTGTCACTATAAGCCCTAATCAATTAAAATCAATTAAAATCAAGTACGCGATATGAGTGGTCGATTACGAGAAAGTGATTTAAAAGGAATCGAAGTACCTCCACCAAAAAGAAGAAGGAGGATACCTCCTCCCAAACCACCATACAGAACTAGGCCAAGAGGGAGATACTCAATGTTCAGAGTAAATTTTTTGATTTTGTTGTATGTGTAGTTGCATACTACGAATTAATGTGTTTTATGAAACATGGCCTATTTAAAAACACTGTGAGCACTCCAGTTATACTAGATGGCGATGATGATGATGATTTAGAGATTTTTGAGAAGACAAGTAAAAAAGTAGATGAAAATGAGGTTATTTTATAGAAAGTTGAAGTTCATGGAGATGAAGCTGATATAGAAGCTATAAGACTAAAGAAACAGCAGCAGATGGAGAAAAAGGGATCCAAGTGCTTGTGGTTTTTAAGTTAATCTTAGATATTTTGGTGTGATGGTGATGAACTTTTGTTATATAATGTTATATGCTTTTTGTGTAAACTAGTGCTCTTTAAATTGAGCTACTTTGTTATGGTTAATGTTTGCCTCCATATTCACCTTTATTTTCTTTACATAATTGAACACTTAAATTTCAATTCAAAGATAAAGAAAATAGAGATAAAATTATGCATTTCATTTCAACTTATAATCAGAATAATGAATCAATACGTGGTCCATCATGGATCAAAATATCAGCACATGATTGTTGCTAGTAAGTCACAAATACCAAAATACATAAGCAATTTAAGTTTTATGGTATGGACATCCCCTTATGTCATGGTCATCATTACGACAAATGCTACATCTCTTCTTCTGTTGGCGACTCTGCCTCATTTGTTCATCCATTTCTTGAGTTTTCTATGGAGGGATATTCAAATCCACATGTAATACCCCCAAAACCATCCGGAAATATTACAACGCTGTGGGACCCACATTGGAACCCACAAGGCTAAAATCATTTTCGCAAACGTTTAAAAATGCCAAAAGGCCAATGACGGTAATATTTTAAATACTTAAATATTCTCAAAACATTGTTCTCAATTACCGTCGGAAAATACCATTTGAAAGTACAAGGCAAAGACGTCAAAAGGGCATTTAGAAAGTAAACACGAGTTGGAAAAATACTGAAAGCCATTATAAAATTTCACACGCAGCGAATAGAGACATAATTAAATACATTTGCAGCGGAATTATAAAAACAGAAAGAACTCTCGAATCCCAATAACCACGCCATAGCCAGTATCACCGGAAAGCTCATCCCTTCAGGACCGCTACTAGCTCGAACTCCAAGTACCTAAAAATATAGCCCACGACGGGGTCAGCCATAATACTCAACAATGATAACGATCACATCACAAAAACAATTACATATCAATGTAATTACAAGGTAAGAATATTTCCAATGTAATCTTACCGACACAAACATACCAACCCATCACAATCCATATCAAATCAATCTTTACCATAATCCACATCCCACGTCCTTAAGTGATGAATGAATTCAAAAGTAACCATCTGTATTGTATCCGAAACGATACCAAGATCCTCAAACATAAATATATCCCCAATATGGAATAATCTGGCCAAGTCCGATTCTGTCCGCTGGATACTGACAACACGGTAAACTCCAACAGGAATCAATCAAGGACCAACAACCGATAATACCAACGGTAAGGCAACTCCTAACGGAAATAAGAATCAATAACGAACGAGATTACCAATGATAGGGGAAACTCCAAATGAGGTTAATAAAAGGTCAATGGGGGACAGATACACGAGAGAATAAAATTTTCAACCATATACAAATCATATATATGGGGTTTCAAGACAACCCGACTTTCGAACAGATCCAATTATACATAGACTATGAACGACCAATCAGCAAGACTCAAGATCGACGTCACGATGCGCCCAATCCGGACATGTGTCCATGTACAAGCCAACCATGGGTATTGATCAAATACACGTCTGGTTTCGTACCTAATCAGCCTCACGAAGTACGTCTCGTGTGCACGGTTCAATATGAGGTCGAAACCAACATATGCTACACGTACCCGCCCCGAAAATCTTACACATGAAAGATCAGAACGTATCTGACTCCAGATATACTACGATGCAACATGACAACAAATCTAGAAGAAACGCATATTCAATAAGGATCAGAAGACTTTCCAAAAGGGCAACAATATCTCGATCATGAAAGACCGACACGACCACAATGTTGTATTCCGTCAGACAACAGTTCACAGCATGCTCAACAATGCATATAGTAATAGCACATAAACTCCCAAGGCAGCAGCCAAGGGTCACGGAAGCATCTACTCAGGAATACTACGGACATATGTGCCATTTAGGTCTTATCCCATAACACAGTTCATGCAATCACAAAATACCCCAAGGTTGCAACCAATGGTCACGAAAGTATCCACACAGGAATACCCCAGAACATAGGTGCCATTTAGGTCTTATCCCCTAACACATCAGCCCAACAGATCACAACTCAAAGAAAGAGCACATAACAAAATGTAACAAACGATGATGCATACTCACCACATGAAGTATCAACACACACATGCAATAATGCAACAGGATGATTATCATAATCTATCAATATTAATTTACCTCAAGCTGGAGACGCTAACCTTTCCACGACCAATATCTCTGAACGAATACATGGTTATCTGAATAATCCAAAATGAAGTACAGTCCATAACTAATACCAAACCACCACCTCGAGTTCAATGATAACTAGTCTTGATATCTAATCTCACACATAATAGTCCAAATATAATTCACGTCTCCGTTTCCACTAGACATCTTTAAAATCATATACATTATGATTTATCTTAATCCAAGCATAATATACATACCATCATCCCGACAATTCATATTCCAGGATACCATTGCTATATGAATCATAAATGAAATAAAAACGAAATCATTCATTAAATATTATGAACTGAGCAAGCATAACTTGCCTCGATACCGATACGATGAAGTTGTGACCAATCCCGTCGTATTCATCTACAAACTCCGTAGCCCCGACCAAGGTGATGTATGCATCCTCCAATTCCAAAAGCATCACAATGGTCAATCATCAACGATCACTTAACGCAACCTATTGCAATGATCAATTAATAATATGTTCGATAACTATCAACAACCCATATAACCAACCAATCAAACTCAATGATTTCAATGACAAATCGATCATACGAAACCAAACCATATCAACTCTTAATAATACGAACACAAGCCGAAATTCGATAATCAATAATTCTAACAATGTCTTCAACATTCTTTGTTCCAACTTCAATCTTAATTACGGATTAACACGGCTCATCTTTGTAAACTCATTGGAATAAAATTACCGATTATCATCACGAATAATCATAGGCCAAAATTAATTGTAATCCTTCCTAATTCCATAAAATCACGACATGTATAATTCAAGTGTTCTTCAAGGATACGAATCAGTCCATAATCATGTTTGTAGCCAACAAAACGACGTGATTCGATGGGTTCTATCATCTAAACCATCATTTAATTCATAATCCAAGGTATATATCATCATGTTCCTTAACATATGATTCATACAACCTCAAGAATCACAAAAACACCGTAACCATCATCATACGAGGAAGACATCAACAACAACATCAAAATTCGAAATAGAAGAGAGGGATTATCCAACATACCTCTTGAAGATGAATAATACCATCAAACACTTCAAGAATCATCAATATATCTTCTTATCAAGCTCCAAATACAAGTCCTTAAGCTCATAATCCACTTAGAAGGACCAAGAATCCATCTCTGGGTGTTGAAGGTCGAAAAACAAAGTGAAATTCCGAAGAGAAATGAAATGATGGGCGTCCACTTATATAAACCTCTAACGCGTTACGTACGTAACACACCAAGGTTAACGTACGTAAATCTCTCTTACGTACGCTATCTGACCTTGGTAGCGTACGTAATGATGGTCCAGGTGCCACTGACTCATTTTGTTCACATCCTTACGTACGTAACACATTCTCCATAACGTACGTAATACGTACGTTGACTTGCTACACTAACACACCTTATTAACGTGCGTAATGATACATCCTTAACGTACGTAAGGCTCGAAGTTGACTCGCTCGCGCCGAAAGCTACCGACACCGTGCCCACCTGCCGACCACGACTCGCTCCTGTCCGATTCCCTTCTTAACGTATGTTATGTACACAACTTAACGTACGTTAAGCTTGCTTATTTACGTACGTAAACTTCATTACTTAACGTACGTAATGGCTTTCATACTTGCCATTTTGCTCCTGCCTGTCGTCTCAATATACTGAATACGTACACGCGACATACTGAATACATACGCTCATTTCGATAACATTCTCATATGATACATCTGATGCACGATATCCTTAAACACAACTGTCGATAAAGTACGGAAATTGTATATATACTCATACAGTATATCCGACATCGAAAAACACATCAAGCATGTAATATCCTAGAATTAAAATAACCTCGATAGACATACTGGCACGACTGTCACAGTTCCCAAAATTATCCACCCATACTGTGTCGGTCCCACTCTGTACAGTACAACTCAGATAAAATAATGCGAACAAAATCATAGCGAAATTCTAGGATATTACATATCTTCCCACTTAAATAAGTTTCGTCCTCGAAACTCAAAATCCTGTCATAACCAATATCTCAATCTCGAAATATCTTAAAATCATGACACCATGCTCAAATAATCATCATCAAAACTGAATAGCTGAAAGAACGTACTTACAGGTATGTGAAGTCGATGATCTCCCGTGATACTAGCATGCAACTCCCATACAAATCCTCGACACAATAACAACACACCGGCATTGCAAATATAGCAATTTTAAAATATTTCAAAAATTTTGGAATCTCCAAAAATCAGTTTGACTCGTAAGTCGGAAAATTATTTTCAAAGGTCACGCTACTACCACACCGGTAGAGCCACATAACACACATGCCCAGGTTTTACGAAACCCAAGCTCCGATACCATCTCCTATAACACCCCCGAAACCATCCGGGAATATTACAGCATCGTGGGCCCGACATTGGAACCCACAAGGCTTAAATAATTTTCGCAAACGTTTAAAAATGCCAAAAGGCCAATGACGGTAATGTTTTAAATACTCAAATATTCTCAAAACGTTGTTCTCAACTACAGTCGGAAAATACCATTTGAAAGTACAAGGCAAAGACGCCAAAAGGGCATTTAGAAAGTAAACACGAGTTGGAAAAATACCGAAAGCCATTATAAAATTTCACACGCAGCGAATAGAGACACAATTAAATACATTTGCAGCGGAATTATAAAAATAAAAAGAACCCTCGAATCCCAATAACCACGCCATAGACAGTAGCACCGGAAAGATCATCCCTTCACGACCGCTACTAGCTCGAACTCCAAGTACCTAAAAATAAAGCCCACGACGGGGTCAGCCATAAAACTCAACAATCATAACGATCACATCACAAAAACAATTACATATCAATGTAATTACAAGGTAAGAATATTTCCAATGTAATCTTACCAACATAACCTTACCAACCCATCACAATCCATATGAAATCAATCCTTACCATAATACACATCCCACGTCCTTAAGTGACGAATGAATTCAAAAGTAACCATCTGTATTGTATCCAAAACGATACCAAGATCCTCAAACAGAAACATATCCCCAATATGGAATCATCTGGCCAAGTCCGATTCTGTCTGCTGGATCGCACAATCGGATCCCAATCCTGATAAAACCGATATCACACGGCACATCTGTAAACCAACTGTCCCGAGACAATGGCAAGTCCCGGATATCAATACAAAGCATGAATGCTCACACAATCAGTAATGATAAACAATCAATGCATCAAAATAGGAATATCAATGACATGATAACTCCACACAAGATCGACAACGGATCAACCACAAACGAGAATACCATGATATGGTAACTCTAACAAGATCAATGAAGGATCAACAACTGGAATACCAACAATATGGTAAATCCCAACAAGATCAATAAAGGGTCAACAACCGAGAATACCAACGACACGGTAAACTCCAACAAGATCGATAAAGGACCGACAACCGAGAATACCAACGACACGATAAACTACAATAAGATCAATAAATGGTCAATAAACGACAATACCGACGACATGGTAAACTCCAATAATATCAATAGAGAGACAATAACCGACAATACCGACGACACGGTAAACTCCAATAAGATCACTAGAGAGACAATAACCGACAATACCGACGACACGGTAAACTCCAATAAGATTAATAAAGGAACAATAGCCGAGAATACCAGTGACACGGTAAACTCCAACAAGACCAATAAGGGATCAACAACCGAGGATACCGACGACACGGTAAACTCCAACAGGAATCAATCAAGGACCAACAACCGAGAATACCAATGGTAAGGCAACTCCCAACGGAATCAATAAGAATCAATAACGAACGAGATTACCAATGATAGGGGAACTCCAAACAAGGTTAATAAAGGTTCAACGGGGACAGATACATGAGAGAATAAAATCTTGAACCATATACAAATCATATATATGGGATTTCAAGACAACCCAACTTTCAAACAGATCCAATTATACAAGGACTGTGAACGACCAATCAGCAAGACTCAAGATGGACGTCACGATGTGCCCGATCCGGACATGTTCCGTGTACAAGCCAACCATGCGTATTGATCAAATACATGCCTGGTCTCGTACCTAATCAGCCTCACGAAGTACATCTCGTGGGCACGGTTCAATATGAGGTCGAAACCAACATATGCTACACGTAACCGCCCCGAAAATCCTACACATGAACGATCAGAATGTATCTAACTCCAGATATGCCACGATACAACACGACAACAAATCTCGAAGAAATGCATATTCAACGAGGATCAGAAGACTTTCCAAGAGGGCAATAATAACTCGATCATGAAAGACCGACACGACCACAATGTCGTATTCCGTCAGACAACAGTTCACAGCATGCTCAACAATGCATATAGTAATAGCACATAAACTCCCAAGTCAGCAGCCAAGGGTCACGGAAGCATCTACTCAGGAATACTCCGGACAATATCACATAAACTCCCAAGGCAGCAGCCAAGGGTCACGGAAGCATCTACTCAGGAATACTCCGGACATAGGTGCCATTTAGGTGTTATCCCCTAACACAGTTCACGCAATCACAAAATACCCCAAGGTCGCAATCAAGGGTCACGAAAGTATCTAAACAGGAATACCCCGGAACATAGGTGCCATTTAGGTCTTATCCCCTAACACATCGGCCCAACAGATCACAGCTCAAAGAAAGAGCACATCACAAAAAGTAACAAACGATGATGCATACTCACCACATGAAGTATCAACACACACATACAATAATGCAACATGATAATTATCATAATCTATAAATATTAATTTACCTCAAGCTGGAGACGCTAACCTTTCCACGACCAACATCCCTGAACGAATACACGGTTATCTGAATAATCTAAAATGGAGTACAGTCCATAAGTAATACCAAACCACCACCTCGAGTTCAATGATAACTAGCCTTGATATCTAATCTCTCACACAATAGTCCAAATATAATTCACGTCTCCATTTCCACTAGACATCTTTAAAATAATATACGTTATGATTTATCTTAATCCAAGCATAATATACATACCATCATCCCGACAATTCATATTCCAGGATACCATTGCTATATGAATCATAAATGAAATGAAAACGAAATCATTCATTAAATATTATGAACTGAGCAAGCATAACTTTCCTCGATACCGATATGATGAAGTTGTGACCAATCCCGTCGTCTTCATCTACAAACTCCGCAGCCCCGACCAAGGTGATTCATGCGTCCTCCAATTCCAATAGCATCACAATGGTCAATCATCAACGATCACTTAACGCAACCTATTGCAATGATCAATTAACAATATGTTCGATAACAATCAACAACCCATATAACCAACCAATCAAACTCAACGATTTCAACGAAAATTCGATCATACGAAACTAATCATATCAACTCTTAACAATACGAACACAAGCCAAAATTCGATAATCAATAATTTTAAGAATGTCTTCAACATTCTTGATTCCGACTTCAATCTTAATTACGGATTAACACGACTCATCTTTGTAAATTCATTGAAATAAAATTACCGATTATCATCACGAATAATCATAGGCCAAAATTAACCGTAATCATTCCCAATTCCATAAAATCACGACATGTATAATTCAAGTGTTCTTAAAGGATATGAATCAGACCATAATCATGTTTGTAGCAAACAAAACGACGTGATTCGATGGGTTCTATCATCTAAACCATCATTTAATTCATAATCCAAGGTATATATCATCATGTTCCTTAACATACGATTCGTACAACATCAAGAATCACAACAACACTGTAACCATCATCATACGAGGAAGACATCAACAACAACATCAAAATTTGAAATAGAAGAGAGGGATTAACCAACATACCCGTTGAAGATGAATAATACCATCAAAAACTTGAAGAATCATCAATATATATTCTTCTCAAGCTGCAAATCCAAGTCCTTAAGCTCATAATCCACTTAGAAGGACCAAGAATCCATCTCTGGGTGTTGAAGGTCGAAAAACAAAGTGAAATTCCGAAGAGAAATGAAATGATGGGCGTTCACTTATATAAACCTCTAACGCGTTACGTACGTAACACACCAAGGTTAACGTACGTAACTCTCTATTACGTACGCTATCTGGCCTTGGTAGCGTACGTAATGATGGTCCAGGTGCCAATGACTCATTTTGTTCACATCCTTACATACGTAACACATTCTCCATAGCGTACGTAATATGTACGTTGACTTGCTACAGTAACACACCTTCTAAAACTACGTAATGATACATCCTTAACGTACGTAAGGCTCGAAGTTGACTCGCTCGCGCCGAAAGCTACCGACACACCTGCCGACCACGACTCGATCATGTCCGATTCCCTTCTTAACGTACGTTATGTACCCAACTTAACGTACATTAAGCTTGCTTATTTACGTACGTAAGCTTCATTACTTAACATACGTAATGGCTTTCATACTTAGCCATTTTGCTCCTGTCTGTCGTCTCGATAAACTGAATATGTACACGCGACATACTGAATACATACGCTCGTTCTGATAATATTCTCATACGATACATCTGATGCACGATATCCTTAAACACAAATGTCGACCAAGTAGTGCAATTGTATAAATACTCATACAGTATATCCGACATCGAAAAACACATCAAGCATGTAATATCCTAGAATTAAAATAACCTCGATGGACATACTGGCACGACTGTCACAGTTCCCAAAATTATCCACCCATACTGTGTCGGTCCCACTCTGTACAGTACAACTCAGATAAAATAATGCGAAAAAAATCATAGCGAAATTCTAGGATATTACATATCTTCCCACTTAAATAATTTGCGTCCTCGAAACTCAAAATCCTGTCATAACCAATATCTCAATCCCGAAATATCTTAAAATCATGACACCATGCTCAAATAATCATCATCAAAACTGAATAACTGAAAGAACGTACTTATAGGTCCGTGAAGTCAATGATCTCCCATGATACTAGCATACGACTCCCATATAAAGCCTCGACATAATAACAACACACCGGCATCGCAAATATAGCAATTTGAAAATATTTCAAAAATTTTGGAATCTCCAAAAATCAGTTTGACTCGTAAGTCGGAAAATTATTTTCAAATGTCACGCTACTACCGCACCGGTAGAGCCACATAACACACATGCCTGGGTTTTACGAGACCCAAGATCTGATAACATCTTCTGTAACACCCCCAAAACCGTCCTGGAATATTACAGCGCCGTGGGCCCCACATTGGAACCCACAAGGCTCAAATCATTTTCGCAAACGTTTAAAAATGCCAAAAGGCCAATGACGGTAATGTTTTAAATACTCAAATATTCTCAAAACGTTGTTCTTAATTATCGTCGGAAAATACCATTTGAAAGTACAAGGCAAAGACGCCAAAAGGGCATTTAGAAAGTAAACACGAGTTGGAAAAATACTAAAAGCCATTATAAAATTTCACACGCAGCGAATAGAGACACAATTAAATACATTTGTAGTGGAATTATAAAAACATAAAGAACTCTCGAATCCCAATAACCACACCATAGCCAGTATCACCGAAAAGCTCACCCCTTCACGAACGCTACCAGCTCGAACTCCAAGTACCTAAAAATAAAGCCCACGACGGGGTCATCCATAATACTCAACAATGATAACGATCACATCACAAAAACAATTACATATCAATGTAATTACAAGGTAAGAATATTTCCAATGTAATCTTACCGACATAACCTTACCAACCCATCACAATCCATATCAAATCAATCCTTACCATAATCCACATCCAACGTCCTTAAGTGACGAATGAATTCAAAAGTAACCATCTGTATTGTATCTGAAACGATACCAAGATCCTCAAACATAAACATATCCCTAATATGGAATAATCTGGCCAAGTCCGATTCTATCAACTGGATCGCACAATCGGATCCCAATCCTGATAAAACCGATATCACATGGCACATCTGTAAACTAACTGTCCCGAGACAATGGCAAGTCCCGGATATCAATACAAAACATGAATGCTCACACAATCAATAATGATAAACAATCAATGCATCAAAATAGGAATATCAATGACATGATAACTCCACACAAGATCGACAAAGGATCAACCATGAACGAGAATACCATGATGTGGTAACTCCAACAAGATCAATGAAGGATCAACAACGGGGAATACCAGCAATACGGTAAATCCCAACAAGATCAATAAAGGGTCAACAACCGAGAATACCAACGACACGGTAAACTCCAATAAGATCGATAAAGGATCGACAACCGAGAATACCAATGACACGATAAACTCCAATAAGATTAATAAAGGGTCAATAATCGAAAATACCGACGACACGGTAAACTCCAATAAGATCAATAGAGAGACAATAACCGACAATACCGACGACACGGTAAACTCCAATAAGATCACTAGAGAGACAATAACCGTCAATACCGACAACACGGTAAACTCCAATAAGATCACTAGAGAGACAATAATCGAGAATACCGACGACACGGTAAACTCCAATAAGATTAATAAGGGATCAACAACCGAGGATACCGGCGATACGGAAAACTCCAATAGGAATCAATCAAGGACGAACAACCGAGAATAACAACGGTAAGGCAACTCCCAACGGAATCAATAAGAATCAATAACGAACGAGATTACAAATGATAGGGGAAACTCCAAACAAGGTTAATAAAGGGTCAACGGGGACATATACACGAGAGAATAAAATATTCAACCATATAAAAATCATATATACGGGATTTCAAGAAAACCCGACTTTCGAACAGATCCAATTATACATGGACTGTGAATGACCAATCAGGACGTCACGATATGCCCAATCCGGACATGTGTCCGTGTACAAGCTAACCACGGGTATTGATCAAATACACGTCTGGTCTCGTACCTAATCAGCCTCACGAAGTACGTCTCTTGTGCACGGTTCAATATGAGGTCGAACCCAACATATGCTACACATACCCGCCCCGAAAATCCTACACATGAACGATCAGAACGTATCTGACTCCAGATATGCCACGATGAAACATGACAACAAATCTCAAAGAAACGCATATTCAACAAGGATCAAAAGACTTTCCAAGAGGGCAACAATAACTCGATCATGAAAGACCGACACGACCACAATGTTGTATTCCGTCATACAATAGTTCATAGCATGCTCAACAATGCATATAGTAATAGCAAATAAACTCTCAAGGCAGCAGCCAAGGGTCACAGAAGCATCTACTCAGGAATACTCCGAACAATATCACATAAACTCCCAAGGCAGCAGCCAAGGGTCACGGAAGCATCTACTTAGGAATACTCCGGACATAGGTGCCATTTAGGTCTTATCCCCTAACACAGTTCATGCAATCATAAAATGCCCCAAGGTCGCAACCAAGGGTCACGAAAGTATCCACACAGGAATACCCCGGAACATAGGTGCCATTTAGGTCTTATACCCTAACACATCGGCCCAACAGATCACAGCTCAAAGAAAGAGCACATCACAAAACGTAACAAACGATGATGCATACTCACCACATGAAGTATCAACACACACATGCAATAATGCAACAGGATGATTATCATAATCTATCAATATTAATTTACCTCAAGCTGGTGACGCTAACCTTTCCACGACCAACATCCCTGAACGAATACATGGTTATCTGAATAATCCAAAATGAAGTACAATCCATAACTAATACCAAACCACCACCTCGAGTTTAATGATAACTAGCTTTGATATCTAATCTCTCACAATATTCCAAATATAATTCACATCTCCATTTCCACTAGACATCTTTAAAATCATATACGTTATGATTTATCTTAATCCAAGCATAATATACATACCATCATCCCGACAATTCATATTCCAGGATACCATTGCTATATGAATCATAAATGAAATGAAAATGAAATCATTCATTAAATATTATGAACTGAGCAAGCATAACTTGCCTCGATACCGATACGATGAAGTTGTGACCAATCCCGTCGTTTTTATCTACAAACTTCGCAGCCCCGACCAAGGTGATTCATGCGTCCTCCAATTCCAATAGCATCACAACGGTTCATCATCAACGATCACTTAACGCAACCTATTGCAATGATCAATTAACAATATGTTCGATAACAATCAACAACCCATATAACCAACCAATCAAACTCAACGGTTTCAACGACATTTCGATCATACGAAACCAAACCATATCAACTCTTAACAGTACGAACACAAGCCGAAATTCGATAATTAATAATTCTAACAATGTCTTCAACATTCTTGGTTCCGACTTCAATCTTAATTACGGATTAACACGGCTCATCTTTGTAAATTCATTGGAATAAAATTACCGATTATCATCACGAATAATCATAGGCCAAAATTAACCGTAATCCTTCCCAATTCCATAAAATCACGACATGTATAATTCAGCTGTTCTTCAAGGATATGAATCAGTCTATAATCATGTTTGTAGCCAACAAAACGACGTGATTCGATGGGTCCTATCATCTAAACCATCATTTAATTTATAATCCAATGTATATATCATCATGTTCCTTAACATATGATTGATACAACCTCAAGAATCACAACAACAACACTGTAACCATATCATACGAGGAAGACATCAACAACAACATCAAAATTCGAAATAGAAGAGAGGGATTATCCAACATACCTCTTGAAGATGAATAATACCATCAAACACTTGAAGAATCATCAATATCTCTTCTTCTCAAGCTCCAAATCCAAGTCCTTAAGCTCATAATACACTTAGAAGGACTAAGAATCCATCTCTGGGTGTTGAAGGGCAAAAAACAAAGTGAAATTCCAAAGAGAAATGAAATGACGGGCGTCCACTTATATAAACCTCTAACGCGTTACATACGTAACACACCAAGGTTAACGTACGTAACTCTCTCTTACGTACGCTATCTGACCTTGGTAGCGTACGCAATGATGGTCCAGGTGCAACTGACTCATTTTTTTCACATCCTTACGTACGTAACACATTCTCCATAACGTACGTCATACGTACGTTGACTTGCTATAGTAACACACCTTCTTAACGTACGTAATGATACATCCTTAACGTATGTAAGGCTCGAAGTTGACTCGCTCACGCCGAAAGCTACCGACACCGGGCCCACCTGCCGACCACGACTCGATCCTATCCGATTCCCTTCTTAACGTATGTTATGTACACAACTTAACGTACGTTAAGCTTGCTTATTTACGTACGTAAGCTTCATTACTTAACATACGTAATGGCTTTCATACTTGCCATTTTGCTCCTGCCTGTCGTCTCAATATACTGAATACGTACACGCGACATACTAAATACATACGCTCGTTTCGATAACATTCTCATATGATACATCTGATGCACGATATCCTTAAACACAACTGTCGATAAAGTACGATAATTATATAAATACTCATACAGTATATCCGACATCGAAAAACACATTAAGCATGTAATATCCATTAAAATAACCTCGATAGACATACTGGCACGACTGTCACAGTTCCCAAAATTATCCACCCATACTGTGTCGGTCCCACTCTGTACAATACAACTTAGATAAAATAATGCGAAGAAAATCGTAGCGAAATTTTAGGATATTACACCACACCACCTATGGAAATGAATGCTTTGCAAGATTTTCTATTGTGGCAGGTTCCCTTACACCTACCGCACACCTGAGGCCATATACCCGCGGGCAAATTTTCAACAGCGGACCGTGCACGACTCATCTTTGGTCGGTCGGCTTATCGTACCTCCTCTAGAGGTAAGCAAATGATGGATGAGATCTCCGGTGGGACATTCCACTCATCAGGATGTGGGATAGGATTAATATGCTCCTTATAAGTCTCTCTAAGGTCTTGTTGCTTGAAATAACGACTAACTAAATCATACACAGACAAACCATTACTAGCACACCTATTACAATAAGCAATTATGTGAGGGATGTAGTGTAGGATAATGCATTTTTGATACTGATGAGTATGTATTTTTATTTTTAATTCAGATATATTTTGGTAAGATTGATGTGTTGTGTTGTTAAATCTGGAAAAAACTGGTTGATGGTGCAGTTGGTAAATCCAGACCATCCCTGTGTTGCACACGATAGCTGCACACGATAGCTGCACACGATCGTACCCATCGTGGGTTACGATCGTGTGCATCCTGCCCATGGTCATGGGCTGCTGCTGTCATGTGCATCCTGTCATGACCGTGTGCACACGATGGCTAGTCCCATCATGGGCACGATTGTGTGCCTCGACGTCACTCAACAGCTGTAGGATACAAGGCCCGGCAGCGCCCGCAAACTGTAGGATACAACGCCCGCATGCTGTAGGCACAGCGCTCGACAGCATAAACAAAAACATTAAATGATGTGCATATTAGAGCAAAAAAATTACCTTATAGTGTCAACAACACGATGACATGGAATTTGATACAAATCAAACTCCGACAACAATATGTCCAGGTTCGAAGGTCGACCTCATAAGAAACTTTGTTTTCTTCGACTTTAGAAACAAGTGGGGTGGTAATTCGAACAGTAAGAGTCAGACTGGCTTGCACAGAGTTAGAGAGATTTTCAAAAGTGTGCATTGTCAACTCATGCTCTTTTGATGCAGGTTCTCCCCGCTTCTCATCAAACTAGTTCTCTAAAATTAGGCGAAATATCTCAAGTAACGAGCAAACAGGTAAACTCCTCGCCCACAACATATGATTATTAGAGCATTGATCAATAGCATTGGATGTCAAGAAGTTATAGCATCGTACTCGACACTTCGACCTAGCCCGCCTCTCTGACCCAATTTCCGAAAGGTGCTTGTGAGCCCCATTAGGGCTTTCAATATGTAGTTTCGAAAAGTAGTTTTCAAAAACTTCTTCACAATGCGTGTAGGAAGCAGTTCTAAAGAGTCCTATAGTATGAGCACTGTAGGAGGTCAGATTTTTTGCAAGATGGTGATAGCACAACTCCTGGAATGCATTCGGATAGACGGCTCGAACAGCATTCTGATTGCTCTTATGTTAGTCACTCACAATTAGCAAATCTTCCATCGGATTGTAGCATCTGCGCAGGCTATACAGAAAATAAGTCCATGACTCATCGTTCTCTATCGGACCGAGACCATCTGCAAGAGGAAATACTTGCTCGTTCCCGTCAAATGTGACAGCCGCAAATAGAGGTCCTTTATTCCTTCCCTTCGGGTGGGTCCCATCAACTATAATCATCGGTCGAAGGCACGTATCAAATGCCCTAATACTCTGTCTGAGTGCAACGAACATGTGGCAAAGCACTCCCTCACGAGTCGTCTGCAAATCATAAATTGTCCCTGGATTACGCTGTTTCAATAAGTACAGATAAGATGGGAGCCTATGATATGACTCATTAAAGATACTATATGTATTCTCTATCGCTATATTCCTTGTCCGTGGAGAAAAACTGTATAGCATGTCAATGCCGTACTCCCTACGCATCTCTGCAATCATCTCCTTTGGCCTCAAAGTGACCCATCACCGATCAACCTTTTAGCAAAATAATGGGCGGGAACCTCAGAAGTGATCGACCGTGCGGCAACACGGTTCAGGTCAGGGTGACAGCTGTGCTCCAAGGTCAACTTAGTAATTCTTCAAATGGTTGCACCCTCAATAGCACACAACCTAAACTGACAATTGTTTCTCCTTCTCTTACAGACAGACAGTATACGTTTATCGTCGGAACGATTAGTGATACACTGTAACATGTTTTCTAAATGATACATTCCTACAGTTATCCTCAACTCTGTCTTGGACCGAAAGGTGGACCCAACTTCTAGCTGACCGGTGACAGGTGGAGGCAGCTTGACCCAACCCAAAGTCCCGGCACTATAAAGGGTCCGGAAATGGAATGATCCAATTACGCATTGAACGTTGATGCTCATGCTCTCTCGCATATTGATGGTCGGATGAGAAGTTACGACGACTCATAATCCTATCCATTTGGGCATATTGGCGAACCCAAGCAAGAAACTCCACAGATAGTGACTCAAGCAAGTCTTTACAACAATCCTCATCTTCGGATGTATGCATCTCCCCACCTTCCTCATCTTCCTCGTATTGATAATCCTTGGAAGACATGTCATAATTTATGTTGTCGGACTCTACTCTCGAGCTGCTACATCCCATATTAACCTCGGGAGTGGAGGAACTGTCGTTCTCAACATAGACCTCAAGATACTCTTTGTATTCTACTAATAATCGAAGTACCTCAGTATCACCCCGTAATAAGACTTTTACTTTTGTTTCCCTTGGTCATGTGTGTCAAGTACCATAGTTTGTAATCAGACTCATTTGGATCACCCTAACCCTCTCTGATAACCCCTACGAGGTCTGCACGACTAACTTTGCTCGTGTCGATGTAGACAAAAAAGGAGTCCCTGTCTACATATGTCGATCCCTCCTAATGACCATAGTGATATATCAAAATACGCTGCCACGACATCTGATTACAAAAAGATGAATAACTATTCAGAAAACTGAGCGAACAATATTCTAAAACGGTCTGCCTTGGACACGACCAATGCGCACAGTCGTATGCTAATGTGTGCAACGATCGTGTGCAAGTTTCTGGCCATGAACATGATTGCTTCACACGATTGTAGATGATCGTGTTAAACGATCATGGACACGTTAGTTCTGCGTACAATGTCAAGGCCATTGGACATGACCCTTGCACACGGTGGCTTGCCATCGTGTGCAGCCATCGGTAAAATATTGATGCATACCTTCTTTATGAACCTAGAAGCACGACATATGAACTCCTATTTGAACGTCAACTTTTCTTTTCGAATAATTTTGTGATTTCTATAAGATTTTTTAGAGGCTTTTTGTCAAAAACGGTTGTGTTGTTTTGATGTATAGGTTGTAGTTAAATTTTGGTTGTTGGACATTAATATCGACCGGGTTTGAGCAGATGAGGAAAATGAAAAAGAAAAAAGAAAAAAAAATAGTTTAAATTAAATAAAATACAAAAAAAAAAGAGAAAGTCAACATTACAACTTTTGGGAGGACATTTTAGTCTTTTTAATCAAAATAGTACTAAAAACTTATACTCTTATGAATGGAGATATAAAACTTGTCATTTTATGATTTGATATTAAAAAATTGATTCCCACTTATTATAAATATAATGTAACGATGTTGAATTCGTTATATCAGTGAGGAGCGATCTAGAAATCGTGCCCAAAAACATATCAAGAATATTTTAATAAGTGAATAACTTATTTAATTTATTATTTAATAAAAAGCTATATAAATAAAAAATATACATCGAAGTCTTTATAAATAAAAATTTTATTTGACTAGGCCATTTAAATCTGAGTCGTGGAAAGAAAAATTAGGGGGCAAGTCCTCGTCAATTTGTCAGGTAGAGAGGGAGGGGAGACGGTTCGAATTCGAATTTCGATCTCTACATTGGATGTTGTGTTTTGACTTTACTCTGTCCTTATCCAGTTTTTATTAACTGCATCTGCTGTTGTGCTGGACGGAAAAAAGATTCCAAGAATTAAATCCTGCCTCCAACAACCAAAATTTGGAAATCACATTGGCTCTGAATTAACTGCACCTTTTGTTTTATTCTCAATCTTAATGAAATAGTGACATCGTATTTACTTTATTGAAATAAAATTATATACAACCTGATAGAGTTTAGTTTATTAAGAAACCATTCTCTATGTAGGAACTAGTCCTACTCTTTCATCATACAAAATTTAAAAGTCATGATTTTATTTTATTATGCTGCGTGATGCTGCAAAATCGTATCGGATCAACCCTTATTCAAGCAGTTCGAATAAATCCGACAAGATAACCATCTTAATGGACCTACACACAAGAAACAATAAGACGTGAACTAAGTCGGAGTTTCACCGGCGAAGACACTCCGGCGTGGGAGTAAGTATTATGAATATAGAGTGAGAATATGAGCAATTGACTATGTTGAGAGTCCAGAGTTCTCTACCAGTGTGAGAGTAAGAACATCTGCTTATATAGGCATGGATGTTGTGACCCTAACTTGTAAAGGAAGTCATAGAGTCCGTATTGGTATTGGATTCTATGTTATGGGACTAGAATCCTTATAAGGATTGTTTATGTAGTTTCTTTGTGGAGAAGGTCTCCTTGTTAGGAAAGGATTTCCTTATTTGTGTCAATTTGGGATTCTGTCGTAGATTTCGCATCATACTGAAAGAATAGGATTGTCCCCACCGAGAAGTGAGTAGTAACCAAGTATTGACTTAAATTGAGCTAAGGCCTAATTGAGTCAAGACCATATATTCATGTCGGTCTAACCATCGTACTTGATGCCGAGTTGATGAATTTATTCCTAGGCTTCGTGGGATCCGAATTTATGGGCCCTGTTGGGCTTATGCGCAACTTATCAGATCCACGTAATCAACTCGGTTTATGTCATTCACTGCGTATATTAATGTTTTCAGAGTGGAAGGGTATGCTTATCATTTCCCATTATCAATGTTCAAAATGTGAATATTGGAAGGTGTTTCAGGGATCATGTTTCCATAATGGCGAGATTTCCTTCGGTTATTTTCACATATCAAGCAAATATTTTCTCCACACGCTTTTGATATCTAGTATTTGAATTGAGACGATTGAATTTAGACGAGCATTTGGACAAAGTGGTCATCGATCAGTTGCTTTGTTGATGGATTATCCTGATATGCATTCTCATATTTTGTATTTTTTTTAGTTTTTTTGCTTGTTTAAAATTTTGAAGTTTTTATTGTATTCCCTGTTTATTTATTTTGTTGATTGCGTTCGTTTTCTTTGAAACTGTCAGTTGTGTTAATTTATTTTTTGAGTTTTTGATGATATTGTGTTGTTAGTTAAAATTCTTGCTTGATAGGTTTTAACAAACAATAGTTTTTGTCACATCCCAAGACCACTCCGCTCTAGCATGATATTATTCTCTCTGGACACTCTCCTCTGAGCTGCCCTCACAATTTTGTTTCTGGGAGCCCGTGAGTAGCTTCTCAGTGTAATACCCCCATGTTATTCAGGGTATATTACAGTGTCGTGAGCCCCGTCGTGGGACCCACAAGGCTATTTATGCGCGGAACTATGAACTTTGACCGAAGAGGTCCAATACACTGAAATGAAGGACAATACAAATGGTATTCAAACCATATATGGCATATATCTGTTGTTGCCCAAAATATTTATCCGAAGATTAATACTGCTGGAAGACGGACAACAAACAACAATTGCGGGAGCACTTCCGAGAGAAGATAAATAATACAAGATTTGCCGGGTTTGTTAGGCCCGGGCTTGAATGCTCTCGCGAGATGATATTAATACAAATATTCATGGATACAAGTATTAATGAGAGAAATATAAATACAATGAGTGTAAAAAGACTCTGTTAATCCGGCTCTTGAGCGAAGCTCGGTGTTCTTTGTCCCTGCCGATAGTCTGCTGGATGAGATAGGCCGGGAGAAGAAGGACCGAATGATAGCTGTTGCCAAGAGTTGGAGATAGCCAAGTGCTGGGAGTTTTGCTTCTGTAATGTATGAAATCCCAAGGAAGTTGAAGTTCTGAAGCCTTTTTGTGTGATAAAAGTTCCGTCCTTGGACAAGTGTAGGGAGCCGTGTATTTATAGTGGCAGCCGAGTCTTGTCCTTTGGTGGGCGATCGCCTTCCGGCCATTATAATAATGGGGCGACCGTCCGCCGGCCAATATTATAATGGGGCGATCACCCGGGCTGTCGGGCTAAAGTCCAAGGTAGGTGCTGGCGCCAGCTGGGCAGTCCAATGAGGAGCCAGCACGCGTCCGGAATCTTTGTCTCATGCGGCCCTACTGACAACTTTCGACGGAATCAATGTCACATGCCCTACTTGTGACTTTCGGCTTGTCTACCGGTGGTGGAAAGATTCCGCCAGGCTGTGGTCAATGATCCGAGATTCGCAGATCTTGTCTCGGCTCTTGCACGTGGTGCCAGTCTTGAGGCTCGGCCTTTGCCGACTGGATGGCCATCGGCCCTGATCGACATGAGGCGGTCGTCTCTAGCTGGTCATCATAGGTCGTCATCGGCCAGTTGCTGAGGGTCGGCATTGGTCGGTCATCAAGGGTCGGTCGGCAGATGCCGAGAGAGGATCGCCTGCTTGTCGGTCGCCAGGAGTCGGTCGTCGAGTGCCGGGAGACAATCGTATTTGATGTCGATCGCTCGGCACCGGGACTTGTCCTGGGACCTTTGGTTGGCCGATTTAGCTTGTCCGCTGGGTTAAGGCTCGGCCGCCTGGTCGCTGATCGGCAGTTCTGCCTCGGCTGCTCGGCAGTGACTCGGTCGCCCGATCTCCGAGGCGATCGCCGGTCGGAGAGTGTTAATTCTTGACACAACAATTGCCCCCCAGCTTGCTCCTATGTTGAAGACATGGGGCGAGGTGGTTCTTGCTGGCGATCGTGTAAGGATGAGGACGGGCGATCTTGCTGAGCTGACTTAGGATTCGGACTTGGGCTATCATGGTCGACTGGATAGCTATCTTTCGGTCTTTTACCTGCAAAAAACAACATTGGCCGATCCCCCTCGGAAACTTGGTGGTTTCGCTTGTTTGAGGAATCGTGCACAGTCGCGGAGATCGATGGACCGACTCCATGACCGTGTCTTGATGCGCGAAGACATTGAGTGTTTCGTGACTCACTTTATTATGAGGGTCCTCTGTTAGGCTGCGCCTCGCCTCGTATTTAAACGAAGGGCGTGCGGTCTCGGTCTAGAGGAGTCCTTGCGCGGGGCAGCGTCGGATGAATTAACTCCACGCCCGCGGCTTGTTAGCTCTGCTTCCACCTCGGCCAGCCATGGAGATGGCCGACCTCGACGGTGTACGTTGAGACGGGGGTTGTGGCACGTGTCGCTTTGTCCGGGTAGATCATCTTTAGATGGTGAACCTTGAGGGCGGGCGACCGTGTCCACTGATTAATGTTGGAGAGCCCTTAGACTACGCCGGCCTCGTATTTAAACGAAGGGCGGGCGATCTCGGCCGAAAGGGACCTTGCATGGCCGAAGTAGCCGGATCCATCGACCGCCAGGACCATGGCTTTAAGATGTGCGGCGGAGGCGATCGCGAGCCTTAGTCCCTCATTTAAAATGGTGGACTGTAGGCGGTGAGCGAGTTCTCCGGCTCTGCTGGATAATAGCGATCGGGCTGGAAGACTGGAGGTCGTCGCTCGGGTGCCGATCGCTCTACTCCTAGGCTAAGAAGAAGCCTTTGCCTGGCTAGGAAATCTGCGGCTTTAGCTCGGAAGACCGCGTAGGATGTGGGCTGGTCCTTCGTAAGATGCCTGAACATAGGCAAAAGACCATGGAATCTGGCTAAGACCACGTGGAGGGCGATCTCATCGCTTACGGGCTCGCCGTTGAGGATGATCTCGTCTACCCGGTCGATGTAGTCCGAGTCGGTTTCTTCTTTCCCTTGCTTGACTCGCAGCATGCGATGGGGACCTTCCGGTCGAGCGACCTTGGCGGCGAAGTATCTTGTGAAGACGTTCGCCAGCTCGTTAAAGGAGCCAATGGACCGAGGTGGTAATGAGGTGTACCACCGGTGGGCGAGGTCGTCCAGCGTCATAGGGAACATTCGGCACCTGGTCGCGTCGGATGCTCCACACCCGGTCATGTAGATGTTGAACTTGCTCAGGTGCATTTCGGGGTCTGATCGCCCCTCGTACAAGGGTGTTTGCGGGGGAGCGATCTTGTGCTGCACGGGGGCGAGCTCGATGTCGATCGCAAGCGGATCGCTCGGCTCGGCGATCATCTTCATGGCGCCTGCCCTGGATTGCAGGAGCGCCTTCATGTCGTCGATCTGACGTTGCATCGCAGCCATCGCCGTGGCTCGGTCGCTTGCTGATCGGCTTTGGGAGCGGGAGCCGAGGTGATCGTGTACCGATCTCCGGACTCCGCTGCTGCCGACCTCGGCAATTTGGCGAGGGGGAGCCAGACGGCCGGGCTACCTTCTGGGAGCCGGGTAGGCCGAGCTCCTGGTGACGGACTCAAACTCCGTCGTCTCGTAGCTGGGCCGGATCGCCCGGCCGCTGTGTCGGGTCACTGCCCAGGCGATCGAAGACAGAGGTGCCCCGGCTGCCGAGCACCTCTTCTTGCGGACGAGAGCCTCCTGGCGATCGCTCGGCCAGTAACGCCTTGAGCTTCCGCTTGGACTTCCGGCGGGTGGCCGAAGGGGTGATAGCAGGAGGCGCATCGAGAGCACTCCATCGCTCCTGTAGGATGGCCATGACCTCGTCGATCTGTTCCTTGGTTCGTAGCTGATCGAGCGAGAGGCTCGGGCCGCCGACCAGGGACGGGATTGAGCGTCTCTGACCGCGGCGGCTGCCTTCCACCATCGGCTGCGGCTCGGACTGGGACGGAACGGGGGGTCTGTCAGGCTGGTCAGCGGCTTTCTTTGACGCGGAGGCGGAAGACATGATTTCTGAAAGATTTCTTTGAAGTGCAGTGAGTGTCACTTCAAGTATCTGCTCCGAGAACAGTGAGTGTTCTTCGGGACGGTAGGTATAAAAATTTGAGGGTTGGATGCCCCCCTTTCTCTAGCACCAATTGTTGTTGCCCAAAATATTTATCCGAAGATTAATACTGCTGGAAGACGGACAACAAACAACAATTGCGGGAGCACTTCCGAGAGAAGATAAATAATACAAGATTTGCCGGGTTTGTTAGGCCCGAGCTTGAACGCTCTCGCGAGATGATATTAATACAAATATTCGTGGATACAAGTATTAATGAGAGAAATCTAAATACAATGAGTGTAAAAAGACTCTGTTAATCCGGCTCTTGAGCGAAGCTCGGTGTTTTTCGTCCCTGCCGATAGTCTGCTGGATGAGAGAGGCCGGGAGAAGAAGGACCGAATGATAGCTGTTGCCAAGAGTTGGAGATAGCCAAGTGCTGGGGGTTTTGCTTCTGTAATGTATGAAATCCCAAGGAAGTTGAAGTTCTGAAGCCTTTTTGTGTGATAAAAGTTCCGTCCTTAGACAAGTGTAGGGAGCCGTGTATTTATAGTGGCAGCCGAGTCTTGTCCTTTGGTGGGCGATCGCCTTCCGGCCATTATAATAATGGGGCGACCGTCCGCCGGCCAATATTATAATGGGGCGATCACCCGGGCTGTCGGGCTAAAGTCCAAGGTAGGTGCTGGCGCCAGCTGGGCAGTCCAATGAGGAGCTAGCACGCGTCCGGAATCTTTGTCTCATGCGGCCCTACTGACAACTTTCGGCGGAATCAATGTCACATGCGGCCCTACTGACAGCTTTCAGCGGCTTGTCGGCTGGTGGAAAGATTCCGCCAGGCTGTGGTCAATGATCCGAGATTCGCGGATCTTGTCTCGGCTCTTGCATGTGGTGCCAGTCTTGAGGCTCGGCCTTTGCCGACTGGATGGCCATCGGCCCTGATCGACATGAGGCGATCGTCTCTAGCTGGTCATCAGAGGTCGTCATCGGCCAGTTGCTGAGGGTCGGCATTGGTCGGTCATCAAGGGTCGGTCGGCAGATGCCGAGAGAGGATCGCCTGCTTGTCGGTCGCCAGGAGTCGGTCGCCGAGTGCCGGGAGACGATCGTATTTGATGTCGATCGCTCGGCACCGGGACTTGTCCTGGGACCTTTGGTTGGCCGATTTAGCTTGTCCGCTGGGTTAAGGCTCGGCCGCCTGGTCGCTGATCGGCAGTTCTGCCTCGGCTGCTCGGCAGTGACTCGGTCGCCCGATCTCCGAGGCGATCGCCGGTCGGAGAGTGTTAATTCTTGACACAACAGTATCCAAATACAATACATCCCAATACAATACCTCGGCAACACAGGCCGGAACATCAAGGAAACTGAAAACAATACTCGAGTATTCAAAAACCATTCAAGTACAACAACACTGAGTGGAGGAAATACAAAATATAACCGGAGACAAGACACAGTATCACACTTGCCCATCATCTTCATGCTGACCCGATACATGCCTATCCGCTCTCCTGGAACCTGATATACATGAAAAGTATTTCCCCCATAAAGGGGTTAGCCGTCGAATAGCTAGTGCAAGTATATCGAAAATGAAAAACAACACTACCATCAATTCATTATTTCAAGACTAGTATCCTGGAATAACTAAATCTCATAGCATCACATCAATACACACATGATCAACCGTGGAACCGCACCAGAGGATACGGAACCCTCAGAGGACCCGTCGGTTCGTCCCAGAGTGGTCAACCCAAATTATCCGTGGAATCGCACCAGAGGCTACGAAACCCTCAGAGGACCCGTCGGCCCGTCCCATAGTAGATATAAACAATCATGCCAGTCATATATCTTACATTCAAATTCGAGAACGTACAATCATAAACATATACTTTCCTTTGAGATATCGAAAATTGGAAGGAAAGGAACATAGGTTCGGTAGGCCCAAGAACGCACTTCCGGCACCTAAACGATTCGTAAGGGGTACGATAATTAATAATTGATACGCAAGTCACACGTAGAAACTCATTAACGACTCCCCCCGATTACAATATCATGCACATAGGGTTGGGAAACACCCAAACCCTCTCGAATTCGCAACACCACTCAAAGTAGAACATGAAATTATAGGGTTTAGATATATACAAGTAAGATTAATCATAAACCCAAGATTTCCATTGTTAAAAATGGATTACACGACTGAATCGGGCAAAAAACCCCCAAAACTACCCAAGGTAGGGATTCACAGAGATTTACCTCGATTTGAAGGAGGAGAAATGGGATTAGGGTGATTAAATCACGCTATGAACTCAAGATGATGATGATTGATGAATTCCCGTCGATTTTACACCTTGGAATCGCCCAAATCGCACCAAAGGAGAAGAAGAAAGGAGAGGAAATGAAATCCTCTACAAAACACCCGCACATATAGGCTGGCTGACCCGCGTGCCGCGGTGTAGGTGGAGTGTTCCGCGGCCCGCGACCAAAATCTGCAAGCAGGCCTCCAGGCCGTGCCGCGGCCCGACAGGTGATGTGCCGCGGCGCGCGGTACAGCAGACTCTGCCCGAGTCACGCAAGGCCGTGTCGTGCCGCGGCCCGGCAGGTGGTGAGCCACGGCGCGCGGTACAGTCGGCCCAGGTCGAGTCACGCAGGGCCATGTCATGCCGCGGCCCGGCAGGTGGTGTGCCGCGGCGCGCGGTACAGTCGGCCCATGTCGAGTCATGCAAGGAGTGTGCCACGGCGCACACTGTTCGTGCCTAAAAAGTGATGAAAACGACCCACGAACATGATACACTTGATCGAAGCATAGTCCCGACCATTTAAAGGCCTGAACGAACTATCACAAACCCTCGTTTAGTGACTTCGTGTCAAAACGGTCGGTCCTAACACGATAGTACCATCAAACAACCCAGAAAGAGAGAATGTAATTGAACCCCAATACTTTGGGAAATTACCAAACGGCCCAAAACATCTGAAACACATGATACAAGATTGAAACAACACACGAAAGCTCACAACATGCATAACAACATGAGATGGATCTGCGGCAACCCCGAGACGGCGGTTCCGGACAACGATTACGAGAATCGAACGGAACAACGATGGAAAGGCAACAAACACGGGATTGAGTAAAACAAGTCCGAAATAATCTCGGGTGACAAAAAGTCCAGTATTAAATATTCTCGTAATATCAATACGGTTACCAATGAGTCGAAAAAATTGTAAAAATACCGAAATTGTATAAATACGGGAAATAGAAATATGTGGATATTACATTCTTCCCCTCTAAAAAGAAGTTTCGTCCCGAAACATAGGAAATAAAAAGCTCGGGGAATTCTGATCGTATTTCACTTCCGTCTCCCAAGTCGCTTCTTCGATTTTATGTCTCGACCATTGCACTTTGACCAACGAGATGGTTTTTTGCTGAATCTGCTTCTCACGACGTTCAAGAATCTTCACTGGTCTCTCCGGAAAGGTAACATCCTCGGTTACATCAACCTCACTATAGTCAATAATATGATTTGGATCCGGAACATACTTTCTCAACTGAGAAACATGAAAACGCCATGGACAAGACTCAACGCTGGAGGCAACGACAAGCGATAAGCTAAATCTCCAACCCTGGAGTAGAATATGGCCTCCAAAATCGAATCCCAAAGGTAGACGACGAGTATCAGCATACGATTGATATGATGAAGGGCATTCTCAAAATACGAAATGAACTCAACTACAATCATTTGTACTGTATTCAACAATACCAAGAATCCTCAAAATATCATCATAATTCATAAGCGTGGAATAATCCATTCGTGCCAAATCCTGACCGTCGGATCACACCATCAAATACCAATCCTAACTAGAACAAAACATGCACAATACATCTGTATATCAACTACCACAAAGCAATGATAACAAGTCTCGAAACATCGACGTACAATCCGAATGCTCGTACGATCAATAACAATGACTAATCAATATATCAACCGAGAATATCATCGACATGATAAACTCCAATGCTGCCAACAAAATATCCACAGTAATAGAGAATACCACCAACATGATAAACTCCAACACGATCAGCAAAGGATCAACAACGACTGAGAGTACCATCAACAAGGTAAACTCCAAACACGATCAACAAAGGATCAACAATGACCGAGAATACCATCAACAAGGTAAACTCCAAACGATCAACAATAAGGGATCTCAAAGAAATAATCCCCGACTGTCGAACATACCCCTCAGGCGTATGAACAACAAGTCACAAATCATCTAACATATCCAACCATAAATGGAGGATGAACGACCAATCCATATGGCTCAAAGATGGACGTCACAGTACGCCCGATCCGGAAATGTGTCCGTGCACATGTCCACCCCATATACGGAATCCAGGATATACGTGGGACATGTACCTAATTAGCCTCACAAAGTAACGTCTCGTGTGCACGGTCCAATGTGGAAATATCCACGTATGACCATCGTGTGCCCGGCTAAAAATCCTACACAATAACCAATCAGCACGCATATATGACTCCAGATATGTCACGATGCAACATGACAACGAATCTCAAAGAATCACATATCCAATAAGGATCAAAAGACTCACCAAGTGAACAATGACAAACTAACAATGAAAAGTCGACACGACCAATCAATATCCGAAATAACAATCCTGGGATCATCATCCCCAATGAATGACCAACACGGTCAACGATATCTATACAAACAGTCCTAGGATTAACATCTCTCAACGAAACAATCAATATGAATCCCGTCATACGAAACATCAACATACAACATATAAAATAATTCACCAGAATAAATATCCTCATACTGAATAATACTGAAATTACCTCAAAGCCGAAGATAATATCTTTTCCACGAGCAGACACCCTTGAAAGAATATTCAGACAATTCAAAGAACCTCAAATGAAATACAGTCAATTCAGTACTAATAAACCTCCATCCCGAAATCAATGTTGACACGATAAACTATCCTCGATATCCAATATTTCATATCATAGGTCAAAGATAACTCATGTCTCCGCCTTCAATCAAACCCAATTAAATCATATACATTATGATTAATTCAAACTAGAGCATAATATAAAAACCATCATCCCGACAATTTACATTTATAATATCATTGCTATCTAAATTATAAATGAGATGTAAGCGAAACCATTTATTAACTATTATGAACTGAACAAGTATAAACCTGCCTTGATACCAATACAACGAAGCTGTTACCAATTCAGTTGCTTTCGTCTACGAGTTCCTCAGCCCCGATCAAGGTAATCTACGAAGTTTTCAACCTCAACCGCAATACAACAGTCATAATCCGCGATCAAACATCACAACTTATTGTAAAAGAAGGATTAATAATCAACAAGTTCGATAACGATCAATATTAATACAACCGAACCACAAACTCAACGGTTCCACAATATCTCGATTAAACACAGTCTGAACCGTCTAATTCAGACACTTACGAATCCACGTCCACGATACGGGCCGAAATCTGATGATCATATCAGCAACTAATTCGAACCAATAATAAGGGTCTAAATGTTATCGATTCCAAACTCAATTCTTAAATGCGAATTGACAAGGTTCCTTCTCGTAAATCCATAGTTAAAATTTATCGATGATCATCATAAATTCGAACCATCCAATTAGTTTAACATTATAGATAATCATATTATCAGGTTATCAAACATTCCAATCATTCGACTTGAACATTTGTTCAATACGTAAGGATTTCCAAACTCAGAGAGGAAAAATAATCTCATCAAAGTCGTAATTATATTCGTATTCCTATACGAATATTATATCAAAACACATAATTTAGCTCTAGACATGAATTTTCCATATTCATATCCGAAACACTCACACTTCTTATAAATATTCATCATCTTGTATAATTCAATAGTCCCTAAAGAACATGAATTAATCCGAAATCACGTACATAATCGACCAAACGACATAATCCGGTGCTCTAATATATAAGTCATCGTCTAACTCATAGTTTAATGCATCTAACATCATAATATCAAGAATCGCAACAATACTGCCAAGAACACTATGATTCCCTAACCATGCTCATGACAACATAACATAACCTAACATATAAGTCATCATGTCATCATCTTCCTTAACAAACTTCCCGTGGAATACAAAGAATCATCATAACACCTCCACAAACTATTATCATATGAAATGATCATCAACAACAACGTCAAAATCCGAAAAGAAGGGAGATATTAACCAACCTATCTTTTTGAAGATAAACAACTCCATTCAAACCTCACGAATCATATCAACATTCGCACCTAAACAATAATATCAACGTAACTCGGTAATACATCTCATCATCATACTTATCAACTCATATGCATGATGACTATCAACTCAAGAACATCATATGCAATGAAATCCCAAAATGAAGAGTACTTACCTCATCGAAGAAATGGATTGAATTCCAAGGTTGAATCCATTCTCGATCACTTCCAAGATCCAATGCTGTTGAGGACGATCAATCCCACAATACTCAAGTGTCTGGATCCTCAAAATATCCTCCAACAACACTCTCTACTGGATGAAAGGAAAAGATGGACAAAATAAAGAATAATCCCCAACTGCACATATATACTGCACGTTATTAGTGTGCGCTACTATTCCACAGTGTGCGCTAACTGACTTTGTTAGCGTGCGCTATCGTAGTCCATAGGCTACTACATTACTCCGCACTGTGATTTGCGTACGCAATGCTCCAGAAACAACATACGTAAATACACTGTCTAGCATACGCAAGTCTCCGACCTTAGCGTGCGCTGCCCGTAGTTGACTTGTTTGTGTGCACCTGCTCCGAAGGTGGGTTCACACGCCAAAAGTAACTGACAAAGCCAAGATTCCCTCTCATCCGTTCTGCACTAGCGTGCGCTATATCCTCATACTGGCGTACGTTAATTCAGGCTACGCTTAGCCAAATCCAATTGTCCTATCCATCGTCTCGACAAACTAGACATGTATATACAACATACTTGATCCAATAACATTATCATATGATATACTCGATATCAAAATTAAAACAACATGTCGATCTAGTACAACAATTATACGGATACAATTGTCTCAGTTCTGAAATTATTTTATCCATATTGTATAGACATCATGCTATCCAGTATACCTCAGACAAGATAACGTAAAAATTTTATACTGAAAGTCCGGATATTACATACTACCTGCTTTAAAATAAGTTTCGTCCCCGACACTTGCAAATCCTGCCACAAACCACAGATCAACCCGAAATTTCCAAACTCATCACGAAAGCAATCATTGGTCGCCACAAGCGGATAACAAGACAAAATACTTACAGGTGCGTGAAGTCGATGACCTCTAGTTATACTAGCATAAGACTCCCATACAAAGTCTCAACACAATACCGATACACACCAATATCACAATTAGCAATTAGACAAAATCTCAAGGAAGAATTCACGTCCGTGACCACAACCACGACTCTGTCTCTTGTCAGCAAACATTCTGAAGGACACACATATACGCAAGCATAACCCAAATCGCACCTCATTAAAGTGACCGATCCCCAAAAATACCAAATCAGAAACAAAGCGATTAAGGAAACACCAGAAGAGTAAGAGGTCTTACAAGTAATGATACTGTAGACAAATGACGACTCAATCGACCCAAAAGACCGACAGCATAGGTATCCATAAAACTAATCTCTGATACCGCATTCTGTAACACCCGAAGTTATTCAGGGTATATTACAGCGCCGTGAAGACCCGCCGTGGGACCCACAAGGCTATTTATGCGTGGAACTATGAACTTTGACTGAAGAGGTCCTGAAATGAAGGACAATCCAAATGGTATTCAAACCATATACGACATATATCCAAATACAATACATCCCAATACAATACCTCGGCAACACAGGCCGGAACATCAAGGAAACTGAAAACAATACTCGAGTATTCAAAAACCATTCCAATACAACAACACTGAATGGAGGAAACACAAAATATAACCGGAGACAAGACACAGTATCACACTTGCCCATCATCTTCATGCGGACCCGATACATGCCTATCTGCTCTCCTGGAACCTGGAATACATGAAAAGTATTTCCCCCATAAATGGGTTACCGTTGAATAGCTAGTGCAAGTATATCGAAAATGAAAAACAATACTTATCGACAATAAAGTAAAAATAACCACCAATTCATCATTTCAACTAGTATTCCGGAATAACAAAATCTCATAGCATCACATCAATACACACATGATCAACCGTGGAACCGCACCAGAGGCTACGGAACCCTCAGAGGACCCGTCGGTCCGTCCCAGAGTGGTCAACCCAATTTATCCGTGAAATCGCACCAGAGGCTACGAAACCCTTAGAGGACCCATCGGCCCGTCCTAGAGTGGATACAAACAATCATGCCAGTCATATATCTTGCTTTCAAAGTCGAGAACGTACAATCATAAACATATACTTGCCTTTGAGACATCGAAAATCGGAAGGAAAGGAACACAGGTTCGGTAGGCCCAAGAACGCACTTCCGACACCTAAATCATTTGTAAGGGGTTCGATAATTAATAATCGATATGCAAGTCACACGTAGAAATCCACTAACGACTCCCCCCGATTATAATATCATGCACATAGGGTTGGGAAACACCCAAACCCTCTCGAATTCGCAACACCACTCAAAGTAGAACATGAAATCATAGGGTTTACATATATACAAGTGAGATTAATCATAAACCCAAGATTTCCATGGTTAAAAACGGATTACACAACCAAATTGGGCAAAAAAAAACCAAAACTACCCAAGGTAGGGATTCACAGAGATTTACCTCGATTTGAAAGAGGAGAAACGGGATTGGGGTGATTAAATCACGCTATGAACTCAAGATGATGATGATTGATGAATTCCCGTCGATTTTACACCTTGGAATTGCCCAAATCGCACCAAAGGAGAAGAAGGAAGGAGAGGAAATGAAATCCTCTCCAAAACACCCGCATATATAGGCTAGCTGACCCGCGTGCCGCGGTGCAGGCGGAGTGCGCCGCGGCCCGCGACCAAAATCTGCAAGCAGGCCTCCATGCCGTGTCACGTCCCGGCTGGTGGTGTGCTGCGGCGTGCGGTACAGTAGGCTCTGCCCGAGTCACGTAAGGTCGTGTCGTGCCGCGGCCCGGCAGGTGGTGTGCCGCGGCGCACGGTACAATCGGCCCAGGTCGAGTCACGCAAGGCCGTGTTGTGCCGCGGCCCGGCATGTGGTGTGCCACGGCGCGCGGTACAGTCAGCCCAGGTCGAGTCACGCAAGGAGTGTTCTACGGCACACAACCCCTTGTGCCGCGGCGCACACTGTTCATGCCTAAAAAGTGATGAAAACGACCCATGAACATGATACACTTGATCGAAGCATAGTCCCGACCATTTAAAGGCCTGAACGAACTATCACAAACCCTCGTTTAGTGACCTCATGTCAAAACGGTCGATCCTAACACGACGGTACCATCAAACGACCCGGAAAGAGAGAACATAATTGAACCCCAAAACTTTGGGAAATTACCAAACGGCCCAAAATATCCGAAACACACGATACAAGATCAAAACAACACACGAAAGCTCACAACATGCATAACAACATGAGATGGATCTGTGGCAATCCCGAGACGGCAGTTCCGAACAACGATTACGAGAATCGAACAGAACAACGACGGAAAGGCAACAAACACGGGATTGAGTAAAACAAGTCCGAAATAAGCTCGGATGACAAAAAGTCAAGTATTAAATATTCTTGGAAAATCAATACGGTTACCAGTGAGTCGACAAAATTATAAAAATACTAGAATTGTACAAATACGGAAAATAGAAATATGTGGATATTACACCCAGGAGGTCACCCATCCTGAGATTGCTCCCTCCCGAGCACGCTTAACTTTGGAGTTTCCATCTCCTAGAAGTCACACTACACCATAGATTTCATATAGCAACGTGTAAAATACGTTGCAATATGCCCTACATTCATTGCAATAGGGCCTATTGCAACGATTATGCAAAAATCAAGCGTGCACTTTGCTCTGGTTGCCATAGGACTCTTATGGAAACGAATTTGGTACCATATTGCAACGCCATATTATCGTTGCAAATATAGTATATGGCAACGATTTAACGGCTATAGCAACATGTTTAACACCATTGCAATATCTTGGACTACCTATGGCAACATTATTTTGCAACGATTTTTTTGTGTTAATTGTTGCGATACATGGACTGAGGCAGCCCAAGGCAACATATATATGCCCAATTGCAACGTATTTAGAATCAAATGCAATCTAATTTTATTAATGAATATGATATATATATATATATAGGTTTGGGTTATTCTAAAACGGGTCTTATAATAAAAAGTGTAGGAAGGATTGTGGGAGTGACATGTGTCATCCCCCATTCCACATCATATGACATGTGTCACCCCACCCCCCACCCCACCCCCCACCCCACCCACTCACACACCCCACCCCCTCCCCCACCCCCTCCCCCACCCCCTCCCCCACCCCCAAAAAATTTTTTTTTCCTGCCAAAATTTTTTTTTTTCGGGACAAAAAAAAATTTTTTTCCCGCCAAAAAAATTCTCGCCAAAATTTATAAGTACATCACATTTATAAAGTTACTGCATCACAGTTATAAAGCTACTGCATCACAATTATGATTTAGTGCATTAAGGTTATAAGTTACTGCATCATAGTTGATGCACTTAACTGTTAACTATGATGCAGTAACTTATAACTGCGATGCAGTTAGAGGTGGCTACGGTTCCGGTTCGAACCGGAACCGAACCGGTAAACTAGTGCTACGGTTTCGGTTCGAACGGGGAACCGGCGGTTCCGGTTCCCGGTTCGAACCGTCCGAACCTATTATTTTTTATTTTTTATTTTTTCACTTTCTCTGACGCACGTTTCGCCATTCCTCCGAGCTTTCGAGCTCTCTCTCTCTCCTCTCCTCTCCCTCTCCTCCTCCATCCATCAACTTCTCAATAACTATTTTAATATCATCGCTCTTCACCTGAACTCCCACTTTTTCTTCCTCTCCGAATACGACAGGCACCTCAACTCCTACCCTCACTCCGGTCCTGATGACATTCACAATTAACTTCTCATTGCAGAACTGCTCCGCAAACACAGGCCATTTCAACGGTTCCCGGTTCCGGAACCGTGTGAACCGGCAGTTCCGAACGGTTCGCGGTTCCACGGTTCGATTCGGTTCAACCGGAACCGCGGTTACATTTTTGAACCGAACCGAACCGTCTGGACACGGTTTCGGTTCGAACCGTCTAACACGGTTCGGTTCCGTAACCGCCTTATACGGTCCGGTTTCACAGATTCGGTTCCTTGCCCGGTTTTGGCCACCTCTAGATGCGGTAAAACTTATTATTCTCGTATCACGTTATAAAGTTAATGCATCACAATTATGATTTAGTGCATTAAGGTTATAAGTTCCGCATCATAGTTGATGCACTTAACTGTTAACTATGATGCAGTAACTTATAACTGTGATGCAGTAAAACTTATTAGTGTGATGCACCAAAACTTATAACTATGATGCACCAAAAAAATGGTGCATCACACTTATAATTTTTTGGCGGGAAAAAAAAATTTGGCCCCCAAAATTTTTTTTTTTGCGGGAATTTTTTTTTTTCGTGGGGGTCGGGGTGGGGGGGTGGGGTGGGGTGGGGTGGGGGGTGGGGGGTGCCACATGTCATATGATGTGGCATGATGATGTGGCAAGGTGACACATGTCACTCCCACAATCCTTCCTACACTTTTTATTATAAGACCCTTTTTAGAATAACCCCACCCTATATATATATGGCAACATTGCAATGCTAAATAAAAAAACTGGCATGACCATTAGATTTATTTCAATTGGTATATCGTAACATCAATCCAACCGAGCAATATTATTGTTGTTCCAACATCAATAAATTCACTCAGACTAAGTTTAGGAAAATGACCAAGTTGAAGCAATATAACTAAGTTCAAGTGACACACAATCTAATTTAGTAATACATAGACCAAATTCTTAGTTAAACATTATATAAACATGAGTCATGGCTCTTCTTCCTCTTCATCTTCATCTTCATCTTCAGCCGTCTCCTCTCCGTCCTCAATAGAACTAGTAGCACACAATTCTTTTACAATAACTTTAATAACTGAAAACCAAAACATAGTTAATCGTTGATGAATGGAAGCACAAAATACTACTCCATACATGGTTAAATAACGCGTCCATTACAAGCTTTAGATGAATAGAAGCACAAAATACTACTCCATCCGTCCCTATCCGTCCCACTTGAAGAGACCACATTGATTAATGACATGTACAACTTTTTATTGACCACAAGGTATAATACACAATATAAGCTTTGTAATACTATTTTTCCAATTATACCCTTACTTATTTTTTGAATAAATTTTGGACCACACATAATCATATAAGAGCATGAGATGTAAAAAAAATAGAAGTATCTTCTATTGGTTCAAGATCATGTTTTGACATTAATCTCTTCAAGTGGGACGGACGGAGTAAGAAAAATGAGGAAAGCAAGGGAACTAACTGGTCGCAGGTTGTTCTATATGTTACAAATAGATAGATCTTAATGGTGGGAGAATTTTGTGATAGTAGAAATTAGAACTACAGGAAAATGAAATCGATGTACTATACAAATCATATTTAAGGCACGAATTACAAGATGGTGTTGACATGGAAACTCCCATAGCCATTTACAATCCTCTTTATGGTTTATATCAACCATTGGGAGTAAAAATACACTCAGCTGCATATGTAGCTTGCTGAAAAGACCAAGTATTAGAAAAAATGATGCATTTATCTTCACAAAACATGCCCAGAAAAACAAAACAATAACACCACAGTCGTAGATCTCAAAAACATGTATTTTTTACTTTTACCACACCATATCTTAAACCACTGTCTCCACTTCTTTTTAGTACTCCTGTTCAGTAATTTTTATAAGCTAGGAGGATAATAAATTAAGTTAAAGTGCAGGAAGCATGTTATGACCTCAATGGAAGTTTCATGGGCTTGAAGAAGAGGAAGCAAGCCAGCTAGATGTTCAGAGACAGCAGCTAGAGCAGCTTTTATAGGCTTCCTGTGTAACAATAATTCGTCATTCTTTTACAAGCTCAGTACCAGCAGAGACAAATCATATGTTTATATAATATTTCTGACCAACTTCGAGAAAAAAATTGCACAGCCTCAAGACAAGACAAATACTGAGCATATTATTATCCAGTGATATGAATTCTTAGTATGCAAGAAACCGAAAAAAAGGAAAAAAGGATATTTCCGCTCAGTTATAACTCAACACAGCCTCAAAAAAAGAAAATCCTGGCAACTCTAGGAACATCAAGGTCGATTTACGCACTGAATACATGTACAAATAGCTAAGAGAAGAAAACTTACAGGTGTGCATTACGACATAACATGCATGAAAAAGTTATGAGAATTCATGTTCATCAACAACTAAAGGCGTACTATAATGGATTGGGCGGCAGAAAGCGACTTAGTGAAGTAGGACCCACTTTCTAAACATAAACAGAGACATCAAATATTGAATCTGCTCACTTATTTTACTCTACCAATAGAGCTCGAGCTATAAGTTTTATACTAAAAACTAAATTTCTTGAACACTGAACATCGTTATAAGCAAATTAACATAAGGTGTAGCTATTATCCATGTCAAATTTCAACACCAAAGAAACATTAATTTATTTGCGAATAGTTCTGGAGAGGAAAGTATAAATTTTGATAGAAAAAGACTGGATGGCTAAATACAGCACCTATAAATACAGTTAGCAACAAATAAAGCAAAGAGCAATGTCAATTTTAAGCCATTCGCCAAAGCAAAACATAGGTCATAATGATATAAGTTAAGGGTTCAACCATCTGATATAATTTCTGATAAGTAGCGGGAGCGATTTAGGCTCGTTTACAGGTGAAGGGACAAATTAGAGGCCGCGGGCCACGGATGAGGCAGGCCCAACATGCGCAGATTATTATTATTTCTAGTTATTGTTATTAGGGTTATCATACGACATCCCCTACATCCATGGCCGCTTGCTTGACCTCCTCATCACCAAAGAACTAACAATATTTTGATGTTTTAATGAGGAGAATAATTCTAAAAATCAAAAGTGAAAGTATATCCAGATTAAACATCATAAATCCCAAGTAAACCACAAAATATAAACCCTAAATGAAACTCGATTTAAAACTCAATTTAGGGAAAAATGAAAGTACAACCGAAAGTACCCTCCGAATTAGACCCCCAAGCAGAAGCAGCTGCTGCCTTCTTCCTTGGTGCAGCTTGAATACCTTCTCTGAAGTTGGTGTTGAATCGGCGTGAAACGTGGCGAAGATACCTCATACGTCTAGTTCCAGTTGTCTTTCGCCGAATGGCCTTCACACTCTAGTTGTATGTCCTATGGCGAGCCGCCGGGTAAGCACAGACAGAGCAGCGGCTCTTCTGGAGGTGGAAGCTGCGGCGGCTACGCCTCACATACAGAGTGTGTCTTGTTTCTCCTCTTACCGAAGCTTCCACTTCCCTTGCCCATTGTCTTTGTTTGGTGTATTTGTTTATTTTTATGTCTTTGTGCTATTATTAAGCTTTTTTTAATATTGGTTTTATTCAGCCGACAAAATCTTTCAAAAGCCCGCTCGATTTCTTTAGTACCTGCCTAAATTTTGGGCCCCAAATTGCTATGTACAGCAACAAATTCTTAAATTGTTGCAATAGAATGTAAATTTTACACTATTTCCAATTTTTTCGCTTCAATTGTAACACTTTATAAATGCATTGCAATATATCCGAGCTGGTGTATCAATAGCAAAGTTTTCTGATGAAATTTTTGAAATCTGGTTGCTATAACCAATCTATGGTGTAGTGTCAGTGAGCTCCCAAAAGGTCTCCTGCTATTTAGAGGCGGGCATGCACATATAACGCACTTCGCTCCTCTCCGCTAACTGATGTGGGGTATCATAATCCACACCCCTTAAGGGCCTGAGTCCTCGTCAGCACACTCACACTAGCCGATAGAGTGGCTTTGATACTAAAAAGTCACATCCGAAGACCGCTCCATCGTAGCATGATATTGTCCGCTCCAGGCACTCTCCTTTGAGCTGGCCCTCACAGTTTTGTGTCTGGGAGCCCGTGAGCAGCTTCCCAAGAGGTTACCCATCCTAAGATTGCTCCCGACCGAGCATGCTTAACTTTGGAGTTCCCATCTCCCCGAAGCCAGTGAACTCCCAAAAGGCCTCATGCTAGTTGGAGGCGGGCATGCTGCTATAACACAGTTTTGACGAGCATCCTGCTTTTTCAAATTAACGACTGTAATAATAACACGTTGCATCTGATTAATAAGAGAGCATCTTATGATTTTTAAATAGCAGTTATGTAATTAGGCAATCTATATGAATGTAATATATTATTTACAATAGGTGATACATCCAACATTGTTCAAGGTGGTCATCATGTGGAGTTATCAGCTGGACTATCGCAATATTTTAGTTTAATTGTGACTCCATCACTATAAGAAAAACGCAGTTTACCGAGAGAATTTCTCGTCGACACATGCTCAAAAATCCATCGGTAACTAAAGTACCAACAAATATACCGACATAATGTTTCTGTCTGGAAATTGTTGGTCGGTAAAAGATTGCCACCTGGATCTCTAAGCCTGTTTTGAATGCATTTCATCGACCTATCTACAAACTCCTCCTTCCTCCACTCCCCCTGTCAAGACTCCCAAATCTTCTCTGGTATACACCGAGGCCTCGCCGGTAGCTGCCTCCAGCCACATAACGTACTGATGTACCGTCTATGAGCATGCTGCAGGAAAACATTCCTAACAACGACCTCAATGTATGGTTCCCACCAATAATGTTTACTGATAATGTTCAAAACAAAATTTTAGCAACATTTCGCATATAAAATGACTACATAACAATTTAACAAATCATAATAACTTATTATAGTAATTCAATGCAAATTTCGGCAGCACCTCCCCTATGAAATTACTATCCAACAATTTAATAGGGCACTCTAATTACAATAATTCAAGGGCACATTTCGGCAGCACCTCCCCAATAAAAAGAATATCCAAAAATCTAACAAGTCACTCCAAATACTAGGCGCCGTCTACCCAGGCATAATATATATGGTCCGATAAGTACGCGGTGTAACACCCCCGACATATTCAGGAGTATTACAGCGCCGTAAATCCTTTACGTAAGAATTTACAAGGCTGAAGGAACAAAATGACAATAATAAATACCAACACATAATGGCGACAGAAATAAAATACAGCAAATCGGAAACAGTACTGAAGATACAAACATCCAACAGTAAATTATTAATACATGACCAAATTCAACATCATAAAAGATAGTGTACTCGAGTACTTAATTAAAACAACACAAACAATTGACAATCAATCCGGCCGGAACATCACTCTGCACCCTCGTCATCATGCAGCTCTAGTGGTTGTTTTCCCGTTCTTCTGGAACCTGAACATAAAAAAAATGTCCACCCCCAAAGGGGTTAGCACAACGATGCTAGTACAAGTACGATAATTATACAACAAGGATTTATTCATCAAATCTTTAAATAAGAACGTCAATATTATCAATCATAACCATAACAAGTTTCTCCAATGAGAAATAATAACAACACGTAGCATATCATAACAATCTCAACATACTCGTGGTATTCCAGCGATCCAGCGCACACAGCTATAGATTCCTATGATGATCCCGTCAGACCAATGCATGGTGGAAATACCTGTCCAATGATCCAGCGCACACAGCTATAGATTCCCATGATGATCTCGTCGGACCAACGCATGGTGGAGAATTAACAAGTATGCACAATACAACAATAACATATCCGACATTAATACGCACAATTAAAATTAAAGTACTTGCCTCGATTTGATGACAAGAATAATACTTCGACGGGTATCGATACACTTGAAGGTCGCCCCTTCGATCAATCACGTAGAACAACTCGGACCTTAAATAAAAGAAATAATATAGAGTTCATCTTACATCGAGTAATTAATGTACGGACATATAACATTCCAAACTACGGCCGAAAGTTCAACATTACGAATCCTGACTCTACTCTTCATAACGTACGTTACACACCCACGTAGCATACGTTAAGTCTGTACGTTAGCGTACGTAAGCTCCAAAGCCTAACGTACGCTAAGCATGTTTGGCAGTTCTCTTCTATGATCAGATGACTGACTCGTCTGATGATATAACGTACGTAATGCATGATGTTTAATGTACGTTATACTCACAAACATATTTCTCATACAAAAAAGAATGATCCAAAGGTGTTTGATATCTTCGAATTTCAAGGATAAGCATGTCATCATAATACCTTACTCCAATATCGATTATGAGTTCATATGTTCAGTTCGGATAATCTATGGTTGATACACTTGTTACCAATATGATCGTTTCATTCAAACTCTATCACGAAGATTAGCTAGTAAATCCAACTTACAAGATATGACAAAACCTTCAACGTTCATCATCATAGGTTCGTCTAACAAAAGTGATATTAATACCAAGTCATGATCATTACGAAGACACCATCCAATGCGGATTTATCAATCTCATAAAACTTCCCTTACTTGTTCATCATAACAAGATTCGAACTATAATGCTCTTAATAATGGCAACTTAAGTATAAATACTCCAACTTCCTAAAACATGATGTTCGGTTAAATAAGTCATTTATGGAACCTAATAATCTCGGTAGTATGTTCATAACATCATTAAGAACATGAATTCAAGGTTGGAGATAGCATTAACATGACTTAATGTGGAGTAAACGTCGATGAAATAGGTAGAATCCAACTCCGGATGCTTGAGTGCCAATCCAAGGTGTTTATCAACTTCAATGGCTAAGTAGGGATGTTAACAAGTGTCTAAGTGTCAAAGGGAGCTCTATGGACTTGAAGGAAATGAAAGGGAAATTAAAGGAAATGCAGTGGAGTGGAATGGGTACTGTCCCATATATATAATGTCCTGAGCTTTATGTATGTTAGCCTTAGTGCTTTACGTACGTTACTCACTTAGCATACGCTACCCGTTGTCCTTAGCGTATGCTATCGTTCAATGTAGCTTACTGCCTCCTTTCTGTACTCTCTTACGTATGCTACATCAAATAGTTACGTATGTAATCTACTAAAATTAGCGTACGCTATATACATCACTTAGCGTACGTTAATCCCTGTTAACCCAAAACTGTCCAGGTTCATGCCGCGGTAATCTTATCCGGACCCACCAACCAGCTGGCTCATGTGCTAGCCGCCCTGATCAATTATTGACTTCCTTACGTACGCTATGCCTTGCTTATAGCGTACGCTATCTGTGGCTCGTAACGTACGTTATGCTTACTAGCTAGCGTAGGTTAGGACGTAGTTGCATGTACAAATTTACAAGGTTGTCATGATCATGCATATGAATACGAATATAAGAAAGATTATACTTCAATTATTGATATCACAGATTTGAATAATACAGGGTTCAAATACGGATGAAAATACTCAACAATTTATCCGGATATTACATACTCTCCATCTAAAAAGGAGTTTCGTCCCAAAACTTAAGACGAAAATAATTCTGGGTATCTGGACTTCATACTATCTTCCGTCTCCCAAGTGGCTTCTTCAACTCCGTGGCGCGACCATTGAACCTTAACCAAAATGATTGGTTTATTTCTCAATTGTTTTACTCGAATTTCGAGTATCTTGATCGGTTTTTCTTCAAACGTGCTATCCTTAGCGACATCGATCTCACCGAAATCAATGAATTGACTGGGATCTGATATGTACTTCCGTAACTGAGATACGTGGAACACATTATGAACGTGACTTAGCAATGGTGGTATTGCCAACTTGTACGCCAACTCTCCAACTCTTTCAAGAATCTCGAACGGCCCGATATATCTCGGACTCAGCTTTCCCTTCTTCCCAAAACAAAAAATTCCCCAAGTAGGAGAAACCTTTAAAAGCACGTGATCTCCAATACTGAACTCTAATGAGCGACGGCGCATGTTTGCATAAGATTTTTGCCGACTCTGGGCGGTCAACAGTCTTTCACGAATCAAGGCTACCTTTTCTTGCGTCTGTACGATCAACTCCGGTTCCGTCCCGATCAAGTCTATGAATCATCCCAACATAGGGGCGATCTACATCTCCTCCCGTATAATACTTCAAATGGTGCCATCTTAATAGAAGCATGCCAACTATTGTTGTATGTGAATTCAATCAGCGGTAAATGAACTTCCCAATCAGCTGACCAATCTAAGGCACTAGCTATCAGCATGTATTCCACTGTTTGAATAGTCCTCTAAGACTATCCGTCTGTCTGTCGATGATAAGTTGTGCTAAAGTTCAGCTCAGTTCCCAAGGCTTTATGAACTGCTTTCCAAAAATATGACACGAAGCGACTGTCTCGGTCAGAAATAATGGTCTTCGGCGTACCATGTAATCGGACTATCTCTGCAATACACACTCGTGCCAACTTCTCTGGTCCCCAAGTGTCCTTAATGCCCAGAAAATGAGCCGATTTGGTTAGACAGTCAACTATCACCCAAATCATGTTCATCCATATTCTGGTCTTCGGCATATTAGTGATAAAGTCCATCGATATGTCCTCCCACTTCCATTCAGGAATCGGGAGCGGCTTCAGCATTCCAGCAGGCTGTTGATGCTCGATCTTAACCTGCTGATAAATCAAACATTTCGAGACATAATCTGCTACGTCTTTCTTCATGTTGCCCCACCAGAAATTCTGCTTTAGATCCTTATACATCTTACTGGTGCCCGGATGGATAGAATAGGGCGTGCTGTGAGCTTCCTTCATGATTGTCTGTTTCAAAACATCGACATTGGGAACACAAAGTCGCCTCTGGAATCTCAAAACTCCATCATCATGAATTACGAATCCTGGGGCCTTTCCCTTACTCACTTCATCACGTAACCGAATCATCATAGGATCATCTAATTGCTTAGATTTAATTTCGTCGATTAACAATGAAGTTAATTCCAACACACACAGTTGTCCTTGGACTTTTTGCAACCATACTTCAATTCCTCCGCGAATCAATTCTCGTTGAATGCTGGGCTGGGAGGTGAGAGTCTCTAGCATTCGAATAGAAACAAGTTTGCGGCTTAATGCATCGGCCACTACATTTGCTTTGCCTGGATGATAAAGAATCTCCAAGTCATAGTCCTTAATCAATTCTAGCCATCTCCTCTGCCGCATGTTTAACTCTTTCTGACTGAAGATGTATTTGAGACTCTTATGATCCGTGAAGATCTGACAGTGAGTCCCGTACAAATAATGTATCCAAATTTTCAAGGTGAAAACAACAGCTGCCGACTCCAAATCATGTGTTGGATAATTTACTTTGTAGGGCTTCAACAGTCGTGACGCGTAGGCAATCACCTTCTCATCCTGCATCAGTACACACCTGAGACCTTGGTTTGAAGCGCCACTGTAAACTATGAATCCTCCAGTTCCCTGTGGTAGTGCTAAAATCGGTGCCGTCATCAATCTCTTCTTCAATTCATCAAAACTGGTCTAACACATCTCGTTCTACTCAAATTTTTGGGTCTTCTGCAGTAATCGAGTAATAGGGCTGGAAATTTTGGAAAACCCTTCCACGAACCGACGATAATACCCAGCAAGTCCTAAGAAACTCCTGACTTCCTTCACGTTCTTAGGAGACTTCCAATCCATAATTGCTTTGATTTTCTGGGGGTCTACTCGGACTCCTTCTGCTAATACCACATGACCGAGGAACATCACTTCTTTTAGCCAGAATTCACACTTAGAAAGTTTGGCATAAAATTGTTCACTTCTCAAGAGGTCCAAAACGATCCGTAAGTGTTGCGCATGCTCTTCCGGGCTCTTGGAATAAACCAGAATATCATCAATAAACACAACTACGAACTTGTCCAAATACTCTATGAACACTCGATTCATCAACTGCATGAATACGACAGGTGCATTAGTGAGACCAAACGGCATCACTACAAACTCATAGTGTCCGTAGCAAGTTCTGAATGCTGACTTCGGAACATCAGATTCCTTAATCCTCAGCTGATGATATCCCTATCTCAGATCGATCTTAGAAAATACTGTTGCTCCTTGCAACTGGTCAAACAAATCATCAATCCGTGGCAACGGGTACTTGTTCTTGATCGTCATCTTGTTCAGCTCTCGATAGTCAATACACAATCGAAGCGATAAATCTTTCTTCTGGACAAAAAGAACTGGTGCACCCCAGGGCAAAACACTTAGCTGAATATAGCCTTTGTCCAGTAACTCTTCCAGTTGCTTCTTCAATTCGTACATATCAGTAGGTGCCATATGATACGGTGTCTTGGAAATTGGTGTAGCTCCTGGTTCCAGCTCAATGGTGAACTCCACATCTCATTGTGGAGGTAGTCCAGGTAATTCGTCAGGAAACACATCCGGGAATTCGTTCACAACAGGAATGGATGAAAGTTCCACTTTTCCGTCTTCCTTCTTCATTGCGTAACACCAGTATCCAGTACAGCCCTGTTTTAGCAGTTTGATAGCTTTCATTGCTTTGATCATCTTTCCCAAGCTTCCTGGTCTCCATCCCTCGAACAATATTTCAGAACCATCTTCAGCTATCATAGATATATTCCTCTTCCGGTAGTTTACAATAGCTCCAAATCGATTAAGCCAATCATCTCCGAGAATCAGGTCGTCTCCTTGCATTTCTATCACAAACAGATTCGAGGGCCATTCTCTGCCTCCAATTAATATAGGAAAATCTCTAGTTTCTAAGTTTCCCACAATTCTCTCCCTACTCGGTAAACCCACAACATAAGGTTCATATTTATGAAAACAAGAAATGTTCAAACGGTTAACACAAGACAATGATATAAACGAATGTGTAGCCCCCATATCGAACAAAACACTAACTGGTTGAGAAAGAATCTGAACGGTACCCGATGCGACAGCAACATCCTGATCGTCTGCTCTCCTCATCTCATACAGGCGTGGAGGAATGGATCCGGCACTCGATGCCCCTTTTCGGTCGAACTGTCCTCTGCCTCGTCCGCGACCAAAACTCTGGGGTAGTTGGACACTCTACTGCGCCTGCTGAACACTTGCTTCTTTCTGAACCGGCTGCGTAGTACGAGCTCCATTTAACTTCGTGGCATCTTTGCAGAACATTGCACGATGCCCTTCTTGTCCGCAATCATAACATGTTACTGGAGTGTAAAACCCAGATTTTTGAACATGTTAAAATACCCTTTAATCTCGAATCTATAAAAGACGTTTAATTATTTAAAATATTGCATTACGATTATAACCTAAGTATTTAAATCGTTAACATTTGAACAAATTAATGTAATACGAATATAAGACTTATACTGAAATAATTTGTACACATTTAAAATTGTCACACGTTTTCTATTTTTTGTCCCTAGCTGAATGATATGTTGTACACAAATATATGGAATCGTGAATCATGTCAAGGTTCGTGATGGGTTTTAATTTGGCAAAGTCTTCCATCAAATCCCCATAATTTAGGCATTTCCCTTTTTGAAATTCCTCCCCACTCGCCTATATATATATATATATATATATATATATATATATATATATATATATATATATATATATATATATATAATATGGGGAAATTACAGTCAACTACCCTATTAGATGGTCTCTTTACACTTTAGTCCCTATTGTTTCATAAATTACAGCGAAGGACAAAAATCTGAATTGGTGTTGACTTCTATTAAAAAGACGAAAATACCCCTCTATTTACTTGAATAAAACATTTCTTTTAAAATACATTTCATATTAAACAAATAGCTTATAAGTTATTAAAGTGTTTGGCTAATACATTTCTTTTAAAAAATATTCTTTTTCAGAAAATAATTTTTTTCGAAATATAATTTTTTTCCGTAAAATATATTTTTTTCACAAAAATATTTTATTTTATTTTTTTCGAGAAAATAATTTTATTTTTTGAAAAACTAATATTTTTCAAGAAAATAATTTTATTTCGAAAAAATATTATTTTGCCAAAAATATTTTTCCTCCAAAAATATTTTTTTAATTTTTCGAAAAAACTATTTTTTTATTTTTTCGGAAAATAATTTTATTTTTCAAAATAATATTTTTTCAAGAAAATAATTTTATTTCGAAAAAATATTATTTTGCCAAAAAATATTTTTTCCTCCAGAAAATATTTTTTTTAATTTTTTCGAAAAAATATTTTTTTTTATTTTTTTTTCCAGAAAATATTTTTATTTTTTCGCAAAAATAATATTTTTTTCCAGAAAATAATTTAATTTCGAAAAAATATTATTTTGCCAAAAAATACCTTTTTCTCCAGAAAATATTTTTTTAATTTTTTCTAAAAAAATATTTTTTTTATTTTTTTCCAGAAAAATAGTTTTTGTTTTTCAAAAAATAATATTTTTTCCAGAAAATAATTTTATTTCGAAAAAATATTATTTTTCCCAAAAATAATTTTTTCTCCAGAAAACATTTTTTATTTTTTCGAACAAATAAAAATTCCATAAAATAATATTTTTTTCGAAAAGATAATTTTTTCCCAGAAAATTTTTTTTTTTTATTTTTTCGAAAAATAATATTTTTTCCCAGAAAATACTTTCTTTTTTGGAAAAAATATTTTTTTCTAGAAAGCTTGAAAATTTATTACACTGAAGTTCAAAGTGTTATATATATATATTACAATGAGGTCCAGCATGTGCCACCCACGTGAGGCGAAAAATAAATGGGTAAACAAAAAAAGGAAAAATAAAAGGACAAATTCGGTATATCAGTACTCTCTCTCCAGTGACATCATCTGAAAATTTGACTTTTGTCCTTCTTTGTAAATATAGTTTCTGGACAGTGCAAAGTTTGTCCTTCATTGTAATATCTGAAACAACAGGACCAAACTGTAATTAGACCATCTAAAAAGGTAGTCAGATGTAAATCGCCCATATATATATATATATATCACACACACATACTTCACAAAACTAAAAACCCTAAAACCTAAAATAAAAACGGCGGCTACCTAGTTCTCTACCATTCCCGTTCGATTGAGGCATGCACAAAGGAAGTCTTGGTGGTAGATTGAAGGTCTCGGGTGCGTTGGTATGATTAAACACATTATATGATGGCTTAAATGAATTCTGGAATTAAGACAGCTTGTATACTGTAATACCCGTACTTTTATTGACTGTTTGACTCTGTCATCCTCCTTATTTTGTCGCTCTGTGAATGCTTGGAGATGTTGTTGATATTGTTATTGAGTTTCGTATCTCGTTTGGTTCTTGATCATGTCGTTTAGACCTTGCGGGAATGTTCTGTGCCAGAGATATAGCGTACGCTAGGCCTAGGCTAACGCACGCTAATTCTGCTTGATTAGCGCACGCTAGCTCTGAGCCGTAGCGCGCGCTAAGAGGATCAGTCAGGTCAGAACCAGTATTTCGGACTGCTCTCTGGACTGGCGGATTAACGCACGCTAGGAGCTTGTTAGCGCGCGCTATCCATGGATAGTAGCGCACGCTAACATCCGTCCGTAGCGCACGCTACCGGGCTGGTCAGCAGAGGCAGTGAGGTTGCTAGGTTTTCTGGACTATCAGATAGCGTACGCTAGGCTTCGGCTAGCGCACGCTAAAGCTATTGCATAACGCACGCTAAACAATGGCGGTAGCGCACGCTAAGTTTTGAGCAGGGCAGAGACAGTGAGTTCTGGACTCCAGTACTGGATGCCATATTTTGGGCTAGCGCACGCTAGGGACAGACGATTAGCGCACGCTAACGGGGCCGACATAAGCCACTGGACTATCCGGTGACTTCGCTAGCACACGCTAATGAAGGAGGCGTAGCGTGCGCTAGACTGGACAGATATAAATATGGCAGTTGACTTTATTTTCGTCATTTCTCACCTTCTTCACTCCTTTTCGACGGGAATCACTCGGGAGAGGCGATCTTAGGCGATTGGAAGCGATCTTCCTTCTAACAACAATATATTTGGTTGGAGAACAAGGATTTCTCAACATCTAATTCCCCCTAACGTCCGAATCAAGGTAAAAATCCTTAGAACCCTACCTTTTGGGAATTTTGGGGTTTTTCGTAGATTCGTCCGATTTAACCGCTTTGAAGCTTGAGAACTTTGAGATTATGATGTATCTATACCGTATGCATGCCTTTCCTACGATTTTATGGTTTGGATTGTGCCGTTTTCGGACTTGTGAGATTTTGGACGATTTTCCAACCTCTAGTTGATTATCCGTATATCTTTATGAATCGTAGACGGGTTTCGGGGGTTTCTTCGTGTAATTTGAATATGGATAATTGATTATCATATTCCTTGCGAATCGTTTAGGTGCCGGAAGCGCGTTCTTGGACCTACCGAACTCATACCTTTTTCCATTCGATTTCTCGATGTCTCAAAGGCAAGTATACATTTATGATTGTACGTTCTCGACTTTGAAAGTAAGAAATATTGATGGCATATCATGAACGAACCATTTTTACGGCATTCATAGATATATTGTTGGCATGTAATGAACGAACCATTTTGACGGCATTCCTACATGTATCGGCGTATGAGGTGAACGAACCGTTTCTATGGCATTCACATACGTAACGGCGTATGAGGTGAACGAACCGTTTCTACGGCATTCACATACGTCTTATGAGATTTTAGTTATTCCGGAATACTAGTCTTGAATTGATGAATTGACGGATTACATTTACTTTATTGTCGAGGAGTATTGTGTTTCATATTGTTATACTTGCACTAGCTATTCGACGGCTAACCCCTTTATGGGGGAAATACGTTTCATGTATTTCAGGTTCCAGGAGAGCGGACAGGTGGGTACCGGGTCGGCATGAAGATGATGGGCAAGTGTGATACTGTGTTTTGTCTCCGGTTATTCTCTCGGATTCCTCCATTCAGTGTTGTTGTACTGGAATGGATTTTTTTAAATACTCGAGTATTGTATTTCAGTTTCCTTGATGTTCCGGCCTGTGTTGCCGAGGTATTGATTTGTGCAGTGATGTATATGGTTTCATTGGTTATGGTTTTGAATACCATTTGTATCGTCTTTCTTTCTATTGTATGTAGACCTTATCGGTCAAGTTTATAGTTCCGCGTATGTTTAGCCTTGTGGGTCCCACGGCGGGGCTCACGGCGCTGTAATATACCCTGAATAACTTGGGGGTGTTATAGAATATGGTATCGGAGCTTAGGTCTATGGATACCTAGGCTGTCGGTCTTTTGGGTCGATCGAGTCGTTAATTGTCCGCAGTATCACTACTCTGCCATCATCACAGTGCGACCGGTACTTGTAAGACCTCTCACTCTTCTGGTGTTTCCTTATTCGTTTTGCTTCCTTTTATCGGTATTCTTGAGAATTGGACACTTTGATGACGCGCGATTAAATTGTGCTTACGTGACTTGTGTGTTCTTCAGTATGTCAGCCGGTAGGGGCCGTGGCCGTGGTCGTGGCCGTGGACGAGGAAGAGGTCGTGGCGCGGCCGTTTCCATCAGTTCAGTTGCGGGGTCGACCAACCCCAGTTTGTCGAACTCGGTGCATCCCGACACCGAGAGTCAGCACGACCAGTCAGACGGTCAGGGGAACAACGCGGACGTTGGAGTGGCGAATGCACTTCAACAATTGGCTACTCAAATGACTATTTTGGCCCAAACTGTTCAGATGAATAACCCGAACCCAAACACGGATGCCTTGCTTCAGAATGTAATCCGTATGCACCCTCCACAGTTTGGCGGTGCCACAGACCCGTTAGGCTGGGAAGACTGGCTAGCGGAATTAGAGAAGATTTTCGAGGCGGTTGATTGCCCCGAGGTGAGGAAAGTACCAATTGCTCAGTATTTCCTCACTAAGGAGGCCGCTACTTGGTGGAAGGTCATCCAGCCACAGGATCATATTGCCTCGTGGGATGAGTTTAAGGAGCTCTTGGAGGCCGAGTTTTGTCCTTGGCCGGTACGAGAGAGCCGAATCCGGGCCTTCTTCGAGACTAAACCACAAGATATTCCCGTTTCGCAGGCGATCGTGGAGTATAACCAACAATTGATCCATGTGAAGGATCAAGTGCGTAACGAGCGTGATAAGATCCATTATTTTGATATGCGGATGAATTTGGATTTACGGCGGTACATGGCCGGATTTGCTTGTACCACACTTAAAGAGTATCGAGACAGAGATTTGGCCCATGATATGTTGAGCCACGACAATGATACCGTTGAAGAACCGAAGAAGCAGAAAGTCGGGGGAAATTTTTCTGGCTCTAAGGGTGGCAACTTTCAGAAGTCACAGACGACCAACCGTTTTGCCGGACAGTCGTCACGTTCTAATAAAGGGAAGAAGGGTTACCGTCCCACTCCGGGTACCTCAAATCGCACAGTGACTTGCTATAATTGTGGTCGTCCAGGCCACTTTAGTTCGGAATGCTACTTTCCACTATTAAAGTGTCACACGTGTGGTCAGATGGGGCATAGAGCGGTTTACTGTTCCGAGCCGAATCAGACTTTGGACACTCGGGCTTCTGCCCCAACACCTCTTGATCAAGGTATTAATCAGCGACAATCTTTTGGTCAACCTCAGCAGAATTTTGGCAGGGGCCGGGGACGGGGTCAGAATGCTGGAGGGGGAAACTCTAGCGTCGGTTCGGTGCAACCACGAGTTTATGAGATGCGTCGAGCAGACGAACCCGACGCGGCGGTGGCTTCAGGTACCATTCATATCCTATCTCATCCAGTCCGTGTACTTTTTGATTCGGGTGCTACACATTCTTTTATTTCTTTGGAGTGTGTACGCCGTTTGAATATAACTTGTCTGACTACTTGCGATCCCTTCATCGTGAGACTGCCTAGTGGGGATAGAATTGTGGGGAACCGGGAGATTAGAGATTTCCCGGTGATTATATCCGGTATGGATTGGTTATCGAATTTAATTGTAGTTGATATGGAAGGCGAGGCTGTGATCCTCGGCGAGGATTGGCTTGATAGTCATCAAGCGATTATGAACTACCGTACTAAGGTTATCACCATGATGACTAAAGACGGATCTGAGTACTCATTTTTGGGGCGTAAGTCGGGACTATCCAAGTTACTTATCAGTGCCATGAAGGCCGTAAAACTTTTGAATAAAGGTTGTGCGGGCTATTGGTGTTATGCCTTGAAAACGGAAGGAAATGAAATTGATTTCTCTTCGATTCCGGTTGTTAGTGAGTACCCCGATGTTTTTCCGAATGACCTCCCGGGATTACCGCCAGATCGAGAGATAGAATTTACTGTGGACTTGGAGCCAGATGCGGCTCCGATTTCTAAAGCACCTTACCGGATGGCACCTTCCGAGATGCAAGAATTGAAGAATCAATTGGGAGAACTTCTGGAAAAAGGGTACATCAGACCGAACGCCTCGCCGTGGGGCGCGCCTGTTCTTTTTGTGAGGAAGAAGGATGGTTCACTACGTTTGTGCATTGACTACCGTGAGCTGAACAAAGTAACTATCAAGAACAAGTATCCTTTGCCACGTATAGACGATTTATTTGATCAATTGCAAGGGGCTGCAGTTTTCTCGAAAATTGATTTAAGATCCGGGTATTATCAACTCACGGTGAGGGAGTCAGACGTCCCGAAGACGGCATTTCGGACGTGATATGGGCATTATGAATTTGTAGTTATGCCTTTTGGGTTGACGAATGCACCGGCAGTTTTCATGCAGTTAATGAATAAGATATTCATAGAGTACCTCGACAGATGTGTAGTCGTCTTTATTGACGACATCTTGATCTACTCTCGAGATAAGGAGGAACATGCCCGACACCTGCGTTTGATATTAGACATTTTGAGAACCGAGCACCTCTATGCAAAATTCTCGAAATGTGAATTTTGGTTGGAAGAAGTTATGTTTCTCGGCCATGTGATTTCGGCCGAAGGGGTTCGTGTAGACCCGCAGAAGATCGAGGCAGTGCTAGATTGGGCACCGCCTAAAAATGTTAAGGAGGTTCGTAGCTTTTTGGGCCTTGCTGGGTATTACCGTCGGTTTGTCGAGGGGTTCTCGAAACTCGCTCGACCGCTTACGAAATTACTCCAGAAGACCGAAAAGTTTGTTTGGACGGATGAGAGACAGCAGAGCTTCGATGAACTGAAGAGACGTTTGACTTCAGCTCCAATTTTAACTTTACCACATGGTAGCGAGGGCTTTGCCGTCTACAGTGACGCTTCGGGTCAAGGCCTGGGCTGTGTTCTTATGCAGCATGATAAGACAATAGCTTTTGCGTCACGACAACTAAATCCTTATGAGATGAATTATCCTACTCACGATTTAGAGTTGACCGCAATTGTCTTCGCACTCAAGATTTGGCGACATTATTTGTATGGTTCGCCGTGCCGGATTTATACCGATCACAAGAGCCTGAAATATATTTTCAGTCAGAAGGAGCTGAATATGAGACAGAGGCGTTGGTTAGAGTTGATAAAGGATTATGATTTGGAAATTCTTCACCACCCCGGAAAAGCTAATGTCGTTGCAGATGCTTTGAGCCGCAAAGCGGCATCTTTTCAAATGCTCGAGGTTCTTACACCTCAGACGAAAATTCGTCAGGACTTAATTGAGCAAGGGATAGAAGTTTGGCTTCAACGAGTACAGGGGCAGCTGTGTACTCTCGAAATTACTTCGTCTTTAGTTGATGACATCAAAGGGAAGCAGTGGAGTGACCCGATGATTTCTCAACTGAAGGAAGATGTAATTAAAGGAAAAGCTCCTGGCTTTATGGTACACGAGGATAGTATTCGAGATTTAGGCGGGCTTTGTGTTAGAGCGATTTAGAGTTGAGACAGAGAATTCTCCGAGAAGCGCATGCTACGCCTTACTCAATCCACCCTGGGAGGAGTAAGATGTACAAAGATTTGAAGCGTAATTTTTGGTGGAATAACATGAAGAAGGATGTTACGGAGTTTGTACTACGGTGCTTGACGTGTCAACAAGTCAAGATCGAACATCAACGACCAGCGGGGTTGTTGAAACCGCTTCCCATTCCCGAGTGGAAGTGGGAAGACATTTCTATGGATTTCATCGCTGGCATGCCGAGAACTCGAGACGGAATGAATATGATTTGGGTAATTGTCGATCGGCTGACCAAGTCTGCACACTTTTTGGGTATTAAGGATACTTGGGGACCGGATAGACTAGCTCGAACTTTTATTGCTGAGATTGTGAGGCTACACGGTGCCCCCAAAACCATTGTTTCTGATCGAGACGGCCGTTTCGTATCGCACTTTTGGCAGGCCGTTCATCAGGCTTTGGGTACTGAATTGAGATTGAGCACTTCTTTTCATCCTCAGTCGGATGGACAGACGGAGAGGATGATTCAGACGTTGGAAGATATGTTACGGGCTTGTGCCTTAGATTGGAGTAATGATTGGGAGCTTCACTTGCCGTTGATTGAGTTTGCTTACAATAATAGTTGGCATGCGTCGATCCAAATAGCACCCTTCGAGGCACTTTATGGTAGGCGATGTAGGTCGCCATTATGTTGGGACGAGGCTTCTGAGCTAGTTGGGACGGAGACGGATATGTTGATGGAGACTAAGGAAAAGATTACTATTATCCGGGACCGATTACTAGCTGCCCAGAGTCATCAGAAATCTTATGCTGATACTCGTCGTCGACCCTTGGAGTTCGAAGTGGGGGATCATGTCTTACTCAAGGTGTTGCCGACCCGTGGAGTTTTCCGCTTCGGGAAAAAGGGGAAACTTAGTCCGAGGTATATCGGACCTTTCGAGATTTTGGACAGAGTTGGAGATTTAGCTTATCGCTTGGCGTTGCCTCCAGCTTTGAGTCACGTCCATAGTGTTTTTCATGTGTCTCAGTTGAGAAAGTACGTACCGGATCCAAGCCACATCATCGACTACGGTGAGATTGACGTAGCCGAGGATATTACCTTTCCGGAGAGACCCGTGAAGATCCTTGAGCGTCGCGAGAAACAACTTCGGCATAAGACCATTCCACTGGTTAAAGTGCAATGGTCGAGACATGGAGTCGAGGAGGCAACTTGGGAGACGGAAGAGAAGATGCGGGTTGAATATCCCGAACTATTTATTTCTTAAGTTTCGGGATGAAACTTCTTTTTAGAGGGGAAGAATGTAATACCCGTACTTTTATTGACTGTTTGACTCTGTCATCCTCCTTATTTTGTCGCTCTGTGAATGCTTGGAGATGTTGTTGATATTGTTATTGAGTTTCGTATCTCGTTTGGTTCTTGATCATGTCGTTTAGACCTTGCGGGAATGTTCTGTGCCAGAGATATAGCGTACGCTAGGCCTAGGCTAACGCACGCTAATTCTGCTTGATTAGCGCAAGCTAGCTCTGAGCCGTAGCGCGCGCTAAGAGGATCAGTCAGGCCAGAACCAGTATTTCGGACTGCTCTCTGGACTGGCGGATTAACGCAGGCTAGGAGCTTGTTAGCGCGCGCTATCCATGGATAGTAGCGCACGCTAACATCCGTCCGTAGCGCACGCTACCGGGCTGGTCAGCAGAGGCAGTGAGGTTGCCAGGTTTTCTGGACTATCATATAGCGTACGCTAGGCTTCGGCTAGCGCACGCTAAAGCTATTGCATAACGCACGCTAAACAATGGCGGTAGCGCACGCTAAGTTTTGAGCAGGGCAGAGACAGTGAGTTCTGGACTCCAGTACTGGATGCCATATTTTGGGCTAGCGCACGCTAGGGACAGACGATTAGCGCACGCTAACGGGGCCGACAGAAGCCATTGGACTATCCGGTGACTTCGCTAGCGCACGCTAATGAAGGAGGCGTAGTGTGCGCTAGACTGGACAGATATAAATATGGCAGTTGACTTTATTTTCGTCATTTCTCACCTTCTTCACTCCTTTTCGACGGGAATCACTCGGGAGAGGCGATCTTAGGCGATTGGAAGCGATCTTCCTTCTAACAACAATATATTTGGTTGGAGAACAAGGATTTCTCAACATCTAATTCCCCCTAACGTCCTAATCAAGGTAAAAATCCTTAGAACCCTACCTTTTGGGAATTTTGGGGTTTTTCGTAGATTCGTCCGATTTAACCGCTTTGAAGCTTGAGAACTTTGAGATTATGATGTATCTATACCGTATGCATGATTTTCCTACAATTTTATGGTTTAGATTGTGCCGTTTTCGGACTTGTGAGATTTTGGACGATTTTCCAACCTCTAGTTGATTATCCGTATATCTTTATGAATCGTAGACGGGTTTCGGGGGTTTCTTCATGTAATTTGAATATGGATAATTGATTATCATATTCCTTGCGAATCGTTTAGGTGCCGGAAGCGCGTTCTTGGACCTACCGAACTCATACCTTTTTCCATTCGATTTCTCGATGTCTCAAAGGCAAGTATACATTTATGATTGTACGTTCTCGACTTTGAAAGTAAGAAATATTGATGGCATATCATGAACGAACCGTTTTTACGGCATTCATAGATATATTGTTGTCATGTAATGAACGAACCGTTTTGACGGCATTCCTACATGTATCGGCGTATGAGGTGAACGAACCGTTTCTACGGCATTCACATACGTAACGGCGTATGAGGTGAACGAACCGTTTCTACGGCATTCACATACGTCTTATGAGATTTTAGTTATTCTGGAATACTAGTCTTGAATTGATGAATTGACGGATTACATTTACTTTATTGTCGAGGAGTATTGTGTTTCATATTGTTATACTTGCACTAGCTATTCGACGGCTAACCCCTTTATGGGGGAAATACGTTTCATGTATTTCAGGTTCCAGGAGAGCGGACAGGTGGGTACCGGGTCGGCATGAAGATGATGGACAAGTGTGATACTGTGTTTTGTCTCCGGTTATTCTCTCGGATTCCTCCATTCAGTGTTGTTGTACTGGAATGGATTTTTTTAAATACTCGAGTATTGTATTTCAGTTTCCTTGATGTTCCGGCCTGTGTTGCCGAGGTATTGATTTGTGCAGTGATGTATATGGTTTCATTGGTTATGGTTTTGAATACCATTTGTATCGTCTTTCTTTCTATTGTATGTATACCTTATCGGTCAAGTTTATAGTTCCGCGTATGTTTAGCTTTGTGGGTCCCACGGCGGGGCTCACGGCGCTGTAATATACCCTGAATAACTTGGGGGTGTTACATATACTTGAATTTGTGAATGAGATTGGTCATGATATATAATGATTCAATTCAGTTTCTTTTGATAAAAATCTAGTTTTATGTCTTAATTAAGTTCTCCAATTGGTTTGGAGTGATTTCGAGTTGTTTTGGTCGTGTTTTTTATTTTTGTGTGATTAAGTGTTGAATCTGAAATTCGGGAGACTGAAATCAGTCCACTTTGTCGATTTTTGATTCAAAAACTATAATGAGTTGGGCCATGAAACTCTTAAGTATGTAACTTCTATATGATTAGTAATACCATGAATGTTTGGGAATTTTTCCTAGATGTTTTGGTAGGTCGTTGAGGCGGATACTTTTTGGGTACAACTGCAGGTAGGTTTTCTGAATAGTCTGAGTTTGAGTATTTTTCGTGTGGGGTTAAGCTAACTAATAAATTCTGGGAAAATTTATGTGGGTTCTAAATACATTGAAGTACCTATGTAAAATTTTGTGAATTTTACTTTTGAGTTCTGATGTGGTTCAAAAATTCGTCAAGCTGTAACTTGTTCATAGATAAAAGCTGATAAAAAAAGGTTAAAAGGCTAATAAAGGTTAGGGTTGTATTGAATTTATCTCCAGGTATGCTGTCAGGTTTTTGGGTCATATTCAAAAAGGGGTCCATTTTAATGATACCAACTTGTTTTTGAGTGATTCTTGAGTCTAAAATTAAGTTCTGGAAAAGTACTTTCTGAATATGTAAGTCTTGTAATTTTTAGAAGTCGAGAGAATGTATTTTCTGATTTTACAAGTTCAAGTGTCAAACCTGTCAATTAGTAATACGAATTTTAACCTTGGTTTATGACTTTTGTTTTGAAATCAGTAAGTAATCATTAACTTAAATTAGACAGGGCTTAAATATAAGATGTGTTTGGCCTCTGTGATTTTTGGTGGAATTTTTAGAGTAGCAAATCATGGTCTCTTAATTGCTTACTTTTTGAGTCTCAGATCTGTCACCGAATCTGGACTAGTTTTGATAAGAAATTTTTGTTCTATAGCTATACTACCTGGAAATTCTACAAGAAATATACAAAGTAGAAAACATATGTACCTACCTGGGGTAATTTTTCTAAGGCTCCAAGAGGTGCACAAGTATACTTTAAAAATCCGGAAACGTGATACATATTTTGATATTAAAAGCTGAGTTTTCTTAAAAAGGTGGTTACACACTCAAAGTCTATTATATTACTAAAATGAGTAACCAAATTCATTTGGACTTAAAGTAATACTTGGTTATTGATCCGTATAGGTTCCGTGAAGCGAGAGTGATCCTGTATCTTGTGATCCATCTATCTTTGTTTACTTTTGCTGTTGAATAAGGTACAGATATTCCGTACTCTTTCAGCAGGAGTACAACTATTTTCTCTCTCATGACCTTTCTCTCTCTTCTATATTATTTGCCTATCTTATTTTGGACTATTCATATTCGAACTCTTCATTTGAACCTTGACATTGCATCTTTGATTTGATATATGTGAACTGAACCTTTGATATTAGCCCTTTGATTATTCGAACCTTTGATATTGAACTTTGACTATATGAATAAGACCTACACTTTGATTTGGACTTGTACTTTTTGACCCTTCAATATTTACCCATGTATTATCTGTTCCCAGTTATGGGGGGTCCATGACTGTAGCATTGATGCACCAATGTTATGACTCTAGTGTGGTTGGAGAGATGTACCACATCGTCCCTTATCTGCTATCTGCTATGGCCATTATTATGATTATGAATTGTTTGCAGGGGCGTATGGATGCATCCTAGATTTGTTTGTTATTTGTTTGGGCTACTATGATGATACGGATACATATTATATTTATTTTGTGATTGGGCATGCGTGCATGCAGTCCCTTCACATTTGGGAGTTGATCACTCCATTGGGCTACTATTTGTTTGGATATTTGTTTGGGCTTGGGATAAAATACTGAATCCACATTCATACACTTTATTAAACTTTGATATCCTTTTGATTATCCATTGACACCATATGTATTCTATCTTCGAATTCCTTTGATTATCTTATCTCGTTTGATCTGTTTTGTTATTTGCTTTATATCTGTTCACTGAGCTTTTTATGCTCAACCACTTTTCTTCTCCATGCGGCAGGTACTTAAGCTAGGAGCGGGGTTATTAGCATGGGGATGAGAGAGAGTGGATTACCCTATAGCTTTTTTTTAATAATGAACTTTATTTCCTTATCGTTATTTCCGAATTTCGGACATTTGTATCGTACTCTCTTTTGTTCGGTTTCGGGGACACTTGGTGTTGTTTTAGTCCCTTTTTGATACTCTTTTGATAATTTTTATTTAAGACTTCAGCTATTTGATTTGAATCTGTTATATCTGATATGTCACCATAAAGTGACGCTTCTACCCTTGCCGGGTTGGGACGTTACATGGAGAATGGAGACAATCACGCCAGAGGTGTCCTGGGCGTCCACAATTAAAACAGTTCTTGACTACATCTGTTTGTGCTGATACTGCTCTGAAGTTCTTTCCACCCTTGGATGGATGCGGGGGTCTCTTGAATGAATGAAAGGATGACTGGGCCTTGTGGGGCCCGCTGCTCTTGTGCTCCATGAAATTACCAGAGTCTTTCTGTTTCTTGGACTCTGAGAACTTTTCTATGGTCGCTTCCTTTATTTCATACGCCAACGCTTTGTCCTGATACTGACGGAGAGTGGTGCATTCGAAACCTGACATGTACCTCTGTATCTCCAGTTTCATTCTCATGTCGAAGTGGATCATCATTCTTGCATCGGTTCTGACCAGGTGTCGAACAAACGCCAGTTGCTGATTAAACGTCTTAATCACCCGAGATACTGGCACGTCTGAAGGCTGTGCGGAGAAAAACTCTCGAACCTTAGCTTCCCTCACCGGATGGGGACAGTACTGAGCTTCCATCATCAATTTAAATTCTCCCCAGTCGGCATCATGATCTATAGGTCGGATGGCTTCCCACCACTCGGACGCTTCCCCTGTCACAAAGTGCTGGGAAATAGAGGCTCTCCGGTCGGCTGGGTAGTTAATCCCGGTGAATATTTTCTCCAGCTCCTTCAACCAGTGGTCCCATGTCGGTGTCTCAGAAAAACCATCGAATTTTGGCGGTTGCATCTTCGCCACTTCCTGTAGCCATTGGTCTCCTCGATTTCCCAAGTGTGGGATACCTTGTTGTCTATCTCCCGGTTGCAATCCTACTGCCACTGGCATTTAGTCCACAACCTGAGCAAACTGGGTCATCTGGTTGACCACCTGACGAAGGATGTCGGGAACACCAGGTTCTGGTTCGTTGTTAGTAGATTATTGTGGCTCGCCTGAGCTGTGGCTAGCCTGATTTGAAGGTGAAGCTTCTCTCTCAGCATTCCTACGTCTGCATCCACGACCACGACCTCATCCACGTCCTCCTCTCAACATACTGTAAGCATAATTACTCAATATAAAGGGAATAATATTGTTCTAACGGACAAGTATAAAGAGGTACAACATATAAAGGATGAGATAGAGTTTAGGAACTTACAACCACCGCTCGCACGAAGACGTAGGCACTACAGTGATGTTATTCACGGCCAGTTACCTCAAAAGACATACACGACCCCTATTTTAACCCAACGGCCAAGATATCCATAATCTTAGCTCCAATACCATATTATGTAACACCTTCGATATATTCAGGAGTATTACAGCGCCGTAAATCCTTTAGGTAAGAATTTACAAGGCTGAAGGAACAAAACGACAATAATAAATACCAACACATAATGGCGACAGAAATAAAATACCGCAAGTCGGAAATAGTACTGAAGATACAAACATCTAACATTAAATTATTAATACATGACCAAATTCAACATCAAAAAAGATAGCGTACTCGAGTACTTAATTAAAACAACACAAAAAATTGACAATCAATCCGGCCAGAACATCACTCTGTACTCGTCATCATGCAGCTCTAGTGGTTGTTTTCCCACTCTCCTCGAACTTGAACATAAAACAAATGTTCACCCCCGAAGGGGTTAGCACAACGATGCTAGTACAAGTACGATAATTATACAACAAGGATTTATTCATCAAATCCTTAAATAAGAACGCCAATATTATCAATCATAACCATGACAAGTTTCTCCAATGAGAAATAACAACAACACGTAACATATCATAACAATCTCAATATACTCGTGGTATTCCAGCGATCCAGCGCACACGACTATAGATTCCTATGATGATCCCATCAGACCAACGCATGGTGAAAATACCTGTCCAACGATCCAGCGCACACAGCTATAGATTCCTATGATGATCCCGTCAGACCAACGCATGGTGGACAATTAACAAGTATGCACAATACAACAATAACATATCCGACATTAATACGCACAATTAAAATTAAAGTACTTGCCTCGATTTGACGACAAGAATAATACTTCGACGGGTATCAATACACTCGAAGGTCGCCCCTTTGATCAATCAGGTAGCAAAACTCGGACCTTAAACAAAAGAAATAATATAAAGTTCATCTTACGTCGAGTAATTAACGTACGGACATCTAACATTCCAAACTACGGCCGAAAGTTCAACATTACGAATCCTGACTGTACTCTTCATAACGTACGTTACACACCCACGTAGCATACGTTAAGTCTGTACGTTGTTGGAATATTTATTCCACACATTATTTAAGTTGTGTTTTGATGATTAAAGTTTCTAAACAACAAAACAACATCGAGGCGAAGCAAAACAATGAAGCAGACGAAGACGCAAAAAGTTGCAATCTGGACTGCACTAGCGCACGCTAAGGCATATATGTTAGTGCACGCTAACGAGGAGTAATCTGCATTCCAGCCATGTTTCGAAGTAAGCTGCAGTGAAGTCAGCTGATGGGATAGCGCACGCTACACGTTACCATTAACGCACGCTATCGAGCCTTGTTACCGTTGTGAAAGAATTCAAACACAGAATAACGTATGCAATGAAGTCAGCATTAGCGCACGCTACAAAGTATGATTAAGTAAGATGTTTGAATCAAGTCAATCCGAACGTTGGGAAAAGCAGGTCAAAGTCAGCATATCAAACGGATACTTTGACAATCCATGCAATGGATATATTGGATTAGCGCACGCTACAATGTGTTATTAACGCACGCTAATATATTGGATTAGCGCACGCTACAATGTGTTATTAACGCACGCTAATACAAGAAGGTTACGTACGTAAGGCAGAAGGCATAAAGTACGCTAAAGAAGAAACAAAGCTACTGGACTAAAACTGGAATTATCTAGCGCACGCTACAAAAGAAAGCTAGCGCACGCTAGCAAGTCAAAACAGCCAGCAACGGCTAGTTTGTGGGAAATGCCTATAAATACCATCCCTATGGTATTGTTTGAGTACAACAACTTCAAGCAAACGAGTCATACATCTGAGAATCATATACTTACATTGTTGTTGTAATATTGAGCTTATATTGTTAGTTTGAGTGTTTATACATTCAACATTATACACGAGAGGTAAAAGAAAAGATACGATTGGATTCGGTGTTATTAGGATCAAGTATCCGGCATTGTTAGAATCGCAATCGATATCTAAGTGAGGTTTATCTAGTACCCATAGAAAGCTAGAGTGGTTGATTCCTTATCCAATAGAAAAGGAAAAACAGTTTTACTCGGACCGATAGAAGACGAGCTTGTAACGGTAATCCCTCGACCGATAGAAGAGATGCGTAGAGGTTTTGATCTTAAGCCTAAGGAAAAAGATACATCGAGAGAGGATGTAGGCTTCGTTAATAGCCGAACCTCTATAAATCCTTGTGTGATTTATTTTCCGCAATTTATTTACGCTTCCGCACAAACGGCGCAAATATCCGATCCCGTTCCCAACATACGTTAGCGTACGTAAGCTCCGAAGCCTAACATACGCTAAGCATGTTTGGCAGTTCTCTTCTCTGATCAGATGACTGACTCGTCTGATGATATAACGTATGTAATGCATGATGTTTAACGTACGTTATACTCACAAACATATTTCTCATACGAAAAAGAATGATCCAAAGGTGTTTGATATCTTCGAATTTCAAGGATAAGCATGTCATCATAATACCTTACTCCAATATCGATTATGAGTTCATATGTTCAGTTCGGATAATCTATGGTTGATACACTTGTTACCAATATCATCGTTTCATTCAAACTGTCCAACGATCCAGCGCACACATCTATAGATTCCCATGATGATCCCGTCGGACCAACGCATGGTGGAAAATTAACAAGTATTCAGAATACAACAATAACATATCCGACATTAATACGCACAATTAAATTAAAGTACTTGCCTTGATTTGACGACAAGAATAATACTTTGATGGGTATCAATACACTCGAAGGTCGCCCCTTCGATCAATCACGTAGTAAAACTCGGACCTTAAACAAAATAAATAATATAGAGTTCATCTTACGTCAAATAATTAACGTACGAACATCTAACATTCAAACTACGACCGAAAGTTCAACATTACGAATCCTGACTGTACTCTTCATAATGTACGTTACACAACCACGTAGAGTACGTTAAGTCTGTATGTTAGCGTACGTAAGCTCCGAAGCCTAACGTACGCTAAGCATGTTTGGCAGTTCTCTTCTCTTATCAGATGACTAACCCATCTGATGATGTAACGTACGTAATGCATGATGTTTAACGTACGTTATACTCACAAACATATTTCTCATACGAAAAAGAATGATCCAAAGGTATTTGATATCTTCGAATTTCAAGGATAAGCATGTCATCATAATACCTTACTCCAATCTCGATTATGAGTTCATATGTGTAGTTCAGATAATCTATGGTTGATACACTTGTTACCAATATCATCGTTTCATTCAAACTCCATCATGAAGATTAGCTAGTAAATCCAACTTACAAGATATGACAAAACCTTCAACGTTCATCCTCCTAGGTTCGTCTAACAAAAGTGATATTAATACCAAGTCATGATCATTATGAAAACACCATCCAATGAGGATTTATCAATCTCAGAAAACTTCCCTTACTTGTTTATCATAACAAGATTCGAACTATAATGCTCCTAATAATGGCAACTTAAGCATAAATACTCCAACTACCTAAAACATGATGTTCGGTTAAATAAGTCATTTATGGAACCTAATAATCTCGGTAATATGTTCATAACATCCTTAAGAATATGAATTCAAGGTTGGATATAGCATTAACATACCTAATGTGGAGAAAACTGTAATACCCGCAATTTCGATTTCCGGTAATTTTCTTTTTTTGGCGGAAGTCCGTTTTAACGACTCGTTCATGACCGTTTGTCATTTCGAGAATGATTAATTCTTCACTTTTTGTCATCCGAGTTCATTTCGGTATCGTTTTGTTGAGTTCCGTGTTCTTAAGCGGCTTTTCCGCACTTGAGTTCGATTCTTGCGAATCTCGTCCGAAACTGTTGTTTCGAATTTCTCGTAAGTTCATTTAATGTTATTATTCGTGTTGCGAGCTTTGGCTTGATGTTTCGATGGTGTATCGTGTATTTCAGATGTTTTGGGCTATTTTCGTAATTTCCCAAAGTTTGGGGTAATTACTTTTCGTTGTCGAATTTCGAGCCTTTGTGTGGTCGGAATCGTGTGTTCTCTTAGTGCTAGAAATCGTATTTGCGAGTACTTCGTAACCGTATCTTTGTTTCGTATTCAGGTTCGGGTTTCGGGGTCGTCTGGGCCGTCGGAGTTGGTCCCGGCCGAGTCATGGCCGGGCAGGTTGGGCCCAGGCCGGCACTGGCCGAGTTACAGCCGTAAGGTGCCGGATACGGCCGTAAGGTGCTAGGCAGGTTCCGGACGAATGCCGGTTACGGACGTAAGGCGTGATCGGGTACGGCCGTAAGGTGTTGGGCAGCATCCGGACGAATGCCGGTTATGGCCGTGAGGTCTGCCGGTTACGGCCGTAAGTGGTCGGCAGGATGCTGGGCAGTATATATATGATCGAGCATATGGGTTTACACCCATTTTTCTCATCCCTCTCATTTCCTTCCGCGGCTGGGGCTTGGAGTACGTGATTAGATGTTGTCTATCTATCAATCCACGAAGTTCTTGAGTTTCTAACTGTTGTTGCCCAAAATATTATCCTGAGATACATATTGTTGGAATGGATGGACAACAAACAATGTTGCGGGAGCACGTCCATGGGAATGGAAATAACACAAGATTTGTCGGGTTTGTTAGGCCCGGGCTTGAATGCTCTCACGAGATGTTATTAATACGAATACGTTTGAGTACAAATATTAATGTAAGAATGCGATTACAATGAGTGTAAAAGATCCTAGTTATCTAGCTCTTGAGCGAAGCTCTGTGTGTTCTTGTTCTCATTTCTGCTGACCGTCTTATGGGTTAAGTGGTCTCGAGAGTGAGAGAGAAAGATGTCCGAAGTGTATAGCATTGCCAAGAGAGAAAGCCAACTTATGAGTTGAGAGTCTAACCCTTTTTTCCGTTGCTAGAGGCTCCCTATTAATAGGATTGGCCGTAGATGGGAGATCGCCTCCTATATTATAATAAGGGGGCGATCGCCTTTTAGCACATGGGTTGGTTGCCTTAAAGTCTGCGGCTGCTGCTGGCAGCCAGCTGTGCGGTCCAATGAGAAGTCCGCACGCGTCCTGAGTCGCTGTCCGGGAGGTCTCACTTTGCACCTTTCGGCGGGTCTGTCGGTAGGTGAGCAGATGGTGACAGGCTGTGGTCAACGATCCATGTTCTACGGCGCCTTTTTTGGATCTGCACGTGGGTCTCTGTCCTGAGCTTCGGCCTTCGCCTACTAGATGGATGCTGGCCTCGCATGGCATGAGGCGGTCGTCCTTGGCGGGCACCAGAGTCGATCGCCAAGTGCCAAGAGACGATCACCTTGGATGTCGATCACTTGGCACTGGGTCCTAATCTGGGTCCTTCGATCAGCAGGTCTGCCATTGGTCTACTTGACTCTGGTTCGGTCGCCCGGTCTCTGCGCCGATCGCCTGTTGAGATGTATAAATCTCGACACAACAATTGCCCTTCAGCTTGCTCCGATGTTGAAGACATGGGGTGAGGTGGTTCTTACCGGCGATCATTGAGGATAAAGACGGTCGATCCGTTGAGCGGACTTTGGTTTCGGATTTGGGCGATCTGATTGTTTGGCGAGATATCTTCGGTCTTGTACCTGCAATTTTCAAGTTTGCTGATCCCTCGTGGAAAGCTGATTGTTTCGTCGTTGAGGAATCGTGCACAGTCGTGGAGTTCGATGGACCGACCTCCATGACCGTGTCTTACGCGCGAGCGACATTCCAACTGTAGGTTTGTCTCGTGACTCATTTTATTGTGAGGGTCCTCCACTAGGCTACGCCCGCCTCTATTTAAACGAAGGGCGTACGGTCTCGATCTGGAGGAGTCCTTGCGCGGGGCGTCGTCGAATTAATCGACTCCACGTCCGCGGCTTGTTAGCACTTTTCTACCTCGGATCGTCATGTTAGATGGCAATCCTCGATGGTATACGTTGTGACGGGGGTAGGGACGCGTCGCATTGTCCGTGTCCACCAAGTTAGATGATGAACCTTTGGCGGGCGAGCGTGTCCACTGATTTGTTTGGAGGGTCCTTCGGCTACGCCCGCCTCGTATTTAAACGAAGGGAGAGCAATCGCAGCCCAAAGGAACCTTGCATGGCCGAAGCATTCGGTTCCATCGACTCCCAGGACCATGGCTGCACTCTTCTACCTCGGATCGTCAAGTTAGATGGCGATCCTCGACGGTATACGTTGTGCGGGGGAGGCGATCTCGTGCCTTAGTCCATCATGTTAGATGATGAACTGTAGTTGGCGAGCGAGTCCTCCATTTTTGGAGATGTTGCTTGATTCTGGCGATCATGTTGGAAGACTGATGATCGTCGTTCGGTCGCCGATCGCGTTGCTCATAGGTGAAAAAGTAATCTTTGCCTGGCAAAAAAGTTTGTGGCCTTGGCGCGGAATATTGCGTAGGTCGGGGGGATGTCCTTCGTAAGGTGCCTGAACATAGGCGAAAGACCATCGAATCCCCCTAGGACCGAGTAGAGGGCGATCTCGTCGCTTACGGGCTCGCCGTTGAGGATTATCTCATCCACCCGGTCGATGTAGTCTGCATCGGACTCGTCTTCCCCCTGCCTGATTTTCATCATGCGGTGGGGGCCTTTTGGTCGAGCGACCTTGGTGGCGAAGTACGATGTGAAGTCGTTCGCCAGTTGTTCAAAGGAACTGATGGATCACGGTGGCAATGAGACGTACCACCGATGGGCCAGGTCGCCCAGCGTTAATGGGAACATCCGACACCTGGTCGCGTCTGATGCCCCACACCCGGTCATGTAGATTTGGAACTTGCTCAGGTGAGTCCCGGGATCCGACCTCCCCTCGTACAAAGGTGTTTGAGGAGGGGTGATCCTTGGCTGCACGGGGGCGAGCTCGATCTGGACCGCAAGCGGATCGTTCGGCCCAGCGATCTTCCTCTTGGCGCCTGCCCCAGTTTCTAGGAGCGCCTTCATGTCATCGAGCTGGCGTTGCATAGCGGCCATCGTCGTAGCTTGGTCGCTTGTGGTTCGGCTTTCAGAGCAGGCGCCGAGGCGATCGTGTACTGATCTCCTGGCTCCGCGGGAGGTGATGAGGTCGTCGCTGCCGATCTGGGTTCTTTGGCGAGGAGGAGCCAGATGGCTGGTCGGACTTCTGGGAGTTGGATAAGCTGAACTCCTGGTGACGGATTCAGACTCCATCGTCTCGTGGTTGGGGCCAGACTGCCCCGGTCGCCAAGATGGGTCGTTGCCTAGGCGGCTGAAAACAGAACCGTCCAGCCTCGCGAGTGCTTCTTCTCGTGAGTTGGGGCTTCCTGACGATCGCTCGTCAAGTAACCCTTTGAGCTTCCGCTTGCCCGCGCGGCGGATGGCGGATGGGGTAATTGCGGGCGCGTCGAATGCTCTCCGTCGCTCCCTTAGGATGGCCATAGCCTCCTCGATCTGTTCCACAGTTTAGAACCGGTCGAGTGAAAGGCTAGGGCCGTCCAGGTGCGGGATCGAGAGTCTCGCGTCGCCGCGGCTACCCCTTGCCGTAGGCTGGGGCTCGGAATGAGCCGGAATAAGGCGTCCGACGGATCGGAGAGTGGCTTTCTTCGATGTGGAGGCAGACGTCATTATTCTGAAGGCTTTTCTCTGAAGAACAGTGAGTGTTTCTTCAGGTATATGCCCCGGAGAATAGTTAGTGTTCTTCGAGACGGTCCGAATAAAAATGAAGGTTAAGATTCCCTTCCTTCTAGCGCCAATTGTTGTTGCCCAAAATATTATCTGGAGATAGATATTGCTGGAATGGATGGACAATAAACAAAGTTGCGGGAGCACATCCGTGGGAATGGAAATAACACAAGATTTGCCGGGATTGTTAGGCCCGGGCTTGAATGCTCTCGCGAGATGTTATTAATACGAATACGTTTGAGTACAAATATTAATGTAAGAATGCGATTACAATGAGTGTAAAATATCCTAGTTATCTAGCTCTTGAGCGAAGCTCTGTGTGTTCTTGTTCTCATTTCTGACGACCGTCTTATGGGGTAAGAGGTCTCGAGAGTGAGAGAGAAAGATGTCCGAAGTGTATAGCGTTGCCAAGAGAGAAAGCCAACTTATGAGCTGAGAGTCGAACCCTTTTTCCGTTGCTGGAGGCTCCCTATTTATAGTATTGGCCGTATCTGGCGATCGCCTTTCCTGTATTATAATAAGGGGGCGATCGTCTTTTAGCACATAGGTTGGTTGCCTTAAAGTCAGCAGCTGCTGCTGGCAGCCAGTTGTGCGGTCCAATGAGAAGTCCGCACGAGTCCTGAGTCGCTGTCCGGGAGGTCCCACTTTGCACCTTTCGGCGGGTCTGTCGGTAGGTGAGCAGATGGTGACAGGTTGTGGCCAACGATCCATGTTCTGCGGCGCCTTTTCTGGATCTGCACGTGGGTCTTTGTCCTGAGCTTCGGCCATCGCCGACTAGACGGATGCTGGCCTCGCGTGGCATGAGGCGTTCGTCCTTGGCGGTCACCAGAGTCGATCGCCAGGTGCCAAGAGACGATCGCCTTGGATGTCGATCGCTTGGCACTGGGTCCTTCGATCGGCAGGTCTGCCTTTGGTCTATTTGACTCTGGTTCGGTCGCTCGATCTCTGCGCCGATCGCCTGTTGAGATGTATAAATCTCGACACAACACTAACATCAATCAATCATACCATAACCTCTTTCCATCTACCGAATCAAGGTTAGATTTCTTGATAGTCTAATTTTGGGCAAATTGGGGTTTTTGTTGGATTTCGTCCGTTTGAGCCGTAATAACTTAGATTATTGATGGATTATTGATTATTTAGATGTATTGTATTATTTCCCTTGTTGTTCCATGGTTGGATCATATCGATTCGTTTTTTTTGGTCGAGTTCTTGATCGACGCCTTGAAGGTGTCTGGAAGAATGTCATAGAGGGGTTTTCGGACGTTCTACGATTATTATTCCCCGCATGATTGTTGATTTATTAATTATATGTTATTAGGGTCGAGTTTTTTGTGAAGAAACCAAGTTGAACCCTTCCATTCGTTATCGTCTTCCTTTTCGATAGCATCGGGCGTTCCGAAGCTTCCCGGTTGAGCCGTGTCCGTTCGTGGTTCTGTGCTCGTGGTATCGAGGCAAGTATCTTGCCCATGTAATACCCGTACTTTTTATTGACTGTTTGTCCTTACCGTTCTTCCCGTTTTGTCACTCTGTAAACTCTTTGTGATTGTAATACCCGCCATTTTTATAATACAATATTATTAATTATAATAATATTATAATGCATTTCATGTTATTTAATTCCATTTAGGGAATCATGAACATTTATTTCGACATATCACAAGTCCTAGCCCGAATCATTGTTGTCAGTTATATTCTAGTAGTCATTTACTACTGACAATATTAATAATGCATTTATTTCATTTAATCTCATTTCATTACCGAGTGAGTAATTGTTGTACAATTACTTTCACTGCACGTACAAGTCAACTTCATGTAATATCATTTAATAAAATCAGACATTTTCAGGATATCTCATATGTTTTAAGCCCGAGTAAATTTCTCAAGTTAATTTCAGAACATTTAATATTAGTCATATTTTTAGTATGATAATTAAAGGTATTATTATTATTATTATTAATAATATTTATAATGGAAACGATATTAATATTAACAGTATTAATATTTTATTCTTCATTATTTTGATATCATCATTTATATTACTTTCGGTATTATTATTATTAGTATCGATATTATAAATTATTGCCACCGTTATTATTATTATTTCGATTTTTATCATTATTGTTATTATTATTATTATTAGTAGTATTATTATTATTTTTATCATTGGCCCAAATAGTTTGTGCTGACCCAAATTTACTGATTAAGCCCATAACAATTAACTTAACCCTAATCCTAATACAGTATAAATATACGATTACTGCTGTACAATACACAATATACCAAAACACACTTTCTCTTCTTCCCAGCGCCGTTCATCGTTCAAAAAAAAATATACATCGTCTATAATCTGTTCCGATCGATATTCTTCATCCAAGGAAAAGTTCACGTCAAATCAACTCTCTTCACAACACCAGTTCTCCATGATAAACTATCCACTGCTGTTCCTTCATATTCAAGGAGAAGGCTCGAGTTGCAACAATTCAAATCGAATAGATCCTGCATCGAAACGCGCAATTTGGCAAGGTATCACCCTCGATTATTATTATTTTTTTACTTTAATGCCTTCATTATGTCCATGGACCGTAAACTCTTCCCAACCGAACCTAAATCAGGAATCAAACGAAAACTCAAATTTTGCGAATGCAACAATAAAAAACATCACACGAGGCCAGAAAAACCAATTTAAACATCGAAATCAGTAGCCCTCAAAACTGAGCCCGTTGCCTTTCAGAACCCGGTTACACAACCCAAATCAGTCGATACCTCACCTTATTCTCGCCGGATCGACCCATCTTCCGCCAACATCACTGGACGAAGCCAGGCCCGTCCGAACCCAGCCCTAACCCAGCCGCGACCGCCATTCCCTTTTCTCTTCTTCTCGTCGTCCGTGCGTCGGTGTGTGTGTGTGTCTCAGATTTTGCGGTGTGTGTGTGTTATATGGTATGTGTGTGTGTGAGTTTTGCAGAAGATAGATGTTCTTTTTATAATTTTGGTCGAGAGGAATTTTGAAAAAAAAAAAAAAAAGAGATGAGATGGTTAGAGAGGGAGAGAGGAAGTGCAGAGAGGGTTGGTAAGAGAGAAGGGTGAGAAAATGAGTTGTGTCGGCTGAGGAGTTGAGGTTAGGGTTTATATACCCGCCAATTATTAGGGTTATTCAATTTAGCCCTCAGATTTTCCATCAGTTTTCAATTCATCCCCAGCCAGTATAATTAATTGGATTTTAACCCAATCGGCTTCTCAGGTCTTACAATTTGACCCCAGTCAACTTCAAACTTCAATTTAATCCTAATTTTGACCGAGACATTTAAAATATTGACTTTCAATTAATATTAATAATTAATCCAAATTATTGCATAAATATTTTAATTTCAGTCATTAATAATGTTAACTCTTCTGTTAATATTACTTAGCATTGTAATTTATTTTCAGTTATTATATAGTGATATTCGTATCCTTTCATTTATTATATAAATAATAAATTGTAAGGATTTTAATTATTATTATTATTATATGTAGACCTTGTCAAGGATTTACGGGCTTAGGACTGTGAGTCGAGCACATTCATTTGAGTCAGACATCATCATTTATTCAGGTGGGAATTTTCACTATCACTTTAATTGCTTTAATTGGACTGCATATGTGATATTCATGTCATGTTTATAAATTATGAGACACATTGTAAATCAGACTCACCTGTATTCGTGTAAGAGGTTATCATGTTGTGTGGGGACACCTGCTCAACCCAATATTCACATATGTGGTATTGTGTGTATGTATCATGTTGTGTGGGGAAACTTGCTAACCCAGTATTCACATACGTGCTTGATTCATATATATGTGGTATTGCGTGTATGTATCATGTTGTGCGGGGACACCTGCTCAACCCAGTATTCACATACGTGCTTGATTCATGTATATATGGAATTGCGTGTATGTATCATGTTGTGTGGGGACACCTGCTCAACCCAGTATTCACATACGTGCTTAATTCATATATATGTGGTATTGCGTGTATGTATCATGTTGTGTGGGGACACCTGCTCAACTCAGTATTCACATACGTGCTTGATTCATGTATATGTGGTATTGCGTGTATGTATCATGTTGTGTGGAGACACCTGCTCAACCCAGTATTCACATACGTGCTTGATTCATGTATATGTGGTATTGCGTGTATGTTTCATGTTGTTGCGGGGGCACCTGCGCAACCTCAATATTCGTGTTATGCATGCTCGATTCATGTTGTACGTAATATTGTGAGTATGCATTCATGTTGAGGAAAGATATGATAGTATGTTATGTTTTCCATGAGATTGTATATTACTGTGATCAGTGAGATTTCCACGAGCTGAAGGAAGCTCACCCACCTTTATTGATCCCGCAGGTTGAACCGAGACGGATGGATGAAGGAGCGAGCCGAGGGAGCATATGAATTTTTTTTTTATTAAATGTTGTTTTTTTTTTTGTCAAACTATGTTGAAACTCATTTCGGGAAAATCTTGAATTCTATAAATTATGATTATTCTTCCACCGCAAAATTTTACTTAGTAATTACTATGAAATGTTACCTTATTTAAAAGTATTTATTTTTATGTCATTGTAGCGACTCGACTTTGTAGGCGAGAATTTTTATATTCTCAAAAAAATTATTTTTCTCAACATTTACCTTTTATTTATTTTTCCCCAATATTTACGTTAGAAAGTCGGGGCGTTACATAGTGGTATCAGAGCAGGTCTTACCTTTCTGTAGACTCGCTAAAATGTAAAAGTATCATATGCTCTCAGCTTCGCCACTTCGTCACTCCGTTTGAGGTACCGAATTTTAGTCATTAATCATGCATATGTCATTTCATTTTACTTATATAATTATATATGTATGTACGAACTGTTAGAATGGCCAAACCTAGAATGACTCCACGTAAGAAGGTACCAACTACTTTTGACTCGCGTCTCCTAGCACGTAAGGACTGGCGGGACAACCCTAGTCTACCAGAAAATGCACCACACTACGTCATTAATAGACGAAGTAAGTGGCTAAAATCTAGGAAACAAGGTTCCGTCACCCGCCAGCTAGAGCACTTGATGGAGAAATTATCCGAAGACTGGAGTTGCTGCATTTTCCGGCTTTGGAAAAAGGCCATCAAGAGATCGCTTGAAGAGCGAGAGGTTGCGGACGATTTTCAATTTGTCGCTGGACGCCTATTGGATTTATATGCTCAAGAGAAGATTCCAACTGCAAATTGGGATGCTGACTCCATGGACGAGGAAGAACCAGAAGAAGATCCCGAGGAAGATCCAGAAGAAGATCCGAACGAAATTTCTGATAGAAGGTCAAGGGTGGATCTCGCCAATAATATGAAGGACGTGATGATGGCAGATGTCGAGTCTGAAGATGAAGTCATTTCGTGGATTGAGCCATGACCCCTATACCCGTTATAGAGATTATTAGTAGTGATGATGAGGAGTAGTGCGTGTAGACTCGATAACTAACGATGTGAAGACAGAGATTAACGAACATAGCTTCTTAGCCAACTTGCACATAGTGGAACTTAGCGATTTTGACGTCATTTTGGGTATGGATTGGTTGGAAAAGCATAGAGCTGTAGTCGAATGCTCCAAAAGGAGAGTAACATTATACCCGTCTGTTGATGTCAAGACCGTATTCGAGGGTGTTAGACACAGCAGTACCCCGAAGGTGATTTCAGCCATGAAAGCTGTGAAGATGCTGAAGAAGCGTGATTGCCAAGGATTTCTTGTGAATGTGATTGGGAAACCAAATTCGGATAAGACGGTAGCCGATGTACCTATCATCAAGGAGTATCCAGACATCTTTCCTGAAGACTTGCCCGGAGTTCCGCCGAATCGTCAAGTTGAGTTCTCAATTGATTTAGTGCCAGGAGCGGCACCAATATCGAAGGCTTCTTATAGGATGGCACCTAAGGAATTGCAAAAGCTGAAGGTACAACTCCAGGAACTGCTCGACTCTGGATTTATCCGACCGAGTGTTTCGCCATGGGGTGCGCCAGTGCTCTTCGTAAAGAAAAAGGACGGAAGTTTGAGGATGTGCATCGACTATCGTGAACTTAACCGGCTCACGATAAAGAATAAATATCCACTTCCTAGAATAGAGGACCTATTCGACCAACTTGGAGGATCGGGAGTATTTTCAACGATAGATTTGAGATCCGGATATCACCAGCTGAGGATTAAGGGTGATGATATCCCGAAGACCGCATTTTGAACTCGTTATGGACACTATGAATTTATAGTGATGCCATTTGGTTTGACTAATGCGCCAGCGGTATTTATGGACCTCATGAAACGTGTATTTCAACCTTATTTGGATAAGTTTGTCATTGTGTTCATAGATGACATAGTGGTGTATTCAAGGACCAAGGTTGATCATGAGCAGCATCTTAGAACGGTATTGGGAATACTGCGCAAGGAGAAGTTGTATGCAAAATTCAACAAATGCGAATTCTGGCTTAACCGAGTTGCATTCTTGGGTCACGTGGTAATTTCTAAAGGAATTGAGATTGACCCGATTAAAGTTGATGCAGTCAATGATTGGAAAGTACCGAGTAATGCGAATGAAGTTCGAAGCTTCTTGGGATTAGCCGGTTATTATCGGAGATTTATCGAGGAATTTTCGAAGATTGCTGCACCTATGACTAGATTGACTCGGAAGGGAGAAGCTTTCTTATGGAATGATAAATGCGAAAGGAGTTTCCAATAACTCAAGCAAAGATTGACTGCGTCACCAGTTTTGAAGATTCCCGATCCGACGAAAGAATTTGTCATCTACAGTGATACATCCAAACAAGGTTTGGGATGTGTATTAATGCAAGAGGGCAAAGTAGTTGCCTATGCTTCGAGACAGTTGAAACCGCACAAGCTAAACTACCCTACTCATGATTTGGAACTAGCAGCGGTAGTTCATGCCCTGAAGATTTGGAGACATTACCTTTATGGAGGTAAGTGTGAAATTTATACAGACCACAAAAGTCTAAAATATATTTTCACACAGAAGGAATTGAATGTGAGGCAGCGCAGATGGCTTGAGTTAGTCAAAGACTACGATTGCACAATTCATTACCACCCCGGTAAAGCAAATGTAGTTGCTGATGCACTAAGCCGTAAGGAAAGAGGAGACCTGACTTGTCTGTTGACCAAAGAGGAGAGCTTGGTCAAGGAATTTGCAAGGATGAACCTTGAGGTGGCTACATCATCGAAACCAGCTGAGTCGTTATTGGCTAGTTTGGTGGTATAACCAACCTTGAGGGAACAAATCAAAGAAGGTCAAGGACAGGACGAATTCTTGGTCAAGATGAAAGAACATACTCTTTCAGGTGAGGGTAAAGGTTTTAGCGTGTCCGATGATGGCACGATGTATTATGGAGGGAGGATTTGTGTGCCCAGTGTTGTCAAGTTGAGAGGAGCTATATTGAAGGAGGCACATAGTACTCCGTATACAGCACACCCTGGGAGTACAAATGTGTACCAAGATCTTAAGGGGACATTTTGGTGGGAAGGTTTGAAAAGAGATGTGGCAGACTTTGTTCGAAAGTGTATAGTTTGCCAGCAAGTGAAGGTAGAACGCCAACGCCCCTTTGGATTACTTAAGTCACTTCATATCCCAGAATGGAAATGGGAACATATTACGATGGACTTTGTGGTAGGTTTGCCTCGAACGGAAAGAGGAAACCACGCTATTTGGGTTGTTGTCAACCGACTCACAAAGTCAGCTCATTTTATCCCAGTTAAGATGAACTTTCGAAAGGATTAGTATGCTCAACTGTATATCAGGGAGATTATTAAGTTGCATGGAGTGCCAATCTCTATAGTATTAGACAGGGATACTCGTTCCACGTCGCGTTTTTGGGAGAGTTTGCAAGAAGCCTTGGGGACATAGTTAAATTTTAGTACGGCTTATCATCCTTAGACTGATGGTCAGTCCAAGTGGACCATCCAGATCCTTGAGGATATGTTGCGAGCATGTGTGCCAGATATGGGAAATAATTGGGAACGATTGTTGCCTTTAGTAGAATTTGCTTACAACAACAGTTATCAGTCGACGATCGGTATGGCACCATATGAAGCCCTATACGGTAGGAAGTGTCGATCACTACAGTATTGGGATGAGGTAGGTGAAAGGAGGATTTTGGGTCCCAAGATGATCGAGCAGACAGTTGGCATGGTGGATAAGATTCGTGAGAGGATCAAGATAGCACAAGATTGTCATAAGTCTTACGCCGACAAGCGTAGGAAAGATCTCGAATTCTGTGTTGGCGACAAGGTATTCCTGAAGGTATCTCCTACCAAGGGAATTGTTCGTTTTGGTCCAAGGAGCAAGTTGAGACCGAGATACATTGGACCGTTCGAAATTATCGAGCGGATTGGAGAGTTAGCTTACCATTTGGCTTTACCCCCAGAACCTTTTACTGTGCACAACTTTTTCCACGTATCGTTGTTGAGGAAGTATGTGCACGATCCCAGCCACGTCTTCAACTATACGGCCGTGGAGATGAACAAAGACATTACTTATGAAGAACAACCAGAACTGATTCTTGACCGATCCGTCCGACAATTGAGAAACATAGAGAAGGTGTTTGTCAAGGTCCAATGGCGTAACCACAGTAAGGACGAAGCCACTTGGGAGCGCGAAGAGGAACTTCAAGCTCGTTATCCAAATTTCTTCAATCAAGGTATATCATTTATTTTCGAGGACGAAAATTTTTCTAAGAGGGGTAGGATGTAATACCCGCCATTTTTATAATACAATATTATTAATTATAATAATATTATAATGCATTTCATGTTATTTAATTCTATTTAGGGAATCATGAACATTTATTTCGACATATCACAAATCCTAGCCCGAATCATTGTTGTCAGTTATATTCTAGTAGTCATTTACTACTGACAATATTAATAATGCATTTATTTCATTTAATCTCATTTCATTACAGAGTGAGTAATTGTTGTACAATTACTTTCACTGCACGTACAAGTCAACTTCATGTAATATCATTTAATAAGACCAGACATTTTCATGATATCTCATATGTTTTAAGCCCGAGCAAATTTCTCAAGTTAATTTCAGAACATTTAATATTAGTCATTTTTTTAGTATGATAATTAAAGGTATTATTATTATTAATAATAATAATATTTATAATGGAAACGATATTAATATTAACAGTATTAATATGTTATTCTTCATTATTTTGATATCATCATTTATATTACTTTCGGTATTATTATTATTATTAGTATCGATATTATTAATTATTGCCACCGTTATTATTATTATTTCGATTTTTATCATTATTATTATTATTATTATTTTTAGCATTATTATTATTTTTATCATTGGCCCAAATAGTTTGTGCTGACCCAAATTTACTGATTAAGCCCATAACAATTAACCTAACCCTAATCCTAATACGGTATAAATATACGATTACTGCTGTACAATACACAATATACCAGAACACACTTTCTCTTCTTCCCAGCGTCGTTCATATTTCAAAAAAAATATACATCATCTATAATCTGTTCCGATCGATATTCTTCATCTAAGGAAAAGTTCACGTCAAATCAACTCTCTTCACAACACCAGTTCTCCATGATCAACTATCCACTGCTGTTCCTTCTTATTCAAGGAGAAGGCTCGAGTTGCAACAATTCAAATCGAATAGATCCTGCATCGAAACACGCAATTTGGCAAGGTATCACCCTCGATTATTATTATTTTTTTACTTTAATGCCTTCATTATGTCCATGGACCGTAAACTCTTCCCAACCGAACCTAAATCAGGAATCAAACGAAAACTCAAATTTTGCGAATGCAACAATAAAAAACAACACTGTTTTCAAACCCGAGGCCAGAAAAACCAATTTAAACATCGAAATGAGTAGCCCTCAAAACTGAGCCCGTTGCCTTTCAAAACCCGGTTACACAACCCAAATCAGTCGATACCTCACCTTATTCTCGCCGGATCGACCCATCTTCCGCCAACATCACTGGAGGAAGCTAGGCTCGTCCGAACCCAGCCCTAACCCAGCCGCGACCGCCATTCCCTTTTCTCTTCTTCTCGTCGGCCGTGCGTCGGTGTGTGTGTGTGTTCCAGATTTTGCGGTGTGTGTGTTATATGCTATGTGTGTGTGTGAGTTTTGCAGAAGATAGATGTTCTTTTTATAATTTTGGTCGAGAGGAATTTTGCAAAAAAAAAAAAAGAGAGATGAGATGGTTAGAGAGGGAGATAGAGGAAGTGCAGAGAGGGTTGGAAAGAGAGAAGGGTGAGAAAATGAGTTGTGTCGGCTGAGGAGTTGAGGTTAGGGTTTATATACCCGCCAATTATTAGGGTTATTCAATTTAGCCCTCAGATTTTCTACCAGCTTTCAATTCAGCCCCAGCCAGTATAATTAATTCGATTTTAACCCAGTCAGCTTCTCAAGTCTTACAATTTGACTCCAGTCAACTTCAAACTTCAATTTAATCCTAATTTTGACTGAGACATTAAAATATTGACTTTCAATTAATATTAATAATTAATCTGAATTATTGCATAAACATTTTAATTTCAGTCATTAATAATGTTAACTCTTCGGTTAATATTACTTAGCATTGTAATTTATTTTCAGTTATTATATAGTGATATTCGTATCCTTTCATTTATTATATAAATAATAAATTGTAAGGATTTTAATTATTATTATTATATGTAGACCTTGTCAAGGATTTACGGGCTTAGGACTGTGAGCCGAGCACATTCATTTCAGTAAGACATCATCATTTATTCAGGTGGGAATTTTCACTATCACTTTAATTGCTTTAATTGGACTGCATATGTGATATTCATGTCATGTTTATAAATTATGATACACGTTGTAAATCAGGCTCATCTGTATTCGTGTAAGAGGTTATCATGTTGTGTGGGGACAACTGCTCAACCCAATATTCACATATGTGGTATTGCGTGTATGTATCATGTTGTGTGGGGACACTTGCTAACCCAGTATTCACATACGTGCTTGATTCATATATATGTGGTATTGCGTGTATGTATCATGTTGTGTGGGGACACCTGCTCAACCCAGTATTCACATACGTGCTTGATTCATGTATATATGGTATTGTGTGTATGTATCATGTTGTGTGGGGACACCTGCTCAACCCAGTATTCACATACGTGCTTAATTCATATATATGTGGTATTGCGTGTATGTATCATGTTGTGTGGGGATACCTGCTCAACTCAGTATTCACATACTTGCTTGATTCATGTATATGTGGTATTGCGTGTATGTATCATGTTGTGTGGGGACACCTGCTCAACCCAGTATTCACATACGTGCTTGATTCATGTATATGTGGTATTGCATGTATGTTTCATGTTGTTGCGGGGGCACCTGCGCAACCTCAATATTCGTGTTATGCGTGCTCGATTCATGTTGTACGTAAATATTGTGAGTATGCATTCATGTTGAGGAAAGATATGATAGTATGTTATGTTTTCCATGAGATTGTATATTACTGTGATCAGTGAGATTTCCACGAGCTGAAGGAAGCTCACCCACCTTTATTGATCCCGCAGGTTGAACCGAGACGGATGGACGAAGGAGCGAGCCGAGGGAGCATATGAAATTTTTTTTATTAAATGTTGTTTTTTTTTTGTCAAACTATGTTGAAACTCATTTCGGGAAAATCTTGAATTCTATAAATTATGATTATTCTTCCGCCGCAAAATTTTACTTATTAATTATTATGAAATGTTACCTTATTTAAAAGTATTTATTTTTATGTCATTGTAGCGACTCGACTTTGTAGGCGAGAATTTTTATATTCTCAAGAAAAATATTTTTCTCAACATTTACCTTTTATTTATTTTTCCCCAATATTTACCCTAGAAAGTCGGGGCGTTACATAGTGGTATCAGAGCGGGTCTTACCTTTCTGTAGACTCGCTAAAATGTAAGAGTATCATATGCTCTCAGCTTCGCCACTTCGTCACTCCGTTTGAGGTACCGAATTTTAGTCATTAATCATGCATATGGCATTTCATTTTACTTATATAATTATATATGTATGTACGAACTGTTAGAATGGCCAAACCTAGAATGACTCCACGTAAGAAGGTACCAACTACTTTTGACTCGCGTCTCCTAGCACGTAAGGACTGGCGGGACGACCCTAGTCTACCAGAAAATGCGCCACACTACGTCATTAATAGACGAAGTAAGTGGCTAAAATCTAGGAAACAAGGTTCCGTCACCCGCCAGCTAGAGCACTTGATGGAGAAATTATCCGAAGACTGGAGTTGCTGCATTTTCCGGCTTTGGAAAAAGGCCATCAAGAGATCGCTTGAAGAGCGAGAGGTTGTGGACGATTTTCAATTTGTCGCTGGACGCCTATTGGATTTATATGCTCAAGAGAAGATTCCAACTGCAAATTGGGATGCTGACTCCACGGACGAGGAAGAACCAGAAGAAGATCCCGAGGAAGATCCAGAAGAAGATCCGAAAGAAATTTCTGATAAAGGCTCAAGGGTGGATCTCGCCAATAATATGAAGGACGTGATGATGGCAGATGTCGAGTCTGAAGATGAAGTCATTTCGTGGATTGAGCCATGACCCCTATATCCGTTATAGAGATTATTAGTAGTGATGATGAGAAGTAGTGCGTGTAGACTCGATAACTAACGATGTGAAGATAGAGATTAACGAACATAGCTTCTTAGCCAACTTGCACATAGTGGAACTTAGCGATTTTGACGTCATTTTGGGTATGGATTGGTTGGAAAAGCATAGAGCTGTAGTCGAATGCTCCAAAAGGAGAGTAACATTATACCCGTCTGTTGATGTCAAGACCGTATTCGAGGGTGTTAGACACAGCAGTACCCCGAAGGTGATTTCAGCCATGAAAGCTGTGAAGATGCTGAAGAAGCGTGATTGCCAAGGATTTCTTGTGAATGTGATTGGGAAACCAAATTCGGAGAAGACGGTAGCCGATGTACCTATCATCAAGGAGTATCCAGACGTCTTTCCTGAAGACTTGCCCGGAGTTCCGCCGAATCGTCAAGTTGAGTTCTCAATTGATTTAGTGCCAGGAGCGGCACCAATATCGAAGGCTTCCTATAGGATGGCGCCTAAGGAATTGCAAAAGCTGAAGGTACAACTCCAGGAACTGCTCGACTCTGGATTTATCCGACCGAGTGTTTCGCCATGGGGTGCGCCAGTGCTGTTTGTATAGAAAAAGGACGGAAGTTTGAGGATGTGCATCGACTATCGTGAACTTAACCGGCTCACGATAAAGAATAAATATCCACTTCCTAGAATAGAGGACCTATTCGACCAACTTGGAGGATCGGGAGTATTTTCAACGATAGATTTGAGATCCGAATATCACCAGCTGAGGATTAAGGGTGATGATATCCCGAAGACCGCATTTCGAACTCGTTATGGACACTATGAATTTATAGTGATGCCATTTGGTTTGACTAATGCGCCAGCGGTATTTATGGACCTCATGAAACGTGTATTTCAACCTTATTTGGATAAGTTTGTCATTGTGTTCATAGATGACATAGTGGTGTATTCAAGGACCAAGGTTGATCATGAGCAGCATCTTAGAACGGTATTGGGAATACTGCGCAAGGAGAAGTTGTATGCAAAATTCAACAAATGCGAATTCTGGCTTAACCGAGTTGCATTTTTGGGTCACGTGGTAATTTCTAAAGGAATTGAGATTGACCCGATTAAAGTTGAGGCAGTCAATGATTGGTAAGTACCGAGTAATGCGAATGAAGTTCGAAGCTTCTTGGGATTAGCCGGTTATTATCGGAGATTTATCGAGGAATTTTCGAAGATTGCTGCACCTATGACTAGATTGACTCAGAAGGGAGAAGCTTTCTTATGGAATGAGAAATGCGAAAGGAGTTTCCAATAACTCAAGCAAAGATTGACTGCGTCACCAGTTTTGAAGATTCCCGATCCGACGAAAGAATTTGTCATCTACAGTGATACATCCAAACAAGGTTTGGGATGTGTATTAATGCAAGAGGGCAAAGTAGTTGCCTATGCTTCGAGACAGTTGAAACCGCACGAGCTAAACTACCCTACTCATGATTTGGAACTAGCAGCGGTAGTTCATGCCCTGAAGATTTGGAGACATTACCTTTATGGAGGTAAGTGTGAAATTTATACAGACCACAAAAGTCTGAAATATATTTTCACACAGAAGGAATTGAATATGAGGCAGCGCAGATGGCTTGAGTTAGTCAAAGACTACGATTGCACAATTCATTACCACCCCGGTAAAGCAAACGTAGTTGCTGATGCATTAAGCCGTAAGGAAAGAGGAGACCTGACTTGTCTGTTGACCAAAGAGGAGAGCTTGGTCAAGGAATTTGCAAGGATGAACCTTGAGGTGGCTATACCATCGAAACCAGTTGAGTCATTATTGGCTAGTTTGGTGGTATAACCAACCTTGAGGGAACCAATCAAAGAAGGTCAAGGACAAGACGAATTCTTGGTCAAGATGAAAGAACATACTCTTTCAGGTGAGGGTAAAGGTTTTAGCGTGTCCGATGATGGCACGATGTATTATGGAGGGAGGATTTGTGTGCCCAGTGTTGTCAAGTTGAGAGGAGCTATATTGAAAAAGGCACATAGTACTCCATATACAGCACACCCTGGGAGTACAAATGTGTACCAAGATCTTAAGGGGACATTTTGGTGGGAAGGTTTGAAAAGAGATGTGGCAGACTTTGTTCGAAAGTGTATAGTTTGCTAGCAAGTGAAGGTAGAACGCCAACGCCCCTTTGGATTACTTAAGTCACTTCATATCCCAGAATGGAAATGGGAACATATTACGATGGACTTTGTGGTAGGTTCGCTTCGAACGGAAAGAGGAAACCACGCTATTTGGGTTGTTGTCGACCGACTCACAAAGTCAGCTCATTTTATCCCAGTTAAGATGAACTTTCGAAAGGATTAGTATGCTCAACTGTATATCAGGGAGATTATTAAGTTGCATGGAGTGCCAGTCTCTATAGTATCAGACAGGGATACTCGTTCCACGTCGCGTTTTTGGGAGAGTTTGCAAGAAGCCTTGGGGACATAGTTAAATTTTAGTACGGCTTATCATCCTCAGACTGATGGTCAGTCCAAGTGGACCATCCAGATCCTTGAGGATATGTTACGAGCATGTGTGCCAGATATGGGAAATAATTGGGAACGATTGTTGCATTTAGTAGAATTTGCTTACAACAACAGTTATTAGTCGACGATCGGTATGGCACCATATGAAGCCCTATACGGTAGGAAGTGTCGATCACTACAGTATTGGGATGAGGTAGGTGAAAGGAGGATTTTGGGTCCCGAGATGATCGAGCAGACAGTTGGCATGGTGGATAAGATTCGTGAGAGGATCAAGATAGCACAAGATCGTCATAAGTCTTACGCCGACAAGCGTAGGAAAGATCTCGAATTCTGTGTTGGCGACAAGGTATTCCTGAAGGTATCTCCTACCAAGGGAATTGTTCGTTTTGGTCCAAGGAGCAAGTTGAGACCGAGATACATTGGACCGTTCGAAATTATCGAGCGGACTGGAGAGTTAGCTTACCATTTGGCTTTACCCCCAGAACTTTTTACTGTGCACAACGTTTTCCACGTATCGTTGTTGAGGAAGTATATGCACGATCCCAGCCACGTCTTCAACTATACCGCCGTGGAGATGAACAAAGACCTTACTTATGAAGAACAACCAGAACTGATTCTTGACCGATCCGTCCGACAATTGAGAAACATAGAGAAGGTGTTTGTCAAGGTCCAATGGCGTAACCACAGCAAGGACGAAGCCACTTGGGAGCGCGGAGAGGAACTTCAAGCTCGTTATCCAAATTTCTTCAATCAAGGTATATCATTTATTTTCGAGGACGAAAATTTTTCTAAGAGGGGTAGGATGTAATACCCGCCATTTTTATAATACAATATTATTAATTATAATAATATTATAATGCATTTCATGTTATTTAATTCCATGTAGGGAATCATGAACATTTATTTCGACATATCACAAATCCTAGCCCGAATCATTGTTGTCAGTTATATTCTAGTAGTCATTTACTACTAACAATATTAATAATGCATTTATTTCATTTAATCTCATTTCATTACCGAGTGAGTAATTGTTGTACAATTACTTTCACTGCACGTAAAAGTCAACTTCATGTAATATCATTTAATAAGATCAGACATTTTCATGATATCTCATATGTTTTAAGCCCGAGTAAATTTCTCAAGTTAATTTCAGAACATTTAATATTAGTCATTTTTTTAGTATGATAATTAAAGGTATTATTATTATTAATAATAATAATATTTATAATGGAAACGATATTAATATTAACAGTATTAATATTTTATTCTTCATTATTTTGATATCATCATTTATATTACTTTCGGTATTATTATTATTATTAGTATCGATATTATTAATTATTGCCACCGTTATTATTATTATTTCGATTTTTATCATTATTGTTATTATTATTAATATTATTTTTAGCATTATTATTATTTTTATCATTGGTCTAAATAGTTTGTGCTGACCCAAATTTACTGATTAAGCCCATAACAATTAACCTAACCCTAATCCTAATACGGTATAAATATACGATTACTGCTGTACAATACACAATATACCAGAACACACTTTCTATTCTTCCCAGCGCCGTTCATCGTTCAAAAAAAATATACATCGTCTATAATCTGTTCCGATCGATATTCTTCATCCAAGGAAAAGTTCACGTCAAATCAACTCTCTTCACAACACCATGTAATATCCACAATTTCGATTTCCGGTAATTGTTATTTTTCGGGCGGAGGTCCGTTTTGACGACTCGCTCATGACCATTTCGTCATTTCGAGAATGATTAATTTTGCACTTTTTGTCATCCGAGTTCATTTCGGTATCGTTTTGTTGAGTTCCGAGCTTTTTAGCGACTTTTCCGCACTTGAGTTCGATTCTTGCGAATCTCGTCCGAAACTGTTGTTCGAGTTTCTCATAAGTTCATTTAATGTTATTATTCATGTTGCGAGATTTGGTTTGGTGTTTCGATCGCGTATCGTGATTTTCGGACGTTTTGGGCCATTTTCGTAATTTCCCCAAAGTTTTGGGTAATTACTTCCGTTGTTGAATTCTGAGCCTTCGGGTGGTCGGAATTGTGTGTTCTCTTAGCTCTTAGATTCGTCTTTGCGAGTACGTCGTAATCGTATCATTGATTCGTATTCAGGTTCGGGTTTCGGGGTTGTTCAGGCCGTCGGAGTTGGCCCCGGCCGAGTCATGGCCGGGCAACCTGGGCCTAGGCCGACACTGGCCGAGTCACGGCCGGTAGTGCTCGGCAGCTTCTGGCCGAGTCACGGCCAGTAGTGCTCGGCAGCTTCTGACCGAGCAGGCCGCACCGTGGGCCGCGGCACATGCTGGCAGGGCCGCGGCACACTCTGTGGCATTTTTCGGCCAAACCGACTGTACCGGGTGCCGCGGCACACGCGGCCGGCCGCGGCACACCGCCGACCACCGGGAACCATTTTTGGGCACGTGCGCGGCACACTCCCGGGGCGCGGCACCTTTGTGCGGCTATTTATGGCCCTGCACACGGGTTTTTGGCCATTTTTCTCAACCTTTCCTTTCTCTTCCGCGGAGGTGGTCGTGGGAAGCTTGAAGCCATGTTGTTTAACTACAAATCCATGAAGTTAATTAGGTTATATCATCAATCAATCATCCGTTATCATCCTTTTATTCAGCGAATCAAGGTAATCTTTCTTAGAACCCTAATTTCGGGAATTTCGGGGTTTTCGCGTTTTCGTCCGATTCTTTCCGTTTTGTTGATTAATTCACGATGAATATGATTAATCTTGTTGGTATTCTTAGTTTCCCTATGGATTAATGGTATATTTCGTGATTTTTACAGAATCGAGAGGGTTCGGTTGTGGTCCGCCCTCGTTGTCGTTTTTATACGAATATACATGAATCGTAGGTGGGTTTCCAGGTGTATTCCAATTCCGTATTCGTTTATAATTGGTTGTTATTGTATTCTTCGAATCGTTAGGTTCGGTTTCGATGGTTCCTAGCATTCGTCGGTGACTTTCCTTTCCGTTCGTTGCGTCGTCGACTATTCAAGGCAAGTATACATTTATGATTGTACGTTCTCGACTTTAAAAGTAAGAAATATTGATGGTATGATATGAACGAACCGTTTTTATGGCATTCATAGATATATTGATGGCATATTATGAACGAACCGTTTCTACAACATTCATATATGTATTAATGGTATGTAATGAACGAACCGTTTCTACGACATTCCTATATGTATCGGCGTATGATATGAACGAACCATTTCTACGGCATTCACATACGTATCAGCGTATGATATGAACGAACCGTTTCTACGGCTTTCACATACGTCTTAATGTGGCACTATGAGATTTTAGTTATTCCGGAATACTAGTCTTGAATTGATGAATTGACGGCTATATTTACTTTATTGTCGAGGAGTATTGTGTTTCATACTTGTTATACTTGCACTAGCTATTCGACGGCTAACTCCTGTTAAGAATATGCCATCGAATGCCACTCAGGGGATGAGAGAGTAGGGGCATTGTACTTGTAATTATGGAATAATTAATAAAAAGGCAATACGATTCATTCACTGTTTATTGTATTTCAATTGCATTCTTGACTTGGTAAACATTGAAGTGAAGTCCATGTAAATAAATCGAACATTCTATTCTCGTTATGGGATAAGAGAAAATGCACTGGAAGTGTTTAAAGTTTATTTACGTAAATTGTTCGCAAGTCAATAAACTTAAAATGGGCATTAAGTTTTAATAAGACTTGTATAACTGATGCTAGGACGTGTGCACGTCTTGATAGCATAGTTATAAGTATATTGGTGGGGCTAGTATACTCGAACACGACTCATACTCGATTCAGTCACACGGTATTCACTCTCGGAGAGTCGATGACGAATCGAAAGGTTGTGACAGTATACGTGGACCTTTGACTTGAGGGTTCAGTAGAAGATGTGCCTGTGACGTTTAGTTTGTCATTAGAGTAGTTAGACTCATTTGCTTAATTATTGAGTCGACCTCGAAGTGCGGACTATACGGGAAGATAGCAGTCTTTACTGTACGCCAAGAAAGGATTCTATCTCCTGTTAGTGAGCAGGCGAATGTCCTATACGGTTAATGGTAAATAAGATCATAAGTATTTGGCCAAAGCATTCTGATATAGTCGTATTAGATACACTATTAATCAGTCGGTCTTGATTTGCATTAACACATGTATAGAGTTTAGTCAACAGTAGGGTTTGACTTTACCGTGACCCGAAGACTTGACCGGGACATCTGATGAAGGGTCTATACGTATATGGTATTCACGACATAATGGTTCTGGAATGATCCCTTCATTCGTTCTCAGTCGGGGTTTACAGTGCGGCCCGCTAGGCTGGCTAAGTGCTGCCCGCACTCATTGGTTCCTCCCAATGTCGGCTAAGACGGACCTACGGAGTCGCGCATCAGGAACGTTGACGGATTAATGTGAATTTATTATCTCTCTATTAATATTAGATATTGGATATCTAATTAGATTTATTGGATAAATCAAATAGCGGTCTTATGAATTAAAATTAAGTTACCGGGTAATTAATATAATTCATAAATTATATGTCTTAGAGAAATATATATGTATTTGATATAATTAATTAATTAGATTAATTAATTAATATAAATACATTGGTGATTAAACGGAATGTATTTAATGGAGTCGTTTGACGAACGTCCGGTACACGAGCCGAGTGGCTCGGCTCGTTTCTAGGAAATTTCCGATGGGCCACCCCCCCTCATATGTCTCATCACATTTGCATGTTATTGTGTTGTGTTGTCTTATGAAATGATTAGGTTGAGATTCTTTCTCAACTAATTATGACATAAAATGAGTTATTATATATCTATATAATAACTTACTCATTTGATGAGAAAGTTGACTAGAAACACACACATACAAGCCTTTAACAGGCTGATCTCTTCTTCAGCCGTGAGTGCATTTTTGAGGGAGGGAAATATTTATTTTCTTGAGTGTTATCATCTTAGAGGTGAAAACAAATAAGAAAAAGAGAGATATAAATTCCTATAGTAATTCCTAGCCGTGTTCTTGGAGAACGGATTGCTATAGAATTTATCCGGGCAACTTCCGATGCGTGTGAAGTAGAGGCTTCGTACCTTTCGATGCTTGGAACGAAGGGATTTCGTGTTCGGGACGGGGTTCGTGATCATCATCATTTTTACGAAGATTTATTTCAAAGGCTTCAAGGGTATGATCTTTATCTTCGTATTTATATTTTCGTATATACGTTACTTGATCGATCTTGTTTGGGATTCGTATTTATTTCCGCTGCGTATTTCGTTTTATTTTCGGAATTCCAACAGTGGTATCGGAGACAAGTCAATGTTTCCGTATATACGATTTTTTTGTGCATATTGAATGCTTTTGGATGATGATTATGATTTAGAATCATGTTTGGAATAATCGTAGATTTTAAATTGTTCGTTGTAGCATCACGTTTTTGGAAACGAGCCGAAAAACGAAGAAACGGTGCCGGTGGTCTTGGCGGCCTTTGCCGCCGCCAGTGCCCGAGCGTCTTGGCCATGACTCGGCAGGCTGAGAGTGCTCGGCAGGGGCCGAGAGTGATCGGCAGTGCTGAAGAGGACTCGGCCTGTGCACCCCTTGGGTTTTGGCCCAATTTTGAATCGGGCCGCTGGTGGGCCTAAAACCGGATTGTCCGGACTCGTTTAAGTTTATATTTCGTTGTAATTATTTCCCAATAAATTTAAATTGGATTTTAATTTGACTAAATTAATATTTGGAATATTTTTAGTTAAGGGAAATAAATTAAACGAAAATATTATTTTGTAGGATTACTTGAACAATTAAAATGACGATTATTAGTATCAATTGGATTAATACCATTAAAATTGAATAGATTAATTTTATATTGATTGGATTAATATATTAATAGATTATTTAATTTTAATGCCACTTTATATTAATTGGGTTAATATAGTAGAAATTGTATAGATTAATTTTATAGATTAATTGGATTAATTTATATTAAAATTAATTGTTTAATTTCGTTGCCATTACATGTTGTATGGAATCCTTATGTGATGGTGATATAGCTCGTGGGCTTAGTTTTTGATTTGTTCGATTCGATTGGGTTGTAAAGGCCGTTTCGAGCCTATTTATATTTACTAGAAAAATTTGTATAGGATGCAATTTTTCAATGATGTAATTATTATTTTGGGTATGACGAAGACCGAAGACAACCGACCGAGAAGACGAAGTTTCGAAGACTGTGTTTTAATTTATTGGGTCATTCGCTTGGCCCAGTACTTAGGAATTAGGTCCATGAGCTATATGTTGGTAGTAACTAGGTTACTGTTTTCTGTTTTTCATTTTGAATGATTGACAAACCAACAAACGCGCGTATAAATGAATTAATGTGCAAAGTGTAACATTAATTGCGAAATTCTCCCGACTACAAACACACTAAGTTATAAAGGTTACGAGGTTTCCTACCCTCCGTCAAACTCATGGAAAATTGAAATCTAAACCGGAATATTATTCTTCCGAGTATGTCGGGGTAATATTTTTGGGGAAAGTTGATAAATTCCTAGAGTGCATTAGATGCCTTTGGTTGTGACAAATCAAACCCCTATAAACCGTATGGGTTGCCGGGTAAGATTCAATTGTCAGACTAATAGGAGTTGACGGTTTAAACTTAGATAGTTCAGCGAGCCATAGAAACCGAATGGGTTGAGGGCAAGTGAACTAGGGGTAAAAGAAGATCGAATCATGCATTAGATAGGTTGGTATTAGACATCACTTTATAAAGAATAATAGAATAGAAACCGTATGGGTTGCCCTCTATTAAACTTTGTAAAGAAATCGATCACCACTATGAAGTCACCCATGACTTCCGGATTATAACATGGGAGTGTATAGTTCCGATAAAATTAGTGGGAGCCGAGACAAGAATTATACAAGCCCTTAAATTCTATACTCGGTCATAATTAAACAAGTCACTAATTGAATCTTGTCTAAATCTTTGCAGAAAACGAAACTGAATCTCTCTAAAAATGGCTAAAAACCCACTTGCAATACTACTTGAAAAGAATCTCCTAACTGGATCCAATTTTTTTGACTGGTTGTGGAATCTGATGATTGAACTCAGTATGGAGTCTCTGGGATACGTCTTGGAGGTGGACATTCTACCGACTCCAATCCGAACCAGGGGTAATCAGGAAGATATTGACGTCCATAAAAAAAAAAATTGGTCAAGGATAACGTGCTAGTCCGTGGTTTTATGATGGGCTCAATGACAAATGAGCTGCAAAGAGTGCACGAGAAAATAACTTCTGCTAGGCAGATTCTCGCACACTTGGCTGAACTTTATGGAGAGCACAGTAGGACTGCTAGATATGAGATATCAAAGCAGTTGTTCAGTGCTAGGATGAAAGAAGGAGAGAAAGGGAGAGACCACGTCCTCAAGATGATCTCTATGATTGAGAGGCTCGAGGTGCTCAACTTTAATATAGATTTATCCCTTGAAATTGATCTCATCCTTCAATCTCTCCCTGACTCTTTCACACAGTTTTTAATAAAATTACATGCACATTAGCTGGGCTAATGAATAAACTGGTGACGGCGCAGTCTAATATGAAGACTAAACCGAGAGAGGTTGCTCTTGTGATTTCTTCTGGGCTTATGAGGTCCAAGAACAAGAAGAAAAAGACCTACGAGCAGTACAAACCCAAGAAAGGGGTACAGAAAGGAAAGGGCAAGGCCCAAAAGGTTCAAAAGGTAGATGGTCCAAAACCTACGGACAAATGCCTTGAATGCGGTGAGCTGGGCCACTGGCGAAGGACTTGTCCTAAGATTAATGGCGCATCAGGTACGAAACTTTTTGTTTTTGAAACAAATTGTTCCGCTACTGTATATTCTACTTAATGGATTCTGGATTCAGATGTCACTTCTCACATTTGTACTATGAATCAGGATCTGGAACGAAGTAGAAAACTTGAAGCTGGGGAAATAATGATCACTGTCGGAAGCGAACAAAGTGTCGAGGCAACCGATATTGGATCAATCTTACTGGGTTTAGAATCCGGTTTTATTTTGACATTAGATGAAGTACTTGTTTTGCCCAAGGGGCATAAAAACATTGTATCCATTCCAGCCTTGGACCGGAAAGGATTTTGTTTCTTCATTGGAAATGGTAGTTGTAAAATTTATTTTCGAAATAAATTGGTTGGCACAGCTACATTGTTGAATGGTTTATATCATCTGAACATGCAAAATAAAACAGCAGTGAACACTATAACTAGGAAACGTGGTAGGCAAGATACTAATCAAGCTCTTAAAAGGCACCTTAGATTTGGTCATGTTGGTCAGACCAAGGTTCAGAAAATGGAGAAAGATGGACTTTTAAGTCCATTGGGTGTAGAACCCTATCCAACTTGTGAATCTTGCCTTAGAGGCAAAATGACTAAGTCCCCCTTCACAGGGACTTTTGAAAGGACTGCCGATAAACTTAGATTGGTACATACCGATGTTTGTGGTGCTTTAGAAGTAGCCCGAGATGGATATCAATATTTCATAATGTTCACAGATGATCATACTAGGTATGGGATTGTGTACTTAATGAAACACAAATCCGAAGCCTTTACTAAATTCAAAGAATTTAAGGCCCTAGTTGAAAAAGAGACTAGATGTCATATCAAAGCACTTCGGTCGGACCGAGGTGGTTAATATATGAGCACAGAGTTTGATGAGTTCCTTAAGGAATATAGAATAGTTTCACAATTGACGCCTCCAGGAACCCCACAGTTAAATGGTGTTTCAGAAAGGAGAAATCGAACTTTGTTGGACATGGTTCGCTCTATGATTTACCTATTTACCTGTAGGGGTATGCCTTACTAACCGCTGTCTGTATCCTTAATAGATGTCCTTCAAAATCCGTTCCTATCACTCCACATGAGATGTGGAATTGTAAGAAACCAAGCCTGAATCACATAAGGATTTGGGGATATCCATCCTATGTGAAGAAGGCTAAGGTGGACAAACTGGAAGCGAGGTCCATCAAAGGACGTTTCATTTGATACCCAGAGGACTCGATGGGTTATCTATTCTACATGCCAGAAGACCATAGGGTCATTGTGGCATTACAAGCGCACTTCCCTGAGGATGAATTCATTCAGGAAGGTGGCTCAGGTAGAAATATCTCTTTGGAAGAGCATAATGAAGGTCCTAAGGAGACATCTGATCAGGGATAAGGAACCGAACCTATTGTAACACAACCTCCACTTCGAAGGTCTGATAAGGTGTGTAAGTTGCAACGAGCCATTTATGGGCTGAAGAAAGCTTCTCGGAGTTAGAACCTTCGATTTGACGAAGCAGTCAATGACTTTGACTTCGTACGAAATGAGGAGGAACCGTGTGTTTTCAAAAAGGTCAGTGGGAGCAACATTGCGTTCTTAGTACTATATGTAGATGATATTCTACTTATAGGAAATAACGTAGCAATGCTCAGCACTGTGAAAGCTTGGCTTTCTAAAACGTTCTCCATGAAAGACTTGGGAGAAGCTTCCTATATTATAGGGATCCGTCTTTACAGAGATAGACCGCGAAGAATGATAGGACTTTCCCAAGCCCTCTATATAGATAAAATCCTAAGGAGATTCAAGATGGATGAATCTAAAAGAGGGTTCCTTCCCATGCGACATGGAATTCATCTCACCACGAAAATGTGTCCTCAAAGTGAGGAATACAAGAGAGATGAGTAAGGTACCCTATGCGTCGACAGTGGGTAACCTCATGTACGTTATATTGTGAACGAGACCGGACTTAGCCTATGCTATGAGTATGGTAAGCCGATTTCAAGCAAACCTGGGTAGGGAACACTGGATTGCCGTAAAGAACATTCTTAAGTACTTAAGAAGAACTAGAGATTTGGTTCTTACTTACGGTGGTGGAGAACTGAGGGTGAATGGATTCACCGATTCTGATTTTCAAGTAGATAATGACGACTCTAAGTCGACGTTTGGGTATTTGTTTACTCTCAATGGAGGAGTAGTATCTTGGAGAAGCTCCAAGCAAACTGCTACTGCAGATTCCACCTGCCAAGCAGAGTATCAAGCTGCCTCAGAGGCTAGCAAAGAAGCATTTTGGATGCAGAAGTTTATGCAAGAACTTCAAGTGGTGCCTAATGCGGAGATGCCTATATCACTATTCTGTGATAATGATGGAGCTGTCGCCCAAGCCAAGGAGCCTAGGGCTTACCACAACACCAAGCATATAGAGAGAAAATACTACATCGTTTGAGAGATGGTGGAAAAAGGATATGTTTCATTGCAAAGAGTAGACTCAGAAGACAATGTCTCTGACCCGCTAACTAAGCCATTATCTCAGGCTGTCTTGGAAAGACATCTGAAGAACATGGGTATTGGATACCATGATGTGTGGCATTGAGTGCAAGTGGGAGATTGTTAGGAATATGCCATCGAATGCCACTCAGGGGATGAGAGAGTAGGGGCATTGTACTTGTAATTATGGAATAATTAATAAAAAGGCAATACGATTCATTCACTGTTTATTGTATTTCAATTGCATTCTTGACTTGGTAAACATTGAAGTGAAGTCCATGTAAATACGAACATTCCATTCTCGTTATGGGATAAGAGAAAATGCACTGGAAGTGTTTAAAGTTTATTTTCGTAAATTGTTCGCAAGTCAATAAACTTAAAATGGGCATTAAGTTTTAATAAGACTTGTATAACTGATGCTAGGACGTGTGCACGTCTTGATAGCATAGTTATAAGTATATTGGTGGGGCCAGTATACTCGAACACGACTCATACTCGATTCAGTCACACGGTATTCACTCTCGGAGAGTCGATGACGAATCGGAAGGTTGTGACAGTATACGTGGACCTTTGACTTGAGGGTTCAGTAGAAGATGTGCCTGTGACGTTTAGTTTGTCATTAGAGTAGTTAGACTCATTTGCTTAATTACTGAGTCGACCTCGAAGTGCGGACTATACGGGCAGATAGCAGTCTTTACTATACGCCAAGAAAGGATTCTATCTCCTGTTAGTGAGCAGGCGAATATCCTATACGGTTAATGGTAAATAATATCATAAGTATTTGGCCAAAGCATTCTGATATAGTCGTATTAGATACACTATTAATCAGTCGGTCTTGATTTGCATTAACACATGTATAGAGTTTAGTCAACAGTAGGGTTTGACTTTACCGTGACCCGAAGACTTGACCGGGACATCTGATGAAGGGTCTATACGTATATGGTATTCACGACATAATGGTTCTGGAATGATCCCTTCATTCGTTCTCAGTCGGGGTTTACAGTGCGGCCCGCTAGGCTGGCTAAGTGCTGCCCGCACTCATTGGTTCCTCCCAATGCCGGATAAGACGGACCTACGGAGTCGCGCATAAGGAACGTTGACGGATTAATGTGAATTTATTATCTCTCTATTAATATTAGATATTGGATATTTAATTAGATTTATTGGATAAATCAAATAGCGGTCTTATGAATTAAAATTAAGTTACCGGGTAATTAATTTAATTCATAAATTATATTTCTTAGAGAAATATATATGTATTTGATATAATTAATTAATTAGATTAATTAATTAATATAAATACATTGGTGATTAAACGGAATGTATTTAATGGAGTCGTTTGACGAACGTCCGGTACACGAGCCGAGTGGCTTGGCTCGTTTCTAGGAAATTTCCAATGGGCCAGCCCCCTCACATGTCTCATCACATTTTCATGTTATTGTGTTGTGTTGTCTTATGAAATGATTAGGTTGAGATTCTTTCTCAACTAGTTATGACATAAAATGAGTTATTATATATCTATATAATAACTTACTCATTTGATGAGAAAGTTGACTAGAAACACACACATACAAGCCTTTAACAGGCTGATCTCTTCTTCAGCCGTGAGTGCATTTTTGAGGGACAGAAATATTTATTTTCTTGAGTGTTATCATCTTAGAGGTGAAAACAAATAAGAAAAAGAGAGATATAAATTCCTATAGTAATTCCTAGCCGTGTTCTTGGAGAACGGATTGCTATCGAATTTATCCGGGCAACTTCCGACGCGTGTGAAGTAGAGGCTTCGTACCTTTCGATGCTTGGAACGAAGGGATTTCGTGTTCGGGACGGGGTTCGTGATCATCATCATTTTTACGAAGATTTATTTCAAAGGCTTCAAGGGTATGATCTTTATCTTCGTATTTATATTTTCGTATATACGTTACTTGATCGATCCTGTTTGGGATTTGTATTTATTTCCGCTGCGTATTTCGTTTTATTTTTGGAATCCCAACAACCCCTTTATGGGGGAAATACTTTTTATGTATTTCAGGTTCCAGGAGAACGGACAGGCGGGTATCGGGTCGGCATGAAGATGATGGGCATGTGTGATACTGTGTCTTGTCTCCGGTTATCTTTTTGGATTCCTCCATTCAGTGTTGTTGTTCTAGAATGGATTTTAAATACTCGAGTATTGTATTTCAGTTTCCTTTATGTTCCGGCCTGTGTTGCCGAGGTATTGATTTGTGTAGTGATGTATATGGTTTCATTGGTTATGGTTTTGAATACCATTTGTATCGTCTTTCTTTCCATTGTATGTAGAGATTCTCGGTCAAGTTTTATAGTTCCGTGTATGTTTAGCCTTGTGGGTCCCATGGCGGGGCTCACGGCGCTGTAATATACCCTGAATAACTTGGGGGTGTTACAGAATATGGTATCAGAGCTTAGGTTTATGGATACCTAGGCTGTCGGTCTTTTGGGTCGATTGAGTCGGCATTTGCCCACAGTATCACTACTCTGCCATCATCACAGTGCGACCGGTACTTGTAAGCCCTCTCACTCTTCTTGTATTTTTCTTAATCGTCTCGTTTAAAGCTTGGTAATCTTGGGAATTGGTCACTTCGAGAATGTGCGATTTGGATTATACTTACGCACGTGTGTGCCCTTCAGAATGTTGGCTGAAAGTAGGAATAATCGTGGCCGTGGTCACGGACATGAACTCTTCCTTGAGATTTTGTTAAGTTACTAATTGCGATATTGGTGTGTATCGGTATTATGTCGAGACTTTGTTTAGAAGTCGCATGCTAGTATCACGGGAGATCTTCGACTTCACAGACTTGTAAGTATGTTGTTCGAATTATTCGATAATTCTTGGTGAATTTGAATTTCCATTGAAATGTTGTTTGTGTGAGTGATTGCAAGTTTCGAGGACGAAACTTATTTTTAAGGGGGGTAGAGTGTAATACCCTAATTTTTCGGATATATTTTTTTCGTTTATTTGTTGGATGTCGTTGATGGATAATTGTGCTTGAGGATGATGTGAACGTATGACAATGTTGCTGAATGCGTATATGTATTCATTGTGCCGTATGATCGTTTGGTATGTCGAGATGTTGGTAGAGAATAGCGGAAAATGGCTAAGTACAACTACATTAGCGCACGCTACAGGGTATGCTTAGTGCGCGCCAAGATATATACTTAGCGTACGCTACGGTTCATACTTATCGCACGCTAAGAGGTTCGTTTACGTACGCTAAGGAGGACCCCTAACGTACGTAACAACTTGCTGGGTTAGTTCCGGAAGGTGACCGACAGGTAGGCCCAGATTGACTTTTATATTCAGTTAGCGCACGCTAACGCATGTTGGTTAGCGCACGCTAACATCAGATCGCCAATAATGGAATCTTAGCTTTCGGCGGGTGGACCCGGCCATGTTCGATGCGTGTCCAGATAAGGTCAGCGAGTGTTTGTCGTGTAGAGCTAGCGCACGCTAAAACCGTATGATTAGCGCACGCTAATTCCATATCTGTCAAAGGAATCCCGGTAATCGCGGATGCTTTCGGCATGTGGGGGCACGATACTGTAGCAAGTCAACGCCTATTTGCGTACGTTAATGCATGGGCATTACGTACGTTAGATGAATTTCGAAGCAATGTAGTAGCTTCTGGACTGCCCGATAGCGCACGCTATCAAGGAAGGATAGCGCACGCTAGTCCTGTAGCGCACGCTAAATATAAGGTCTAGCGCGCGCTAGTGATGTGTTTTATGGAGAGGATAGACGAGTGCTGAGAGGCATTTTGTCCATTCTCCTTCCTTCAGTCAATAGAGAGAGCCTTGGGAAGTACTTGAAGTTCCTAAACATTGAGAGATGATTCTCTTAAACAAGATTAAGATGGAGAGCTCGGATTTAAGTATTGTTCTTGAAGTTTTTGATGATTCTTGGAATGAAGTTCAATTATTCTTCTTCGTGGTTCGTCCATACAAGGTAATCCTTGTATCCCTTTGATAGTGGTTCGTTTTTAAAGGATTACTACTTGGGAGGGAGCATGTTGGGAATCGTGTATTTTGATGTTCGTTTTTATTTCAATGTAAATGCATAAATTGGACTGTACTTTTATCCGCTGCGTGAGTATTTTGAAAGGGCTTTTGGTATTTTGCCAACTGAATTTTATTTTGTAAAACCGATTCCCTAAAATGAGTTTTTGGCATTTTGGCCTTGATCGTTTTGACGGTATTTGGAAAATGATTTTTTTTACTATTTGAAAAAAAATATAACCGTCATCGGTCTTTTTGGCATTTTTGAAATGACGTGGAAAATTGTGCTTAGCCTGGTGAATCCTTGTGAGGAGGGTTTACGGCGTGTATTATTCCCAGGAGGATCTGGGGGTGTTACAATTATGGTATCACGTGATAATGTTATACGAGATTTATTGGAATTGTAATAAGAGATTTCGGATGCTGATATGATTAATGAGATCTTCTTCATATGATGATAATGGTGTTGTTGCGATTCTTGAGGTTGTAGGAATGGCATGATGAAGAAAATGGTAACATGGAGATATATACCTCGGATATGTAGTTCTGAACGTGATTTCGGATATTTCATGTTCTTGAAGAACTCTTGAATTATACGAGGTGATGAAAATTTTTAAGAAGTGTTGACGTTTTGAAAATGAATATGGAATATTCATATCTAGAGCTAAACTATGTGTTTGAAATAATATTCGTATAGGAATACGAATGTGATTACGAGTTTGATGAAATTATTATTCATCTCTGAATTTGGAAGCCCATACGTATGGAGCAAATATTCAAGTCGAATGACTGGATTGTTTGATAACCTTAGAATATGATTATCTATAATGTTGAACTAATTGGATGGTTCGAATTAACGATGATCATCGAAGAATTTTAACTACGGATTTATGAGAAGGGAACCTTGTCAATTCGTATTTAAGAATTGAGTCTGGAACCGATAACATTTAGACCCTTATTATTGGTCCGAATTGGTTGCTGATATGATTATCGGATTTCGGCTCGTATTGTGGACATGGATTCGTGAGGGTCTGAGTTGGACGATTCGACCGTGTTTAATCGAGATATTGTGGAACTGATGAGTTTGTGGCCTAGTTGTATTGATATTGATCGTCATCGAACCTGTTGATTATTAAGCCTTCGTTTTACAATAAGATATGATGTTTGATCGTGGATTATGACTGTTGAGTTGCGGTTGAGGTTGAAGAGTTCGTAGATTAGCTTGGTCGGGACTGAGGAACCCGTAGACAAAAGCAACTGAATTGGTAACAGTTCGTGGCATTGATGTCGAGACAAGTTTTATACTTGTACGGGTCAACGAGATTAATGTTATCATGTAGGTGTAAGAATGCGTGTATCATATCGAGACTTGGCCTCTTTATGATTATGTTGATATTCGGGAATTGTTTGATGCAATACCCTTCGGCAATTATGCTAAATATTATTGTTATTCGTTAACGGCCGGTTTAAGGCATTGAGATTCTTTTTGACATTGATGTTGGCGATAGCCGATTCGCGGTATCGATGTATCGATTATTATTGTTCACGATCAATGTCGTTCTGAGGCATCGTTGAATCTTTATTATCGAATTGGAACTGTTGCTATGATGTTGCGTTAGCCAGTTGAAGGCGTTTGCTATATTCTTTTATCATCTCCGTTTCGGTGGTCGGTTTAAGGCGTCGGGACATCTATTATATCGTATAATTGTTATCGATTGATCGTCCTGAAGCTAATCGAGGTATTGAATTGGGACTATCGAGGATAGTTCCCATCCGTTGAGTTATTATTGTCGTGTTGGCCGACTCAAGGCAGCACACTATTATTCTGGTGAACTCGGTAATTTTGTGATCGTTGAGGGTGGAGGATTTCCCGAATTTTGGTGTTGTGGTTATTGCCGTGTTAATCGGTCCTTAGGGATTCTGATCCCAGGATGGTTGTTTTGAATATCTTTGGTCGTGTCGATCTTTCATTATTCGTGTGTCATCGTTCACTTGGTGAGTCGTATGATCCGTAATGGGTATTTTATCCTTTGAGTTTCGTTGTCATGTTGTATCGTGGCATATCTAGAATCATATCTGCGTGCTGATTGGTTATGTGTAGGATTTTTAGCCGGGCACACGATGGTCATGTGTGGATGTTTCCGCATTGGACCGTGCACACGAGACGTAGTTCGTGAGGCTAATTAGGTACATTGTCACACGTATATTCTGGATTCCGTATACGGGGTGGACATGTGCACGGACACATTTTCGGATCGGGCGTACTGTGATGTTCCCTCTTGAGCCTTATTGTTTGGTCGTTCGTAGTCCATGTTGTATTGGATATGTCCGACGATTTGCGACTGGTTGTTCATATGCCGAGGGGTATGTCCGACAGTCAGGTTTGCTTCTTTGAGATCTGTATTGTGATGATTTACAGCTTTGGGCTGTTCGGCTTTCAGGCCATCGTGATATACAGCTTCGGTTGAGGGGCTTTCAAGCCATTGCGATGTATTGGTATTTCTATTGGAGCCTTCAGACATTGTGATTCGTATTTACTTCAGCGTTGGCTTGGATTATCTTCGGGTAACGTATTGTTGTGTTGCTTGTAACGTTTTGCTGTTGGGCGTAAGTTTTTGGATCTTGTGTATCTCGTTGAGTTTTCCTTGCGGGATGTTTCTTCTCCCTAGTTGTTTTAAGTTTCGGGACGAAACTTCTTTTAAGGAGGGTAGAATGTAATATCCGCAATTTCGATTTACGGTAATTTTTATTTTTCGGGCGGAGGTCCATTTTGACGACTCTCTCATGACCGTTTCGTCATTTCGAGAATGATTAATTCTGCACTTTTTGTCATCCGAGTTCGTTTCGGTATCGTTTTGTTGAGTTCCGAGCTTTTTAGCGACTTTTCCGCACTTGAGTTCGATTCTTGCGAATCTCGTCCGAAACTGTTGTTCGAGTTTGTCGTAAGTTCATTTAATGTTATTATTCATGTTGCGAGCTTTGGTTTGGTGTTTCGATCACGTATCGTGATTTTCGGACATTTTGGGTCATTTTCGTAATTTCCCCAAAGTTTTGGGTAATTACTTCTGTTGTTGAATTCCGAGCCTTCGGGTGGTCGGAATTGTGTGTTCTCTTAGCTCTTAGATTCGTCTTTGCGAGTACGTCGTAACCGTATCATTGATTCATATTCAGGTTCGGGTTTCGGGGTCGTTCGGGCCGTCGGAGTTGGCCCCGGCCGAGTCATGGCCGGGCAACCTGGGCCAGCCGACATCGCCGAGTCACGGCCGGTGCTCGGCAACTTCGGCCGAGCAGCCGCACTGTGGGCCGCGCACATGCCGGGCAGGCCGCGCACACTCGTGGGCATTTTTCGCCAAACCGATCAGACGGTGCCGCGCACACACTGCCGGCCATGCACACTGCCGACCACTGGGAGCCATTTTTGGGCCTGTGCCGCGGCACACTCCCGCTGGGCCGCGGCACACTGTGCAGCCTATTTATGGCCCTGCACACGAGTTTTTGGCCATTTTTCTCAACCTTTCCTTTCTCTTCCGCGGAGGTGGTCAGGGGAAGCTTGAAGCCATGTTGTTTAACAACAAATCCATGAAGTTAATTAGGTTATATCATCAATCAATCATCCGTTATCATCCTTTGATCCAGCGAATCAAGGTAATCTTCCTTAGAACCCTAATTTCGGGAATTTGGGGGTTTTCGCGTTTTCGTCCGATTCTTTCCGTTTTGTTGATTAATTCATGATGAATATGATTAATCTTGTTGGTATTCTTAGTTTCCCTATGGACTCATGGTATATTTCGTGATTTTTACGGAATCGAGAGGGTTCGGTTGTGGTTCGCCCTCGTTGTCGTTTTTATACGAATATACATGAATCGTAGGTGGGTTTCCAGGTGTATTCCAATTCCGTATTCGTTTAGAATTGGTTGTGATTGTATTCTTTGAATCGTTAGGTTCGGTTACGATGGTTCCTAGCATTCTTCGGTGACTTTCCTTTCCGTTCGTTGCGTCGTCGACTATTCAAGGCAAGTATACATTTATGATTGTACGTTCTCGACTTTGAAAGTAAGAAATATTGATGGTATGATATGAACGAACCGTTTTTATGGCATTCATAGATATATTGATGGCATATTATGAACGAACCGTTTCTACGGCATTCATATATGTATTAATGGCATGTAATGAACGAACCGTTTCTACGGCATTCCTACATGTATCGGCGTATGATATGAACGAACCTTTTCTACGGCATTCACATACGTATCGGCGTATGATATGAACGAACCGTTTCTACGGCATTCACATACGTCTTAATGTGGCACTATGAGATTTTAGTTATTCCGGAATACTAGTCTTGAATTGATGAATTGACGGCTACATTTACTTTATTGTCGAGGAGTATTGTGTTTCATACTTGTTATACTTGCACTAGCTATTCGACGGCTAACCCCTTTATGGGGGAAATACTTTTTATGTATTTCAGGTTCCAGGAGAACGGACAGGCGGGTATCGGGTCGGCATGAAGATGATGGGCAAGTGTGATACTGTGTCTTGTCTCCGGTTATCTTTTTGGATTCCTCCATTCAGTGTTGTTGTTCTGGAATGGATTTTAAATACTCGAGTATTGTATTTCAGTTTCCTTGATGTTCCGGCCTGTGTTGCCGAGGTATTGATTTGTGTAGTGATGTATATGGTTTCATTGGTTATGGTTTTGAATACCATTTGTATTGTCTTTCTTTCCATTGTATGTAGACCTTCTCGGTCAAGTTTTATCCGCGTATGTTTAGCCTTATGGGTCCCATGGCGGGGCTCACGGCGCTGTAATATACCCTGAATAACTTGGGGGTGTTACACACCAGTTCTCCATGATCAACTATCCACTGCTGTTCCTTCTTATTCAAGGAGAAGGCTCGAGTTGCAACAATTCAAATCGAATAGATCCTGCATCGAAAAAAGCAATTTGGCAAGGTATCACCCTCGATTATTATTATTTTTTTACTTTAATGCCTTCATTATGTCCATGGACCGTAAACTCTTCCCAACCGAACCTAAATCAGGAATCAAACGTGTTGTGTCAAGAAATAACACTCTCCGACCGGCGATCGCCTCGGAGATCGGGCGACCGAGTCACTGCCGAGCAGCCGAGGCAGAACTGCCGATCAGCGACCAGGCGGCCGAGCCTTAACCCAGCGTACAAGCTAAATCGGCCAACCAAAGGTCCCAGGACAAGTCCCGGTGCCAAGCGATCGACATCAAATACGATCGTCTCCCGGCACTCGACGACCGACTCCTGGCGACCGACAAGCACGCGATCCTCTCTCGGCATCTGCCGACCGACCCTTGATGACCGACCAATGCCGACCCTCAGCAACTGGCCGATGACGACCTCTGATGACCAGCTAGAGACGACCGCCTCATTTCGATTAGGGCTGATGGCCATCCAGTCGGCAAAGGCCGAGCCTCAAGACTGGCACCATGTGCAAGAACCGAGACAAGATCCGCGAATCTCGGATCATTGACCACAGCCTGGCGGAATCTTTCCACCAGCCGACAAGCCGCCGAAAGCTGTCAGTAGGGCCGCATGTGACATTGATTCCGCCGAAAGTTGTCAGTAGGGCCGCATGAGACAAAGATTCCGGACGCATGCTGGCTCCTCATTGGACTGCCCAGCTGGCGCCAGCACCTACCTTGGACTTTAGCCCGATAGCCCGGGTGATCGCCCCATTATAATATTGGCCGGCGGACGGTCGCCCCATTATTATAATGGCCGGAAGGCGATCGCCCACCAAAGGACAAGACTCGGCTGCCACTATAAATACACGGCTCCCTACACTTGTCCAAGGACGGAAATTTTATCACACAAAAAGGCTTCAGAACTTCAACTTCCTTGGGATTTCATACATTACAGAAGCAAAACTCCCAGCACTTGGCTATCTCCAACTCTTGGCAATAGCTATCATTCGGTCCTTCTTCTCCCGGCCTCTCTCATCCAGCAGACTATCGGCAGGGACGAAGAACACCGAGCTTCGCTCAAGAGCCGGATTAACAGAGTCTTTTTACACTCATTGTATTTAGATTTCTCTCATTAATACTTGTATCCACAAATATTTGTATTAATATCATCTTGCGAGAGCATTCAAGCCCGGGCCTAACAAACCCGGCAAATCTTGTATTATTTATCTTCTCTCGGAAGTGCTCCCGCAATTGTTGTTTGTTGTCCGTCTTCCAGCAATATTAATCTTCGGATAAATAATTTGGGCAACAACAATTGGCGCTAGAAGGAGGGCGGGCATCCAACCCTCAAATTTTTATACCTACCGTCCCGAAGAACACTCACTGTTCTCGGAGCAGATACTTGAAGTGACACTCACTGCACTTCAAAGAAATCTTTCAAAAATCATGTCTTCCGCCTCCGCGTCGAAGAAAGCCGCTGACTAGTCGGCCAGACCCCCCGTTACGTCCCAGTCTGAGCCGCAGCCGATGGTGGAAGGCAGCCGCCGCGGTCAGAGACGCTCGATCCCGTCCCTGGTCGGCGGCCCGAGCCTCTCGCTCGATCAGCTCCGAACCAAGGAACAGATCGACGAGGTCATGGCCGTCCTACAGGAGCGACGGAGTGCTCTCGACGCACCTCCTGCTATCACCCCTTCGGCCACCCGCCGGAAGTCCAAGCGGAAGCTCAAGGCGTTACTGGCCGAGCGATCGCCAGGAGGATCTCGTCCGCAAGAAGAGGTGCTCGACAGCCGGGGCACCTCTGTCTTCGATCGCCTGGGCAGTGACCCGACCTGGCGACCGGGGCAGTCCGGCCCCAGCTACGAGACGACGGAGTTTGAGTCCGTCACCAGGAGCTCGGCCTACCCGGCTCCCAGAAGGCAGCCCGGCCGTCTGGCTCCCCCTCGCCAAATTTCCGAGGTCGGCAGCAGCGGAGTCCGGAGATCGGTACACGATCGCCTCGGCTCCCGCTCCCAAAGCCGATCAGCAAGCGACCGAGCCACGGCGATGGCTGCGATGCAACGTCAGATCGACGACATGAAGGCGCTCCTGCAATCCAGGGCAGGCGCCATGAAGATGATCGCCGAGCCAAGCGAGCCGCTTGCGATCGACATCGAGCGCGCCCCCGTGCAGCACAAGATCGCTCCCCCGCAAACACCCTTGTACGAGGGGCGATCAGACCCCGAAATGCACCTGAGCAATTTCAACATCTACATGACCGGGTGTGGAGCATCTGACGCGACCAGGTGCCGAATGTTCCCTATGACGCTGGACGACCTCGCCCACCGGTGGTACACCTCATTACCACCTCGGTCCATTGGCTCCTTTAACGAGCTGGTGAACGTCTTCACAAGATACTTCGCCGCCAAGGTCGCTCGACCGGAAGGTCCCCATCGCATGCTGCGAGTCAAGCAAGGGAAAGAAGAAACCGACTCGGACTACATCGACCGGGTAGACGAGATCATCCTCAACGGCGAGCCCGTAAGCGATGAGATCGCCCTCCACGTGGTCTTAGCCGGATTCCATGGTCTTTCGCCTATGTTCAGGCATCTTACGAAGGACCAGCCCACATCCTACGCGGTCTTCCGAGCTAAAGCCGCAGATTTCCTGGCCAGGCAAAGGCTTCTTCTTAGCCTAGGAGTAGAGCAATCGGTGCCCGAGCGATGACCTCCAGTCTTCCAGCCCGATCGCTATTATCCAGCAGAGCCGGAGAACTCGCTCACCGCCTACAGTCCACCATTTTAAATGAGGGACTAAGGCTCGCGATCGCCTCCGCCGCACATCTTAAAGCCATGGTCCTGGCGGTCGATGGATCCGGCCGCCCGGCCATGCAAGGTCCCTTTCGGCCGAGATCGCCCGCCCTTCGTTTAAATACGAGGCCGGCGTAGTCTAAGGGCTCTCCAACATTAATCAGTGGACACGGTCGCCCGCCCTCAAGGTTCACCATCTAAAGATGATCTACCCGGACAAAGCGACACGTGCCACAACCCCCGTCTCAACGTACACCGTCGAGGTCGGCCATCTCCATGGCTGGCCGAGGTGGAAGCAGAGCTAACAAGCCGCGGGCGTGGAGTTGATTCATCCGACGCTGCCCCGTGCAAGGACTCCTTTAGACCGAGACCGCACGCCCTTCGTTTAAATACGAGGCGAGGCGCAGCCTAACAGAGGACCCTCATAATAAAATGAGTCACGAGACACTCAATGTCTTCGCGCATCAAGACACAGTCATGGAGTCGGTCCATCGATCTCCGCGACTGTGCACGATTCCTCAAACAAGCGAAACCACCAAGTTTCCGAGGGGGATCGGCCAATGTTGTTTTTTGCAGGTAAAAGACCGAAAGATAGCTAGCCAATCGACCATGATAGCCCAAGTCCGAATCCTAAGTCAGCTCAGCAAGATCGCCCGTCCTCATCCTTACACGATCGCCAGCAAGAACCACCTCGCCCCATGTCTTCAACATAGGAGCAAGCTGGGGGGCAATTGTTGTGTCAAGAATTAACACTCTCCGACCGGCGATCGCCTCGGAGATCGGGCGACCGAGTCACTGCCGAGCAGCCGAGGCAGAACTGCCGATCAGCGACCACGCGGCCGAGCCTTAACCCAGCGGACAAGCTAAATCGGCCAACCAAAGGTCCCAGGACAAGTCTCGGTGCCGAGCGATCGACATCAAATACGATCGTCTCCCGGCACTCGACGACCGACTCCTGGCGACCGACAAGCAGGCGATCCTCTCTCGGCATCTGCCGACCGACCCTTGATGACCGACCAATGCCGACCCTCAGCAACTGGCCGATGACGACCTCTGATAACCAGCTAGAGACGAACGCCTCATGTCGATCAGGGCCGATGGCCATCCAGTCGGCAAAGGCCGAGCCTCAAGACTGGCACCACGTGCAAGAGCCGAGACAAGATCCGCGAATCTCGGATCATTGACCACAGCCTGGCGGAATCTTTCCACCAGCCGACAAGCCGCCGAAAGCTATCAGTAGGGCCGCATGTGACATTGATTCCGCCGAAAGTTGTCAGTAGGGCCGCATGAGACAAAGATTCCGGACGCGTGCTGGCTCCTCATTGGACTGCCCAGCTGGCGCCAGCACCTACCTTGGACTTTAGCCCGACAGCCCGGGTGATCGCCCCATTATAATATTGGCCGGCGGACGGTCGCCCCATTATTATAATGGCCGGAAGGCGATCGCCCACCAAAGGACAAGACTCGGCTGCCACTATAAATACACGGCTCCCTACACTTGTCCAAGGACGGAACTTTTATCACACAAAAAGGCTTCAGAACTTCAACTTCCTTGGGATTTCATACATTACAGAAGCAAAACTCCCAGCACTTGGCTATCTCCAACTCTTGGCAACAACTATCATTCGGTCCTTCTTCTCCCGGCCTCTCTCATCCAGCAGACTATCGGCAGGGACGAAGAACACCGAGCTTCGCTCAAGAGCCAGATTAACAGAGTCTTTTTACACTCATTGTATTTAGATTTCTCTCATTAATACTTGTATCCACGAATATTTGTATTAATATCATCTCGCGAGAGCATTCAAGCCCGGACCTAACAAACCCGACAAATCTTGTATTATTTATCTTCTCTCGGAAGTGCTCCCGCAATTGTTGTTTGTTGTCCGTCTTCCAGCAGTATTAATCTTCGGATAAATATTTTGGGCAACAACAAAACGAAAACTCAAATTTTGCGAATGCAACAATAAAAAACATCACAGTTTTCAAACCCGAGGCCAGAAAAACCAATTTAAACATCGAAATCAGTAGCCCTCAAAACTGAGCCCGTTGCCTTTTAGAACCCGGTTACACAACCCAAATCAGTCGATACCTCACCTTATTCTCGCTGGATCGACCCATCTTCCTCCAACATCACTGGAGGAAGCCAGGCCCGTCCGAACCCAGCCCTAACCCAGCCGCGACCGCCATTCCCTTTTCTCTTATTCTCGTCGGCCGTGCGTCGGTGTGTGTGTGTGTGTCCCAGATTTTGCGGTGTGTGTATGTGTTATATGGTATGTGTGTGTGTGAGTTTTGCAGAAGATAGATGTTCTTTTTATAATTTTGGTCGAGAGGAATTTTGAAAAAAAAAAAAAAAGAGATGAGATGGTTAGAGAGGGAGAGAGAGGAAGTGCAGAGAGGGTTGGAAAGACAGAAGGGTGAGAAAATGAGTTGTGTCGGATGAGGAGTTGAGGTTAGGGTTTATATACCCACCAATTATTAGGGTTATTCAATTTAGCCCTCAGATTTTCCACCAGCTTTCAATTCAGCCCCAGCCAGTATAATTAATTCGATTTTAACCCAGTCAGCTTCTCAAGTCTTACAATTTGACTCCAGTCAACTTCAAACTTCAATTTAATCCTAATTTTGACCGAGACATTAAAATATTGACTTTCAATTAATATTAATAATTAATCCGAATTATTGCATAAACATTTTAATTTCAGTCATTAATAATGTTAATTCTTCGGTTAATATTACTTAGCATTGTAATTTATTTTCAGTTATTATATAGTGATATTCGTATCCTTTCATTTATTATATAAATAATAAATTGTAAAGATTTTAATTATTATTATTATTATATGTAGACCTTGTCAAGGATTTACGGGCTTAGGACTGTGAGTCGAGCACATTCATTTCAGTCAGACATCATCATTTATTCAGGTGGTAATTTTCACTACCACTTTAATTGCTTTAATTGGACTGCATATGTGATATTCATGTCATGTTTATAAATTATGATACACATTGTAAATCAGGCTCACCTGTATTCGTGTAAGAGGTTATCATGTTGTGTGGGGACACCTGCTCAACCCAATATTCACATATGTGGTATTGCGTGTATGTATCATGTTGTGTGGGGACACCTGCTCAACCCAGTATTCACATACGTGCTTGATTCATATATATGGGGTATTGCGTGTATGTATCATGTTGTGTGGGGACACCTGCTCAACCCAGTATTCACATACATGCTTGATTCATGTATATATGGTATTGCGTGTATGTATCATGTTGTGTGGGTACACCTACTCAACCCAGTATTCACATACGTGCTTAATTCATATATATGTGGTATTGCGTGTATGTATCATGTTGTGTGGGGACACCTGCTCAACCCAGTATTCACATACGTGCTTGATTCATGTATATGTGGTATTGCGTGTATGTATCATGTTGTGTGGGGACACCTGCTCAACCCAGTATTCACATACGTGCTTGATTCATGTATATGTGGTATTGCGTGTATGTTTCATGTTGTTGCGGGGGCACCTGCGCAACCTCAATATTCGTGTTATGCGTGCTCGATTCATATTGTACGTAATATTGTGAGTATGCATTCATGTTGAGGAAAGATATGATAGTTTATTCATGTTATGTTTTCCATGAGATTGTATATTACTGTGATCAGTGAGATTTCCACGAGCTGAAGGAAGCTCACCCCACCTTTATTGATCCCGCAGGTTGAACCGAGACGGATGGACGAAGGAGCGAGCCGAGGGAGCATATGAAAAAGAATTTATTAAATGTTGTTTTCTTTTTGTCAAACTATGTTGAAACTCATTTGGGGAAAATCTTGAATTCTATAAATTATGATTATTCTTCCGCCGCAAAATTTTACTTAGTAATTATTATGAAATGTTACCTTATTTAAAAGTATTTATTTTTATGTCATTGTAGCGACTCGACTTTGTAGGCGAGAATTTTTATATTCTCAAGAAAATTATTTTTCTCAACATTTACCTTTTATTTATTTTCCCCAATATTTACCCTAGAAAGTCGGAGCATTACAGTGATGTAGTCGGCGTTGATCTAGAGTTTCATGCCTTTTTTGGATCATGATCGTGCTGGTTAGACCTTTCGGAAGTGTTCTGGATCAGGGAGGTAGCCCACACTAATATTGAGGCGTAGCGTGCGCTAGACTGGGACAGTATTTAAGGGGACAGTCAACCCCTGCACTTGTCATTTCACATCATTTCCACTTTTTCCGATCGGGAGAGCTCGTGAGAGGCGATTTGGGGCAATTTGAGGTGGTTCTTCTTCAGATATCACCATCTTGGGTGGGATAACAAGGATTATACAACATCTAATGCATTCCTATCCTCCAAATCAAGGTAATTTCCTTAGAACCCTAGTTTTTGGGAATTTTGGGGTTTTTCGTAAATTCGTCCGATTTATCCATTTTGAAGCTTGAGGACCTTGAGATTATGATGTATCTATTCCGTATGCATGTTTTTCCTACGATTTTACGGATTGGATTGTGCCGTTTTCGAACTTGTGAGAGTTTGGACGATTTTCCAACCTCTAGTGGTTTATCTGTGTATTTTCATGAAATGTAGATGGGTTTCGGGAGTTCTTCATGTAATTTGAGTATGGATAATTGATTATCATATTCCTTGCGAATCGTTTAGGTGCCGGAAGCGCATTCTTGGACCTACCGAAGTCATACCCTTTTTCCGTTCAATTTCTCGATGTCTCAAAGGCAAGTATATATTTATGATTGTACGTTCTCGACTTTGAAAGTAAGATATATTTATGGAATGATTATTTATATCCACTCTGGGGCGGGCCGACGGGTCCCCTGAGGGTTTCGTAGCCTCTTGGTGCGATTCCACGGATGACATGAATGAACCACTCTGGGATGGACCGACGAGTCCTCTGAGGGTTCCGTAGCCTCTGGTGCGGTTCAACGGTATTCATATATGTATTGATGTGATGCTATTAGATTTAGTTATTCCGGAATACTAGTCTTGAATTGATTAACTGACAGTTACCTTTACTTTATTGTTGAGGAGTATTGTGTTTCATACTTGATATACTTGCACTAGCTATTCGACGGCTAACCCCTTAATGGGGGAAATACTTTTTATGTATATCAGGTTCTAGGAGAGCGGATAGGCAGGTACCGGGTCGGCATGAAGATGACGGGCAAGCGTGATACTGTGTTTTATCTCCGGTTATGTTTTGTGTTCCTTCATTCAGTGTCGTTGTACTAGAATGGTTATTGAACACTCGAGTATTGTTCGTTTTCAGTCTTCCTTGATGTTCCGGCCTGTGTTGCCGAGGTTTTGATTTTGTACTATGATGTATTTGGATACATTGGACATGGTTTGAATACCATTTGCATCGTCTTTCATTTCATTATATTTGGACCTTCTCGGTCAAGTTTTATAGTTCCGCGTATGATTAGCCTTGTGGGCCCCTCGGTGGGGTTCACGGCACTGTAATATACCCTCAATAACTTGGGAGTGTTACAGAATATGGTATCGGAGATTAGGTCTATGTATACCTAGGTTGTCGGTATTTTGGGTCGGTTGAGTCGTCATTTGTCCACAGTATCACTACTCTGCCATCATCACAATGCGACCGATACTTGTAAGTCCTATTACTCTTCTTGCGTTTCTTAATCGTTTTGATTTTTGTTGATATTCTTGTCGGTTACTTCGAGGACGTGCGATTTGGATTGTACTTACGTACTTTGTGTATTCTTTAGAATGTCTGCTGACAGGGGACAGAAACGAGACCATGGTCGCGGAAGCGGACTTTTCTTTGAGATATTTTCAAAAATTCTAATTGCGGTACTGATGTGTGTTTGTGTTATGTTGAGACTCTGTATGGGAGTCGGATGCTAGTATCATGGGAGATCATCGACTTCAAGCACATGTAAGTACACTGTTTTGGTTATTCGCTCGTGGCGACGATTGATTGCTCTTGTGATGAGTTTGGAAATTCTGGGTTGATCTGTTATTGGTTGACAGTTATAATTGAGGATATCGTGTATCAGGTTGTTTAATTTGGATAACCGGCATATCATATGAGAATGTTATTGAATCAAGTATATATATTCAACATGTCGTATATACGTGTCCAGTATGTCGAGGCAATGGACAGGTACCATTGGAATTGGCTAAGTGTATCCTGATTAGCATACGCTAATAGTGAAGCATAGCGCACGCTAGTGTACAAACTTAGCGCACGCTAAAGACTTGGACTAGCGCGCGCCAGGCCATGTCAGAACTTATCCGAGTGGTTAGCAAAGTTCTCGACAGCTTCCCGGTTTCATGCGTCAACGGCATTTAGCACACGCTAAATGTGGAACAGTCAAGGGAATCCCGGCAATCGCAGGTGCTTTCGGCATATGGGGCACAGGCATCTTCTGGGTAGGTGCAAGCTGTCGAGTCAACTATTATTAGCGCACGCTACGGGTGGATAATAGCGTACGCTAATGAGACATTTACTATAGCAAGTCAACACTATGTTACGTACGCTATGACAAGGATTTTACATACGTAACACTTGGCACGAAATGAGGCAGTAGCCTCTGGACCTCGATAGCGCACACTAACAAAGTCAGTTACGCACGCTATGGCAAGTAACGCGCGCTATTTTTTGAAAGTAGCGCACGCTAGTAGTGTGCAATTGAGTAATGTTATCCTTTTCGGCCCGTCCTTTCTTTTCCACCAAAAGAGAGAGTTCTTGGAAGATATTTTGAGGTTCTAAATACTTGGGTAATCATGGAGTTGATCGTTTTGACAACTCTAAGCTTGGAATCGATTAGAAACGGATTCAACCTTGAGAATCAATCCATTTCTTCGAAGAGGTAATTAATTCTCACTTTGGATTTGGTTTTAGATTGAATATCGTTGTTCTTGAGTTGATAATCGTCATGTATATGAGTTGATAAGTATGATTATGGATGGATTACCACGTTATGTTGATATTATTGTTGAAGTGCGGATATTGATATGATTCGTGTGGTTTTGAATGGTGTTGTTTATCTTCAAGAGATATGTTGGTTAATATCTCCAGGCATTTCAACTTTGACGTTGTTGTTGATGATTAGTTCGTATAATAATAGTTATGGAGGCGTTTTGATGATTCTTGGTATCTCACGGGAAGTTTGTTAAGGAGGATGATGACATGATGACTTATATGTTGGATTATGTTATGTTGTCATGAGTATGGTTAGGGGATCATAGTGTTCTTGGCAGTATTATTGTGATTCCTGATGTTATGATGATATATGCCTTAGACAATGAGTTAGATGATGGCTTAGATGTTAGAACATTGGATTTTGCCGTTTGGTCGATTGTGGACGTGATTTCGGATTAATTCACGATTCCTGAGAGACTCTTGAATTATATGAGATGATGAACATTTATAAGAAGTGTGGGTGTTTTCGACATGAATATGGAATATTCATGTCTAGAGCTGAATTATGTGTTTTAATATAATATTCGCATACGAATACGAATATGATTACGAGTTTGATGAAATTATTATTCATCTCTGAGTTTGGAAGTCCATACATTTTGAACAAATGTTCAAGTCGAATGATTGGATTGGTTGATAACCTTAGAATATAATTATCTATAATGTTCAACTAATTGGATGGTTCGAATTAATGATGATCATCGGAAAATTTTAACTATGGGTTTACAAGAAGGAACCTTGTTAATTCGTATTTAAGAATTTAGTTTGGAATCGATATCATTTGGACCCTTGTTGGTTCGAATTGATTGCTGATATGATCATCATATTTCGGCTCGTATTGTGGACAGGGATTTGTAAGTGTCTGAGTTAGATTGTACAGAATGTGTTTAATTGAAATATGGTGGAACTGTTGAGTTAGTGGTTTGGTGGTATTGATATCGATCGTTATCGAACATGTTGATCATTAATCCTTCTTTATACGATAAGTTGTGATGTCTGATCGTGGATTATGACTGTTGTGATACGGTTGAGTTTGAATAGTTCTTAGATTACTTTGGTCGAGGCTGAGGAACTCGTAGACGAAAGCAACTGAATTGGTAACAGTTCGTTATATTGATATCGAGGCAAGTTATACTTGTACTAGTCAATGAGATTGATGTTATCATATATGTGTATGAATGTGTGCATCATTTCGAGACTTGGACTCTTTATGATTTTGTAGATATCAAGGGATTGTTTGACACGATACCCTTCGGAAAATTATGCCAAATATTATTGTTGTTCGTAAATGGCCGGCTTAAGGCATTTCGATACTTGTTGGTAATATTGTTGTCGATAGCCGGTTCGCGGTATCGACATATCGATTGTTAGTGTTGATTGATGTACCGTTAGGTTGGTCAATCGTGTTGATTTTCATTCGTTGTGTTTTGTGATTGTTCGTATAACCGACTTGATTGTATTATCTGTTTGATGACGCTTGTCACTTGTTGGTTTTAATATGTCTCTACCGGTGGCGTTGTGTTGGTTGTCGTGGAGCGTGTTTTCACACCGTATATTCCTTTGCGTTGCTTGTAACGTTTCGCCGTTGGGCGTAAGTTACACGTTTCTTATGTATCTCGTTGAGTTTTTATGCTGGGATATTGCATCTTCCTACTTATTTTAAGTTTCAGGACGAAACTTCTTTTAAGGAGGGTAGTATGTAATACCCGCAATTTCGATTTCTGGAAATTTTCTTTTTTTTTGGCGGCAGTCCATTTTGACGACTCGCTCATGACCGTTTCATCATTTCGAGAATGATTAATTCTGCACTTTTTGTCATCCGAGTTCGTTTCGGTATCGTTTTGTTGAGTTCCATGTTCTTAAGCGGCTTTTCCGCACTTGAGTTCGATTCTTGCGAATCTCGTCCAAAACTTTCGTTTCGAGTTTCTCGTAAGTTAATTTAATGTTATTATTCGTTTTGCGAGCTTTGGCTTGGTGTTTCGATCGTGTATCGTGTATTTCGGACATTTTGGGCCATTTTCGTAATTTCCCAAAGTTTGGGGTAATTACTTTCCGTTGTCGAATTTCGAGCCTTCGGGTGGTCGGAATCGTGTGTTCTCTTAGTGATCGAAATCGTATTTGTGAGTACTTCATAACCGTATCTTTGTTTCGTATTCAGGTTCGTGTTTCGGGGTCGTCCGGGCCGTCGGAGTTGGTTGACACGTTTTTAGTGTAACTATCGCAAGTGCACGATATCGTATCAAGTAGTAAAGTGGACTTTTTGAGTCCGGTTTATCAATCCCACAAGGAAGTTTGGTTATAATTTGAATTATACACTATTAGTCTATTTTTATAGATACTAAGATGAGTGAAACACACAATTAAAAAGTTTGGTTTAATAATTGCAAAGAAAATGCAATAATAGTTCTAATATTTTAAGGAAATAAAAATATTGCAATAATAATAGATTGATTAAACGATAAAATGAAATAGTTGGAATTACAAACTTAGTTCGTCATTAGTTATAAAAGATGTATAGGAGATCATAAGATGAATTTACTTATTATGTTGTGTAGATTTGATTTTCCTTAAAAAGACGGTTTCTCTTTCGAACTATAAAATGCCCCTTACATATTGAATCAATCCACTATATTTCTATATTGATTGGCTTCAATACATAGCATTAGGATTTATGAAAATAACTCAAAGAATCATCTAAGGACTAGAGGTATATTTTTATCCCCTAGAACAACTTAGAGTGAAGATCATTTGATCTAATCAAACATTTTTTCTTTCGAAACATATGAAAACCATAAATATCGTCATTTATTGGCCAAATAAATAAAGATTGTTAAAACAATAAAAATCACACACAATAATAAGTAATTCACAATAGATCTTTTATACAAACATAAATAACATGACTAACCTTGTTTATAATCCCAACTAAAGGTTACTTAGCCCATGAAGAGTTTTATTAGGCACAAATATATTAAAGGATTTTGATGATGTGTTGATGATCAACGAAAAACAACAATTAATCAACATCAGTCGAAGAAGCAAGAGCTGGATAGAAAAGCAAAGAAGTGAAGCAAAATCAAAGCTAACGTACGTTATGTTATAGACCTAACGAACATAACTCATACCCAGCTGAACCGGCCAAGTTTTTTTTTTTGAAAAAAAATGTCCATTGTGGACGGGGGGTTGAGGCGGGACCCACCAACCTGTGAGATAAAGAAAATATCAAGAAATACAAGCAACCAGTCCCGAATTATGACCAAAAATAGGCCATAATCCGGATCCTAAATCTAAAAAACGAAGTACCTACGGCCCGCTAAGGAAATACAAAGTGTACCACTAACACTGTGGGCTAATGTGCGGATCGATAGGTAAAAAAGCAAATCTGAATTATGACCAAAAATAGGCCATAATCCGGATCCTAAAAACTAAAATGCCTACGGCACGCTAGTAAAATACAAGGTGCACCACGAAAATTGTGGGCTAATGTGCGTATGCATAGATAATAAATCAACCAATGATAAAATACTACCTAAATCTAAAAGAAGGGTAACTAAGCTGATCCATCCGTATAAGAGAGAGAAGGAACGGAGGAGCAGTATCTTATGTATAATTCTGAATACCGAGGGATGACATGCCGAGCTCAGAGAGGTAATCATTCGGCCTATTGCCCTCCCAGAAAATGTGAGTGACTCTGTACTGAATGTCTCGGATAATGTGTCGGATACGCATAAGGGTGTGACGAACCTGTCAAGAGCCCCGATGACCAGATGAAAGCAGGGTTACCACAGCAGCAGCATTAAGCTCAATCCAAACTTGTCTCGATCTCTGGAAAGCCAAAATCAGTCCTATAGAAAGCACCTGGACCTCTGCATCAAAGCTCGAAGAGGCCTGAAAAGAGGAGTGGAAAGCAAGAAGGAGCTCTCTGTGATGATCTCTAATCAGAACACCACCACCAGCAATCTGAGTATCTCTATCGAAGGAGCCATCCGTGTTCAGCTTGATCCAAGGGGTCTCGGGTTGAAGCCAAACCACTGGGATGGGGGCGATGAGTCTGAGCAGGGGAAGAAGGAGCTCGCTGAAGATGGTCAGGAGGCAAGCAACCCGCCCAAAACTCTAAAGAAAGAAGCCCCGCAGCAGCTAATAATGAAACATGGCGCTCCACCTACATAATAACATGAGAAGCAAGAAAAGTAACTGCCATATGCTTTACACTATTCCTCTCCGTCCAGATGAACCAAAGGATCAGACAAGGAATAATGAAAGATGCGTGCCTAAAGTGTGTGCCATGTGAGAAAAAACTCAGGAGCTCAAAAATATTATCAGTATGGGGTAAGGATAAATCTGTCCATTCGCTAAAATACTCCCACACGTCACGAGCCCCGTCACTCTCCAAGAAAAGGTGGGCTAGGGTATCAGTATGGTAGGTATGGGTAGGTGTATGGGAACAACATGAGCATATGGAAGCTAAGGAAATGCCCCTCCTCTGTAAAACATCATCAATCGGGATCCGTCGCAATAGTAGTTGCCAAATGAACACTGATATCGTAGGTGTAAGTAAGGCAGTCCAAATAGCCCCGAAAATGAGATTAGCCTGATCCCTCACCCTGATGTGAGACCAAGCTAACGACAATGAGAAAGCACCCGAAGATGTAAATCCTACTCGGCAATGAGAGTCGCGAGAATCTCCTGTATGAACTGAGGGGTAAATCCTAAGTCCTCACCAACAATGGACTCTAGACTACCCATGTCCCAACTCCCATCAACCCAGAGCTCATTAATCTTAAGGTGGGGTCTACCAGTAATCTGATAATAAGATGAAATAGGCCTATCCCCAATCCAAGTGTCGTCCCAAAAACTGACCTCCCGCTGCCACTACCAAAAGTCCAACAAATGAACTCCTAAGCCTGAATGCCCACGCAGAGAAGATGGCGCCAAGGGTGGCTGGCACGAGCTTTAAGAGCAGTATGCATAGGCGTAAAAAGGCCAGCAAAACAGTATTTATGGAGCATAAACTGCGCCTACAAAGATGTGCCTGCGCGAAGACGCCACCAGAGCTTATAACTAAAAGCTCTCGCCATATCCGAAAGGCTCCGAATCCCGAGGCCTCCCTAGGATATCGGACGACAAATCAGTCGCCAACGGATCCAATGCATCTTACTCTTAGGACCAACATCACCCCAGAAGTATCTCGCAATAATCTGCTCAAGCTCCTGGATAACATACTGGGGTGGGTCCAACACCTGAAGAAGGTGCAGAGGAATCGTGTAGAGAGTGTTCTTAATAAGAGCCAAGCATCCCCCAAAAGCAAGGTGGCAATGGGATCAACCAGAGATCCTATCCAGCATCTGTTGCTTCACCCCATCAAAGATCTCTCGTCTCATAAAGCCTTTGTAAAGGGGTGCACCAAGATAGGTGATGGGAAGATCACCCTGGAAAAAACCAGTAAGATCATGAACTCTCTGATGCCAGCGAGGAACTTGCTTGGGAGGGAGAATAAAAGTGATCTTCTGAATACTAACCATCTGGCCGGAGGTCATGGAGTAGTGATCCAGGAGACGCATAAGGTCAACAAGCCCATCATCCATAGCTCGTGTAAATATAATGATGTCATCGGCATAGGAGAGGTGCGACATGGGGAAAGGCCATCCGGCAGTCCTATACCTCATCAAAGGATGGTCTCGTATGATCCGATCCAAGAAACGCGATAAATAATCAGCGGCAAGAACGAAGAGCGACGTCAAAATAGGGTCGCCCTGACACAAACCCTGACTAGAGGCAAAGTAGCCTGCCGGACTGCCGTTCACCAGAATGGAAAACGTGCAACACTCGACACAATGGCGGATGAACATAATCCATCTATCCGGGAAACCCATTCTCACTAGGACCTCATGTAAAAAATGCCAGTGAACTATATCATACGCCTTAGCTACGTTAAGCTTCAGCGCAAGGTTCAGGACACCATGAATGTCCGAGACGTGGAGGTCGTAAATCAGTTCCTGGGCCAAAAGGATATTATCAGTAATAACCCACCCCTGAACTAATCCACTCTGGTTCGGAGATATAACAAGAGGGAGGAAAGAAGCGAGCCGAGCATTAAGGATTTTCGTGATAATCTTATTGGTCACATTACACAGACTAATAGGCCGGTAATCTGACCAACCACTCAAAACAGGCTTCTTCGGGATCAAGGCGACTGTGGTCGCGGTGAAAGCCGGAGGCATGGGATGACCATCAAAGAACTCGAGCACAACCCCCTCCACATCAGAAGATATAATCTCCCAACAATGCTGAAAAAATAAAGAGAAAAACCCGTCTAGCCCAGAAGCGCTATGAGGATCAATAATAAAAACTGCAGTACGAATCTCCTGGGGAAATGGGGCAACACATAAACTATCAGTATCAAAAAAAGATGGGATAGAGGGGAAACAAGTGTCATCCGGGGCGAGAACATCACCATCGGATGTAAGCAGAGTCCTAAATTAATACATAGCGGATGATCGGATGTCCGACTCCACAGAAAGTGTCTTACCATCATCCATAATGCTGTGAATATGCAACTGGCAATGCCTCTGCTTTGCAAAACCATGGAAGAAACGGGTGTTGCGCTCGCCCTCAGTAATCTAATGAACTGCAGCGTTCTGTTTCCAGAAATTTTCCTCCATAGAGAGACAAAGTTGGTACTCAGCAAGAAAACGATGCATAGCGGTTCTATTATCCGACGTAGGATCCGAATCATATTGTCGCTCGGCCTCATCATCAGCCCTCAAGGCCTCATCGAACTTCGCATGAAGGTATCGGGACCTATCTCTGGGGTGAGCCCTGCCGAGCGGATGTTCCCCCTTTCGAAGGCGATGCAGATCGCACCTTGATAGTAGGGGGAGAGGATCCACGGGAAGCTGCCCTACCTTGTGTCGAAGTCGAGGAGTCAGAGGCAGCTTTGCCCCTGGTCGTGACACCAGGGGCACCAGAAGTAGGCAACAATCGTCTCTTAACAGGGGGCTTAGGTGCCTTCAGCAGAGGCACCATAGCCGAGGAAGAGAGACTGGACTCAGAAACCTCAATCTGTATGCGGTGCAGGGCGCACTCAGTTTGAGAGAGTGGGGGAAAGAGGGGAAAAAAGAAATAGGGGGAGGGGGAGGCTCAAAGACCACCATGGCCAAGGTATCAGGCTCCATGATGATTGGCTCATCGGGACGACTCTCACTGGCATGGAATGGGGAGGAAGACTCATGGAGTCTAGACGGTAAACGAACAATGGATGACTCTGTGTCGTCATCAATCACAAGATCCTCATCAATACTGTGGCCACTATCATCGCTACCAAGAACACTCGCCTTATCACCCACACTAAGAATGTCATAAGTACCCACTAAATCTTCCTCCTCTCTAGAAGAGGAGGTCAAAGACACAAAATATGAATTCTGCCAAGAAGGTTGACATATGTAAAATGCAAAATAAAAAAAAACGAAGAAAATGCGTCAGACATGTTAATGGACACAATGAACTAATAATAACGTACACCAACTACACATATTAACATACGCTGCATGCAAGAGATTATGGCTGCTAGGAAGTTCAAAATACGAATTCAAATATTAGCCTGTTGGAGGTTTCTAGAAGGTCAACTCATATAATATTCATATGTCCATTGTACTTAACATACGCAAGGTAAAGACATAATACACAAAGGAAGAAACGTATTACTGAACTGCACTGAACATATGATAACGTAATCATCATATTGCAAGAGTAAGTTACGACTAGTTTATCAAATGGTGATGAATTCCTACGAAATCCTTCTACAATTGATTCGTCGATTATATATGATCCAAATGTAAATTGAGATGGAAGTTCTCGCATGTGATTGTTACAACAAGTTGTATGAAAATGAAATATACGAACAATGATAACTCCGATTACTACAAGTTCGTCCCTTTTGATCGTCTACGAGATTTTGGCAAAATCTACCCAAGTACCCGTAATATAACGAGTAATAATCCACAACATTGAAGAGATTACTCCAGGGATTGATAGACTTACCTTAGAAGATGAAGAACAATGAGGAGATATGATAAATCAACAAGAGCCACGAGGAGAAACGAGAAATGGTTTGAATGACTTGGATAATCTTCACCGGAGCTTACAAAATCACCTCATCTATGTTAATTCAAGTGTATGAGAGGCCAATAATTGAGTATAAGGCTGTGGAAAAGCTTCAAGAGTTCTTCACTTCAAGTTTTGGGACGGGAGAAATGAAGGTGGGAGTGTTATTTTATAACACTCAATTTCGTTAACGTAAGTTAACGTTCAAGGATTTACGTACGTAATGCATTTTACGTATGCTATGTATAATGGTTAACGTACGTAAAGGCCGTCCAGAGGGCACTAATTTAAATGTGTCCGTGTGTTACGTTCATAAGTCTTCTTTACATATGTAAGGCTCCCGTCCGTAGCGTACGTTAAGCTTGGAAGGTAGCGTACGCTATGAAGAGTTGACTCATTTGTCCTCTAGCCATCCGAAAGTAGCTTCATCCGTGTCAAAAGGAATATTCTGGTCGGTAGACCAACTCACCTGTTACGTACGTAAGCTAGTTACCTTAATGTATGTAATACTCAAATTTTCGCGTACGTTAGGCATGTATTATAGCGTGCATTAGACATTCAATCCTTTAGCCACATATCACATTTTAACCATCTCGAGGTGAACGTCCTTTCCACTCGTCAACAATCATCGGGGAACAAGATATTGGCCACCGTCATATTCGCACTGACGATCGTCCAACAGCATCAAGGCATGTTCCATTTCATCCACATTGTACAGTTGCATAGCATTTACTGGGATAATAAATAAGGAAAAACAACATCACATTACAAGAAGTCACACAGTACATAGTAATTAAGCATGAAATACCGGTGGTATTACAAACTCCATAAATACCGCCGGTGCATTAGTGAGTCCAAAAGGCATCACTACGAACTCATAATGTCCATAGCGAGTACGAAAAGTGGTCTTCGAAATGTCAGACTCTCGAATCCTCAACTGATGATACCCGGACCTCAAGTCGATCTTAGAAAACACAGCAGCTCCCTAAAGTTGATCCAATAATTCATCAATACGAGGCAATGGATATTGTGCTTTATGGTTACCCTGTTCAGCTCACGATAATCGATACACAAATGCAGAGATCCGTCTTTCTTTCGTACAAATAGCACTGGTGCTCCCCAAGGGGACGCACTAGGTCGAATATAGCCTTTCTCAGTTAACTTCTCAAGCTGGTTCTTCAACTCCTGCATCTCGGTCGGAGCCATACGATATGGTGCTTTCGAAATCGGGAATGCACTTGGCTCTAATTCAATAGTAAACTCTACCTCTCGATGTCGAGGTAAGCCTGGCAACTCGTCAGGAAATACATCTGGGTAGTCCCGGACTACTGGAATATCGGCAAATTAAACTGGTCAATCCGTTGTTTTGGTCATGTAACACCAATAACCAATACACCCTTGATTAAGCAGTTTCACTACTTTTATAGCACTGATGATTCTCCCGGAACGGCTGGAATTATCACCCTGAAAAATACACTCAACACCATCGTCAGATGTGATGGTCATTATCCACTTGTGGACCCTAAGTATGGCATAATGACGATCCATCCAATCGATACCCAAGATTACATCATCTTTAGGAAAATCGACAATAATTAAGTTTGACAACCACTCACGGTCGTTCATGCGAATCGGACAGTTTTGCACTTCACGATTCCCAACAATCCTTCTACCATCGGGTAGACCAATTGCATAAGGTTCACAATTGGTAACATAATCTATTTGCAAACGACTCAAATAAGAAGCCGATAAAAAGGGGTGTGAAGCACTAGTATCAAAAAGAACATAGACGGGCTGAGATTGGATCTCGAGAGTACCTGCAATCATGCTGTCTTCGGGATCGTCTGCCTTCTTCATCTCGTAAATCCTAGGTTTCGCAGCTCCGGCACCAAATGTACCAGCTTGGTTTACATGGCCCATCCCTCTGTTTGCCCCGGTAGTCTGATAAGAAGCCGACGGAGGCACACGGTCCTGGACAGAAGACTGAACTGGAGCATGAGACGCTACTGGTTCGCATCCTGGTCCATTCCTGTAATAAAGAGCACGATGCCCACTCTTCCCACAAGTATGGCATGCGACGGCTGGCTTCGGGCATTTGGAGCTGAAGTGCCCCTGGTCCCCATAGTTATAGCACACGACATATGAATTGACCACTCGAGAGTGCGATCTGACTGGCTTTGATGTCATGGGTGGTCGTTCAGAAGGGTTCGGCAATGACTGGGGCTTCCTGGATGTTCCCCGATTACTGTCAGTCTGGTTTGGGTTCCTGGATCTCCTGTTGTTGGACTGTGGTTGCTTCTTGGAAATCTCATTTGCAGTAAGCTCGTATTCCAGAGCTTTCTCGATAAACTCCGGTAGGGTCGTACAGTGGTGATTCAACAGCTGCATTCTCATTCGGGGTTTAAGCCTCTTGGGAAAATATTTGATCTTATCAGCCTCCGTTCGGACAATCGATGAGGTGAAAGGAAGAAGTGCCTAAAATTTCTCGGCAACGGATAGTACATCATCGTCTTCAGGCAGGTCTGGGTTCCGCAATTCTGACAGCTTGGACTCACCGAGTGGCCTTGGATAGTAACGGTCTAACATTAGGTTTTTAAATTCCTCCCAAGTATACACACCATCAGTTGGCATCACTGAAAGCCACCAGGTGTGGGCACCCTTGCTAAGATAGTACGCTGCTACGGAGACGCGATTCTCTTCGGGACAGTCCACCATCTCGAATAATTTCTCAAAGTGTTCAATCCAATGTACAATGTCAGCATGTTCAGAGGAGCCTTCAAAGGTCGGGGGTCGCTGGCGAGAGATTTCGCTGATGATCTGACTCACGGGCCCGTCATGGACAGGAGGTGGAGGATGAGGCCCCTGTTGCTGGTCGGTAGTAGCTCTCTGCATAGCTTCCATTAATTGACCCATCTGGGTCATTTGAGCCATCATGCCCTGCATCACAACGTAAGGATCGACACACGCATCCTCACATCCAGTGTGGTGCGATTGGTCCCTAGAAGTCGAATCACTGCCTGCAAAACTATGCTCCACATTCGCGCGCCTGTTGGCTCATGGTATCATGATTCGGCCCCTTCCACGGCCTCGTCCCCCTCTGCTATGGCCTCTCAGATTTCTTTCCATACTGAAAGAATCAAACCATAATGATAACCATAAGTACAGTTCATGATACCAATCAAAATTCATGCTAAGTTAATAGCAACAAGGAATTACATATTCAAGAAAATAGTTCACAATGAATTATCGACAATATGAGTGTCACACAGAATATCATATCGACATTGAGTCGAACAATTTTAATCATATAATCAATCCAGAATTTACCTCGAATTATCAGTCAGATAAATCCTACCACCGATCCTCGAAATATCAAGATCAACAAAGATATCCATTCCGATATCAATATCATGCTATTAATTAAATCATGGCTCATAAAGTACATACAGTATTTGGCTCGTAGGGTCAGGCGCTTGCACAGGTCACACGTGACACGAAGGTCTCTTGATACTAGCCCATTTCACGATGACTCTTAAAGAGAAAACAACTCTCTGATACCATCTTCTGTAACACTCTAAAAAGGCGGCTATTACAGTGACGTGGACCTTACACTCGGACCCACCAGATGATACCAAAATACAGATTAAATAAGTATTACTTTGTGATACCGAACCACAATAAATAGTCGCTACTCCTATTAGGAGTTTATTAATGGTATGGCCAACGGCCTTATTATACACAGGATCCGAACTATAAGATAAACCATATGAAGATGGAATACACTGCAAAAATCAATACAATCGGACAGTAGTTTAAATAAAGTGGAATAAAGTAACATAACACGGTTGGAACATAACCGGACAACAAAAGACTTGGGCCCCCGAACTAGTATCCTTCGAACCCTTCGCCGTCACCATGCTCTTCCCATGCCTTGCCTTTGCCTCGACCTAAAATACAACACAAGTATTTCGCCCAAAACACAGGGTCAGATATACATGATAAATGATTCTCCAGACATTATACAATTCACATATTAGATCTCAAGAAAACATCCCGACTATTGAACATACTCCTCGGGCGTATGAAGAATTAGTCACAAACCGTCGAATATATCCAATCATACATGGATTATGAACGATCAAACAATATGGCTCAAGATGGACTTCACAGTACACCCGATCCGGAAATGTGTCTGTGTACATGTCCACTCCGTATACGGAATCCAGAATATACGTGTGACAATGTACCTAATTAGCCTCACGAACTATGTCTCGTGTGCACAGTCTAATACGGAAACATCATGTATGACTATATATGTGCCTGGCTAAAAATCCTACACAATAACCAATCGGCAAGCAGATATGATTCCGGATATGTCACGATACAACATGACAACGAATTCAACAAATCACATATCCGATTAAGGATCAAGAAACTCACCGAAGTGACAATAAGGATCAACGAGACCAACGATTCAAGGTGACGAACTTGGGAATACAATCCCATGATGAAAAACGGAACATCATCAAGAACAATATCAAACTACGAAGCACAGATTCAACAAGTGTTTAATATATACGAAACGTATAACCATCACAAGAATTCAATCATCATTATAACCAAGCAAGATAACTTGCCTCAATCCTGTAGGCGAACGATAGTCTTTCTCCAAACGATCAAACGGACGGTATCCTTGATTATATACTCAATCGAACAAGCAACCTTGAATGAAATGTAATTCATTCAATAATACATTCACCCAATATTGATATCAATTCGTAGGAAACGACAATTGAAACCTACTCATTCAATTAATTCTATTTAAATGAACATTTTATCAACTATTGATGAAATTCAATACATAAGGTTTATCTTCCACAAATCGGATTACTATACTAAAATGTCCTTTAATACTTTATTTATCATTATAAACAAGTGTATACATTAAATACCTTCAATTACCCATTTTTAATCAGATTAACCAAGTTCTTTAACATCTACCTCCTTTATTACACATGGATCGTTTTGAGAACCAACATTATCACCAATAACCAACAATACCTTCCTAAGAACATTGTCAACTTATTATGATGATCAATACATTCCTAAGACATCAATACAACCGATTATCATGAACATATAAGAGTTTGTGTTAATCAAAACTCTATTATCGTTTCTCAAAGGCTTGACAAGCCGAGACAGCAGCGGTTTTATGCCTACTGAGATTTGTGGACCAAGGAAAATCACCCTAATTCCCTAACATTCATCAAGTATTAAACATGGTGTTCTAATACATTTTACTTCAACAATTCCATCGATTAAACTTAAGTACGATGGACTATGGATTATTATTGTCCTGATGATGTTAATAAATTAAACAAGGGGAGTATTATTCTAATAAACATGGTCATTACCATTAAATCATCAAGAACACCTCATTCCAAAACCCTTAATTACCATAATCATCAACGAGTGTTATAAAGTTTAACTATGAAGAACAAATCACCAAACCACAAGAACACACTCCAAGCTTCAAGAAACAACTCTAAACTCCCAATCAACAAGCTCCAATCCAAGATGCAAAGCTCAAACACAAGTTGGAAGGGTGTAAAATTGGTCTAGTGAGGTAGAGGGACGATTGTTGGAGAGTAAATTCGGAGTTTGGACGTGCAAATGAAAGACACAAGCTGTCTTTTTATAAACTGCACAGCTCGTTATGTACGTTATCGTATGAAGATAACGTACCTTAACCCCTTTACGTACACTACATTGAATGTGTTACGTACGTAATATGTCTCCAGATGTTACTGTCTCAAAACACTAACATCATTACATATGTTATGGGCCAGAGCATTACGTATGTAATATATGTCAACTTGGCTGCCTCGGAAAGGCCATTTATCCGGATCATGTCCGGGCCCTCACGCCGAAAGTGAGATCAGATCAGATTCCCAAGCATTACATGCGTAACCAGCATTACATTACGTACATAAAGCTAACAACCTAGCATACGTTAGGTTAATGCCTTAGCATACGTTAAACACACCAAAAATCAATCCCAAAAATTTTATCATTCTACACAACGTCAAGAAATCAAGCAGAATGCGAATGATAGTCATAATCAAGTCTATTCTGATATATCCCGACATCAGTATACATTAACTGAATGCAACATGATTACAACAGTGCTCAAATTATCCGAATAACACAACAGTAGATAAGAATTATTGTCGGGTATTACACCGGAGACGATTAGAGGATTATGTGATTAGAATTAATATTATCAATGTTGTTTCTATTTTGTTGTTTGGTTAAGATGTTGTTGCCTAGTGACTTAAAATTTGATATGTATGCTCGAGCGATTAAACCCAAATTTATCGAAAAAATAACTATGTTTTGATCCTTATGATATAATCTAATTATCCAAGTAATTAATTTTCAATCATACTCTCAATTCAATTCCGGAATAATCTACTAGTAACTCCACATAAGATTATTAAATTCTCACTCGTTCCACTAACTTATAATAGATCGCGGATCGACGACGTGGACGCCCACAGGTGAACCGTGATAAACAACCAAACCAGCAATGCAATGATCGCTCTCCAACCGCACCACTAGTGAATTTCCTGCAACGACAAGCAGCAGACAACCGGAACGTTGCCGAAACACATGTTCACATGCTTGAGAGGTTCTTATGCTTCAAGTCACCTACTTTAGATGGAGAGCCCGATGACATCAAGGCTGAATTATGGTTGGAAAGAATTGAAGGTATATTTGACGCCCTACAATATACCGACGAACAACACGTATCGCTGGCCACATTCAGACTTGAAGCTGCCGCCCACGATTGGTGGAAGGTCATTAGTGAACACTGGATAAGAGATAATAGAGCCAAGACATGGACCAATTTCCAAAGCAAATTCCGTAACCACTATGTTTCTGCAGCTGCTAGAGAAGCTCGAAGAGGTGAATTCAACTTGAAGCAAGGATCCCTCACCATAACACAATATGAAACTCAATTCAACAGTCTATCCAAGTATGCTCCAAGGCTAGTCTCCACGGAGGAAGATAAGTTGTATAAGTTCATGCGAGGACTAAGGTTTTCTCTCTAATAGAGTCTCTTGACTATTCGTCTAACTCTTGCTGAAGCTGTGGAAGCCGCCACCCAGTTGAGAACGGAACGACAAGACTGGCACAACAACAAAGTCGATTCACTAGTAATGCTAAGAGACTTGATATAGGATTGGCATTGAAGTCGCAACAGAAATTCCATAATATAGGGGCCAAGGGGAATTCAAGCGGATCGAAAGCACCCGTTCCTAACAAAACTGCAACACCTTGTCCACACTGCAACCGAAAAGGGCACAAGCTTTAATCATGCTGGAAGAAGCTTGGGAAATGTCTTCGTTGTGGCGGCTTAAACCATAAGATCAGGTAATGTCCTGAGATGAACCCTTCTGCAAACAAACCAGTTGCTACAGCAAAGTCGGGGAACGACCAAGGAAAAGCCCCAGCTCGTGTGTTTGCTCTAGCTGGCCAAGAGGCACCAGAAAACAATAATGTGGTGGAAGGTACGCTTCTTATATATAACCACCATGCACGGTCACTCATAAATCCTGGATCATCGCACTCATTCATTGCACTATATTTCTCTAAGAAACTGAATAATCCTTTAGATACCTTGTCACTATATCTTGAAGAATCTACCCGGATGGGAGATAGTCAATTAACGGATAAAGTTCATAACGCGTGTGATGTAATGATTAACGATAGTTGTTTTCCCACTGATTTGGTATTACTCCCAATATTGGAGTATGATGTCATCCTAGGAATAGATTGGTTGTCTAGACATTATGCTCAACTAGACTGTCAGTCCAAGGTAGCTAGGTTCTGCATGCCTAGGGAATACTAGAGTAAAACTAGCTTCCATTATCTCTACGGTGAAGCTAGAAAGGCCATCCAGAGAGGCACAACTATATTCTTGGCTTTTGTAATTAATAAGCCAAAGAGTAAGACGAGAATTGAGACAGTGCAAGTAGTATCTGAGTACCCTGATGTTTTTCCTGAAGAACTGACCACCTTGCCACCATATAGGGAGATCGAGTTCAATATTGATATCATGCCCACAAAGTCACCCATGGCTAAAACACCATAACAAATGGCACCGTCGGAGCTACAAGAACTGAAAGTGAAACTACAAAAGTTGCTTGATGTCGGATTTATTCAACCCATTGTGTCACCCTGGGGAGCTCCAGTATTATTCGTCAAGAAAAAGGATGGGACATTAAGACTTCGTATTGACTACCGCAAGCTGAATAACATTACTATAGAAAAAAAGTACCCTCTTTCGAGGATAAACGAGTTGTTTGAACAACTCCAAGGATCTACAGTATACTCCAAGTTCGATCTTCAACAAGGGTACTATCAGTTGAAAATCAAGAGTGGAGATATACCTAAAACAGCCTTCTAAACCAGATATGGCCACTATAGATTTTTAGTGATGCCCTTTAAATTAACAAATGCTCCGGCTGCATTTATGGACTTAATGCACTGATTATTTCGATCGTATCTTGACCAGTTTGTGGTGATCTTGATTGATGTCATACTAGTATATTCCAAGTCGGAGAAAGATCATAAAAATCACCTAAGAATACTATTGGATACACTAAGACGACACAAGCTGTATGCTAAGTATATCAACTGTGAATTCTGGCTAAAGGAAGTGACCTTTCTAGGTCACGTTGCCTGAAGAGATGGGATTGCAATAGGTCCATCTAAGATAGAGACCATTTTGAACTGGAAGAGGGCAGAAAATGTCATCGAAATCAGAAGCTTTCTTGGACTTGTGTGTTACTACCGTAAATTCATCAAAGACTTTTCAAGGATTGCAGAACCCCTCACCTGGGCGACCCAAAAGCAAGTCAAATTTGAGTGATGGATAAGTGTGAACCAATTTTTCAAGAACTCAAGCAGAAAGTGACCACTGCACCAGTAATAGAACTTCCAAAAAGAACACAAGGTTTTGTATTTATAGTGATGCCTCGAAGGATGGTCTGGGTGCAGTACTAATGCAAGGCGGAAAGGTAATAGCATATGCATCGCGAAAACTCAAGCCACACAAAAGGAACTATCCAATGCACGACCTTGAACTTGCAGCAATCATTTTTGCTTTGAAGAAATGGCGTCATTATCTGTATGGCGGTCGAGTTCATAATATTCACAGACCATCAAAGTCTCAAGTATTTATATTCCCAAAAGGAACTCCATCTTAGACAAATGAAATGGGTAGAACTTTTAGAACATTACTGATGTACGATTCAACATCATCCTCAAAAAGGGAACATTGTGGCTGATGCTCAGAGTATAAAAGCGAGTCTTGCGAGATTCATGATTCGTGAATGGCAAGCTTTAAAGGAAATAAGCTACCTAAAACCCATTCACAAAGGCACAAGTTTTTTTTGCACGAATGTTTTAGTAAGACCAGAACTGATAAAAGATATTCTAAAAGCTCAAGGAAGAGATTTGAAGCTTCAAGGCCTTAGGGAAAAGGTCGCCCGAGGTGAGAGATCAGAGTTTACCATTTATAAGGATGCAATGGTATGGCATAAGAATCGGCTATATGTACCATATGATCAAGAGCTTATGATGAGAATTTTGGAAGAATCTCACATCTCAAGGTATACCATACACCCAGGAGGCGAAAAAATGTACCTAGATATTAAGAAGTACTTCTGGTGGGCAAATATGAAGAATCGGGTAGCTGAGTTTGTAGCCCGATGTCTCACATGTCAGAAGGTCAAGGCTGAACATCAGCCATCTTTAAGGCTCTTGCAACCATTAGACATCCCTGAATGGAAATGGGAAAAGATTACCATGGACTTCGTTACTGACCTACCTACTACGAGAGGAGGTTATAACACGATTTGGACTATTGTGAATAGACTGACGAATTCGGCACACTTCTTGCCGGTAAGGAAGGACGATAGCCTACAGAAACTAGCTAGAACCTATATCTGGGAGATTGTTTGACTCCATGGAGTGCCGGTAGATATTGTGTCTGATCACGATCCAAGATTCGTATCCCCATTATAGAAGGTCTTCCATAAAGAGTTGGGAACTTCGTTTAGTTTTAGTACTGCTGCTCACCCTCAGACAGATGGACAATCTGAACGAACCATTCAGACTCTTGAAGACATGCAGCATGCGTGTGTTTTAGATTTCCATGGTAATTGGGACCATCATCTACCATTGGCAGAATTCGGATATAATAATAGTTATCAAGCGACAATTGGTATGGCACCCTATGAAGCTCTCTACGGGAGAAAATATAGGTCTCCGATTCATTGGGAGATTGATGACCAATGGAATCTAAAGACTAGAAGAATGCAATCACCAGTGTCTAAAATAGATTTAGTAAAGGAAGCCGTAGACAAGGTCCGTCTGATTAAGGAAAGAATACGCACCGCTCAAAGTCGACAAAAAAGCTACGCAAATAAACGAAGGAAGGATCTAGAATTCGAGGTAGAAGATCAAGTCTTTCTGAGGTTGACACCGCATAAGGGGCTAATAGCATCAGGTAAAGGGGGCAAGTTGGGTCCCCGGTAAGTTGGACCATTTAAAATCATTGAACGAATTGGACGACTGGCGTATCGCTTAAAGTTACCAACCAATCTTGCTGGAATGCATGATGTCTTTCATGTCTCAAGATTGAAGAAGTATCATCCAGATCCAACTCATGTTCTCACTGCTGATATTCCACCAATCAAGGAAAGTTTAACTTACAAAGTCGTCTGGTCAAATCTCAATCGAGAGGAAAAAGCTACGTGGGAGACTGGAGACGAGATGAAGAAATCCTATCCCGAGCTATTTGAGAAGAAATTTGGGGACCAAATTCTTTGAAGGGGGGAAGGATGTAAAACCCTACAATAATCATGCAAACATTAGACTTAGCAAACATAGTTGTAAATAATATATTATCATTATGAATTAGTACTTTAATTTTTTGAATACTCCAATTACTTCATTATTAGTTTCTTAATTTCAAAATTATATACAGATATATGTTAATATTTTGGCACACATGATTACTAAAAATAAAATGCTAAAACACCTAATTAATTAACTTAAAGTGTTCAATCACCTAATGGGTCAATACCTAACTTATCCAATATCTGATTTGACCCAACATGCTCGGTTCAAGCTAACCACTAACCCAAACCTGATCAAACCTACACACTTTTAACCAACTTACAAATATATCAACCATATATAACAAAAAAACAAAAAAATAATATATAATAATAAAAAATGGGACAAAATCAGCCACCAAGTAGTGAAATGAGGGGGAGACATATTGTGACATGTGTATCACACATACATAGGCCTCCATTCCTCATGCCTTGACCACCTTGTTCTAAACACTTTAAAATACCATTTCGCCTCATTTTCTCATGTAAAAATCTGCACTACTAGAGAGAGAGAGGGAGAGAGGGCCGAATTTGGTGAGGAAGAGGGAAGCAAAAAGAAGAAGAAGAAGAAGAAGAAGAAGAAGAAGAAGAAGAAGAAGAAGGAGGAGGAGGAGGAGAATGAGAAGAAGGAGAAGAAGGAGAAGAAGAAGAAGAAGAAGAAGAAGAAGAAGAAGAAGAAGAAGAAGAAGAGGAGGGAAGGAGAAAAGGTAAGAACTACTCTCAAACATTGGTTTCCATCCTATCTTCCCTTCTTATTCTAACTTAAACTTACCATGTAAAAGAAAATGAACATACATGATGGTGATGGCTCGGCCAAATGGGAGAAGCAAGAAGGACTTAGAACGAACCTTTACCGTCAAGAAATCAAGGTGGGTGAAAAACTCTTTCAAAACACTTTAAGTTTTCGAATTTAAGCATGTTAGTTTTTTTGGAATATATATGCATGAGACATGTTCTAAGTGAGATATGTTGAAATGCTATGATTCCATGCACAAAAAGTTATATTATTATAAATGAAGACATATTTGTGTGAAATTTATGCACGCTACATGATTTAATCAAAATTTCATGAGACATACTAAACGAATCTGAAAATCATGTGTTATATGATTGTGTATGGTGTTTCACCAATTTAATTGTGGCTAAACGATATTTGAAGCAAAGGAAATGAGCATAAAATGCTAAAAAATGCAATTGATTGAAAATTTAAGGACCAAAGTAAAAACCTTGAGAAACTTTCGGTTCTGGATTGAAAATAACATTTTTTAGTATATAAATATCCTTGTCGTAACATTTGGAGAGCTTGGATATTATTTTATAAGTCTAGGGGTCAGATTATAAATTCTATAAAATTTTTGGGTTTAAAGTAGAAATTCACATTTCTGGGCTTAGAAAAAAGTTTATTTAAGGATGTCTACTCTGCCCAAAAACTTCCATTAGAATCAGAATTGATTTTCGAAACCTAGGGGTCAAAATATCATTTTTAATAATCTAAGGGTCAAAATGAAATAAAATTTCTGGACCAATTCCGAATTTTTTTTGGAATTCTAGGTTCGGTATGAAGCTTCTCGTAGAAATTCCATTGCCATTCGAGTTAAACTCGAAGCTTTATGGCTCTCGGGATGAACTTCGTTAAGTTCCGGGGCAAAATCGTAAATTCGGAAATTTTTGCCCCAAAACTGGATTTCTATAAATACATTTCAATTCTGGACTCTTCTAACATACTTGACTTTGCCTGAAAAAATTGAAAGTCACTCGAATTCAAACTCATTTTGGTGTTCCCCAAAAACCTAAGCAATTAAAGTAAGGGCAAAATAATCATTTGAAAAAGTTCCAAAATTCTGAAAAGTGCGAATTGAAAACTCTTAAATCCTGTTCAGCTATATCATTCTTATTTGATTCATAGAAACTTATCAGTCAACAAAACATTTGAGTGCTATCCTCTTAGTCCTTAAGTTCCTAAGGCTCGTGCCACACACTAAATACTCAGACATTGGCGTATAAAAAATGTAATATCCGACTGTAATTTTCTTATTTACTATTGTACTACTCGGATAATTTGGGTATCGTTGAATCTTGTTGCATCTAGTATTATGAATGTTGATGTTGAGTTATATCAGGATCGAATTTATTATTATTATTGCCATTCGTATGATGTTCGATTGTTAGTCGTGTTGTAGATTATTGCATTTATGGGCTAGGTCTCTAGTGCCTAACATATGCTACGGCTCTAGCTTAGCGTACGCTATTTCATTGGCATTACGTACGTAAAGTGCTTAGTCTTATGTACGTAATGAAGGAATCTGATTCGTTCTCAACTTTAGGCATGGGGGGCCATGCAGATCCGGATATTTGGCCTTTCGAGGCAGCCTAGTCAAATATACATTACGTACGTTATGCTTATGCTATAACGTACGTAGTGGTGGAGAGCTTACTTATGCTTTCCTGGCAACGTACGTAAGGGTGTAGGTATTTTGAGACAGTAGTCTCTGGGGGTCTATTACGTACGTAACATCTTATGTGTTAGCGTACGTAAAGAGGCTAACGTACGTTAACTTGCTGAGTTAACGTAGGTAATGAAAGTGTAGTTTATAAATAGATAGGTCTTGTCTTTCATTTTGCACGATCCAAACTTGATATTTTCTCCAAGTTATCATCCCTCTGCCTTCCAAGATAAATTTTATCCTCTTCCATCTTGTATTTGAGCCTTGCATCTTGGATTGGAGCTTATGGATTGGAAGTTTGGAGTGCATTCTTGTAGTTTTGGTGGTTTGTTCTTCATTTCTTGAGGTATGTTGTACAAGCTTACTCTATTTTCGTAGTAATGATGATATTAATATGGAATACTGCACATGGTGTTAATCTGATCAAGTAAAACATGATTGTAGTTAAGATTTTAAACACTTGTTGAAGAATGTAGTAATTAAGGTGTAAAACAAGTAGGTTCTTGATGTTTAGATGATAATAATCATGTTATAAGAATCATACTCAGGTTGCTAGACTGATTAACATTATTGGGAGGATGATGATCATAGGTTTCGATATAATTAAGTTAAACTCGGTGGATTGAAGACATAGGTTGTGTTAAAACATCATGTTAGGCATTAACCAATACCTTGGGAAGAACTTGATTAGTATTGAAGAATAAGATGATGTTCTTAAAGTTTCATAAATCCTAAGTGATATAACTATGTTTTGAGATGGCTTAGCAAATTCTTTAGGAGGCAGTAATGGATTATGAAGAACACAAATATAACCTTTATATATATTCAAGTTAATCAGATATTTTGATGACCTAAGAATGTGTTAATCATCGTATTTATGTTGATAGTATTCTTGGGAAGATTATGATGAATATTTATGACAATGTCATAATAGAATGAGTGGTCGAATTCAATTACAATAATCCTTGTGTAATAGATGATGTAAATATTGAAGAACCTTAAGAACTTGGTAAATCCGATTCTTAAAGATGAATTTGGTGTATTGAAATTCGTTAACGAAATGATAGAATGTTCGTTTGGATAGGATGAACTATTCGGGGAGGATTACGGGTGTCGTTTTCTACGAATTGATTTCATTATTGTATGAATGTATTGTTGAATGAGTTACGTTTCATTCAAGGCTGCTTGTTCGAGTGAGTATTACTAGTCGATGATATTGTCCGTTCGTTCATTTGAAGAATGACTATTCATCTACAGAATTGAGGAAAGTTATCTTGCTTGGTTATAATGATTGAATTCTTGTGAACGTTATACATTTTGTGTATATGAAATGCTTTATGAATCTATGATTCGTAATGTGACATTGTTCTTGATCATAGTACCGTTTCGTTGTGGGATTGTATTTCCAAGTTCATCACATTTGTATCGTTGGTCTTATTGATCATTTTGTCACTTCGGTGGGTTTCTCGATTCTTGATTGAATGTGTAATTTATTGAGTTTCGTTGTCATGTAATATTGTGACATATCTGGAATCATATCTGCGTGCCGATTGGTTATGTGGAGGATTTTTAGCCAGACACATATGGTCATACGTTGATGTTTCCGTGTTGGACTGTGCACACAAGATGTAGTTCGTGAGGCTAATTAGGTACATTGTCTCACGTATATTCTGGATTCCATATACGGGGGGGACATGTGCATGGACACATTTCCGGATCGGGCATACTGTGATGTCCGTATTGAGCTATGTTGATTGGTCGTTCATATTACATGTATTATTGGATATGTCCGATGGTTTGCGACTAGTTGTTCATACGCCCGAGGGGTATGTTCAATAGTCTAGTTTTTTCCTTGAGATAATATATATGAATTGTATAATGTCTTGAGAATTATTATCATGTATATCTGACCCTGTGATTTGGGCGAAATACTTGTGTGTATTTTAGGTCGAGGTAAAGGCAAGGCACGGGAATAGAACGGTGACGGCGAAGGGTTTGAAGGATACTAGTTTGGGGGGGGGGCAAGTCTTTTGTTGTTCGGTTATTCTTAAACCATGTAATGTTACTTTCCGTTTCATTTAAACTATTGTCGATTGTATTATTATTAAGTATATTCCATCTTCATATGGTTTATACTAGTATTTGGATCCTGTGTATGCTGAGACTAATATCCGTATCATTTGTAGACTCCTAATCGGAGTAAATTTTGTGATTCGGTATCACGATAATGATATGTTTAAATTGTGTTTTGGTATCGCCTGGTGGGTCCCAGTGTGGGGTCCACGGAACTATAATGGCCGACGTATTTGGGGTGCTACATAGAGTCTTTTCTCTTTAAGAGTCATTGTGGATTGAACTAGTATCAAGAAACCTTCGCGTCATGTGTGACATGTGCAAGCACCTGACCCTACGAGCCAAATACGGTATATTACTTTATGTGCCATGATTTAATTATTAGCAAGATGTTTGTGGCGGAATTTATTTTATTGATATTCTGAGGGAAATTTTGGATTGATTATGTGATTGAATTTGTTTCGACTTGATGTCGATATGATATTTTGTCGAGCACTAGTGGTGCCGAGAATTCGTGATGAACTATTTTCTTGAATTCTAGTTTCATTGTTGCTATCAACTTAGCGTGAAAATTGTGATTGCCATAGAGGTGGTCACGAAATGTGCTTATGATTATTCTTTGATTCTTTCAGTATGGATAGAAATTTGAGAGGCCGTGGCAGAGGGGGTCGAGGCCGCGGTAGGGGCCGAATCCCGAGGCCACGATCCAGGTCAACTCCGTGAGGCCAAGTTGTCAGAATTGCTGAACCCAGACCCATTTGAGGAGGATGATGTGTTATTGATTGCTGAAAAATTTCAGGCACTTCTTCCGTTCGCTACGTCGAGTGTTCGGACGGAAGCGGATAATATCAAGTATTTTCTCAAAAGGCTGAAACCCCAGATAAGGATGCAGTTACTTAATCACCACTGAACGACTCTACCAGAGTTCATCGATAAAGCTCTGGAATACGAACTTACTGCGAAGAGGATTTCCAAAAAGCAGCCACAGTCCAACAATAAGAGATCCAGGAACCAGACCCAAGCTGACAGTAATTGGGAAACATTCAGAAACCCCAATCTGTACCAACTTTTTCTTAACGGTCACCTATGGCGCCAAAACCAGCAGGTTCAAATTCTAAAGCGGCCAACTCGTCTATTGTGTGTTTTAACTGTGGAGATCAGGGGCAGGTCATCTCCAAATATCTGAAGCCGGCCATTGCATGTCATACTTGTGGGATTACTGGACATCATGCTCATTTTTGCAGAGGTGGGCCCGTTCGTACACCAGTAGCCTCTCATGCTCCAGTTCAGTCTTTAGTTCATGATCGGGCACCTCCGTCTGCCTCCCATCAGACTACCGGGGCAAACAGAGGGATGGGCCGTAGAAGTCAAGCTAGTGCGGCTGGTACTGGAGTAGCAAAACCAAGAATCTACGAGATGAAGAATGCTGATGATGTAACACCCCCAAATCCCATTGGGTTATTACAGTGCCGTGGACCCCACCTCAGGTGATCCACCAGGCGAACACGACTAAAATACAACAAACTGACCAAAATAGGAAATCACAGACCCTACTATGACGTCCGACATACTATTCCGATATGGAATTTCAACGACAAGGATGGGCCTACATGGCCAAAATAAAAATACAACAACATCCACGAGCCTTGCTCGGATAATACAAAACGACAACGACTGAACAAAAATGGAGTACTCCAACTGTCTGACCAACATGAACACCAAAATATCTCGGACTAGTATCGCTCGAATGCCTCGTCGCCATCGTCATGCCCCTGTGTCTCAACTCTCTCCTCGCAAGTACCTAAAACATGAAAACATGTTCCGCCCCCACGGGGTCAGCCATCCAGTATAATGAATATCAAGTACATTCACAACATGATATGCATCCAAAGGCAGAATAAATAGTACAACAATGGTAGTACGAGATGCTCACAAACCAAAGTAAGAATCGAGCATTCGTGGAATATTATGCCCACGCCATACTATCAATACCTGCTCAATAGGTTAGAACATAAGTGCCCAACGGCGAAACGTCAATATAGAACACAACAATACATTACCCGAAGGTAAATCAATCCAATGCTGAAATAAATAAGGATCACAATGCCCGAAGGCTCAAACGGAAATACCGTTACATCACAATGGCCTGAAAGCCCTCAGCCGAAGCTGCCAAAATATCACGATGGCACAAAGCCGAATGGCCAAGCCGCCAAAATATCACGATGGCTGAAAGCCGAACACCAAGCCGTAAAAATATCACGATGGCTCGAAGCCGAACACCAAGTCGTAAATCATCACAATACAGATCTCAAAAAAAAACTCCGATCGCCGAACATACCTCGGGCGTATGAACGCTCAATCACAAAACATCGAACACATCCAATCAAACATGGTCTATGAACGATCAAAAATTGTACGGCTCAAAGAATGGCGCCACACTACGCCCGGGATGGAAATGTGTCCGTGCACAAGCCACCAACGAGTATCGATCGAATACACGTGTGGTCTTGTACCTAATCAGTCTCACGAAGCCAACAACTCGTGTGCACAGTCCAATGTGAGGCCAAAAACCAACACACGACTTAAATGTGCCCGACATGAAAATCCTACACATACCAACCGGCACGCCAAGATGACCCTAATGCCACGATACAACATGACAACGAAACTCAAAGGATAACATATCCAATACCGATTATACGACTCACCAAGTGAACGATGACACGAATAATGAAAGATCGACACGACCAACGATATTCAAAACAACCATTCTGGGATCAAAATCCCTAAGGACCGATTAACACGAGCAACGATCACAACACAACAGTTCGGGAAATTCTCAACCTTCAAAGATCACAAAATTACCGAGTTCACAAGAATAATAGTGTGCTGCCTTGAATCGGTCAACACGATAATAATAATTCAACGGATGGGAATTATCGTTGATAATCCCAATTCAATACTTCGATTACCGTAGAATGGCCAATCGATAACAATTATACAACGGATGGGAATTATCTTTTTGACAACGGGTGGAAATTATCTTTGATAATCCCAATTCAATATATCGATTACCGTTAGAGCGGACAATCGATAATAATTATACAACGGATGGGAATTATCTTTGATAATCCCAATTCAATATATCGATTACCTTCAGAACGGTTAACCGATAACAATTATACAACGGATGTCTCGCACCTTTAATCGGTTACCGATAACGAAGATGATAATCGAATACGCCAATGCCTTCAATCGCCAAAACGACATCAATAGAAAAATACCGATATCAATAACGATTTATTCACAAAAATATCTTGATGGAACATCAATCAATAATAACAATCGATATGTCGATACCGCGAACCGGCTATCGACAACAATATCTCAAAGAAACATCAATCAACAATAACAATCGATATGTCGATACCGCGAACCGGCTATCGACAACAATATTACCAACAAGTATCGCAATGCCTTAAATCAGCCATTTACGAACAACAATAATATTTGGCATAATTTGCCGAAGGGTATCGTATCAAACAATCCCCTGATATCAACAAAATCACAAAGAGACCAAGTCTCGAAATGATACACACATTCATACACATACATGATAACATTAATCTCATTGACCAGTACAAGTATAAAACTTGCCTCAAACCGAAGGCGAGAAAGTCCTTCCACGATCAACGTCCTACCACGAATCAATCAACGCGTCCTCCGTCAATCACAAGCACTCGAACAACCTTGAATGAAATACAATTCATTCGATAACACCATATCGACCGAAAACAATACAATAGATAATCCCCATTCCAACACGAACACATACTATACTCGTATTAATCCGTATACATACGTATATATATATAATATATATATATTACATATATATATATAACATATATACAATACAACTCACAATATCTATATATATATATATATAAATATATATATACTAACACTACACACACACTACTGTTACATATATATATAATATACATAACACACAAAACACACACACACAATCACGCTATATATATATACATTACAGCTTACACACAGTATATATATATATATATATAACACACACAACACACAACACACAACACAAAGGCTTACCCGGAAAAGTCGATCGGCCGGGCAACCTTCGCCGGAAAAATGTCAAACCTCCGTTCCGTCTGCTCCGACAAAACCACTTCCGGCCGCGGAATCAACGGAACTCCGTCCATGGCCGGAAACCATGAAGACGCCGACGCCCGAGCTCGCCAAAAAATGCGAGCAATGCAGATCGACCGGATTTATAATGTCTCCCGATCCGAAATTCCGATCGGCCGCCGCCGAGCTCCAGCCGCCAGAGACGTCGCCCTACCTCCGCCGGAAAAAAAATGGAGAAGCTGGTGCCTGCTCCGTCTCGCCGAAAAAGAAGAAAAATACCGAACACGTCGACCGGGTTTGCGCCTTCCGGTTCGAAATTCACCGGCCGCCGCCGAGCTCCGGCCGCGAGCCGCCCGTCGCCGAGCTCTACCTCTCCGAAAAATGGAGAAACTGCCCGTCCTCAAGCTCCACCTTGCCGGAAAAATATGACGGAGAGAGATGGAGAGAAGAGGGGGAGGACGATGGCAGCAAGAAGAAAGAAGAGAAAAAAAAAAGAAAAGAGAGAGGGAGGGGACGACTGGCGAGGGAGATGAGAGATGATGATTGAGGGTCATGATCTTGAAGAATTATATTATATATATATATATATATATATATATATATAACATGCATGAGAACGTGAGGGAGAGAATAAGAGGAGGTGGGAGGAATCTTGATTATATATATATATATATATAAAAATGATACTCCAAAGATACCCTCGCCCCGAAAGTTGACTACGAGGAAAGTTCCCACCACCTACCACGCATTACGTACGTAACCCCAGGGCGTAACGTACGTAATCGCAACAAATTAGCGTACGTAATGCTATACAAGTAGCGTACGCTATGGCTATAAACTTAGCCAAAATTCCAAACTCGCCAAGCAACAACCAAACGACGAAACCAAACCGATTTATCAAAGATAAATATTTCGATCCCGAAATATTATAATACAATATACATATTGTATCGGTCCCAACAACAACACTTGTACAATTCCAAATGAATACGTACAACTCAACAGTAACACGAAAGAAAGAAAAAAAAAAAAATTACCCCCGGATATTACATACTCCCCCCTTAAAAAGAGTTTCGTCCCCGAAACTCAGGGCACACAAGTCGGGGCACGGACTATCCATCAGGATAAGAAAATAACATCTCCAGGAATACTCCTCAATGCGAGCAATTCCGCCTAAGCAACTGGGCCGACCCCACGGGTCCCCACGTCTCCTCTGCCTGAACAAGGCGAAAAAAAATCAAGTGATAAAGACACTCAACCAAGTGCGAGATTAGCCGAATCATGACTCCTCCGCCAGAGACCAGCCAGGAAGTCGCACCACAAAAGATAATAATAATACAGACATAGTCCTCGGGACTATATCGAACGCGCACCCAAGTCCTCACGACTTGACGTCTCGAATCACAATGAACGATTACCCAGATCATCACAAAAATCTCGGGTACAGGACCAACAGGAAAGGAAATCACATCAAATGACTCAAGTGTCAAGATTCTCAGATACAATGATTACAAGATAGATCAATAATAAATGGTTCACAACCGCAATATTAAAATACAGACCGAGTCAAACATCAATCCGAGAGATAAAGAAAATACAAATCAAGGTTACATCTCAAATGTACCCGAAATCCACATCCTCCAGATCATCGAGCTCCTCGATCTCATCGACTCGAGGAAGACCCTAGTCTGAACTCGCTACTTACCCTCGTGTGTCCATACCTCTGGCTTCCGAAGCCCGATATGACCCCTTGGATGAAGTACGGACTGAAGTAATAAAATCTCTCGAGGCCCATGAGCTCTCTCGAGACCTACTGGCACTAGAACTCCTGCAGTATTCTGAAGGTGTCCCTGCCTCCCACACAGAAAATAAATAATAGCTGGCACCGTACATCGAGTACTAACATGCCCCGCTGAATCATAGTTAAAACAAACAACAGTCGAACTCGTCACAGGGAAGAAAATACTTTCTCGATTTGCCGACTCAGAAATGACCTCTTGACGCGTCGGAGCTCGATGTCCCTCTGAACGAATCGGCATCCTAGTCCTCTCACCAGAAGAAACTGAAGAAGTTCTTGAAACTTCTCAGCAATAACAATAACACCCTCGTTCTCGACGGATTCGGGGTTCAAAACCTCCGACAACTTGGCTTCACGAAGTGGAGCCGGATAATACCTCTCTAACATGAGAGTCTTGAACTCGATCCAAAAACAATCACGATCGGTGGGTTCTCGAGCACGACTCCGAAAATGATTCGTCAGCCACCAAATTATTGGTACGAGGTTTCGGGTGTCGGCCCACTCTGCGGCCTCTACCCCCTCTGTCACGTCCTCTTTCCAGACTGAAAGAATAACGTTCAATCATGACCACAGCTCAAATACGCCTCAACGGCCAGAATGCTAGGTCAACGCAAACACGAGAGTACATACTCAACAGATAAAGGATCACATCGATCGCGCTAATCATAGCCGATACAGAGCCCACACGCTCCAAAGCAAATAATCATAATTCAATCGCACCCGATCGTCACATACAAGTGTCAACAAAACATGTTTAATCAATGACATAATGAATGTATGCACATAAAAGAGAATAGAGTCCTTACACAGGTCATACGAAGCTTCGAGGTCTTGTGATACTAGTCTTCACTGACGACGACTCGATGAAAGAATGACTCATACAGTCGTCCAACTATCACGACTCACAAAACCCGACTGTCGAGATTGTCACAACCTGACAGCCCCGCTACTACTGCCTTGGTAGAGCCACATAACACTCAAGCCAGGGTTTCTCACAACCCAAAGCTCTGATACCATTTTCTGTAACACCCCCAAATCCCATTGGGTTATTACAGTGCCGTGGACCCCACCTCAGGTGATCCACCAGGCGAACACGACTAAAATACAACAAACTGACCAAAATAGGAAATCACAGACCCTACTATGACGTCCGACATACTATTCCGATATGGAATTTCAACGACAAGGATGGGCCTACATGGCCAAAATGAAAATACAACAACATCCACGAGCCTTGCTCGGATAATACAAAACGACAACGACTGAACAAAAATGGAGTACTCCAACTGTCTGACCAACATGAACACCAAAATATCTCGGACTAGTATCGCTCGAATGCCTCGTCGCCATCGTCATGCCCCTGTGTCTCAACTCTCTCCTCGCAAGTACCTAAAACATGAAAACATGTTCCGCCCCCACGGGGTCAGCCATCCAGTATAATGAATATCAAGTACATTCACAACATGATATGCATCCAAAGGCAGAATAAATAGTACAACAATGGTAGTACGAGATGCTCACAAACCAAAGTAAGAATCGAGCATTCGTGGAATATTATGCCCACGGCATACTATCAATACCTGCTCAATAGGTTAGAACATAAGTGCCCAACGGCGAAACGTCAATATAGAACACAACAATACATTACCCGAAGGTAAATCAATCCAATGCTGAAATAAATAAGGATCACAATGCCCGAAGGCTCAAACGGAAATACCGTTACATCACAATGGCACGAAAGCCCTCACCAAGCCGCCAAAATATCACGATGGCAAAGCGAAGCACCAAGGCCGCCAAAATATCACGATGGCACGAAAGCCAACACCGAAGCTGTAAAAATATCACGATGGCTCGAAAGCCGAAGGCCGTAAATCATCACAATCTGAGATCTCAAAGAAACAAACACATCGTCGAACATACCCCTCGGGCGTATGAACGCTCAATCACAAAACATCGAACACATCCAATCAAACATGGTCTATGAACGATCAAAAATTGTACGGCTCAAAGAATGGCGCCACACTACGCCCGGGATGGAAATGTGTCCGTGCACAAGCCACCAACGAGTATCGATCGAATACACGTGTGGTCTTGTACCTGTCGATCTCACGAAGCCAACAACTCGTGTGCACACCCAATGTGAGGCCAACAACCAACACACGACTTAAATGTGCCCGACATGAAAATCTTACACATACCAACTGCACGCCAAGATGACCGGAATGCCACGATACAACATGACAACGAAACTCAAAGGATAACATATCCAATACCGATTATACGACTCACCAAGTGAACGATGACACGAATAATGAAAGATCGACACGACCAACGATATTCAAAACAACCATTCAGGATCAAAATCCCTAAGGACCGATTAACACGAGCAACGATCACAACACAACAGTTCGGGAAATTCTCAACCTTCAAAGATCACAAAATTACCGAGTTCACAAGAATAATAGTGTGCTGCCTTGAATCGGTCAACACGATAATAATAATTCAACGGATGGGAATTATCGTTGATAATCCCAATTCAATACTTCGATTACCGTAGAATGGCCAATCGATAACAATTATACAACGGATGGGAATTATCTTTTTGACAACGGGTGGAAATTATCTTTGATAATCCCAATTCAATATATCGGTTACCGTTAGAGCGGACAATCGATAATAATTATACAACGGATGGGAATTATCTTTGATAATCCCAATTCAATATATCGATTACCTTCAGAACGGTTAACCGATAACAATTATACAACGGATGTCTCGGCACCTTTAATCGGTTACCGATAATGAAGATGATAATCGAATACGTCAATGCCTTCAATCGGCCAAAACGACATCAATAGAAAAATCGATATATCAATAACGATTCACAAAAATATCTTGATGGAACATCAATCAATAATAACAATCGATATGTCGATACATGAACCGGCTATCGACAACAATATCTCAAAGAAACATCAATCAACAATAACAATCGATATGTCGATACCGCGAACCGGCTATCGACAACAATATTACCAACAAGTATCGCAATGCCTTAAATCGGCCATTTACGAACAACAATAATATTTGGCATAATTTGCCGAAGGGTATCGTATCAAACAATCCCCTGATATCAACAAAATCACAAAGAGACCAAGTCTCGAAATGATACACACATTCATACACATACATGATAACATTAATCTCATTGACCAGTACAAGTATAAAACTTGCCTCAAACCGAAGGCGAGAAAGTCCTTCCACGATCAACGTCCTACCACGAATCAATCAACGCGTCCTCCGTCAATCACAAGCACTCGAACAACCTTGAATGAAATACAATTCATTCGATAACACCATATCGACCGAAAACAATACAATAGATAATCCCGATTCCAACACGAACACATACTATACTCGTATTAATCCGTATACATACGTATATATATAATATATATATTACATATATATATAACATATATACAATACAACTCACAATATCTATATATATATATATATAAATATATATATACTAACACTACACACACACTACTGTTACATATATATATAATATACATAACACAAAAAACACACACACACACAATCACGCTATATATATATACATTACAGCTTACACACAGTATATATATATATAACAGTATATATATATATAACACACACAACACACAACACACAACACAAAGGCTTACCCGGAAAAGTCGATCGGCCGGGCAACCTTCGCCGGAAAAATGTCAAACCTCCGTTCCGTCGTCCGTTAGGACAAAACCACTTCCGGCCGGAATCAACGGAACTCCGTCCATGGCGGAAACCATGAAGACGCCGGGCCTTTCGAGCTCGAAAAAAATGCCGAACGATGCAGATCGACCGGATTTATAATGTCTCCCGATCCGGAAATTCCGATCGGCCGCCGAGCTCCGTCGCGCGAGACGTCGGCCCTACCTCCGGTCGGGAAAAAAAAATGGAGAAGCTGGTGCTGCTCCGTCTCGCGGAAAAAGAAGAAAAAATACCGAACACGCCGACCGGTTTGCGGCCTTCCGGTTCGGAAATTCCGACCGCCGCCGAGCCCGGCCGCGAGCCGCTGCCGCGAGCTCTACCGCCGGAAAAATGGAGAAACTGCCCGTCCTCAAGCTCCACCTTGCCGGAAAAATATGACGGAGAGAGATGGAGAGAAGAGGGGGAGGACGATGGCAGCAAGAAGAAAGAAGAGAAAAAAAAAAAGAAAAGAGAGAGGGAGGGGACGACTGGCGAGGGAGATGAGAGATGATGATTGAGGGTCATGATCTTGAAGAATTATATTATATATATATATAACATGCATGAGAACGTGAGGGAGAGAATAAGAGGAGGTGGGAGGAATCTTGATTATATATATATATATATAAATGATACTCCAAAGATACCCTCGCCCCGAAAGTTGACTACGAGGAAAGTTCCCACCACCTACCACGCATTACGTACGTAACCCCAGGGCGTAACGTACGTAATCGCAACAAATTAGCGTACGTAATGCTATACAAGTAGCGTACGCTATGGCTATAAACTTAGCCAAAATTCCAAACTCGCCAAGCAACAACCAAACGACGAAACCAAACCGACGACCAGTATAAATATTTCGATCCCGAAATATTCTAATACAATATACATATTGTATCGGTCCCAACAACAACACTTGTACAATTCCAAATGAATACGTACAACTCAACAGTAACACGAAAGAAAGAAAAAAAAAATTACCCCCGGATATTACAGATGACCCCGAAGCTAGCATGATCGCAGGTACACTCGATCTCCACTCTCAGCCTATATGTGTTCTTTTTTATACTTGTGCTTTACACTCTTTTATATCTGCTTCTTGCTTGAGTCGTTTGCAATTAGATCATGTTATCGATTGTGAACCTTATGTGATTGGTCTGCCCGATGGTAGAAGAATTGTGGGAAATCATGAAATACAGAACTGTCTGATTCGTATGAACAACCGTGAGTGGTTGTCAGACTTGATTGTGGTTGATTTGCCTAAAGATGATCTGATCTTGGGTATTGATTGGATGGATCCTCATGATGCCATACTTAGCGTCCGCAAGGGGATGGTGACTGTCACTTCTGATGATGGTTTCGAGTGCATTTTTCAGGGTGACAATCCCAGCCGCTCCGAGAGAATCATCAACGCAATGAAAGTAGTGAAACTACTTAATCAGGGGTGTGTTGGTTATTGGTGTTACATGACGTTGGATCGACCAGCTGAATTGGCCGATATTCCAGTAGTCCAAGGCTACCCAGATGTGTTTCCAGATGAGTTGCCAGGCTTGCCTCCACATCATGAGGTAGAGTTTACCATTGAATTAGAGCCAGGTATGTCCCCGCTTTCCAAAGAACCGTATCGCATGGCTACAACCGAGATGCAGGAGTTAAAGAGTCAGCTCGAGGATTTAACTGAGAAGGGTCATGTTCTACCTATTGTGTCCCCTTGGGGAACACTAGTATTAGTTGTGCGAAAGAAAGACGGATCCTTGTGTTTATGTATTGATTACTGAGAGTTGAATAGGGTACAATCAAGAATAAATATACGTTGCCTCGTATTGATGATTTGTTGGATCAACTCGAAGGCGCTGCTGTATTTTCAAAGACCGACTTAAGATCCGGGTATCATCAGCTGTGTAATACCCGAGATTTCTGATATGTATTTGGAACTTGTGATATTGTAATTGTTGTACTTTGATCTGAGTATTATTCTCCGTATTTCATAATCCGGTGTAGTTGAGCGTATGATTTCATGAATGTGATTTATAAATTGTGTTTCTGCGCTTGTAGCGCACGCTATCATCTAAGTGTAGCATACGCTAACTTGGATCCATAGCGCACGCTACGAAGGAACCTTAGCGCACGCTATACGTGGTCAATATGATTGAGACGTGTGGTAGGTGAGATCAGGCCAGGGATCTTGGTCGGATTGTGTCGGGATGAACCTGGACGGCTTTTGGGAAAAAGCCAAGTCAACGCGTTAGCGCACGCTACTCACATGAGGGTAGCGCACGCTAAAGGCTGAGTACGGTGAAATCAGTAACGTTTCAAATAGCCGTTAGCGCATGCTATGATTATGGACTAGCGCGCGCTAATAACCATTTTCTATATATATGACAGCATCCTTTTTCATATTTTCAGATTTTTCACTCCCCCATTCGAATTCTTGAACTTAGAAAGACACTCTCTTCATCCTAAACACTTCTTGCCGGCATCCTAGCTCGTGTTGAAGATTGTAGATCATTGGAGGATTGGTGTTCAAACCTTCGGCGTTGGATTGCTTCGAATTTCCTCCTTGTTCTTCACTACTTTGAGGTAGGTGATTCTTCACCAATATTAGTAGTATTCTGAAGTACGTTTTGATCATGTTTATCTAGTCAGTTAAATTCGTTAATAGTCGAACATCATGTGTTAGAAGGATATTTTTGACGTTTCGGCACTTATTCATGGTATAATCCTTTGAACCTTTTTAGTATATGGACTCCTAAGCATATTCTTGTATCTTCAAACCGATTATGACCAGTAGGTGGAGATTATCAAGTTGTTATGTTTTACACATTGGAATCATGCGTTTTGTAATGTAGGACGAAGGGAACTTAGGATACTTTCTCGAGATCAAGATGAATTATGGTGTAGTAATGATGATACGTATCCTGGTGTCTCGTAGTCATTTAATCCATAAAGATCTTTCATAAACCGTATGAGCATGATATGCACGGAGTTGGCATGTATTAACACTGAGGATTTCATGAGTTTTCATCACCTTTAGCTCAAGTTTTACCCAGTAGTGACTGCCATGCACGATTAGCGCACGCTAAGATCTATATATTAATGTGCGCTATCGGGAATGAGTAACGTGCGCTACGTTGGATACGTAACGTACATTATATCATCAGCAGGCAATGGTCGCTCGCTCAAGAAGATCACAAGATACGGCTAGTGCACGCTAAACCTGGTCATTTGGGTACGTTAACGGGCAGGCTTAGCAAACGTTACGTAGAGTACGTAGCGCGCTCTAACTAGTTCAGACACAATTCATTTTTTTAGAGCTTGCGGCCGTAAACCGGATTGTTAGACGTTCGTACGAATTGAGAGGAATTCTTTATTACTTCTTAGGTCCGAGCCTTTCATAGGGGACGATCGAGGGGCGGTGACATACGGACGCGTGTCATTTGTTGGAGTATTTCCATTCTTGCCATTTTCGAGGCAAGTATCATATGTTGAGTTTGATTTATATTGGAACCTTGATCATGCTTATGGTTTTGTTCATGTTGTTAAATATGAGATGTATTTCTGTAATTTCTCGTGGTATTCATTGTTAATTGTTCGTATTGATGAACATATTGAAATGCATATATGTATGCATAATTGATTGGTTTATGGTATAAATGATCTGAGGGGATCATGAGGATCTATGCTGAGGGCGCTGGATCGAATGTCTATGCTGAGGGCGCTGGATCGCTGGACGGGTTTTCCACCATGCGTTGGTCCGACGGGATCATCATGGGGATCTATACCAAGGGCACTGGATCGCTGGATTACCCTGTATTGTGTTGATGGAATCGTGAGGATTCACATCGTTGGATTCCGATGACGGAAGTCTGTTTTGCATGTTTTATGATGCACTGATGATTTATGTATTATGATACTTGTACTAGCATTGTTTTGCTAACCCCTTCGGGGTGGACAATGTTTTGATGTTCAGGTAGCCGAGGAGCGGGGAAGCAACCAAAGTACCGACAGGACGATGAAATGGCTCAGTGATGTGGTTGATGTTTATTGTTATTGTAATTTGTCTTCTGGGCTCATTTAGTACTCGAGTACATCTGTTTTAATAATGTCATTTCGATTTCGATATGGTTGTATAAGTTAACTCATTGGATCAGTTGAACCAAATCTGTATTTTGAACTTTAGTTGTACGATTGGATTATATTTACATTTCTTTTAAATTAGCCTTGTAAATCCTTACTTAAAGGGTTTACGGCGCTGTAATTATTCCGAATATCTCGGAGTGTTACAGAATATGGTATCGGAGCTAAGATTCATGGATATCTTGGCAGTCGGGTTAGTTGGGTCTGTTTACGTTATTTGATTATTGGTCGTTTGTAACATCACTGCTGAGCCAAAGATCGTCGTGGATCGTGGTTGTAAGTTTCCTAATCTCAAATATTACCGTTTTATTTAATTCATGTTTTGTGAACATTGATGGACGTACTTTTAGAAAGTTTGCCCTGGATATTGAGTATTTGTGTTTACAGTATGTTGAGAGGAGGTCGTGGACGCGGACGCATTCGTGGACGCGGATGTGGAAATGCGAGACAAGAAGATTCGGTGTCTACCCCAGAAATAACCGCTAGCCGAACGGATTCCCATTCCGGGGGACAACAGGGATCAACAAATAATAATGCAGATCCTAACAGGCCGGGAGTGCTTCAGCAGGTGGTTGCTCAGATAAACCAGTTTGGTCAAGTTGTGGATCGCATGCAGACGGCGATGGGACAGCAGCATAACGTGGATAATCGGGGAGATAAATGGCTTACTGAGGTGATCAAATTGCATCCTCCGAAATTTGACGGTTCTGCTGAGACAATTTCTTGGGATCACTGGCTGAAGGAGTTAGAGAAGATTTTTGCGGGGATTAACTGTCCCAACGACACAAAGGTTCTGGTCGCCCAGTATCTTCTGACGGGGGAGGCTTTCGACTGGTGGGAGGCCATTCGACCTGAAGAGCATAATGTCGACTGGACAGAGTTCAAATTAATGATGGAAGCGCAGTATTGTCCCCGCCCAGTTAGAGAGGCCCGATTCCGGGAGTTTTTCTCACCACAAAATTCAGAAGCATCTGTGACGGACGTGATTAAGACTTTTAATCACCAGCTGACTTATGTGCGTCACTTGGTCAGAACCGAGGCGGAGAGGATTTTTCATTTCGACATGCAAATGAAGCCGGAAATTCAGCAATATATGTCCGGATTTGATTGTACCACTTTGCGACAGTATCAGGACAAGGCGCTGGCCTATGATATGAAAGAGGCGGCAGTAGAGAAATCAACAGAAGCAAAGAAGCAGAAACTGGATGGCAACTTCACGGAGAATAAGAGTAGTGGGCCTCGCAGGGGACAGTCCTCTTTTCATTCATCCAGGAGGCCTCCGCATCCTTCTCGAGGAGGAAGGAAGTTCCGGGCAGCACAAACCATTTCAGACGCAGGGAAGAAATGTTATAACTGTGGCAAAGCGGGGCATGTTCGACGTGACTGTTTCGCGCCTGCTGTGACATGTTTCGAGTGTGGACAAGAAGGGCATCGCGCAACATTTTGTGGGAATGCGACCCGGTCTTTTGGTACTCGCACTCCTGTACCAGTTCCGAAGGACACTAGTGTAAACCAGACGCAGCAAAGCGGTTTGCCGCAGCAGAATGTTGGGAAAAGAGAGGCATCCAGCGCTGGGTCCGTTCCTCCGCGTATTTACGAGATGAAGAAGGATGATCAGAACACAACTTTTGCATCAGGTACGATTCAGATCCTTTTGCAACCAGTTAGTGTCTTGTTCGATTCGGGAGCTACGCATTCTTTTATATCTTTGAACTGTGTTAATCGTTTGAAAATCTCGTGCTTGTATAATTGTGAACCTTATGTTGTGGGATTACCGAGCGGAGAGAAAATTGTGGGAACCCTAGAAGCTAGAGATTTTCCAGTGTCTATAGGAGGGAGAGATTGGCTATCGAATCTTATTGTAGTTGACATCTACGGTGACGATTTAATTCTCGGAGACGATTGGCTCAACCGTTATGGAGCTATTCTGAATTACCGAAAGAGAGTCATTTCTATCATTGTTGATGACGGATCTGAACACTTATTCCGAGGATGGAGACCAGGAAGCTCGGGAAAATTTATCAAAGCAATGAAAACCGTGAAATTACTGGAGCAGGGATGTCATGGACTTTGGTGCTATGCCATGAGGAAAGAGGAAGGAGTAGAGCTCTCATCTATTCCAGTTGTGAATGAATTCTCCGATGTATTTCCTGACGAACTACCTGGGTTACCTCCGCAGAGAGAGGTGGAATTCACTATCGAACTAGAGCCTGGAGCTGCTCCTATTTCCAGAGCACCATACCACATGGCGCCAACCGAGATGTATGAGTTAAAGAAGCAATTAGAGGAATATTACAGAAGGGTTATATTCAACCTAGCGTTTCTCCTTGGGGAGCGCCCGTTCTCTTTGTCCGGAAGAAAGACGGATCCCTTCGACTGTGTATTGATTACAGGGAGCTCAACAAAGTGACAATCAAGAATAAGTATCCTATACCTCGGATCGACGACTTGTTTGATCAACTGCAAGGGGCAAGGGTATTCTCGAAGATTGACTTGCGATCAGGATACCATCAGTTGAGAATTAAGGAACCGGATATACCTAAGTCTACTTTCAGGTCCCGGTACGGGCATTATGAATTTGTAGTGATGCCCTTTGGACTTACAAATGCTCCTGCGGTATTCATGCAATTGATGAATCGGGTATTCTTAGAATACTTGGATAAATTTGTGGTCGTCTTCATTGACGACATTTTGATATATTCGAAGGACACAGAGGAGCATGCCGAACATTTGCGTGTGGTTTTGAGCACCTTGAGGAAGGAACAGCTGTATGCAAAGCTTTCAAAATGCGAGTTCTGGGTTAGGGAAGTAACTTTCCTTGGGCATGTGATATCAGCTGACGGAGTTCAGGTGGACCCAAAGAAAGTCGAAGCAATCTTGGAATGGGAAGTTCCTAATAACGTGAAAGAAGTCCGGAGTTTCCTAAGACTTACTGGATATTATCGCCGCTTTGTAGAGGGATTTTCCAAAATTGCTCGTCTGCTCACCCAGCTGTTACAGAAAACTCAAAAGTTTACGTGGGATGAGAAATGCCAGACTGGTTTTGATGAACTTAAGAAGAGACTGACGACAGCACCTATATTAGCGTTACCAGATGGGACTGATGGATTCATGGTATACAGCGACGCTTCAAATCAGGGTCTAGGATGTGTGTTGATGCAAAAGGATAAGGTGATTGCCTATGCTTCTCGGCAATTGAAACCGTACGAGGTTAATTACCCGACTCATGATATGGAGCTAGCAGCTGTAGTCTTTGCATTGAAAATTTGGAGACATTATTTGTACGGCACTCATTGGCAGATCTTTACAGATCATAAGAGCCTCAAGTATATTTTCCACCAGAAAGAATTAAACATGAGGCAGATAAGGTGCCTGGAATTGATCAAGGATTACGACTTGGAGATTCTCTACCATCCGGGTAAAGCAAACGTAGTAGCCGATGCTTTGAGCCGTAAACCTGTTTCTCTTCGAGTATTGGAAGCACTTACATCCCAAACCAGCATTCAGCGGGAACTGATCCGCGAAGGGATTGAAGTATGGGCACCAGGAATCCAAGGGCAACAATATGTGATGGAACTGACTTCATCACTAGTCGAGGAGATCAAATCTAAGCAGTTGAACGATTCTCTGATCCTTCGGTTATGTGACGAAGTAAAGAAAGGAAAAGCCCCAGGATTCGTGATACAAGATGATGGAGTTCTGAGATTTCGAGTCAACTTTGCATTCCCGATGATGATGATTTGAGACAGGCAATTCTGAAAGAAGCTCATAGTGCACCTTATTCTATCCACCCGGGCAGCAGTAAGATGTACAAGGATCTAAAACAAAACTTCTGGTGGGGGAATATGAAGAAGGACGTAGCAGAGTACGTTTCGAAGTGTTTGACTTGTCAGCAGGTTAAGATTGAACATCAGCGACCTGCCGGAATGTTAAAGCCGCTTCCGATCCCTGAGTGGAAGTGGGAGGATATCTCGATGGATTTCATCACCAGTATGCCAAGGACTAGAACGGGAATGAACATGATTTGGGTTATAGTTGATCGACTAACCAAGTCGGCTCATTTCCTAGGAATTAAAGATACATGGGGACCCGAGAGATTGGCGCGAGTATTTATTGCGGAGATAGTCAGATTGCATGGGACGCCGAAGACCATTATTTCGGATCGAGATGGTCGCTTCGTGTCGCACTTCTGGAAGGCAGTTCACAGGGCTTTGGGGACTGAGCTCAACTTTAGCACGGCTTATCATCCCCAAACAGACGGTCAGTCCGAAAGGACTATACAAACAGTAGAAGACATGCTTAGAGCTTGTGCTTTGGATTGGTCAACTGAATGGGAAATTCATTTGCCATTGATTGAATTCACCTACAATAATAGTTGGCATGCTTCTATTAAGATGGCACCATTTGAAGCTTTGTACGGGAGAAGATGTCAATCACCCCTGTGTTGGGATGATTCTTTGGACTTGATCGGGACGGAACCGGAATTGATAGTTCAGACTCAAGAGAAGATAGCTTGGATTCGAGAGAGACTGTTGACTGCCCAGAGTCGACAGAAGTCTTATGCAGATGTACGTCGTCGCCCTATAGAGTTCGACGCTGGGGACCATGTACTATTGAAGGTGTCTCCTACACGAGGGATTTTCCGTTTTGGAGGAGAGGTAAGCTAAGTCCGAGATATATCGGGCCATTTGAGGTCCTAGAGAGAGTTGGGGATTTAACATACAGGTTGGCCTTACCGCCATCGCTGAGTCACGTTCACAATGTGTTTCACGTATCCCAATTGCGGAAGTATGTACCGGACCCCAGTCACGTCATTGATTTCGATGAGATCGAGATAGCTAATGACGGCACCTTCGAAGAGAGACCAATCAAGATACTTGAGAGTCGAATCAAACAATTGAGGAATAAACCAATACACTTGGTTAAAGTACAATGGTCACGACACGGAGTTGAAGAGGCCACTTGGGAAACGGAGGACAGTATGAAGACTAGATATCTGGAGTTGTTTTCATCTTAAGTTTCGGGACGAAACTTCTTTTTAGGGAGGAAGGATGTAATACCCGAGATTTCTGATATGTATTTGGAACTTGTGATATTGTAATTGTTGTACTTTGATCTGAGTATTATTCTCCGTATTTCATAATCCGGTGTAGTTGAGCGTATGATTTCATGAATGTGATTTATAAATTGTGTTTCTGCGCAGAAGACGCTATCATCTAAGTGTAGCGTACGCTAACTTAGATCCATAGCGCACGCTACGAAGGAACCTTAGCGCACGCTATACGTGGTCAATATGATTGAGACGTGTGGTAAGTGAGATCAGGCCGGGGATCTTGGTCGGATTGTGTCGGGATGAACCTGGACGGCTTTCGGGAAAAAGCCAAGTCAACGCGTTAGCGCACGCTACTCACATGAGGGTAGCGCACGCTAAAGGCTGAGTACAGTGAAATCAGTAACGTTTCAAATAGCCGTTAGCGCACGCTATGATTATGGACTAGCGCGCGCTAATAACCATTTTCTATATATAGGACAGCATCCTTTTTCATATTTTCAGATTTTTCACTCCCCCATTCGAATTCTTGAACTTAGAAAGACACTCTCTTCATCCTAAACACTTCTTGCCGGCATCCTAGCTCGTGTTGAAGATTGTAGATCATTGGAGGATTGGTGTTCAAACCTTCGGCGTTGGATTGCTTCGAATTTCCTCCTTGTTCTTCACTACTTTGAGGTAGGTGATTCTTCACCAATATTAGTAGTATTCTGAAGGACGTTTTGATCATGTTTATCTAGTCAGTTAAATTCGTTAATAGTCGAACATCATGTGTTAGAAGGATATTTTTGACGTTTCGGCACTTATTCATGGTATAATCCTTTGAACCTTTTTAGTGTATGGACTCCTAAGCATATTCTTGTATCTTCAAACCGATTATGACCAGTAGGTGGAGATTATCAAGTTGTTATGTTTTAGACATTGGAATCATGCGTTTTGTAACGTAGGACGAAGGGAACTTAGGATACTTTCTCGAGATCAAGATGAATTATGGTGTAGTAATGATGATACATATCCTGGTGTCTCGTAGTCATTTAATCCATAAAGATCTTTCATAAACTGTATGAGCATGATATGCACGGAGTTGGCATGTATTAACACTGAGGATTTCATGAGTTTTCATCACCTTTAGCTCAAGTTTTACCCAGTAGTGACTGCCATGCACGATTAGCGCATGCTAAGATGTATATATTAACGTGCGCTATCGGGAATGAGTAACGTGCGCTACGTTGGATACGTAACGTTATATCATCGTGGCAATGGTCGCTCGTAAGAAGATCGCCGATACGGCTAGTGCACGCTAAACCTGGTCATTTGGGTACGTTAACGGGCAGGCTTAGCAAACGTTACGTAGAGTACGTAGCGCGCGCTAAGTAGTTTAGACAGAATTCATTTTTTTAGAGCTTGCGGCCGTAAACCGGATTGTTAGACGTTCGTACGAATTGAGAGGAATTCTTTATTACTTCTTAGGTCCGAGCCTTTCATAGGGGACGATCGAGGGGCGGTGACATACGGATGCGTGTCATTTGTTGGAGTATTTCCATTCTTTCCATTTTCGAGGCAAGTATCATATGTTGAGTTTGATTTATATTGGAACCTTGATCATGCTTATGGTTTTGTTCATGTTGTTAAATATGAGATGTATTTCTGTAATTTCTCGTGGTATTCGTTGTTAATTGTTCGTATTGATGAACATATTGAAATGCATATATGTATGCATAATTGATTGGTTTATGGTATAAATGATCCGAGGGGATCATGAGGATCTATGCTGAGGGCGCTGGATCGAATGTCCACCATGCATTGGTCCGACGGGATCATCATGGGGATCTATGCTGAGGGCGCTGGATCGCTGGACGGGTTTTCCACCATGCGTTGGTCCGACGGGATCATCATGGGGATCTATACCAAGGGCGCTGGATCGCTGGATTACCCTGTATTGTGTTGATGGAATCGTGAGGATTCAAATCGTTGGATTCCATTACGGAAGTCCGTTTTGCATGTTTTATGATGCACTGATGATTTTTGTATTATGATACTTGTACTAGCATTGTTTTGCTAACCCCTTCAGGGGTGGACATTGTTTTGATGTTCAGGTAGCCGAGGAGCGGGGAAGCAACCACAGTACCGACAGGACGATGAAATGGCTCAGTGATGTGGTTGATGTTTATTGTTATTGTGATTTGTCTTCTTGGTTCATTTAGTACTCGAGTATGTCTATTTTAATAATGTCATTTTGATATGGTTGTATAAGTTAACTCATTGGATCAGTTGAACCAAATCTGTATTTTGAACTTTAGTTGTACGATTGGATTATATTTACATTTCTTTTAAATTATCCTTGTAAATCCTTACTTAAAGGGTTTACGGTGCTGTAATTATTCCGAATATCTCGGGGTGTTACAAGCTGAGGATTTGAGAGTCCGATATTTCTAAGATAGCCTTTCGTACTCATTATGGGCATTATGAGTTCGTGGTGATGCCGTTTGGACTGATTAATGCACCTGTGGTGTTCATGGAAATGATGAATCGAGTTTTCATTGACTTTCTGGGTCGTTTTGTGGTCGTTTTCAATGACGACATTTTGATTTACTCCCGTGCCCGTGAAGAACACGAGTTTCAACTCCGTCAGATTCTCGGTGCGTTAAGACGAGAGCAACTCTATGGAAAATTTTCCAAATGCGAGTTCTGGACTTCTAAAGTTACTTTTCTTGGGCATGTGATATCAGTTGATAGGGTTAGTGTGGGACCACAAAAGACAGAGGCTATCCGAGATTAGCTACCTCCGAAGCATGTGAAGGAAGTTCGTAGTTTCCTCGGTTTGGTAGGCTATTACTGTAACACCCCAAACTAGGCGACTATTACAGTGCCGTGGACCCCCGACTGGGACCCACCAGGCGAATGAGAATTAATGACTTAAATAATATAATTGTAGTACTGAACCACATTATATCATCCATTACTCCGATGAGGAGTTTCATTACAATACACCCATGATAATACAGAATACAAGTATATTTTATATGGAGATAAAATATACAACACTGAATAAAAATAAGTATATAAACGGAAGTCTGCAGCGGAAATAAAATGAAGAACACGAATGACTGAAAAGGACTCGGCCCCTCTACTAGTATCACTGGGACTCCTCGCCGTCAACGTTATCTTCCCATGCTTTTGCCTTGCCATGACCTGAAAACAATATCCCCCAACGGGGTCAGTTACACAGAACAATAATCCTCAAGGGTTGAATATACACAATCATGATATATCTTAATTTTGAAATTAATCTGAAGAGGGGCATCGTAGTACGCCCGTAATGGTATGTGCATGTGCACAAGATGAGTGACCGGACACACCCGCCCTTGTACCTAATTAGTCTCACGGAGGTACGTTACCGTGTGCACAGTCCATTGTGTCGGTGAACCCGAACGCATGACCATCATATGCCCGACTAAAAATTCCACACATCACCACCCGGCCACGCAATACGAACCCAGAAGGTCACATGAACGAGAATGACCATGATGAATATTAATGAATAACAATCCGACAAAGTCAAGAATGACTCACCGAGATGAAATAATAGTGAAGTGAATGATAGCTCAATGAAATGATTGGAACCATCGTTCCTCGTGAATGAAGTGATTATTCGAAAATTACAAGTCTCAATATGGTTAATACATTATGAATGAATTTTGTTTATGACTGAACAACAACGAAAGGAATGAATATCCTTTTAACCGAGTAAGAATTAACTTACTCAACACCGGTGAAGAATGTCCTTCCACGAACAAACGTCCTAAATAAGGTGTAGGTCGCTCGAACAACCTTGAATAACATAATTATCAACAATTTGATCAATATACAAAATCAAACACGATTATAACTAACTCAAAATGTCGATACGACTAAACCAAATTCATTGGGGCATCATATCTAACATGTTGTAACCAATCTTCGATTGTTTACAACCAATCCTTAATTATACCAATATCAAATCCCCAAGAAGTGTTTCAAACCAACAAAACATCTTCAATACAATCAATAATCCAATATGAATATCCAATTCATGATATCAACAACAACTAATCGAAAACCCCCAAATCCAACTCGATATTCAAAGTGTTCTTAAATAATCCTTAAATAATCCAATGAATATTCATACAAACTCATAATCATATGTATATCTCTTCATACAACATGATTATAACGTCCAAAACATCATATCTCAACACAAAATCGAAATCCAAGATGTTGAAGAATTTACCTCTTGAAGATCCAAATACTTTGATCCGATGAACACGTGTTAAATCGACTATCCAAGCTTCACAAACGAATGAAGATGACATGAAAACCAAACACCCAAGTGATTGATGATGAAAAATCTCTCCCTCAAGCTCTCTCTCGGAAACAAGGTGAAGAAGTGAGAAAAATGAGCCCAAAGTCTCGTCCAAGTCCTTAAGTACTGCCATGGTTACGGCCATAACTCGGCCTACTTACGGCCGTAACATCCCCAAGTCAACGGCCTTACGGTTGTAACCAGCCATCTCATACGGGCGTAACTCGCCCTCGTCCAAACATCTTTCGACAGACATACGTCCGTACCCGCACATGCCTTACGGGCGTAAATAGACTGATACGTCCGTATTCGGCAAGACTTACGGGCATATAACACATTCGTCGAAACTGACCGGGCACCCTTCTCGAATCGTACGGATGTAACCAGCCAAGCCTTATGGCCGTACCTGCCTCATCTTACGGCCATATGCCGCAACCCTTACGGTCGTAAGCCCTCTTCGTCCGACATTTCCTGAAAACCACGAACGCATGTTACGGTCGTAGCCTACCTATCCTTACAGTCGTATCTCACCTTCGGCCAAAACAACCTTAAGCCAACGAATGCATGTTACGGTCGTAATGCATGATTAGTTACGGCCTTAATTCCTTGCTGGAAGTGACAAAAATCCGACAAGTCCGTCTACTCGCTACAACCGGTGAATGATCCGACATACAATACTTGTATGAATGTAATTAAGTCCAATAACACGCGATGGATAATACTTACAGCACAAGACTACCATTCACGATGATTATGATAATACTCTCGTCTCGATCCTCAAACGGAGATGAATGACGATCGGTAACTGATACACGGTTACAATATGGAAACGATGAATACAAATGAATGAATCATGAATGATGTGTGATTATTAATGAGTGAAAATTACTGAGTGACAATTACTGACTGATAATTACTAATGATAATGAATGAATTACAACCGGCTATTACATACTCCCCCCCTTAAAAAGAGTTTCGTCCTCGAAACTAAGGGTCAAACAACTCGGGATATCTCTCCCGCATACTATCCTCGGTTTCCCAAGTAGCCTCTTCGACTCTGTGTCTCGACCACTGAATCTTGACCAAAAGAATCGTCTTGCTCCTCAACTATTTGATTCGCCGCTCTAAAACTCGTATAGGACGCTCCTCATACGAATGATCATCCGCGATCTCGATCTCGTCGTACTTAAGTATGTGACTCGGGTCGGAAACATACTTTCGCAATTGAGAGACGTGAAACACATTATGAATTCGGCTCAACACCGGAGGTAAATCCAATCGATAATCCAGAATACCTACTCGATCCAAAATCTCAAACAGTCTAATGAATCTCAGACTCAACTTTCCCCGCTTCCCGAAATGGAAGATACCTCGACTCGGGGATACCTTGACCAAAACGTGGTCACCTGCCTCGAACTCTAGTGGTCGACGACGATTATCTGCATATGATTTCTATCGACTCTGAACGGTCAACAAACGACTCCTGATCAAAGCTACCTTCTCACGGGAGGCTATAAGCATATCGGGCTCAGTACCGATTGATTCTGATAAGTCATCCCAACACAAAGGAGATCGACAACGACGGTACAAGGCCTCGTAAGGTGCCATCTTAATCGAAGCATGCCAACTGTTATTGTACGTGAACTCAATCAACGGTAGTTGGGCTTCCCAATCGTCTTTCCCATCGAGGACGCATGCCCTCAACATGTCCTCCAATGCCTGAATAGTTCTCTCTGATTGTCCGTCGGACTGAGGATGAAAAGTTGTGCTGAAATTAAGCTGAGTTCCCATGGCACGATGAACTGATTTCCAAAAATGTGACACGAATCGCCCATCGCGATCAGAAACAATACTCTTAGGAGTACCATGAAATCTCACTATCTCTTTGATGAACAACTGGGCAAGTCTCTCGGGACCCCACGTATCCTTAATCTCAAGGAAATGAGCTGACTTAGTTAAACGGTCCACAACTACCCAAATTGTATTCATGCCACGACGACTCGTCGGCAAACTCGTTATGAAGTCCATAGAAATATCTTCCCACTTCCACTCTGGAATAGGGAGCGGTTTCAGCATACCTGCCGGTAGCTGATGTTCTATCTTGACTTGCTGACAGGTTAAACAACTCGAAACAAATTCCGCGAATTCTCGCTTCATATTACTCCACCAGTAATTTTGTTTCAAGTCCTTGTACATCTTGCTAGACCCCGGATGAATGGAATAAGGGGTAGCATAAGCTTCTCTCAAAATCGAGTTTTTCAACTCGTCATTTGCCGGTACACATAACCGATTCATAAATCGCAATAGTCCATCCTCGTGGACCACAAATCCAGGGGCCTTCCCCTGAGCCACATCCTCTCGGATGCGCAACAAAAACGGGTCTGAACTCTGATTCTCCCTGATTGACTTCTCAAGTGGCGATGAAATCTCCAACATACAAAGTTACCCTTGCACTCGCTGTAACCAGACCTCGACCGAGTCTAAGGAATTCTTGCTGAAGCTCCTTCTGAACTGTTAAACGAGCAAGCATTTTCTCCTGAATGGACTTGTAACTCAAGGCATCGGCGACCACGTTCGCCTTGCCCGGGTGGTACAGGATCTCAATATCATAATCTTTGATTAGTTCCAACCACCGCCTTTGTCGCATATTTAACTCCTTCTGAGTAAATATATACTTCAAACTCTTATGATCGGTGAATATTTAACAGGTAACGCCATAAAGATAATGGCGCCAAATCTTTAATGCGAACACCATGGGTACTAGCTCCAGGTCGTGGGTTGGATAATTAACCTCGTAAGGTCTCAATTGCCATGAAGCATAAGCAATAACTTTCCCATTCTGCATTAATACACATCCAAGACCGTGTACGGACACGTCACTATAAACCACGAATCCCTCCGTCCCTTGTGTCAAGGAAAGGACAGGTGCTGAAATTAACCGGCTCTTGAGTTCCTCAAAACTCCGCTGACACGCGTCGGACCACGTGTATTTCTTATCCTTTCGCAAAAGGTTCGTCATGGGTTGAGCGATTTTAGAAAATCCTTCCACAAATCGCCGATAATAACCAGCTAATCCGAGAAAACTTCGGTTTTCCTTAACATTCTTCGGAGGTAGCCAATCTCGTATAGCCTCCGTCTTCTGAGGATCAACACGCACACTGTCAGATGAAATTACATGTCCAAGAAACGTCAATTCGGACATCCAGAACTCACATTTGGAAAACTTTCCATAAAGTTGCTCCCGTCTCAACACGTTGAGAACCTCATGAAGGTGAACCTCGTGCTCCTCTCGGTCACGAGAAGAAATCAAAATGTCATCAATGAAGACAACCATGAACTGATCCAAATAATCGATGAAAACCCGATTCATTAATTCCATGAATACCGCAGGTGTATTAGTTAACCCAAACGGCATTACCACGAACTCATAATGACCATAGCGTGTTCGAAACGCCGTCCTCGCGATATCCGAATCTCAAATTCGCAACTGATGATATCCAGATCTTAAGTCGATCTTGGAAAATACTGAAGCTCCCTAAAGTTGATCTAAGAGATCATCAATACGGGGTAGAGGATATTTATTCTTGATCGTCACCCTGTTCAACTCCCGATAATCAATACACAAATGAAATGAACCATCCTTCTTCTTGACAAATAACACTGGTGCTCCCCACGGGGACGCACTCGGTCGGATATAACCTTTCTCGAACAATTCCTCAAGTTGATTCTTCAACTCCTGCATTTCGGTCGGGGCCATCTGATACGGTGCCTTCGATATTGGAGACGTACCAGGCTCCAACTCAATTGTGAATTCCACATCTCTCTGTGGAGGCAAACCAGGTAACTAATCTGGAAATACGTCGGCATATTCTCTCACTACCGGAATATCCGCCAGCATTATTGATGATTTCTCGGTCTTGGTCATATAGCACCAATAACCAACACACCCCTGACTGAGTAATTTCACTGCTTTCATCAAGTTGATGACTCTCCCGGAACAACTGGGATTACCTCCCTGAAAAACATATTCGACCCCGTCGTCTGAACTGATAGTGACCATATGCTTACGGACACTAACGGTGGCATCGTGACGATCCATCCAATCAATACCCAAGATGATGTCGTCTCTCGGTAAATCTACCATAATCAGGTCTTTTAACCAATCACGACCATGAAGTTGAATTGGATAATTCTTAATCTCACGATTCCCAATAATTCGTCTACCATCAGGTAGACCAACGACATACGGCTCACAACTAGTAGCACTACCCATACGTAGTTTGCTCAAACATGACTCAGAAATGAATGAATGCAATGCACCAATATCAAAAAGGGTACACACAGGTTGAGATAGAATATCGAGTGTACCTGAGATCATCCGGGCCTCCGGATCGTCGGTGTTCTTCATCTCATAAATTCGGGGCTTGCCAGCCCCCGAACCGGACGCTCCCATCTGATAGCTTTTGGCTCCATATTTGTTCGCTCCTGTTGTCTTGAACGATGCAGACTGAGTGGCCTGATTATGAATAGCTGACTGCTTCGGGGCCTGAGATGACGCCGGAGTAGGTTTGGAGTCCCTTCGGCAAAAACGGGCCTTATGTCCATCAATCCCACAGTTATGGCATGTGATAGTCTGCCTCGGACACTTGGTGCTGACATGACCAAGTTCTTCACATTTGAAACAGGTGATGGCTGAACTGGCCACTCGGGACTGCGATTCCGCGGGTCTGGGCTCCACAGGAGGTTGCTCAGCGAAAGTAGATCCCGCACGAGACTTCTTGAAGGTTGTCTGACCGCCTTCAGACTGATTACGATTCTTTAACTTCTTGCTAGCAGATGAAGGTTGCTGCTTAGCAATCTCCTTAGCAGTAAGTTCATAAGTAAGAGCTTTATTTATGAATTCGGCAAGAGTGGTGCAATTGTGATTAAGTAACTGCATCCGCATACGGGGTTTCACCCTCTTGTTGAAATACTTGATCTTTTCCGCCTCGGAGTGAATAATAGATGAGGCGAAAGGAAGAAGTTCCTGAAATTTCTCGGCGATGGTGAGAACATCATCTTCCGCTGAGGGGTCGGGAGTGAGTAATTCTGATAACTTGGCCTCTCTGAGTGGGGCCGGATAATACCTCTCTATCATGAGAGTCTTGAATTGATCCCAAGTACATGATCCGTTGGTGGGCTTCAACGATAACCACCATGAATGAGCACTCTTACCCAGATAGTAAGCCACAACTGAAATTTTGTGTCCTTCGGGACATTCTACCATAGCAAATAACTTCTTGAAATGCTCGAGCCAGTGAACAATATCTGCCGGCTCAGATGAGCACTCAAAAGTAGGTGGCCTTTGGCGAGAGATGTCGCCAATAATACTGCATACACCCCTCTCTTGCCCCTGAGGTGGCGGCGGAGGAGCCTGCTGATTCTGAGCCGTTGAGTTCTGCATCTTCTCCATGAGGCGTGCCATCTGTGTCATTTAGGCCATCATGCCCTGCATAAAAGGGAGTGGATCAACCCGAACACCTTCTGATTGAGCTGTGTCCCGGGTACGACTCCCTGACAGTGAATGATCATTTCTGGGTGAATGAGTGGCAGCATCGCTGCTCGATGAATTAGTGTTGTTCCTCGCGTTCGTGTGTGTATTCACACGAGCTCTTGGGTTTCGGCCCGTGCCGCGGCCTCTACCCCCGCGTCCTCTGCCTACTCTCTCCTTACTGAAGTAGGAAAGTCACATGATAATTATAGCTCTCATATGAATATCATATTATGATTACGTCATGAAATGATGAAAATGGGCATACGCGTTCTAAGACAGTGATTACATGAATAATTAACTGAGATGACATGATTATCTGATGAAATTCTTGAAATGATTATCATGAACAAGTTAACAAGATTAATGATATGATCCTAAAGATCAACAACTGAACAGTGACATGAACTGAGTGATTAATGAGTTAACATGATCGACATGATCAAAATGAATGATGATGAGGATTGTTGACTGATGAATGATGAATGAGTGATTCTTATTGCCAGAAATTATACCATGGCGTTAGAAATCTTACAGTTCTTTCGGTCTGAGGAGCTCGGCATTTGCACAGGTCACACGTGACACGAAAGTCCAATGATACTAGTCTGATGACGATGATTTCAAATGAGACATGACTCGGAAGGTAGTATTCAAAACCACTCTCCGATACCAACTCTGTAACACCCCAAACTAGGCGACTATTACAGTGTCGTGGACCCCCGACTGGGACCCACCAGGCGAATGAGAATTAATGACTTAAATAATATAATCGTAGTACCGAACCCCATTATCATCCATTAATCCGATGAGGAGTTTCATTACAATACACCCAAGATAATACAGAATACAGGTATATTTTATATGGAGATAAAATATACAACACTGAATAAAAATAAGTATTCAAACGGATGTATACAACGGAAATAAAATGAAGAACACGAATGACTGAAAAGGACTGGGGCCCCCTACTAGTATCACTGGGACTCCTCGCCATCAACGTTCTCTTCCCGTGCTTTTGACTTGCCATGACCTAAAAACAATATCCCCCAGCGGGGTCAGTTACACAGAACAACAATCCTCAAGGGTTGAATATACACAATCATGATATATCTTAATTTTGAAATTAAGGTGAAGAGTGGCATCGAAGTACGCCCGTGATGGTATGTGCATGTGCACAAGATGAGTGACCGGACACACCCGCCCTTGTACCTAATTAGTCTCACGGAGGTACGTTACCGTGTGCACAATCCATTGTGTCGGTGAACCCGAACACATGACCATCATATGCCCGACTAAAAATTCCACACATCACCACCCGGCCACGCAATACGAACCTAGAAGGTCACATGAACGAGAATGAACATGATGAATATTAATGAATAACAATCCGACAAAGTCAGGAATGACTCACCGAGATGAAATAATAGTGAAGTGAAGGATAGCTCAATGAAATGATTGGAACCGTCGTTCCTCGTGAATGAATTGATTATTCGACAATTACAAGTCTCAATACGGTTAATACATTATGAATGAATTATGATTATGGCTGAACAACAATGAAAGGAATGAATATCCTTTTAACCGAGTAAGAATTAACTTACTCAACACCGGTGAAGAATGTCCTTCCACGAACAAACGTCCTAAATAAGGTGTCGGTCGCTCGAACAACCTTGAATAACACAATTACCAACAATCTGATCAATATACAAATCAAAAACGATTATAACTAACTCAAAACATCGATACGACTAAACCAAGTTCATTGGGGCATCATATCAAACATGTTGTAACCAATCTTCGATTGTTTACAATCAATCCTTAATTATACCAATATCAAATCCCTAAGGAGTGTTTCAAACCAACAAAACATTTTCAATACAATCAATAATCCAATATGAATATCCAATTCATGATTTCAACAACAACTAATCGAAAACCCCCAAATCCAACTCAATATTCAAAGTGTTCTTAAATAATCCTTCAATAATCCAATGAATATTCATACAAACTCATAATCATATCTCTTCAAACAACATGATTATAACATCCAAAACATCATATCTCAACACAAAATTGAAATCTAAGATGTTGAAGAATTTACCTCTTGAAGATCTAAATACTTTGATCCGATGAACATGTGCTAAATCGACTATCCAAGGTTCACAAACGAATGAAGATGATGAAAACCAAACACCCAAGTGATTGATGATGAAAAATCTCTCCCTCAAGCTCTCTCTCTCGAAAACAAGGTCAAGAAGTGAGAAAAATGAGCTCAAAGTCCCGTTCAAGTCCTTAAGTACTGCCATGGTTACGGACAAAACTCGGCCTACTTACGGCCGTAACATCCCCAAGTCAACGGCCTTACGGCCGTAACCAGCCATCTCATACGGGGGTAACTCGCCCTCGTCCAAACATCTTCCGACAGACATACGGCCGTACCCGCACATGCCTTACGGGCGTAACTAGACTCATACAGCCGTATTCGGCAAGACTTACGGGCGTATGACACCTTCGTCGAAACTGACCGGGCACCCTGATCGAATCGTACGGCTGTAACTGGCCAAGCCTTACGGCCGTACCTGCCTCATATTACGGCCGTATGCCGCAACCCTTACAGTCGTAAGCCCTCTTCGTCCGACATTTCATGAAAACCACGAACGCATGTTACGGCCGTAGCCTACATATCCTTACGGTCGTATCTCACCTTCTGCCAAAACAACCTTAAGGCAACGAATACATGTTACGGTCGTAATGCATGATTAGTTACGGTTGTAACTCCTTACTGGAAGTGAAGAAAATCCGACAACTCCGTCTACTCGCTACAACCGGTGAATGATCCGACATACAATACTTGTATGAATGTAATTAAGTCCAATAACATGCGATAGATAATACTCCCAACACAAGACTACCATTCATGATGATTATGATAATACTCTCATCTCGATCCTCAAACTGAGATGAATGACGATCTGTAACTGATACACGGTTACAGTATGCCAACGATGAATACAAATGAATGAATCATGAATGATGAGTGATTATTAATGATTGACAATTACTGAATGATAATGAATGAATTACAACTGGGTATTACAATTACAAACGGTTTGTGGAAGGCTTTTCCAAGATTGCTCAATCGCTAACTAATCTGTTAAGAAAATATAAGAAATATAAATGGTCATAGATGCATGTCAACAAAGCTTTGACGAACTGAAGAGTTGAGTAATTTCGGCGCCAGTCTTATGTTGTGTCAAGAATTAACACCTTCCGACCGGCGATCGCCTCCGAGGCCGAGCGACCGACTTACTGCCGAGCGGCCAAAGCAGATCTGCCGAGCAGCGACCAGGCGACCGAGCCTTAACCCAGCGGGCATGCTAGACTGGCCAACCGTAGGGCCCAGGACAAGTCCCGGTGCCGAGCGATCGACATCAAGACGATCGCCTCTCGGTACTCGACGACCGACCCTTGGCGATCGACCGTCTCTCGGCACCTGGCGACCTACCCTTGGCGACCGACCCTTGGCGACCTCCATCCACTGGCAGATGTCGACCTCCGAAGACCATCCAGGTCGATCACCACCGATGACCATCCAGTCGGCAAAGGCCAAGTCTCAAAGCTGACCCCACGTGCAGATCCACAAAAGGCGCTGACAAACCTGTCTCCTACCTCACCTACCAGCATGGCCCAGACCTGCGAAAGGAGTTGGCGGACAAGACATGTGACTACAGCCTGCACCTACTGACAAGGTCCGCCGAAAGTAGCTAAGTGGGACCTCCTGTGACAAGTGCTTAGGACGCGTGGCCGGATCCTCATTGACCGCACCGCCACCACCGTAGCTTTGGACTTTTGGCAGGCAGCCCACGTAACCTTTAGGGCGATCGCCCCATTGCATTAAATGCCGAAAGGCGATCGCCCACTAGGGGACAGGGCCCCTCAACCTCTATATATACAAGGCTCCCAGCACTTGTCCAGGGACCGAAACTCTTCTGCACAAACCGAGATTCTGACTCTCTAAACACTCGGCGACCTCACGATTTGAGCACACAATACAGAAACAATACTTGCACTTGGCTAACATCCAACTCTTGGCAACAGCTTTCTTTCGGTCTTACTTCTCCCGGCCTTTTCTCCTCGAGCAGACACGGCGGACGAAGAACACCTAGCTTCGCTCAAGAGCCGGATCAACAGAGTCTTTTTACACTCATTGTATTTAGATTTCTCTCATTAATACTTGTATCCACGAATATTTGTATTAATAACATCTCGCGAGAGCATTCAAGCCCGGGCCTAACAAACCCGGCAAATCTTGTTTTATTTATCTTCTCTCGGAAGTGCTCCCGCATTTGTTTGTTGTCCGTCTTCCAGCAGTATTAATCTTCGGATAAATATTTTGGGCAACAACAATTGGCGCTAGAGGAAGGGGATCCAACCCTCGAATTTTTACACCTACCGTCCCGAAGAACACTCACTGTTCTCGGGCGGATATTTGAAGTGACACTCACCGCACTTCAAAAGAAATCCTTCGTAAAACATGTCTTCCGCCTCCGTCGAAGAAAGCCGCCGCCGCCCGGCTGACTTCGCTCCGCCCTGGGCCCGAGCCGCAGCCTAATGGTGGAAGGTAGCCGCCGCGGCCGGAGGCGCTCGACCACGTCCCGGGAAGGCGGCCCGAGCCTCTCGCTCGATCGGTTCGAACCAAGGAACAGATCGAAGGGGCCCCGCCGCCCTTCAGAGCGACGGAGTGCTCTCGACGCGCCTCAGCCTACCGCCCCTGTCTCTCGCCGGAGATCAAGCGAGCTCAAGGCTCTACTGCCGAGCGTTCGCCAGAGGCTCCGTCCGCAGGAAGAGGCGCCGCGCCTGGGCACCTCGTCTTCGATCGCACGGGCCGACCCGACACGCGGCCGGGCGGTGCCCGGCTACGAGGCGACGGAGTTTGAGTCCGTCACCGTGAGCTCGGCCTACCCGACTCCCGAGGCGCCCTAGCTGCCTCGCTCCTCGCCGAATTGCCGAGGTCGGCGCGTGAGCCCGGAGATCGCACACGATCGCCTCGGCCTCCTGCTCCCAAAGCCGATCGGCAAGCGACCAAGCCACGGCGATGGTCGCAATGCAACGTCAACTTAACGACATGAAGGCGCTCCTGGAATCTGGGCGGCGCCAAGAAGACGATCGCCGCCAAGCGAGCCGCTCGCGATCGACATCGAGCTCGCCTGCGGACAGACAGGATCGCTCCCCCGCAAACACCCGTGTACGTGGGGCGATCGGACCCCCAAGTGCACCTAAGGAAGTTCAACATCTACATGACTGGGTGCGGGGCATCTGACGCGACCAGATGCCGAATGTTCCCTCTGACGCTGGACGACCTCGCCCACCGGTGGTATACTTCATTGCCACCTCGGTCCATTGGCTCCTTCAACGAGCTGGCGCACGGCTTCACCGAGTACTTCGCCACCAGGGTCGTCCGGCCCGAAGGTCCCCTTCGCATGATGCAAATCAAGCAGGGAGAAGAAGAGTCCGACTCGGACTACATCGACCGGGTAGACGTAATCATCCTCAATGGCGAGCCCATAAGCGATGAGACCGCCCTCTACGCGGTCCTAGGAGGTTTTCAGGGTTTTTCGCCTATGTTCAGGCATCTTACGAAGACCCAACCTACGACCTACGCAGCCTTCCGGGCTAGAGCCGCAGATTTTCTGGCCAGGCAAAGGTTTCTTCTTAGCCTGTGAGCAGCGCGATCGGCACCCGGACGACGATCTCCCGCCCGATCGCCAATATCGACCTACGAATAAAGCGATCGGCAGCCGAGCGACGATCGACAGTCTTCCAGCCCGATCGCCGATCATCACGCTACATCACCCGCAGTCCGGAGGACACGATCGCCATCTACAGTCCAGCATATAACATGACGGACTAAGGCATAAGATCGCCTCCACCGCACATCATAAAGCCATGGCCCTGGCAGTCGATGGAACCGGCTGCTTCGGTCATGCAAGGTCCCTTTCGGCCAAGATCGCCCGCCCTTCGTTTAAATACGAGGCCGGCGTAGTCTGAGGGCTCTCCAAAATTAATCAGTGGACTCATTCCACAACCCCGTCTCAACGTACACCGTCGAGGTCGGCCATCTCCATGGCTGGACGAGGTGGAAGCAGAGCTAACAAGCCGCGGGCGTGGAGTTGATTCATCCGACGCTGCCCCGCGCAAGGACTCCTCTAGACCGAGACCGCACGCCTTTCGTTTAAACACAAGGCGAGGCGCAGCCTAACAGAGGACCCTCATAATAAAGTGAGTCACGAGGCACTCATTGTCTTTGTGCACCAAGACACGGTCATGGGGTCGGTCCATCGATCTCCGCGACTGTGCACGATTCCTCAAGCAAGCGAAACCACCAAGTTTCCATGGGGGATCGGCCAATGTTGTTTTTTGCAGGTACAAGACCGAAAGATAGCTAAGCCAATCGACTATGTTAGCCCAAGTCCGAGTCCTAAGTCGGCTCAGATCGCCCGTCCTCATCCAGACGCGATCACCAGCAAGAACCACCTCGCCCCATGTCTTCAACATAGGAGCAAGCTGGGGGGCAATTGTTGTGTCAAGAATTAACACCTTCCGACCGGCGATCGCCTCCGAGGCCGAGCGACCGACTTACTGCCGAGCGGCCAAAGCAGATCTGCCGAGCAGCGACTAGGCGACCGAGCCTTAACCCAGCGGGCATGCTATACTGGCCAACCGTAGGGCCCAGGACAAGTCCCGGTGCCGAGCGATCGACATCAAGACGATCGCCTCTCGGTACTCGACGACCGACCCTTGGCGATCGACCGTCTCTCGGCACCTGGCGACCTACCCTTGGCGACCGACCCTTGGCGACCTCCATCCACCGGGCATGTCGACCTCCGAAGACCATCCAGGTCGATCACCACCGATGACCATCCAGTCGGCAAAGGCCAAGTCTCAAAGCTGACCCCACGTGCAGATCCACAAAAGGCGCTGACAAACCTGTCTCCTACCTCACCTACCAGCATGGCCCAGACCTGCGAAAGGAGTTGGCGGACAAGACATGTGACTACAGCCTGCACCTACTGACAAGGTCCGCCGAAAGTAGCTAAGTGGGACCTCCTGTGATAAGAGCTTCGGACGCGTGGGATCCTCATTGACCGCACGGCCGCCACCACCGTAGCTTTGGACTTTGGCAGGACCCACGTAACCTTTAGGGCGATCGCCCCATTGCATTAAATGCCGAAAGGCGATCGCCCACTAGGGGACAGGGCCCCTCAGCCTCTATATATACAAGGCTCCCAGCACTTGTCCAGGGACCGAAACTCTTTTGCACAAACCGAGATTCTGACTCTCTAAACACTCGGCGACCTCACGATTTGAGCACACAATACAGAAACAATACTTGCACTTGGCTAACATCCCACTCTTGGCAACAGCTTTCTTTCGGTCTTACTTCTCCCGGCCTTTTCTCCTCGAGCAGATTACCGGCGGGACGAAGAACACCTAGCTTCGCTCAAGAGCCGGATCAACAGAGTCTTTTTACACTCATTGTATTTAGATTTCTCTCATTAATACTTGTATCCATGAATATTTGTATTAATAACATCTCGCGAGAGCATTCAAGCCCGGGCCTAACAAACCCGGCAAATCTTGTTTTATTTATCTTCTCTCGGAAGTGCTCCCGCATTTGTTTGTTGTCCGTCTTCCAGCAGTATTAATCTTCGGATAAATATTTTGGGCAACAACATCTTAGTCCTACCACAGGGGACCGAAGGATTCATGGTGTATAGTGACGCATCCAGACAGGGCCTTAGATGTGTACTGATGCAGAATGGGAAAGTGATTGCCTGCACATCAAGAAAATTGCGACCTTATGAAGTCAATTACCCGACCCATGACTTGGAGCTAGCTGCCGTGGTGTTTCCTTTGAAGATTTGGCGTCACTACTTGTATGGAGTCAGCTGTCAGATTTTTACTGATCATAAGAGCCTGAAATATGTTTATACTCAGAAGGAGTAGAACATGAGACAGAAGTGTTGGTATGAAATTGGATATTTGCGCTGTTTTGTGCGGAAGCGTAAATAAATTGCGAAAAATAAATCACACAATGATTTCTAGAGGTTCGGCTATTAACGAAGCCTACGCCCTCTCTCGATGTATCTTTTTCTATAGGATTAAGATCAAAACCTCTACGCCTCTCTTCTATCCGTTTAGGGATTACCGTTCACAAGCTCGTCTTCTATCGGTCCGAGTAAAACCGTTTTTCCTTTTCTATTGGATAAGGACACAAACACTCTAGCTTTCTATGGGTACTAGATAAACCTCACTTGGATATCGATTGCGATTATAACAATGCTAGATACTTGATCCTAATAACACCGAATCCAATCATATCTTTTCTTTTACCTCTCGTGTATAATGTTGAATGTATAAAACACTCAAACTAACAATATAAGCTCAATATTACAACAATGTAAGTATATGAATGTAAGATCAATGTCTTTGATCGCTTGGAGTTGTTGTATGGAATAATACCAACCCCTTGGTATTTATAGCCTTCTTTCTCCTTACTAGCCGTTGCTGCCAGTTGACTAGCTAGCGTGCGCTAGCTCTTCCTTCTTAGCATGTGCTATCGCACATTTTTGCTTTAGCGTACGTAATGTCTTTCATGTAGCGTACGTTAATCATTTTATGTTTCAGTCCAGTAGCTACTGTCCTTGACAGTTAGCGTGCGCTACCACTTCCTTTGTAGCGTGCGCTAATCCAACATATCTGTCGCATGACTTGTCAAAGTATCCGTTTGATATGCTGACTTTGACCTACTTTACCCAACGTTCTGATTGACTGGAATTCAAACTGATATTTAGCGTGCGCTAAATATCATTCCTTGCGTGCACTAGTACTGACTTCATTGCATGCGTCATTCTGAGTTTGAATATCTTCCCAACTGTAACAAGGCTCGATAGCGTGCGTTAATGATCAAGAGCTCGTCAGATGACTTCCCTTCAGGTAACTTCGAACTTGGCTGATATGCAGATTACTCCACGTTAGCGTGCGCTAACATAAGTCTTAGCGTGCGCTAGACATGCATTTTGCTCAGCTTTTTTGCGTCTTCGCCTGCTTCGTCGTTTTGCTTCGCCTCGATGTTGTTTTGTTGTTTAGCAACTTTAATCATCAAAACACAAATTAAATAATGTGTGGAATAAATATTCCACCAATCTCCCCCTTTTTGATGATTACAAAACAACTCTTGAATTGGATAAAATCTGTAAAAAATAATATATGTATATGTATACGAATCAAAGTTTTCGGCTTTGATCGTTTCGTTAGTTTCTCCAATCCTTTTCTTTTTCTTCTTTTTCGACTTCTTTGTTTTTCATTTTTCAATTTTACAAATCCTTCGTTTTAACTCCCCCTTTTTGTGTGCTTTCTTTTTCTTTTCGACTTCTTTGATTTTTCTCATTTTTAGCAATTCATCTCCTTCTCCCCCTTTTTGTCTTCATCAAAAAGTATATAAAAATAGAGGATACCAAATGAAATATAAATATGCATGATACCAATTTATGCATTAATAAGGGAATTTAATTATACCATTTTAAAAAAATACTCCCCCTGAAAGTATTATCTCCCACTTTTTAATATATCAACTGTTAAAATTTATTTTTGGGGATCCAACCGATAGTTGGTTTTTATTTCGAAATATGGACAATGTTAGGAGTAACGGTTCCTTTTTGAATCCAAATCTTTTTTATTTTTATTGTCCGTCTTGGGCTTCTACAGCTTGAGATATGATGCCCGATTTTCAAACATTTTTCGCAACGGGGTATATTAAAATTTAAGGATTCGTTTTTAAAACGTGGTTTGAATCTTAACCCCTCTTTATTTAAAGTATATTTTTGAACACATAACATTTGTTCAAATTTATCGTTGCTGCATGAGAATTTCTTTGTCAAAATTTTTAGTTCATCTTGAACTTTTAAAAGATCATTTTTTAAAATATTCTCATTTTCAATGCATTTTGAATGATCGATTTCAACAAATTTCCCTTTTTCAAGTATTTTGGAATTTTTGATTTCCAAAATTTTATATTTAGACTTGAGGGATTTTATTTCATTTAAAGCATTTTGATAGTCCGTATGTAATAACTCGAATGCTTCAAAGAGTTCGTCGTAGGAGTTACTTACTTAGCTTTCGACGTCGCTATCGTCGAATGAACTCCGGGCCATGAGCGCGAGATTATTTTGGTCAAGAAAATCTTCATCGGGATCTTCGTCGCTCCATGTTGCGATTAAAACCTCCTTTTGCTTTACTCGACAGTTCTTGGCAAAGTGGCCTGGTTTACCATATAGTCGACAAGTATTGTCCAATTTCTTAGGTTTGCCCGCTTGAATATCCTTCTTCCTCCGGTTTAATAAGTGTTGGAACTTATTAATATTCTTGGCATAATATGCCGATTCTTCGTCGCTTTCGTCCACCGGGGTTTCTTCTTTCTTTTTAGACATTTTAGCCTTGAAGGCTATCGACCTCTCCTTCGGTTTTGGTTTGGCATTCCGATATTTTAGAACGATCTCGTAGTTGATAAGAGAACCGACAAGAGCACTAAAATCCAGATTGTTTAAATCTTTAGATTCCATAATTGCCGTAATCGTACCGTCCCATTCTCTAGGTAGTGATCGGAGAATTTTCTTTACTTTCTCACTACTCAAAAGTGGTTTTCCGAAACATGCTAATCCATTGGTGATAATCGAAAATCGGTCAAGCATAATCGAGATGGATTCGTCGTCCTTCATTTGGAATAATTCATAATCGTGAAGGAGCATGTTTATCTTCGTCTCTTTGACTTGAGACGTACCTTCGTGTGTTACCTCAAGCATTTTCCAGATTTCTTTGGCACTATCACACGATGATATCCGGTTGTGTTCTTCCGGATTTAAAGCACAGTATAATAATTGTGTGGCTTTGCAATTATAATGGTCATTTTTCCAATACACATCATCATACTCTTCAAAGGTTTTGAGAGTTCCGTTTGAGTTCGTCGGGATTTCGGGACCAAGGCATATCACCTTCCATAATTCGATATCGTAAGCTCGGATGAAAATAGACATTTTCTTCTTCCAAGTCATGAAATTCGATCCATAAAAAAATGGAGGTCGGTTGAGAGCAAGGCCTTCGACTGGAGAGATTTGAAACGTCATTTTGGACCTTCTCCTCAGATGTTAAGCCGTGTATTGGAGTACCGCTCCGATACCAATTGTTGGTATGAAATTGGATATTTCCGCCGTTTTGTACGGAAGCATAAATAAATTGCGGAAAATAAATCACACAATAATTTATAGAGGTTCGGCTATTAACGAAGCCTACGTCCTCTCTCGATGTATCTTTTTCTATAGGATTAAGATTAAAACCTCTATGCCTCTCTTCTATCGGTCGAGGGATTACCGTTCATAAGATCGTCTTATATCGGTCCGAGTAAAACCATTTTTCCTTTTCTATTTGATTCATGTTAGCCGACCCCAAATCATTTTGGGACTAAGGCTTAGATGTTGTTGTTGTTGTTGTATTGGATAAGGAAACAACCACTCTAGCTTTCTATGGATACTAGATAAACCTCACTTGGATATCAATTGCGATTCTAACAATGCCGGATACTTGATCCTAATAACACCGAATCCAATCATATCGTTTCTTTTACCTCTCGTGTATAATGTTGAATGTATAAAACACTCAAACTAACAATATAATATCAATATTACAACAACAATGTAAGTATATGAATGTAAGATCAATGTCTTTGATTGCTTGGAGTTGTTGTATGGAATAATACCAACCCCTTGGTATTTATAGCCTTCTTTCTCCTTACTAGCCGTTGCTGCCAGTTGACTAGCTAGCGTGCGCTAGCTCTTCCTTCTTAGCGTGCGCTATCGCACATTTTTGCTTTAGCATATGTTATGTCTTTCATGTAGCGTACGTTAATCATTTTATGTTCCAGTCCAGTGGCTACTGCCCTTGACAGTTAACGTGCGCTACCACTTCCTTTGTAGCGTGCGCTAATCCAATATATCCGTTGCATGAATTATCAAAGTATTCGTTTGATATGCTGACTTTGACCTGCTTTTCCCTACGTTCTGATTGACTAGAATTCAAACTGATATTTAGCGTGCGCTAAATATCATTCCTTGCGTGCGCTAGTGCTGACTTCATTGCATGCATCATTCTGAGTTTGAATATCTTCCCAACTGTAACAAGGCTCGATAGCGTGCATTAATGATCAAGCATAGCGTGCGCTATCTCGTCAGATGACTTCCCTTCAGGTAACTTCGAACTTGGCTGATATGCAGATTACTCCACATTAAGTGTGCACTAAAATATGTGTCTTAGCGTGCGCTAGACATGCATTTTGCTCAACTTTTTTGCGTCTTCGTCTGCTTCATCGTTTTGCTTCGCCTCGATGTTGTTTTGTTGTTTCGCAACTTTAATCATCAAAACACAAATTAAATAATGTGTGGAATAAATATTCCAACAAGAAGAGGTGGCTGGAGCTGATTAAAGATTTGACATTGAGATCTTATAGCATACAGGGAAGGCAAATGTAGTTGCAGATACCCTAAGTCGTAAGATAATACAGGAGCAAATGCTTAGCCGTTTGACAGCTAAAATAGAATTGCTGTTAGATATTATGAGGCCGGAGATAGAAGTCTGGTTATAGTGTGTTCAGGGACAACTTTGCACACTGGAGATTTCGTCATCCCTTGATGACATAATCAGATCGAAGCAGGTTACGGACCCATTCTTATCTCGGGTTCTAAATGAAGTAACTCAAGGGAAAGCCCCTGGATTTGTGATCCACGAGGATGGATCGATACGTTTTAGGAATTGAGTATGTGTATCGGAAGATAAAGAGTTGAGAAACTCTATCCTGAGAGAGGCTCATGCTACCCCATACTCCATTCACCAGGGGTCTAGCAAGATGTATAAATATTTGAAGCAATGTTATTGGTGGGGGAATATGAAACGAGAAGTTGCAGAATTCGTTTCGAGATGTTTGACCTGTCAGCAGGTTAAGATTGAGCATCAGAGACCAGCAGGTATGCTGAAACCACTCCTGATTCCCGAATGGAAATGGGAGGACATGTCGATGAATTTTATCACTAGCTTGCCGACGATCCGTCGATGTATGAATACGATTTGGGTGATTGTGGATCGTTTGGCCAAATTAGCCCAATTTATGGAGACTAAAGACACGTGGGGTCCCAAGAGGTTGGCCCAGCTGTTTATTGAAGAAATTATAAGGTTACATGGTACTCCTAAGAGTATCGTATCGGACCGTGACGGGCGGTTCGTGTCACATTTCTGGAAAGAAGTTCATCGTGCGATGGGTACGCAGTTGAACTTCAGTACTGCATTTCATCCTCAGACCGATGGCCAGTCAAAGAGGACTATCTAAACTCTAGAATATATGTTGAGGACATGTGCTCTCAATTGGAAGGACGATTGGGAAGCCCAACTACCTTTGGTGGAATTCACCTATAATAATAGTTGGCATGCTTTGGTTCAGATGGCACCTTATGAAGCATTATATGGTCATCGTTGTAGGTCCCTTTTGTGTTGGAACGACCTATCTTACTCTCTGGGTACGGAACCTGATATGTTGCCAGCAGCCTGTGAGAAGATTTCTCTGATTAGGAGTCAGTTGTTAACGGCTCAGAGCCGGCAGAAATCTTATGCACACAACCGTCTATGACCGCTTGAGTTAGAGGTTGGTGACCTTGTGCTAATGAAGGTGTCTCCAACTCGAGGTGCCTTTCATTTTGGGAAGAAAGGTAAGCTGAGTCCGAGGTATATTGGACCGTTTGAGATATTGGAATGTGTATGTGTAATACCCACGATTTTTGTTCCGGTTATTTTTTATTTTTTCGGATATTTGCCGGTTGTCGAGTGCCAGTATTACTTTCTCGACAACTGATTTTGCTGTTTATGGCCGTATATGGTGTTTTATCGTATGTTGTTTTCATTCCGGATTGATAACGTTGTCCGAGAGTATTTTGTCGTGTTCGTTCCATGCATTTTCGAAAAATCGAGTCATCGGGTCATGGCAGCTGGGCACTGGCCGGAAGGGTGAGGGCACTGGCCGGACAGGTGCAGCAGGAACCGGCATAGCGCACGCTACTGCCGGAAGGCAGCGCACGCTATGGCCGGAAGGCTGCACACGCTACGGCCTGAAGGATACGCACACTAGTTGGCCGAGGCAGCAGGGGCAGAGAGGTTCTGGACTCGGGGAGGATCGGCAGGCAACGCACGCTACTGTTGGACACTGTGCGCGCTAATCAGCTGGCCTAGCGCACGCTACGGCCGGAAGGCTGCGCACGCTACCTGGCCGAGCAGATTAGTCCAGGAAGTCTCTGGATTGCGGCACAGGCCGACAGTGCACATGTCCAGTGCGTGATGGCGGGCCCTGGCCGAACATTCTCGACTATGACCGCCCGTTAGCGCACGCTAGCTCTGCAGCCTAGCGCATGCTAGGCTACACCAGTATAAATATGGTCGAACAGTCCAGTTTCATTCATTTTTCCCATTTCTCTTTCTCTCTTCCGCAGCTGGAGCCTTGGGGAACTTGAAGGCATGATGTTAAACAATTAATCCACGAAGTTATGTAGTTCATATCATCGATTGATCATCCCATAACATCCTTAGATCCAGCGAATCAAGGTTATTTTTCATAAAATCCTAGTTTTGGGAAAATTGGGGATTTGTTTGATTTCGTCCGTTTAATTCGTTATAACTTAGAATAGTGATGGATTGATGATTATTAAGTTGTATTATATCAAATTCCTTGTTGTTCCACGGTTGGATTGCCGAGGATTCATCGTTTTATTGAGTTTCTAATCGACGCCTTGAAGGTGTTCGATAAAATGTCACAAAGGGGATTCGGGCGATCTATGATTATTCTTCCTCGTACGATCATCAATTTATTTATGGTATGATGTTAGGGTCAGGTTCCTTTCGAATAATTCGAGTCGGAACTCTTCCATTCGTCGTTTCCCGATCGTTGTGTTACCGTTGTTCCCGCCGGAGAATTGTAGGTGTTCGAGGTTACCTGGTTGAGCTGTGTTCGTTGGATTATCCGGTATTGATTATCGAGGCAAGTATATTGCCCATACATTACGTGTTTTATGGATATAATGGTTGGTAATCGACGATATGTGCTAAATGAATGTCTACAACCATTTCTCAAAAGAATCGGTATATTTACAATCATGGTTTTCTTGAAAGACGACTCTTTTGTTCGGGACTTAATGTGCTTAATTGCCTATGTGTGTTAGTGTTGAGTAGAGGATCTCCTTACTTTCGGGTGATGCCATTATGTGTGATTATGTCGTTGGTAATTTAAAGTTCAATCTTTTTTGTTAAGAATATTGGTTATGTCGTTCGGTGTTGTTGAGATAAGTGTGCTTCCTTGTAGATAGTATTAATTTTGGGTCATGAGTATGTGTTAGATAATTTGGCCATTCTAGCAAAATACCTCGACTATATATATTGTGATTGACTCTTGAGGATTGTGGTTTTGGAAATGTGAACTGATGAGAGTTGTAAGGTTTTTCTCGGGTACTCTCACACGGGGACCTGGTGGCTTAGCGGCTGGACCGGGTCGCGAGAGTTACTTCGAGTGGGCATTCTCACTTGGGGTCGCTCGACGGGGCGCACAGGGACTTGGTGGCCTTACGGCGGGACCGGAGTCTGGACCGGGTCGCGAGAATTGCCAGAGTGTTTGTCCTGATGATTAATTGTGATATGTCTGGAGTATCACAATGCTTGATGCTCGGGGTCGAGAGACATTATATATCGATTCTTGGTGTTTGGCTAAAATGGCATAAGAATAATATATTATGTGTAATGTGTCCTTGTAAGTGAATTGAAGTGGGTGATCGGGTCGTGGACCCTGTGTTATGTGACCGGAATAGTTGGGTCTTGGACCCTGTGTTTTGTTAACGGATTTGCATTTTGGGAAATGAACTTTAGGGCCATGACCCTAAGTAGCTTTCGAGGAATTAAGAACATTTCAATCACAAATATTTTCAAAACTCCCGAGATTTGGAAGTGTTTTCAAAGTGCTTACTTATTTTGTTTCTACTTTCAAGACTTGAACTATTATAATTAAACAAAATATCTCGGGAAGTCTTTCGTTGTATTCTCGAAATGTGTTGTGTATGGCTCGTATTTGCACATTATACTTGCACTAGCAAAACAGTGGAGTTTTGCTAACCCCCGAGTATTCGGGGGGTGGATGTCTATTCTTCATCCAGGTACATGCAGGTTTGGGAGCAAAACACAGGATCGGCGCGAGAATGATGGAAGGCGAAAGATACTAATCACACGAAGGCCAGCTTTGGATGCAGTCAGTCGGTGTTCGTGTATGGTCTTTTCCACTGTCGTACTTTTTTTGTTTGTGAGTGTATTTTATCCTTGCATGGGTATGAGTCGAGATAGAAATGTGTATATTTGACTTGTATGTTAGTGATGAAAGACCAAGTTGGTCTACTTATTTGGTATTTTATCATGTCGGTATGTAATTTATTGTGTGGTTTCGATGTCTAGCCTGGCGTGCAATATTCCCGTTTTGATTCTGGGGGTGTTACATTTATGGTATCAGAGCTTAGATTGTGGAAACCTAGGTTGTCGGGTCCAGTCGGGTATGGTCGTGTCTTATCCTGTCAGATTGTGTCTGTCTAAGTCGTGTCGCGATGCGTCGGCCGTGATTAGTATCAAGGTGCAGCCATCATCTTCGTGCGATCTATGGATGTAAGTCTCCCTACTACATGTTGTGCCTCAAGTTATACGAGCTAGTTGTATGATTCAGTATTTCGGAGTAAAGTTTAAATGTGATTTATGGTCATGTGATCCATGCTTATTTGATTCTCTTATTGTGCTAGAATGTAAAGTGGTGTCAGTGGTTATGTATATTTACACCGTTGTATAAATTGTTTTTACAAGAGTAATGGCCTTGGTGTGGTTACGCAAGGAAAATTAATCAATATGATATTTTAAAGCTTTACATGTTTTTGGGGAGTCACGTAAATTTTATTTTAAAACATATTTCAAGGAGAGGAAAAAGTTTTATTTTTGTATGATGACCTCAAGGCCGAAATTTTTGAGAATTCAAACTACCGATATTTCAATTTTCATCTCATATTATAAGCTTCCAAAACACGATTTTTGAACTCAAATAAGGTCTACAAATTGTAGTCAAGACGTGACTCTCGCTTTCAACCTTTCGATTTCATGGTTGTTAGTCAAGAAGTACATAATGATGTTCTTGATGTTTGGGCAGTCTTGCCAGTTTTAGATTAAAACAGTGATGTGAAAGCTAAGTCATTCGGTATGAGTTAAGATAGTTCTCTTTATTAATAGACGAGATTTCGATTTTGGATGACAGTTGTCTTTTGATGGTTGCTCGCGAGGTGTTGTAATTATGTGATTCAATGACAATTAGGTTCGTATGTTGTGTTGTTGTTTATTTGTGACTTTCGATTCTAGTAATGTCGTATATACGTTCGCGATCATGTTGCTGAGTTGGAGCAACTAACGCACGCTAAGTGTAAGGCTGACGCGCGCTAATACAGCATGGGTAGCGCACGCTAAATATTTGTGGTAGCGCGCGTTAGTTAGCCTGGACTGAGGCTAGAGAACCGCATTTCTTTTAGCCGTTAGGCCTAACCTTTGCAGTCAATCACTCGTGATTGTATTCTATGCGTGTTGTTTAGTAATGACAACTGTTTTATATGAATGTGTGTCATGACTTTTCGTTTCGCTAAGTGATAATTGATTTTTTTCAGTGAATTGATAAAATTATGTCTACTCTGCGTGTTCGAAATGCTTTCCTGAAACTTTTCATAAGTTTGTGCAAGTTGCGGAAAATCAACTTTCGAAACTACTTTGATGGTGCGATTAATCGGCGGCTTCATATCAATCTTGGAAATTGTTTGAAATTTGCGAGCCGGCCTAGGATTCTCAAATAAAACCTCAACGGTATCTGAAAGAGTTGTTTTAAAGTACCTTTGGACATTTCGTAAAATGCTATCGTCGTTGATTTTGCGTAGTGCTGAGGGGATTTTTGAAAATAATATTAACTTATTGTTTTATTTTCAAATAATCCGAGTACATGACTTTCAAAAATCTTTCACACCATAAAATTTCCTTTTAAAACCCAATACGATTTTTATTTTTCAAAAGTATATAGTGAAAGATGGAAAATCTTACTTAATTTAAATTTCAAACTCAAATTTGGAAATGATAGCGTAGGTACGAATGGTTTGATGATCTTGCGTGTTCACCTTGTTTGTTATTAACGGTGATGATAATGCGTAGGGGCATGATGATTTTGATAACGCTGCTTACAAAAGAATTATTGTTTTGCAAATAATTTGAAAATGAGTCGGTTAAAGTCTTTTGTTTACAAGTTTTGATAAAACAGCCCGAGGTACCAAAAGCACTTTCAAAAATTCTATTTCGACTAAACATACAAATTTAAAGACTTCCTTTAAAAGGATACCTCGTGGATTTTCTTATCGAGTTGTTATTGGTTACCTTATGCGATATGTCGTGCTAAGTTGGTACTTTAGCATATTATTTTTGCGAAGTGGTGCAATCGTATTGAGTGAGAATCCGCTTAGTATGCCGAGGGACAGAGGACGCGGTCGTGACCGCGGTACAGTTGGTCATGGAAATCGGATGCAGAACCAAGAGAATATTGATGGGGAGGCTGCTATTCTAGTACTTCGTTCTCGTTGTCTAGGTTTCGGGGACGAAACCTCTTTTAAAGGTGATATGATGTAATACCCATATTTTTTTCGCTTCCGTTTCGTTCGACTGTATCGACTCGATTATGTTCGTTGATGCTTCTGACCTTGTGTTGTTCTCACCCTTGTCATTCGAGCGAGTTCGCATATTGTTCCAAATTGATGTGTATATCGTTGTGATCTTTCCAAGTTTGGATCGATTTTAAGTGAACCGTGTTCGAAACAAACACCTCGTGGTTCCTATAAGTTTATTGATGTCTTGATTGAGGTGTGAACTTCAGAGTTGATCGTTGTTGATCGACCATTACTATTTGTTCGTCGTTGTCCAATCATTATTGTTGGATCTCATAATCGTGATTATTGAACATCTGGGCCACTTCGTAATTTCCATAAGTGTTGGGAAATTGTCTTCGTATTTGATCTTCCAATATTTGAGTTACTAGAATTTCAGACCTTTCAGCGTTGGAATCGTGATTTACTTTTTTGTACTGCTCGATTTTATCAACCGCAATGATTCATGCTTGTTGCTTTTCGTAAGCATTCTTGCGTGTTGAATCGGACCGTAGCAGCTTTATACTACATGGAGCTCTGGGGTGTTATCGACAGTCGTCTTGCTTTTGTTTTAAGTTTCGGGATGAAACTTATTTTTAGGGGGGTAGAATGTAATACCCATGATTTTCGTTCCGTTTATTTTGGATTTTTTCGGATATTTGCCTGTTGTCGAGTGCCGGTATTACTTTCTCGACAACTAATTTTGGTGTTTATGGCCATATATGGTGTTTTGTTGTATGTAGTTTTCATTCCGGATTGATAACGTTGTCCGCGAGCATTTTGTCGTGTTCGTCGGAGTATCCGGTATCGATTATCGAGGCAAGTATCTTGCCCATACATTACGTGTTTTATGTATATAATGGTTGGTAATTGACGATATGTGCTAAATGAATGTCTACAACCATTTCTCAAAAGAATCGGTATATTTACAATCATGGTTTTCTTAAAAGATCACTCTTGTGTTCGGGACTTAGTGTGCTTAATTGACTATGTGTGTTAATGTTGAGTATAGGATCTCCTTACTTTCAGGTGATGCCATTATATGTGATTATGTCGTCGGTAATTTAAAGTTCAATCTTTTTGTTAAGAATTTTGCATGGAGTCTTGTGGTTATCGATAAATATGTGAGTTGTGTGATATTGGTTATGTCGTTCGGTGTTGTTGAGATAAGTGTGCTTCCTTGTGGATAGTATTAATTCTGGATCGTGAATATGTGTTAGATAATTTGGCCATTCTAGCAAAATACCTCGACTATATATATTGTGATTGACTCTTGAGGATTGTGGTTTTGGAAATGTGAACTGATGAGAGTTGTAAGGTTTTTCTCGGGTACTCTCACTCGGGGATTGACTCGACGGGGTCACACGGGGACCTGGTGGCTTAGCGGCTGGACCGGGTCGCGAGAATTACTTCGAGTGGGCATTCTCACTTGGGGTCGCTCGACGGAGCGCACAGGGACTTGGTGGCCTTACGGTGGGATCGGAGGCTGGACCGGGTCGCGAGAATTGCCAGGGTGTTTGTACTGATGATTAATTGTGATATGTCCGGAGTATCACAATGCTTGCTGCTCGGGGTCGAGAGACATTATATATCGAGTCTTGGTGTTTGGCTAAAATGCATAAGAATAATATATTATATATAATGTGTCCTTATAAGTGAATTGAAGTGGATGATCGGGTCGTGGACCCTGTACTTTGTGACCGGAATTGTTGGGTCGTGGATCCCGTGTTTTGTTAATGGATTTTCATTTTTGAAAATGAACTTTAGGGTCGTGACCCTAAGTAGCTTTCGAGGAATTAAGAACTTTTCAATCACAAATGTTTTCAAAACTCCCGAGATTTGGAAGTATTTTCAAAGTGCTTACTTATTTTGTTTCTACTTTCAAGACTTGAACTATTTTAATTAAACAAAATATCTCGGGAAGTCTTTTGTTGTATTCTCGAAATGTGTTGTGTATGGCTCGTATTTCCACATTATACTTGCACTAGCAAAACAGTGGAGTTTTGCTAACCCCCGAGTATTCGGGGGGTGGATGTCTGTTCTACATCCAGGTACATGCAGGTTTGGGAGAAAAACACAGGATCGGCGCGAAGAACGATGGAAGGCGAATGATACTAATCACACGAAGGCCAGCTTTAGATGCAGTCAGTCGGCGTTCGTGTATGTTCTTTTCCGATGTCGTACTTTTTTGTTTGTGAGTGTATTTTACCCTTGCATGGGTATGAGTCGAGATAGAAATGTGTATATTTGAATTATATGTTAGTGATGAAAGACCAATTTGGTCTACTGACTTGGTATTTTATCATGTCGGTATGTAATTTATTATGTGGTTTCGATGTCTAGCCTGGTAGATCCTCACAGAGAGGGTCTACGGCGTGTAATATTCCCGGTTTGATTCTAGGGGTGTTACAGTAGGCGATATAGCCTATCGTCTGGCGTTACCACCAGCTTTGAGTCGTATTCATAACGTGTTTCATGTTTCCCAGTTGAGGAAGTATGTTGCTGATCCAAGCCACATACTCAGTTTGAAGAGATCGAGTTAGCCGATGATCATTCTCACGAGGAACGTCCCATGCAGATACTCGAGAGGAGGATCAAACAATTGAGGAACAATACGATTACCTACTAAAGGTTCAGTGGTCACAGCATGGAGTCGAGGAGGCTACATGGGAGACCGAGAGCAGCATGCGATAGAGGTATCCCGAGTTGTTAACCCCTTAGTTTCGAGGACGAAACTCCTTTTAAGGGTGGGGTATGTAATATCCGACTGTAATTTTCTTATTTACTATTGTATTACTCGGATAATTTAGGTATCATTGAATCTTGTTGCATCTAGTATTATGACTGTTGATGTTGAGTTGTATCAGGATCGAATTAATTATTATTGCCATTCGTACGATGTTCGATTGTTAGTCGTGTTATAGATTATTATATTTATGGGCTAGGGCTCTAGTGCCTAACGTACGCTACGGCTCCATCTTAGCATATGCTATTTCGTTGGCATTACGTACATAAAGTTCTTAGTCTTACATACATAATGTAGGGAATTATATCCGATCTCAACTATCGGCATGGGGGGCCATGCAGATCTGGATATTTGGCCTTTCGAGGCAGCCTAGTCAAACGTACATTACGTACGTTATGCTTATGCTATAACGTACGTAATGGTGGAGAGCTTACATACACTTTTTTGGCAACATACGTAAGGGTGTAGGTATTTTGATACAGTAGTCTCTGAGTGTCTATTACGTACGTAACATCTTCTATGTTAGCATAAGTAAAGAGGCTAATGTATGTTAACTTGCTGAGTTAACGTACATAATAGAAGTGCAGTTTATAAAAAGATAGGTCTTGTCTTTCATGTTGCATTATCCAAATTTGATATTTTCTCCAAGTTATCATCCCTCTGCCTCCCTCGATCGTCTTTATCCTCTTCCATCTTGAATTTGAGCCTTGCATCTTGGATTGGAGCATATTGATGGAAGTTTAGAGTGCATTCTTGTAATTTTGGTGGTTTGTTTTTATTCCTTGAGGTATGTTGTACAATCTAACTCTATTTTTGTAGTAATGATGATTTTAATATGGAATACGGCACATAGTGTTAATCTGATCAAGTAAAACATGATTGTAGTTTGTTGCTACCCAAAATATTATCCGGAGATAGATATTGCTGGAATAGATGGGATAGCAAACAAATGCAAGAGCACTTCCGTGAGAAAGATAAATAACACAAGATTTGCCGGGGTTGTTAGTCCCGGGCTTGAATGCTCTCGCGAGATATTATTAATACCAATATTCGGGGATACAAGTACTAATGTAAGAATACAATTACAATGAGTGTAAAGATTCTTGTTATCTTAGCTAGTGAGCGTGTAGATTGCCGGAAGAACCAGATTTGATGCTCTGTGAGTTCTTGTAACAAAGGAGATGAATAGTCGCGGCGGTGAGAGATCGACCGTCTCTCACGGCGAGTATTTAGCTGGATGCTTGGGCTCCGGGGCTTATGAATCCCTTGGAATCGGTCTAGTGGAGACTTGCTACTTCTGTCGATCGTGTTCTGGACGAGAGATTCGGAGAGAGAAGTCCTGAGATGGATTCCGATGAGAAAGCCGGGAGCTTGGTGATATGTGTGTTCTACAGTATTTCTGTTGTGGGAGAAATGAATTCTGAACGTAAGTCAGATGAATTCGGAACCTTTTTCCAGTAGGAGGAGGTTCTCTATTTATAGGGCTTGGATACGCCGGGCGATTGCCTTTTCTGCATTAAAATAATCGGGAGATCGTCTTTTAGCACATGGGCCTGTCCCCTCTAAGTCTGCAGGAGTTGCTGGCAGTCAACTGTGCGGTCCAATGGGGAGCTTACACGCGTCCGGAGTCAGTCACAATGTGGCCCTACTGACAGCTTTCGGCGGCTTGTCGGCTGGTGGAGAGGTTCTGCCAGGCTGTGGTCAATGGCCCGAGATTCGCGGATCTTGTCTCGGCCCTTGCACGTGGTGCCAGTCTTGAGGCTCGGCCTTGGCCGACTGGATGGCCATCGGCGATGATCGACATGAGGCGGTCGTCTCTAGCTGGTCATCAGAGGTCGCCATCGGCCAGTTGCTGAGGGTCGGCAATGGTCGGTCACCAAGGGTCGGTCGGCAAGTGCCGAGATATGATCGCCTCCAGTCAGTCGCCAGGAGTCGGTCGGCAGGTGCCGAGAGAGGATCGTTCGTTAGACGATCGCCAGGAGTCGGTCGCCGAGTACCGAGAGGCGATCGTATCTGAGGTCGATCGCTCGATACCGGGACTTGTCCTGGGACCTTCGGTTTGGCCGATATAGCTTGTCCGCTGGGTTAAGGCTCGGTCGCCTGGTCACTGGTCGGCGGATCTGCCTTGGCCGCTCGGCAGTGACTCGGTCGCCCGACCTCCGAGGCGATCGCCGGTCGGAAGGTGTTAATTCTTGACACAACAATTGCCCCCCAGCTTGCTCCTATGTTGAAGACATGGGGCGAGGTGGTTCTTGCTGGCGATCGTGTAAGGATGAGGACGGGCGATCTTGCTGAGCGGACTTAGGATTCGGACTTGGGCTATCATGGTCGATTGGCTAGCTATCTTGCGGTCTTGTACCTGCAAAAACAACATTGGCCGATCCCCCTCGGAAACTTGGTGGTTTCGCTTTGTTTGAGGAATCGTGCACAGTCACGGAGATTGATGGACCGACTCCATGACCGTGTCTTGGTGCGCGAAGACATTGAGTGTCTCGTGACTCACTTTATTATGAGGGTCCTCTGTTAGGCTGCGCCTCGCCTCGTATTTAAACGAAGGGCGTGCGGTCTCGGTCTAGAGGAGTCCTTGCGCGGGGCAGCGTCGGATAAATCAACTCCACGCCCGCGGCTTGTTAGCTCTGCTTCCACCTCGGCCCGCCATGGAGATGGCCGACCTCGACGGTGTACGTTGAGACGGGGGTTGTGGCATGTGTCCACTGATTAATGTTGGAGAGCCCTCAGACTACGCCGGCCTCGTACTTAAACGAAGGGCGGGCGATCTCGGCCGAAAGGGACCTTGCATGGCCGAAGCAGCCGGTTCCATCGACTGCCAGGGCCATGGCTTTATGATGTGCGGTGGAGGCGATCTTATGCCTTAGTCCGTCGTGTTTAGATGCTGGACTGTAAATGGCGATCGTGTCCGCCGGATTGCTGATGATGATCGACGATCGAGCCGGAAGACTGGCGATCGTCGCTCGGCAGCCGATCGCTTTATTCGTAGGTCGATATCGGCGATCGTGCGGGAGTTAGTCCCTTATTTAGAATGTTGGACTGTAGGCGGTGATCGAGTCCTCCGGCTCTGCTGGGTAGTAGCGATCGGGCTGGAAGACTGGAGGTCGTCGTTCGGGCTGGGGGACTGGAGGTCGTTGCGCGGGCGCCGATCGCTCTACTCCTAGGCTAAGAAGAAGCCTTTGCCTGGACAGGAAATCTGCGGCTCTAGCCCGGAAGGCTGCGTAGGTCGTCGGTAGGGTCTTCGTGAGATGCCTGAACATAGGCGAGAAGCCCTGAAAACCTCCTAGGACCGCGTAGAGGGCGGTCTCATCGCTTATGGGCTCGCCGTTGAGGATGATCACGTCTACCCAGTCGATGTAGTCCGAGTCGGACTCTTCTTCTCCCTGTTTGATTTGCATCATGCGAAAGCGACCTTCTGGCCGGACAACCCTGGTGGCGAAGTATTCCGTGAAGACGTGCGCCAGCTCGTTAAAGGAGCCAATGGACCGAGGTGGCAATGAGGTGTACCACCGGTGGGCGATGTCGTCCAGCGTCAGAGGGAACATCCGGCACCTGGTCGCGTCCGATGCCCCACACCCGGTCATGTAGATGTTGAACTTGTGCAGGTGTGTTTGGGGGTCCGATCGCCCCTCGTACACGGGTGTCTGAGGAGGAGCGATCTTGTGCTGCACGGGGGCGAGCTCGATGTCGATCGCGAGCGGCTCGCTCGGCTCGGCGATCGTCTTCATGGCGCCTGCCCCGGATTGCAGGAGCGCCTTCACGTCGTCGAGCTGACGTTGCAATGCGGCAATCGCCGCGGCTCGGTTGCTTGCGGATCGGCTTTGGGAGCGGGAGCCGAGGCGATCGTGTACCGATCTCCAGACTCCGCTGCTGCCGACCTCGGCAATTTGGCGAGTGGGAGCCAGGCGGCTGGGTTGCCTTCTGGGAGCCGGGTAGGCCGAGCTCCTGGTGACGGACTCAAACTCCGTCGTCTCGTAGCTGGGCCGGATCGCCGGCCGCTGTCGGGTCACCGCCTGTGCGATCGAAGACAGAGGTGCCCCGGCTGCCGAGCGCCTCTTCTTGCGGGCGAGAGCCTCCTGGCGCTCGATCGGCCAGTAATGCCTTGAGCTTCCGCTTGGACTTCCGGCGGGAGACCGAGGGGGTGATAGCAGGAGGCACGTCGAGAGCACTCCGTCGCTCCTGAAGGACGGCTATGGCCTCTTCGATCTGCTCATTGGTTCGGAAATGATCGAGCGAGAGGCTCGGGCCGCCGCCCCGGGACGGGGTCGAGCGTCTCTGACCGCGGCGGCTACCTTCCACCATCGGTTGCGGCTCGGACTGGGACGGAACGGGGGGTCTGGCCGGCTGGTCAGCGGCTTTCTTCGACGCGGAGGCGGAAGAGATGATTTCTGAAAGATTTCTTTGAAGTGCAGTGAGTGTCACTTCAAGTATCTGCCCCGAGAACAGTGAGTGTTCTTCGGGATGGTAGGTATAAAAATTCGAGGGTTGGATGCCCGTCCTTCCTCTAGCGCCAATTGTTGCTACCCAAAATATTATCCGGAGATAGATATTGCTGGAATGGATGGGATAGCATACAAATGCAAGAGCACTTCCGTGAGAAAGATAAATAACACAAGATTTGCCGGGGTTGTTAGTCCCGGGCTTGAATGCTCTCGCGAGATATTATTAATACCAATATTCGGGGATACAAGTACTAATGTAAGAATACAATTACAATGAGTGTAAAGATTCTTGTTATCTTAGCTAGTGAGCGTGTAGATTGCCGGAAGAACCAGATTTGATGCTCTGTGAGTTCTTGTAACAAAGGAGATGAACAGTCGCGGCGGTGAGAGATCGACCGTCTCTCACGGCGAGTATTTAGCTGGATGATTGGGCTCCGGGGCTTATGAATCCCTTGGAATCGGTCTAGTGGAGACTTGCTGCTTCTGCCGATCGTGTTCTGGACGAGAGATTCGTAGAGAGAAGTCCTGAGATGGATTCCGATGAGAAAGCTGGGAGCTTGGTGATATGTGTGTTCTACAGTATTTCTGTTGTGGGAGAAATGAATTCTGAACGTAAGTCAGATGAATTCGGAACCTTTTTCCAGTATGAGGAGGTTCTCTATTTATAGGGCTTGGATACGCCGGGCGATCGCCTTTTCTGCATTATAATAATCGGGCGATCGTCTTTTAGCACATGGGCATGTCCCCTCAAAGTCTGCAGGAGTTGCTGGCAGTCAACTGTGCGGTCCAATGGGGAGCTTACACGCGTCCGGAGTCAGTCACAATGCGGCCCTACTGACAACTTTCGGCGGCTTGTCGGCTGGTGGAGAGATTCTGCCAGGCTGTGGTCAATGGCCCGAGATTCGCGGATCTTGTCTCGGCCCTTGCACGTGGTGCCAGTCATGAGGCTCGGCCTTGGCCGACTGGATGGCCATCGGCGATGATCGACATGAGGCGGTCGTCTCTAGCTGGTCATCAGAGGTCGCCATCGGCCAGTTGCTGAGGGTCGGCAATGGTCGGTCACCAAGGGTCGGTCGGCAAGTGCCGAGAGATGATCGCCTCCAGTCGGTCGCCAGGAGTCGGTCGGCAGGTGCCGAGAGAGGATCGTCCGTTAGACGATCGCCAGGAGTCGGTCGCCGAGTACCGAGAGGCGATCGTATCTGAGGTCGATCGCTCAATACCGGGACTTGTCCTGGGACCTTCGGTTTGGCCGATATAGCTTGTCCGCTGGGTTAAGGCTCGGTCGCCTGGTCACTGGTCGGTGGATCTGCCTTGGCCGCTCGGCAGTGACTCGGTCGCCCGACCTCCGAGGCGATCGCCGGTCGGAAGGTGTTAATTCTTGACACAACATAGTTAATATTTTGAACACTTATTGAATAATGTAGTAATTATGGTTTGAAACAAGTAGGTTCTTGATGTTTAGATGATAATAATCATGTTATAAGAATCATACTCAGTTGTTAGACTGATTAACATTATTTGGAGGTTGATGATCATAGGTTTCGATATAATTAAGTTAAACTCGGTGGATTGAAGACATAGGTTGTGTTAAAACATCATGTTAGGTATTAACCAATACCTTGGCAAGAACTTGATGAGTATTGAAGAATAGGATGATGTTCTTAAAGTTTCATAAATCCTAAATGATATAACTATGTTTTGAGATGGCTTAACAAATTCTTTCGGAGGCAATAATGGATTATGAAGAATACAAATATAACCCTTATATATATTCAAGTTAATTGGATGTTTTGACGACTTAAGAATGTGTTAATCATCGTATTCATATGTTTATAGTATTCTTGGGAAGATTATCATGATTATTTATGATAATGTCATAATAGAATGAGTGGTCGAATTCAATTACGATAATCCTTGTGTAATAGATGATGTAAATATTGAAGAACCTTAAGAACTTGGTAAATCCGATTCTTAAAGATGAATTTGGTGTATTGAAATTCGTTAATGAAATGATAGGATGTTCTTTTGGATAGGATGAACTATTCGGGGAAGATTACGGTTGTCGTTTTCGACGAATTGATTTCATTATTGTATGAATGTGTTGTTGAATGAGTTACGTTTCATTCAAGGTTGCTTGTTCGAGTGAGTATTACTAGTCGAGGATAATGTTCGTTCGTCCGTTTGAAGAAGGACTATTCATCTATGGAATTGAGGCAAGTTATCTTGCTTGGTTATAATGATGATTGAATTCTTGTGAACATTATACATTTGTTGTTATGAATCTATGATGCGTAATGTGACATTGTTCTTAATCATAGTACCATTTTGTTATGGGATTGTATTCCCAAGTTCATCACCTTTGTATCGTTAGCCTCGTTGATCATTTTGTCACTTCGTTGAGTTTCTCGATTCTTGATTGAATGTGTAATTTATTGAGTTTCATTGTGATGTTGTATCGTGAAATATCTGGAATCATATATGCATGCTGATTGGTTATGCGTAGGATTTTTAGCCAGCACATATGGTCATACATTGATGTTTCCTGTAATACCCGAAAATTTTAAACTTATTAAAAGATGATTTAAGAACCTAAAACGTTTAATTTTATATTTAACCTAAGCATTATAAATATTAATGCTTGAACATTTCACAACTTTACTATCCTTTAAGACTTATGATAATTAAGAGTTACAACCATATACATGTGTATTAGGTATCACACGCCTAATATGTTCCTTTTGGGCCGAGTATATTGAGTTGATTTCAAGTGTTCATAAGGATAAACAAGCCCAAGTCCATTATTGAAACTAAATAAGGAATGAGATATCACAATCCCATATGTCACGGCATCCCTTGATTTTTCCTCTCTTCTCATCACACGTTTCTCTCCTCTCTTCTCATCACACGTTAAATACACATAACACACACAAAGCAAAACCCTAAGAATACATACACAACCACATCGGCTGCTACCACTCTTCTCTTGGTTCTTTCTCGTTCAAAACCAAAGGCTGCAGGAGTGTCTTGATTGTGGTCTAGGGTTCGGTTGGAGTTTGCTTGTGTTCGGCTCGTTTGTAGGCTGGTATTCGATCTTGTTTTGTCTCTCCTTCATGTCACGCTACAAGGGTAACAAATCCAAACCTTGTTCAATTCCTCTTCCTTTTTTTTTTGATCATGTCGTATGATATTGAGAATCGGCTAGCAGGTTTTGTATATGAATAAACTTGCAGAAAATCTTATGATACCACATGGAATAATGAGATAAAAACCTTATAAAATCGACTATAAGTGTGTGGGTTGTGGTGTCGACATGTAAGTCTGTAAACATGTGTTATATTGGCTAAATAAACCTATGAGATGTGTGTGCAATCGGATTTAGAAGGGTTAAAGGATTGAAGTTGTTTTCTGCCTCACTTTCTTGCTGACAGAATATTAGAGTCAGATTGAGCAGGGTGAATCTTGATGATACCAAAGTGTTTTTCTGAGTTTTTTGAGTCCAAAACTAAGTTTAAAGAGTTTACTAACTTATCCAATTGGTTTGGTATGATTTCGAGTTGTTTGGGTCGTGTTTTTTATTTTTGTGTGTTTAAGTATTGAATCTGAAATTTGGGAGTCTGAAATTAGTCCACTTTGTCGATTTGTTATTCAAAAACTATAATGATTTGGGCCATAAAACTTACCAGTATGTAACTTCTATATGATTAGTAATACCATGAATTTTTAGGAAATTTTCCTGGATGTTTTGTTAGGTCGTTGAGGCGAATACTTTTTGGGTACAACTGCAGATCGGTTTTCTGAATAGTCTGAGTTTGAGTATTTTTTGTGTGGGGTTACACTAACCAATCAATTCTGGGAAAATTCGTGTGAGTTCATAAGTCATTTATGTACCAGTGTGAATTTTTGTGAATTTTAATTCTGAGTTCTGCTGTGGTTCAAAAATTCGTCAAGTTGTGACCTGTTCATATTTAAAAGTTGATAAAAGGTTAAAAGGCTAAATAAGGGTTATGGGTGTATTATTAAACTTACGGGTTGAACTTATCATTTTCTAAAATAAAGGGCTTAACTTGTGAAACCATGTAACTTTATGATACTTACATATTATACCCTAATCTTACAATATTTTCACTATAAACCCTAAACGTATATAATTATCATTATGAACCTTAAACTATTAATATTGTCACGTTTGATACCTTAAATTGATTAAATGATAACCTTGGATATTAATGACTAATGTTTCTAAATATGGAAACCTTTTAAATATGGAAACTTACAATTTATAGAAGTATACTAAAATGAGTAACCTAATTTAAATTGAGCTTAAAGTAATACTTGGTATTTAATTCGTATAGATTCCGTGAAGCGGGAGTGATCCATCTCGTGTGACCTTTCTTTCCTTTTGCTTGCTTTGAATAAGGTACAGATATTCTGACCTTATCCCTTAAGGTTTCTCATGATTCGTTCACAACGGTTTGATATTAGTTTTGATTATGATGCCTTTGATCTGAGCCTTCTTATTATGGCTTTCTTATTTGATCTATGCCTTTGCTATGCTCCATTAGATTTGTAAACCTTTGATTATTAACCTTTGCTTTGATCCTTTGCTATGAACCTTAATGATGAACCTTTGCTATGAACTTATCAACATTTGATATGAACCTTTGATATGAACTTTGATATGATATGACATTTGAACCCTTCAGTTTGATACCCGAGCCAAGTTCGTTTCCTAGACATGAAGGTAATATGGTCGTGTCATTGATGCACCAATGGCACGACTCTAGTGTGGTTGAGTGATGTTCCACACCGTCCCATTTTGTTATGATATGTGCACTTTATATTTGTTTGGACAATACGATTGTTCGGGGGCGTATGGATGCATCCTAGGTTCGATTTGTATTTGATTGGATATGACATGATTATGATATGATATGCTTGGTGATTGATGCTTGTGCGCAATACACGTCTTTCACATGTTCGGGAGTTAGCTACTCCATGGTTACTATGATATTGATTTGATTTGTGTTCGGGCTCGTGGTAGACTACTGACCTTTCCTTACTTTTGATATCCATTTGTTATTACCTCATGCTTTTCCCAATGCACCGTACTTTATATGTTCGTTCCTTATCTTTTGGTTTCATTTATATATGTCTATTCACTGGGCTTTTTAAGCTCAGCCGCATTTTCCTTTTCCTGCGGCAGGTATCTAAGCTAGGAGCTGGGGTTTGCTTTGGGGTTGAGAGTTGAGCTTGTGGAGACTTTACCCTAGTCATCTTAGATTTAGTTTGCTATTGTTATGATGTTGTTTAGACTTGGATGATTTGTTATTCATCCCTTTGGAGTATTTCTTTTCGTTGAACTTATGTTTTGGTTTAAGTCATTTCGACTTAACTCCTTTTGATTATTTATGTTTAAGACTTCCGCCGTTCACTATGTTCATTATGTATGCTTTGATATGTCACCATAATGTGATGCTTCTACCCTTGTCGGGTTGGGGTGTTACAATTATGGTATCGGAGCCTTAGGTTCGACCTGTAGAGCTTAGGCTATGACCTGTGAGGATTTGGGTAGACATTAGGTTTCCTTCTGCGTATTTTCCTTTCATACTTCATCTTTATTTGACCTTACAAATCGTTTTGATGATCATTCAGATGGTGTATACGCATAGAAATCCTAGTGGGGATGATATCCCTGACTTCGAGGCCATGATAGCCGCTGCTTTGGCTAATGCTCTCCCGAATCTCTCTGCTGAATTGAGGACCAGAATCATCGATGACATCAGAAATGGTGCTGGTTCGTTGGGTGGCGGTGCTCCACCTATCGGGATGCATGGTTGGATTGAAAAGTTCACTAAGCTTAAGCCTCTTTCTTTCCGATCTGCTGCCACCCCCACAGAGGCAGAAGATTGGATCACACATATGGAGAAGTTGTTCAAGGTCTTGGGTTGTGGTGATGAATTCAAGACGCATTTGGCTACCTTCAAGTTGGAAGGTGATGCGTTGAATTGGTGGAAGGCGTATGTTCTAGCTAAGGGAGAGAATTTTGCTGACACTTGTGCATGGAATACTTTCCGTGACATCTTGTATAAGCAGTACTTTCCTGTCTCCGAGCAGCAAAGGTATGAGCACGAGTATGGGGCTATTCATCAGTTGGATCGGGAATCGTCTAGAGAGTATATGCAGAGGTTTCTGAGGTTATCTAGTTTTGTTGGACCGATTGCGGGTGATGCTCATAGGCACGCTAGGCACTTTAAGTGGGGGCAGAAAAAGGGGATATTAGACCGGATCGTGAATACTGACTACACCGATGTTGCACTAGTAGCGGACGCGGCCCGCAATATTGAGTTACTTCATGCTGATAGTGGTTCGAACAAGAGGGACAGGGATGGTGATCGTATTAACTACAGGGGTCGTCAGGACCAGGGTTATGAGCATAGGGGTCATCAGGACCAGGGTGTTGAGCACAGGGGTTGCCAGGATCGGGGTTTTGATCAGAGGCGACAGGAGTACAGGGGTCAGGATCACAGGGTTACTGGTAGGAATGGGAATGACCGTCAGGGTCATGGCAACAACAACCAGCGTCAGTACAGGGATCAGTAGACTCGGGGTTCTCAGCAGGGTCGTTCTTCAGGTTCTTCGGGTCAGAGGAGGCCTACTGAGACCTTACCTTCTCCACCTCTCTGTGCTACTTGCGGAAAGCCTCACCCGGGCGTTTTTCACAAAGCTACTGGAGGATGTTTCACTTGCGGGTCCACTAATCACAAAGTGAGGGATTGTCCCCAGGAGAAACGGATTACATCAGTGAACTCCGCTAAGCCAGCTCCTACTATGGGTCGTGTTTATTCTACGACGCGTGATCAGGCAGCAAACTCATCAGGTACTATTACCAGCATTCTTTACATTGGTGATCGTACAGTTTTTGCATTATTTGATACCGGTGCCACACACTCCATTATATCTGTTGCATTTGCCAAGAAACTTAATATGACCCCAACACCACTAACAAATCTTATATCCATCTCAACACCAATGAAAAACCATGTACTCATTGAACATGAATATGTGAATTGTCCCTTACGGTTTGATGACCGCATTCGTCTGGCAAATTTGCTCCCTATTGATATGATCGATTTTGATGTGATTTTGGGCATGGATTGGTTGGCTTCGCATAGAGCTACCATTGATTGCCATGCCAGAAATGTGATCTTCGGCGACTTGCATCAGCCTGATTTTATTTATCATGGTTCTCAACCTCTTAAATCTGCTAAAATTATTTCTGCTGTGAAGGCACGAACTTTGATTTCCCATGGTTGCCAAGGTTTTCTGGCTTCTATTAAAGATACATCTTTGAAGAGTCCTAGTATTGAAAGTCTTCCTGTGGTACGAGAGTTTCCCGACGTTTTCCCCGACGAACTTCCTGGTATACCTCCTGCTAGGGAAGTTGAGTTTGGCATTGAGTTGATCCCAGGTGCTGAACCTATTTCCAAAGCTCCGTACCGTATGGCGCCCTTAGAGTTAAAGGAGTTGAAGGAACAGTTACAGGAACTCTTGGAGAATGGTTTCATCTAACCCAGTGTTTCTCCTTAGGGTGCACCTGTTTTGTTTGTTAAGAAGAAGGATGGAAATATGCGACTGTGTATCGACTATCGTGAGCTCAACCGTATCACTATCCGTAATCGTTATCCTCTTCCACGTATCGATGATTTGTTTGATCAATTGCAAGGGGCTAAGTTCTTTTCGAAAATGGATTTGAGGTCCGGTTATCACCAATTACGTGTGACGGAGCAAGATGTTCCTTAGACCGCGTTTCGTACCCAATATGGTCACTATGAGTTTTTGGTTATGCCCTTAAGTTTGACAAACGCTCCTGCTGTATTTATGGATCTTATGAATCGCGTATTCCACGAGTATCTCGATAAGTTCGTTATTTTTTTCATCGATGACATCCTTGTTTATTCCAAGACTGAAGGAGATCATGAGTAACATCTCCGGATTGTTTTGGAGACTCTTCGGCAGCAGAAGTTGTATGCCAAGTTTTCGAAGTGTGAGTTTTGGCTAAAGAAAGTTGCATTCCTTGGTCATATTGTATCCACAGATGGCATCACCATGGATCCATCTAAGGTTGAGGCTATCACCAAGTGGACGAGACCTACTACTGTGACTGAGGTTAGGAGCTTTCTGGGACTTATTGGCTACTATCGACGTTTTGTTGAGGGTTTCTCACGGTTGGCGTTACCTTTGACGCAACTGATAAGGAAGGGTGAGAAGTTTGTTTGGACGGAGGAACGCGAGTAGAGTTTCGAAGAGTTGAAATAGAGATTGGTGTCGGCTCCTATTTTGACTCTTCCATCTGGTTCTGGGGGCTATCAGATTTATAGTGACGCGTCGAAGAAGGGTTTAGGCTGTGTCCTTATGCAGCACGGTAAGGTGATTGCTTATGCTTCGAGGTAATTAAAACCTTATGAAGAGAATTATCCTACTCATGATCTAGAGTTGGCTGCAGTGGTTTTTGCTTTGAAGATTTAGAGACACTACTTGTATGGCAAATCGTGTGATATATTTACTGACCACAAGAGTCTCAAGTATATCTTCACCCAGAAGGAACTTAACATGAGACAAATAAGGTGGTTGTAACTCCTTAAGGATTATGATACGAATATTCAATACCACCCGGGCAAGGTGAATGTTGTTGCCGATGCGCTTAGCCGGAAGTCTGGTATGATTGCTAGTTTAGAGATTGAGCCAAGGGTTCTTCATGATTTAGAACTTTTGGATGTTGAATTTTGTGTACGAGGTTATGACGGATATTGGGCTAGTATGAAGATAGAATCTAATCTTATACTACGGATTAAGGAAGCTCAAAAGGATGATGGTGAGCTTTGGGCTGTGGTTCAGAACGTTCAGGAGGGTAAGCAGTCGGAGTTCAGGGTAGATGACTCTGGTGTGGTATGGTTTGAAAATCGACTTTGTGTTCCTAATGATCCTGATTTGCATGAGGCTGTGTTGTCAGAGGCCCATAGTTCCCCATTCACTATCCATCCTGGTTCTACCAAGATGTACAGGGATCTTAAGCAACACTTTTGGTGGAACGGAATGAAACAGGATGTTGCCCTGTATGTTGCTAGATGTATGACTTGCCAGCAGGTCAAATCGAACATCAGAGGGCTAGTGGTTTGATGCACCCGTTAGATATCCCTACTTGGAAGTGGGATGATATTTTCATGCACTTTTTTACTAGTTTGTCTCTTACTCGGAAAAGACATGACGTAATTTGGGTAGTCTTCGATTGTCTAACCAAATCTGCCCATTTCTTACCTATTTGTATGGATTTTCGTGTTAGTAGATTGGCGGAAATTTTTCAACAGGAGATTGTTAGACTTCATGGTACTCCGACATCTATCGTGTCAGACAGAGATCCGCGGTTTACTTCTCGTTTTTGGAAAGGCCTACATAAAGCTTGGGGTACACTTCTTAAGTTTAGCACGACTTTTCATCCACAGACAGATGGTCAGTCAGAAAGGACCATTCAGACTTTAGAAGACATGTTGAGGGCATGTGCTTTGGAGTGGACGAGAAGTTGGGACGAATATTTGTGCTTGGTGGAGTTCGCTTATAATAATAGTTGGCATGCTAGCATCAAGGCAACACCGTATGAGCTTTTATATGGGAGGAAATGTAGAGCACCTATTTGTTGGGACGAGGTAGGTGAACGTGTGATCGAGGGGACGGAACTTATTGAGATCACTAATGAGAAAGTGGCTGTAGCCAAGGAGAAGCTGAAAGAGGCTCGCACTCGACAGAAGAGTTATGCTAATAAGCGTCGACGTGACTTGGAGTTTCAGGTTGGGGATCATGTATTTCTGAAAGTATCGCCGTTCAGAGGTGTGAAACGTTTTGGGATCAAAGGGAATCTTAGTCCTCGATTCATTAGACCGTTTGAGATTCTTGAACGTATTGGGGAGGTTTCTTATCGTTTGGCTCTACCTCCTCAGTTATCACATGCTCATAATGTCTTCCATGTATCTCTGCTGAGGGGATACAATTATCATCCTTTATATGTGGCATCTTATCCGTTTGATCAGATTCAACCTGATATGTCTCTTCCAGAAGAACCCGAAGCTATTTTGGATCGACAAGATCGAGTCATGAGAAACAAAGTCCTTCCATTTGTTAAAATTCTTTGGAAGAATCACCCAGAGCGTGAAGCTACCTGGGAAACCGAGGAATCGATACGAACCAGCTATCCTCATTTCTTGTCATAGTCTGGTATGCCTTCACTCCGTTTTCATTTCAATTTTCGAGGGCGAAAATTTTCTTTTAGAGGGGAAGAATTGTAATACCCGAAAATTTTAAACTTATTAAAAGACGATTTAAGAACCTAAAACATTTAATTTTATATTTAACCTAAGCATTATAAATACTAATGCTTGAACATTTCACAACTTTACTAACCTTTAAGACTTATGATAATTAAAAGTTACAACCATATACATGTGTATTAGGTATCACACGCCTAATATGTTCCTTTTGGGCCGAGTATATTGAGTTTATTTCAAGTGTTCATAAATATAAACAAGCCCAAGTCCATTATTGAAACTAAATAAGGAATGAGATATCACAATCCCATATGTCACGGCATTCCTTGATTTTTCCTCTCTTCTCATCACACGTTTCCCTCCTCTCTTCTCATCACACATTAAATACACATAACAAACACAAAGCAAAACCCTAAGAATACATGAACAACCACATCGGCTGCTACCACTCTTCTCTTGGTTCTTTCTCGTTCAAAACCAAAGGCTGCAGGAGTGTCTTGATCGTGGTCTAGGGTTCGGTTGGAGTTTGCTTATGTTCGGCTCGTTTGTAGGCTGGTATTCGATCTTGTTTTGTCTCTCCTTCGTGTCACGCTACAAGGGTAACAAATCCAAACCTTGTTCAATTCCTCTTCCTTTTTTTTTTGATCATGTCGTATGATATTGAGAATCGGCTAGCAGGTTTTGTATATGAATAAACTTGCAAAAAATCTTATGATACCACATGGAATAATGAGATAAAAACCTTATAAAATCGACTATAAGTGTGTGGGTTGTGGTGTCTACATGTAAGGCTGTAAACATGTGTAATAATGGATAAATAAACCTATGAGATGTGTGTGCAATCGGATTTAGAAGGGTTAAAGGATTGAAGTTGTTTTCTGCCTCACTTTCTTGCTGATAGAATATTAGAGTCGGATTGAGCAGGGTAAATCTCAATGATACCAAAGTGCTTTTATGAGTTTATTGAGTCCAGAACTAAGTTTCAAGAGTTTACTAACTGATCCAATTGGTTTGGAGTGATTTTGAGTTGTTTGGGTCGTGTTTTTTATTTTTGTGTGTTTAAGTATTGAATCTGAAATTCGGGAGTCTGAAATCAGTCCATTTTGTCGATTTTTTATTCAAAAACTATAATGATTTGGGCCATTAAACTTTCCAGTATGTAACTTCTATATGATTAGTAATATCATGAATTTTCAGGAATTTTTTCTGGATGTTTTGGTAGGTCTTTGAGGCGAATACTTTTTGGGTACAACTGCAGGTAGGTTTTCTGAATAGTCTGAGTTTGAGTATTTTTCGTATGGGGTTATACTAACCAATAAATTCTGGGAAAATTTGTGTGGGTTCTTAAGTCATTTGAGTACCAGTGTGAATATTTGTGAATTTTACTTCTGAGTTCTGATATGGTTCAAAAATTCGTCAAGTTGTGACCTGTTCATAGTTAAAAGCTGATAAAAGGTTAAAAGGCTAAATAAGGGTTATGGGTGTATTATTAAACTTACGGGTTGAACTTATCATTTTCTAAACTAAAGGGCTTAACTTGTGAAACCATGTAACTTTATGATACTTACATTTTATAGCCTAGTCTTACAATATTTGCACTATAAATCCTAAACTTATATAATTATCATTATGAACCTTAAACTATTAATATTCACTAGTGGGAAAATACTATTTTACATCGCACTTTGTAGATCGGTTGCAGTATAACCGATTTAGAAAGTGATTAGGTTTCATTTTACATCGGTTATTTGGGAACCGATTTAATATATCAGTCTTTTACATCGGTTAATAGAGAACCGATTTAATATATCAATCTTCTATATCGGTTAATAGAGAACCGATTTAATATGTCTATGTTTCACATCGGTTAATAAAGAACCGATCTCATATACCAATACATTAAACGGCCCCCCACTGCCCAATTTAGGTCATTCAACCTTCATTCAACCTTCTCCTCCGCTTTCAACCTTCTCCTCCGCGATTCATCTCCTCCCCTCACCATACTACACCCTTTATGCGCCTCTAGAGCATAATATAGCTTCGAAACTCTTCTTCGAAGCAGTGGTTCCAATCGGAAGGAAGAAATATTTCTCTGCCACTTTTTGGCTTCATACATCTCTGGTGAAATAAAAAGAAAGCATTTATGTGCCTTCTAGAGCATAATATAGCTTCGAAACTCTTCTTCGAAGCAGTGCACCTCCTAAACTCGTTAACTGTAAATATCTGAACTTTTTTTCTTTTTTCTTTGAATTGATTCGTATAATGGTATTGACCTCGTTTTTTTTCATATTTTATATAAAAAATCGAAACCACAGGTGATTTGATTTCGATGGCAGATTCCCAAGGGTTGGAAGGTAGCTGCGACTTAATTCAATTTCTCACATTTCTAGGTTTTCATACGAATGGTTAACTGTATGTATTCGTGAAGCCGATGGGGATCTTAATCGAATTACACAATGACGACAGATCTGAACCATATTTTCCAGTTTGGTATTCAAAATCCACAAAATTCAATTGACAAAATTATCCAGGTAATTATCTTATATTTCTTTACAAAATGTTATCCCGATTTTTCACATTGTGGATGTGCTTGAGAATATCTGTAAACGTAGATTTTGGAGTTGGGTTGGATCGATTCTATTTCTAGCATTGACAGTGCACCAAGCATGGATTGACCTATGATCGATTTCATTCTCATGCATACGTTTTTTGTTTTTCTATTATTTTTTAAATCCAGTCATTATTTTGATAAATATAATAAAAATATAAAATTATTAAATGGAATATTTTTAGAATGGCCTAACATTCCATGTACGTATTTTTGAGAAATTGGATTCAAAGCCATTCAAGATTTGGGATATGCAAAGCTTGTACATTAATTTTCTAGGAATGGTTTTGTAAATACACCAAAACATCTCTCTAAGCACCCTTCTGGAATTATTCCAATCCTCCAGTAAGAGATCATGTTCTAAGTGTTCAATATCTATATCTTTTTATTATCATTAATGGTGCTCTTCATACCGAGGTAGTAAAAAAATGTAAAACACCCCACTTAAAGTAGGATGAAGGGAGTGTGGAAGGTTAACACTTTGATTCAAGCAAATTGCCTGCTTTAACTTTGACCACAACCAAAGAATAGACTCATTGATTTTACCATGACCATTAAGAGTGTCTTTTCTCTACTACGCTGCCATGCGAAGGATATTTTTATTCCATAATGTGGGAAAAAATGCTTATCACACACACAGACGCACTCTCTTATTTCTTGATAGAAAAGATATTATAATTGCCCCTTTTGAATAGATATCATAATTGCCAATCTGAATACTATTTAGTACATAATCGACTGAATTCTTGTATTTCACTTTCATTCCGGTGAAAAATACAAGTAGACATTATGCTGTTGTTGCTTTTGGGGAAGAGTGAAATGGGTGTGAAAATATTCAAACCAACAATTTCTGAAATTGCAATCTGATGTGTTCCGCCAACTCCTCTCTCATGTTTTTGCTCAAACATGCAGTTCGGAGAACTGCATTTTTAGACAGAACTATGATATCCCAGAGTGTCGGTTCGATAACCTGAATTTTTATATCACATATATTTTAATTAGAGTATTGTACATTCACATGTTAATGACTACGTAAGCTTTTTGTAACTGGATTTGGTCTTCCGTTAAAAATTGCTTTCTAATTGCAAAGATTTTAGCTCAGTAATCGAATAGTGAAAACCGAAAACCAAAATGAAACGAATTAAGTAACTGAACTTCATTTGAACCACAATTCCCAGTTTGATTATGCAATTCGGTTCCCACCTTTCTCCATTCATGAAATCATTCCAACAAAAGTTAAAAATTCAGATTTTATGATCTAATAAAAATGAATCACTTACATCGTAACTGTTCAAGAAAAAATTGCTATAAGCATACATCTTTAGGAACAAAACAGAAAAAGGTCAAAAGGAAAAATAACAATCCTAAGCCATGAAAGGCAATACACAATTACAAGTATGACCATAGATCTGGATTTTGTTTATCTCTTCTTTACATCTCATACGATTCTGGATGCCTCCCACCATTTGCCATCCTTTAAGAGAGCTTACACGAAATTTCAGTGACTAGTTAAGAACGAGTGAACTTGGAAAACTCAGCAACTCGTCTAATAATATGTGCATGCAGTGATAACTTAACCAGGAAAATCTTTTTTCCGCTTGCTCTAGTGCTTTTTTCTGAACTATCCGGTCGTGAGAGATATGAAGATGAGAGAGAGATGCGAGAGACTCGAAATGGGTTGAGTGGTGCTGAGATAAAGAAGGGCTCGGTTCAATGTTTTAAAAGACGTGAGACAGGTTTTGAGGTGTTTTGTCCAGATGAGGCGAAGCGTACCAGGCATAAGCCTCAATCTTAATAAAAAACTAGGATGTATTAAAAAAAACTCAAAACTAAACAAGAAAACCATCCCGGATAAAAATATTTTGAAGTATTATAATCAAATCCTCTGGTTTCTATATAATATAAACTATGATTAAAAGTATTACAAACTTCATCAATTCAAATTCTATGCTAAAAATAAAATCTAAATTCTAAACATGGGGCTCAAATATAAAATACCAATTGTAGAAGGAAAATTCGAATATAATTAATTGACCTAAAGAGAAGAGATAAGGGGAGGATGGTGTATTGGTCTACTGGAGAGAGAGAGAGAGAGAGAGAGAGAGAGAGAGAGAGAGAGAGAGAGAGAGAGAGAGAGAGAGAGAGAGAGAGAGAGAGAGAGAGAGAGGGTTTATTCTTGTATATGATCTCTTTTGTTTAAAAATAAAGAAAAATAAAAAAGTCACCAGCACGAGATGTTGCACTGCCTCAAAAACATACGCCTCGGTCCAAAGAGACGTAAGCCTCAGATTCAGCCCAAAAAGCAGTGCCTCGGAACTTTTTCTCCACGCCTCGCCATTTAAAATATTGGTGCGGGCGGTGTAAAAGTAAGAGAGAAAAATTAGGGTTTTGATTTATATATCATGTGAGAAGTTCGCTTTGGTTTGGTTAGTTCGGGCTTTGTATTTCAAAAAGCCAACTGAAGCATTAAAACTGTTGCTCTTTAGATAATTAAAGCCAAAACAAAACTGAATGTAATTCTAACAGGGCTTTGACATTTCCGGTTGCTACATTTATTTGTTATTTTGATTTTTATATTTCAAACCTGGTAGAAGTTATGGGTTGAGCCAAAACCGAAGGGATGATATTGTATTCTAGAAGTTAGTTTTCTGTCTTAGATGCTTAATTGTGTGCATATATTGATAGGCTCTGTTTGAGTATAATGCAGGAATATTGTTTCAATAGTTAATTTGGATTGCAAATTAGATCTTAAAGCTATAGCATTGCAAGCTCGCAATGCAGAATACAATCCTAAGGTATGCTGCTCCTATGTTATGTCTTAACTGGTGCTGGGTTTATTCAGACTTCCTGTTACTTGCCTGATTCCATTTAAGTTATGATGATAGAATGCATTCGAGCTCCTCATTGGCTTTCCTTTTTTTAGTTCCTTTGAGTAATTTGTGGAGCAAACTTTAGTATTATTGTGCAGTGTATCAAAGTTACTTAAAATCTGATATGATGAAACTTATCGGTTGCCTGAGAGAAAATCAGTAGTTCGAATCACAACAGGAAGCCAAGGTCTTGATGAACTTTTAGGTATTGAAAGTGCTGTTCATATCAATTTATTTTCATGGTATGCTCGTCATTTATTTTATTGCATGCTAAAGGTGGGATAGAAACTCTAGCAATTACAGAGGCATTTTGAGAATTCGGGTGACAAGCTACACTATGTTCCATTGGCTTGATCATCAAATAAAATCTGCAAGAAAAAAAAATGAATGAGTATATATTATTTTGAATGATGGTCGCCGCTGGAAACGGCATGGATCATTCAGAGCGATTAGTAAGAGGCTAAAAAACTGATGTGCAGTGCAGTCGTAAAAGAAACTGATGTGCAGTGCAGGCTAAAAAACTGATGTGCAGTGCAGTGCAGTTTAATGAAGATAAATTACAAAACAATTTTAAGTGTTAGAAAGGGTTACAAAACGTATTGTACCATTAGGTCTTGGAGATGATGATCAATGCATCGAAGATGATTTCTCTGCTTGGTATGCTGTATACTTGCTTATTATCTACATACACCTAGAGTTTGATTTGTCTGGAACTGGTATAACGTAAGTCTTCCAGGTTCTTACATCGTCTCAAACTTTAAATATTAATATTCTATATGTATAAGGTCTGAGGTCTATCTATCTTTTTAAGTGGGTGAAAGGCTGAATATATTATCTCTTCTCTTGTGGCTTTGTTCATCTATGGAACTGGAGATCACGTTGGTGTCTGTGCTGAAAATTGTAGTGCAACTGTTGAAGAAGCAGCAAAATTATTGGTCCGGCCTTTGGATTTACTAGGTCTGTTCACTCTGTCAAAGAGGATGGTATATCCCTAGGAGGCTCACTGCCTCATTCGTCGACTCATTCGAAAAGGTACTTTGTTTACGTCACGTAGAAGTGAGGCTATAAAGAGGGCATGACCACGAGTTTCTTGTTTACTAGTAAAAAAAATAGCTGGTTTGGGCATTTACTGTGTACAACCCACTGTTTTATTTTGGTGTATTATTCAATTTAGTTTGACATAAATATTTAGAAAATAGAACCCCCCATCCCGCTTCTTTTCTGTGTTTTTACCATAAAAATGGTTGTTGACAATAAAAGGAGAAATGGCAAAATATCAGTTGTTCAAAATCAAAGACATTAAAATGTTTAAGGATATTTGATCAATTTGTGGCCTCTTGTTAATTTGCAGACATTTGATATGGAAGAGCCTTATTCGAAGGATGATATTGATGACGTACGAAGACGTTGGACTCAATATTTTCTAGATTTTACATCTTTATCGAAGTAGTAAGAGAGGAATATGGGAACCGGGTACGTAGGGATTTGCTGTGTAGGGATCATTCATCATTTTGTGATTGTACTTTTTTTTGCAAGATTTATAAATCTCTTGTAATCGTTGTTGTACATTTTTGCAAGATGTAAAGAGGGTTTTGTAATAGAATAGTGTGAACTTGCTAATTTGGGTAGAATATATGGCGTCTTGTTGGAGATTTTATTGCTCATGTTATGTTTTATAGGAGGAATTGTCGTGATCGAAAATTGCCATTTTGTGAACAAAGCTTTTCTAAATCGCCATTTTTGAACCGAATATCAATTTTTCTAAATCGATTAGCAGTAACCTATTTAGAAGATTACACATTCTAAATCGGTTAAAGAACTCATTTAAAATATTACACATTCTAAATCGGTTAAAGCAGTAACCTATTTAGAATATTACACATTCTAAATCGGTTAAAGTAGTAACCGATTTAGAAACTAAACATTCTAAATCGGTTAAAGCAGTAACCGATTTAGAAACTAAACATTCTAAATCGGTTATATCAACTTACTAAATCGGTTAAATAACCGATGTTAAAAGTATTTTTTACATCAGCTAAATAACCGATGTTAAATGCGTCGATTTTCTACATCGGCTGGATCTATAACAGTTCGAGCACTACAAAAAAACAGTTTTTACCGACGCCATTTACCGACGCCAGCACCGCCGTTGTTAAACTTATAATTTACCAACGCCATTTACCGACGCCCGTACCGCCGTTGTTAAACTTATAATTTACCGACGCCATTTACTGACGCCCGATTTACCGACGCCATTGCCGACGACCGGTTCGCAGACTTATTTTTTTACAATTACCGACGCCATTTTGGCGTTGGTAAATTTTTTTTTTTTTTAAATTTACGACGCCGTTTACGCCATTACCGACGCCATTACCGACGCCATTTTGGCGTTGGTAAATTTTTTTTTTTTTTTTAATTTACTGACGCCGTTTACGCCATTACCGACGCCATTTCGGCGTCGGTAATTTTTTAACACAATCCCACATCGAAAAAACATCAATGTTTTTGGTGGTTTATAAACCAAAATCCTTCTCAACCATTTGAAATTGAATGGAGCCCGAACTCGATCACTTTGGACCCGCACCCGACCTGGACCGCACCCGACCCGCCGGACCCGACTGGACTCGACCGAACCCACCCGCTGAGCCGGACCTAACCCGCCCGAGCCCCGCCCGAGTCCCGACTGACTTTTTAATTTTTTTAATTTAACGACGCCAAAAATGGCGTCGGTAAATGGTGTAAACGGCGTCAGTAAATTAAAAAAAAAAAAAATTACCAACGCCAAAATGGCGTCGGTAATGGCGTCGGTAAATGGCGTCGGTAATGGCGTAAATGGCATCGGTAAAAAATTACCGTCGAGCGTTTTTCCAACGGCGGGTTGCCGTCGGTAATGGCGTCGGTAAATTTTTTACCAACGCCATTTTCTGTTTTACCAACGCCATTTTGGCGTCGGTAAAAACTGTTTTTTTTGTAGTGGAGACCCGATTTAAAAGGCCTATTTTAACCGATTTAAAAGGTGTTTTTTCTAGTAGTGATTGTCACGTTTGATACCTTAAATTGATTAAATGATAACCTTGGATATTAATGACTAATGTTTCTAAATCTGGAAACCTTCTAAATATGGAAACTTACAATTTATAGAAGTATACTAAAATGAGTAACCTAATTCAAATTGAGCTTAAAGTAATACTTGGTATTTAATTCGTATAGGTTCCGTGAAGCGGGAGTGATCCATCTCGTGTGACCTTTCTTTCCTTTTGCTTGCTTTGAATAAGGTACAGATATTCTGACCTTATCCCTTAAGGTTTCCCATGATTCGTTCACAACGGTTTGATATTAGTTTTGATTATGATGCCTTTGATCTGAGCCTTCTTATTATGGCTTTCTTATTTGATCTATTCCTTTGCTATGCTCCATTAGATTTGTAAACCTTTGATTATGAACCTTTGCTTTGATCCTTTGCTATGAACTTAATGATGAACCTTTGCTATGAACTTATGAACATTTTATATGAACCTTTGATACGAACTTTGATATGATATGACATTTGAACCCTTCAGTTTGATACCCGAGCCAAGTTCGTTTCCTAGCCATGAAGGTAACATGGCTGTGTCATTGATGCACCAATGGCACGACTATAGTGTGGTTAAGTGATGTTCCACACCGTCCCATTTTGTTATGATATGTGCACTTTATATTTGTTATGGCCAATACGATTGTTCGGGGGCGTATGGATGCATCCTAGGTTCGATTTGTATTTGATTGGATATGACATGATTATGATATGATATGTTCGGTTATTGATGCTTGTGTGCAATACACGTCTTTCACATGTTCGGGAGTTAGCTACTCCATGGTTATTATGATATTGATTTGATTTGTGTTCGGGCTCGTGATAGATTACTGACCTTTCCTTACTTTTGATATCCATTTGTTATTACCTCATGCTTTTCCCAATGCACCATACTTTATATGTTCATTCCTTATCTTTTGGTTTCGTTTATATATGTCTATTCACTGGGCCTTTTAAGCTCAGCCGCATTTTCCTTTTCCTGCGGCAGGTATCTAAGCTAGGAGATGGGGTTTGCTTTGGGGTTGAGAGTTTAGCTTGTGGAGACTTTACCCTAGTCATCTTAGATTTAGTTTGCTATTGTTATGACGTTGTTTAGACTTGGATGATTTGTTATTCATCCCTTTGGAGTATTTCTTTTCGTTGAACTTATGTTTTGGTTTAAGTCATTTCTACTCAACTCCTTTTGATTATTTATGTTTAAAACTTCCGCTGTTCACTATGTTCATTATGTATTCTTTGATATGTCACCATAATGTGATGCTTCTATCCTTGTCGAGTTGGGGTGTTACATTTCCGTATTGGACTGTGCATACGAGACGTATTTCGTGAGGCTTAGTTACATTGTCTCACGTATATTCTGGATTCCGTATACAGGGTGGACATGTGCACGGACACATATCCGGATCGGGCATACTGTGATGTCCGTCTTGAGCCATGTTGATTGGTTATTCATATTCCATGTATGATTGGGTATGTCCGATGGTTTGTGACTAGTTGTTCATACGCCCGAGGAGTATGTTCAATAGTCGGGTTGTTTCCTTGAGATCCTATATATATGAATTGTATAATGTCTTGAGAATTATTATCATGTATCTGACCATGTGGTTTGGGCGAAATACTTGTGTTGTATTTTAGGTCGAGGCAAAGGTAAGGCATGGAAAGAACATGGTGACGGCGAAGGGTTTGAAGGATACTAGTTCGGGGGGCAATTCTTTTGTTTCCCGATTATGCTTAAACCGTGTAATGTTACTTTCCGTTTCATTTAAACGATTGTCGATTGTATTATTATTAAGTATATTCCATCTTTCATATGGTTTATACTAGTATTTGGATCCTGTGTATGCTGAGACTAATAGCCGTATCATTTGTAGACTCCTAATTGGAGTAAGTTTTGTGATTCGGTATCACGATAATGTGATGTTTAAATTGTGTTTTGGTATCGCCTGGTGGGTCCTAGTGTGGGGTCCACGGCACTGTAACGGACGCCATATTTGGGGTGTTACAAAAAATATACTAAGTATTAATATAAATTGATTGTGTGATTGAAAACGTGCACTTGTGCATATATAATGTGTAGTGACTAACAAACAAATATGGTTGCTCGGGAACTAAGTGTTATACAAGCAAAGTGCCACGGAGGGGATGACCCTCGAACTCTACTGGATCGAAGTGCCTCATCGATGGATGGGTGCATTTTTGAACCATATGAGACGGAGTGTCTGCCTCACAATCCGAGGGCCACCTCTTGAATTGTAGAAGACACCTCTAGAATCCCAAATCGAGTCGGGACAGTTAGATCGAGTCTTGGATCGAGCAACATGGCTGCGGTTCATGAACGAGGCTGCCGTTGTTGCCTATTTCCATAACTGAAGAACGGAGTGTTCTGAGGGACCTGGGTCGTAGAACTAGGGTATAATCGCGATTATGGTGTGATCCAGGTATTGACCCATAACTAAGGAAACACTGTTGTGTCGAGATTTATACACCTCAACAGGCGATCATCACAAACACCGGGCGACCGAACCAAGATTCAAATAGACCAAGGCAGACTTGCTGATCAAAGGACCCAGAATAGGTCCCAGCACCGAGCGATCGACTGCCAAGGCAATCGCCTCCCGGCAACTAACGGTCGTTCTGAGTGCCCGATCAAGGACGACTGCCTCATGCCACGTGAAGTCAACATCTGCCAAGTCTGCGAAGGCCGGAACTCGGAATAGAGACCCACGTGCAGATCCAGAAAAGGCGCCGCAGGATAAGGCCCTTTGACCCCAGCCTTCCACCATCTTCTCACCTACCGACATACCCGCCGAAAGGTCCAAGGTGGGACCTCCCGGGACAGCGACAAGAGATGCATGTTGTACTCTCATTGGTTCGCTTAGCTGGCTGCGAGCAGCAGCAGCGGATTTTGAGGCAACCAACCCATGTGCTACAGACGATCGCCCACTTATTATAATACAGGAAAGGCAATCGCCCGTCAGGAAAAGACATCCCAGCTCCTCCTATAAATAGAAGGCTTTCTGTACTTGGAAAAGGGTCTGCATTTCTGCTGCTTCTCTCTGGCTCTTGGCTTCGCTTCTCTATCTCGGCCACGCTATAAACTTCGGACATCTTTCTATCTCTCACTCTCAAAACCTCTAACCCAAAGACGGCCGGCAGAAACGAGAGCAAGAACTCACAGAGCTTCAACTCTGGTTCTTCCGGCAATCACCAGCACTCAAGATCTAGATAACTAGGGTCTTTACACTCATTGTAATTATACTCTAACATTAATATTTGTACTCCCAAGTATTCGTATTAATAATATCTCACGAGAGCATTCAAGCCCGGACGTCATATTCCGGCTCAATCTGAGCCCCAGCCTACGGCAGAGGGTAGCCGCGGCAGTGAGAGACTCTCTATCCCGCACCTGAGGGACGGCCCCAGCCTTTCGCTCGACCAGTTCCAAACTGCGGAACAGATCGAGGGGGCTATGGCCATCCTAAGGGAGCAACGGAGAGCATGCGCAGCGCCCACTATAACCCCCTCGGCCATCCGCTGTGCGGGCAAATGGAAGCTCAATGGGTTACTTGTTGAGCAATCGTCAGGAAGCCACGATTCACGAGCAGAAGCACTCGCGAGGCGGGACAGTTCTGTTTTCAGCCACCTAGGAAGTGACCCATCATGGCGGCCAGGGCATTCTAGCCCCATCCATGAGACAATGGAGACCGAATCCGTCACCAGGAGTTCGGCGTACCCAACTCCCAAAGGGCAGGTCGGTCACTTGGCTCCCCCTCGCCAAAGAACCAATATCGGCGGAGACGACCTCATTGCCATCCGCAGAGCCAGGAGATCGGTACATGATCGCCTCGGCTCCCGCTCCGAGAGCCAAACCACGAGCGACCAAGCTACGGCGATGGCCGCAATGCAACGCCAGCTCGATGACATGAAGACGCTCTTAGAAACTGGGGCAGGCACCAAGAGAATGATCGCCGAGCCGAGTGAGCCGCTCGTGGTGCAGATCGAAATTGCCCCCGTGCATCCAAGGATCGCTCCTCCTCAAACACCTTTGTACGAGGGGAGATCGGACCCCGAGACTCATCTGAGCAAGTTCTGGATCTACATGACTGGATGCGGGGCATCAGACGCGACCAGGTGCTAAATGTTCCCGTTGACACTGGGCAATATGGCCCATAGGTGGTACATCTCATTGCCACCACGATCCATCAGTTCCTTTGAACAACTGGCGAGCGACTTCAGATCGTACTTCGCCTCCAAGGTCGCTCGACCAGAAGGTCCCCACCGCATGCTGAAGATCAGGCAGGGGAAGACGAATCCAACGAAGATTACATCGACCGGGTGGATGAGATAATCCTCAACGGCGAGCCCGTAAGCGACGAGATCGCCCTCTACTCGGTCCTAGGGGGATTCAATAGTCTTTCGCCCATGTTCATGCACCTTACGAAGGACATCCTCCCGACCTACGCAATCTTCCGTGCGAAGGCCGCAGACTTTTTGGCCAGGCGGAGGTTGCTCGCCCTTCGCCAAGGCGATGGGGCAGAGACGGCGATCGCCAAGTCCGACAAGGCGGTCGCCAAGCCGCCCGGTGATTTCAGGACCTTCGAGGATGTGGAAGCCCATCTCTACCACAACCTCAATCTATCTCCGGCTCATATTTTCTATGCCATCCAGGGGCGCGAGCGGCTAAGCAAGCCGAAAGCAGTAAGGGACCACGGTCATCTTGACCGCAACAAATTTTGTGCTTACCACAAGAGTCCCGGCCAAAACACCGATCAGTGCCGCGACCTCCTCAGACAACTCTAGAAATCGTTCGAGGAGGGCAAGCTGGACAGTTTAATAACTTAGCCGGAACCCCGGGCGGAAAGGATTAAGTGCCGCGACCGGCGTCAGAACGACGATCACCAGTCTCCCAATCCGATCGCCAGAATCAAACACGGCGAGCCAGAGGATTCGTACAAGTCAATCCTCCCGATCAACCCTGGCGGCCAGTTCTTTATGCTTTAATCAAGAGGTGGAAACTTCGGAGGTTTTTCCCCAGTTTCCACCATGTCAAACGAAAGGCCACGGCCCAAAGCAACGTCTCTAAAAAATGGAGCGCTCGCCATCTAAAATTCATCATCTAACATGATGGACATAGGCACAAGATTGCCTCCCTCAGCACAACGTAAACCATCGAGGATCGCCATCTAACATGACGATCCGAGGTAGAAGAGTGCAGCCATGGTCCTGGAAGTCGATGGAACCGACAGCTTCGTCCATGCAAGGTTCCTTTGGGCTGTGATCGCTCACCCTTCGTTTAAATACGAGGATGGCGTAGCTGAAGGACCCTCCAAACAAATCAGTGGACACGCACGCCCGCCCTCAAAGGTTCATCATCTCACATGGCGGACCCAGGCAATGCGACGCGTCCCTACCCCCGTCACAACGTATACCGTCGAGGATTGCCATCTAACATGACGATCCGAGGTAGAAAAGTGCTAACAAGCCACGGACATGGAGTCGATTAATCCGACGATGCCCCGCGCAAGGACTCCTCCAGACCAAGACCGCTCGCCCTTCATTTAAATACGAGGCGGGCGCAGCCTAACGGAGGACCCTCACAATAAAGTGAGTCGCGAGACAAACCTACAGGTGGAATGTCCCTCGCGCACAAGACACGGTCATGGAGGTCGGTCCATCGAACTCCATGATTGTGTACGGTTCCTCAAGGTCATAACAATCGGCCTTCCACAAGGGATCTGCAAAATTGAAAATCACAAGAACAAGACCGAAGATAGCTCGCCAAACGATTAGGTCGCCCGTCATTATCTTAAAACGATCGCCAGTGGAACCACCTCACCCCATGTCTTCAACATCGGAGCAAGCTGGGGGGCAATTGTTGTATCGAGATTTATACACCTCAATAGGCAATCGGCACAAACACCGGGCGACCGAACCAAGAGTCAAATAGACCAAGGTAGACTTGCCGATCAAAGTACCCAGCGCCGAGCAATCGACTTCCAAGGCGATCGCCTCCCGGCAACTAGCGGTCGTTCCGAGTGCCTGATCAGGGAAGACTGCCTCATTCTACGTGAAGTCAACATCCGCTAAGTCTGCGAAGGCTGAAACTCGGAATAGAGACCCACGTGCAGATCCGGAAAAGGCACCGCAGGATAAGGCCCTTTGACCCTGGCCTGCCACCATCTTCTTACCTACCGACAGACCCGCCGAAAGCTCCAAGGTGGGACATCACGGGATAGCGACAAAAGATGCGTGTTGTACTCTCATTGGTTCGCTTAGATGGCTTCCAGCAGCTGCCAAGGATTTTGAGGCAACCAATCCATGTACTACAGACGATCGCCCCCTTATTATAATACAGGAAAGGCGATCGCCCGTCAGGAAAAGACATCCCAGCTCCTCCTATAAATAGAAGGCTTCCTGTACTTGGAAAAGGGTCTGCTTTTCTGCTGCTTCTCTCTGGCTCTTGGCTTCTCTTCTCTATCTCGGCCACACTATAAACTTCGGACATTTTTCTATCTCTCACTCTCAAAACCTCTTAACCCAAATACGGTCGGCAGAAACGAAAGCAAGAACTCACAGAGCTTCAACTCTGGTTCTTCCGGCAATCACCAGCACTCAAGTGCTAGATAACTAGGGTCTTTACACTCATTGTAATTATACTCTAACATTAATATTTGTACTCCCAAGTATTCGTATTAATAATATCTCGCGAGAGCATTCAAGCCCAGGCCTAACAAACCCGGCAAATATTGTGTTATTTACATCCCCACGGACGTGCTCTCGCATTTGTTTGTTACTCATCCATTCCAGCAATCCCTTCCGATATTGGGTAACAACACACACTGATCCCAGATAAGAGATAAGGAAGCACACACTAAGTGTGAGAGTGAAAGCTCAACTACTGGGGCGACGACCTATACTTTTGGGATTCATAAGGAGAGCCTAGGTTCCAAAGTCCATATCGGCAGGATCCGAAGCTAGATTGATTGAATGACTGATTGATTGCAATATTCTATCCATTGGGATGGAATTTTAATTCCTAATGACTGAAGATCATTTTCATAAAACACTTGGCACACTTGTATAACTTCTCACTTTATTTATTAAAGTTTACAAAGACGTGCATCACTCGAAGATTTTTAAAAAAAAGTAAGCCACATTCATACACGTTTACCCACTCATTGAAACCTTTTATCTCACCCCACCATTTTCCATTTTAAACTAGACTATGAGCAAATAGAAGCAGATGAAGAGGATTCGGAAAAGACACTGTCTAGATCGCTCCGCTGACAAGCCACGAATTACTGTATTTATTATGATTTGTAATAAATAAGTTTGTACTCCGTACTTTAGATTGTTTTGTTATTCCGCTGCAACTTTGTAATCCATGTAATTCAAAGATTACTTTTTGTGTATCAATGGATCTCAGGATCATCGGGCTAGGACCATTTCTTTAAATTTTATCTTGTTGAGATTTAGCTTCCGCTATTTATTGTGGGGGCGTGACACAACCACAATACTAAAAAATGATAATGATTACATCATCATAAACAATTACATACCAATATAATTACAAAGTAAAAATACTATTGATATGATCTCACCATCATAACCTTACCAACTCATAGTAGTCAACATCAAATCAATCATTACCACAATCCACATCACTTATTCTCAAATGACGAAATAAACTTAATTACAACCATTTGTACTGTAATCAAACAATACCAAAATCCTTAAAACATCATCATAACTCAAGTGTGGAATAACCAATTCGTGCCAAATCCTATCCGTTGGATCGCATAGTAAAGTCCCAATCCTGATAAAACATTATCCATCATGATAAAAACCACTAATACACAATATATCTGTGAAATAACTGCCCAAGACAATGGCAACAAGTCCCCAAACATCGACACAAAGTCCGAATGTTCATACAATCAATAACGATGATCAACCAAGAAATCAACCGAGAATATCATCGACATGATAAACCATAATACGACCAACCAAAGGTCAACCACAACCAAGAATACCATCAACATGATAAACTCCTGAAACGATCAATGAAGGATCAAGCAACTGAGAATATCATCAACATAATAAACTCTAATACGATCAACGAATGATCAAACAACTGAAAATACCATAAAAGTGTTGAACTCCCATAAACAATCAACAAGGGATCAAACAACTGAGAATATCATCAACATGATAAACTCTAGCAAGATCAGTTAAGTCACAAGAGAATCATATTCTCAAATTATTGATCACACAACAAAATATGTTGTATAAGTCAACCAGATTATTATCTCAAATTCTGGGAATATACGCAATCACACATGCTGTATAAACCCCCAACAACATCAAAATCTCAAATCATTGATCACATGCAATCAAACGTGTTGTATGAATCAACCAGATTATAATCAGAATCTTGGAATATCTGCAATCATACATGCTATATAAACCCAACAATATCATAATCTCAACCCACTGGTCACACACAATCAAATATATTGTATGACTCATCCAGATTATGATTCCAGACCATAAGGCTCAAAGGATGGCACCACACTAGGCCCAGGATGGACATGTGTTCATGCACAAGCTACTAACGGGTATCGATCGAATGCATGTGTGGTCTTGTACCTAATTAGTGTCATGAAGTAAGCGTCTCGTGTGCACAGTCCAATATGGAAACATCAACACACGACCATATGTGCCTGACTAAAAATCTTACATAAAACCAATCAACGCCCCAGTGTGATATCAACATGGCAATGAAACTCAAAGAGTCTCAAATTGAATAAGGATCAAAAAGACTCATCGAAGTGAAACAACGACAAACCGATAATGAAAGATCGACACGACCAATAATATCCAAAACAACAATCATGGGATCATCATTTCCCAATGAACGATCAACACGATCAACAATCTCAATAAAATAGTCCAGGAGTCATCACCCCCTCAACAATCGATCAACAATACCAAACAATGGTCCTGGGATCAACATCCCAAAACAATCCATATGATCATCAAGAATCTCAATTCAAAATAATGTACATCATGTAATACCCGGTTGTGAATTCATTTATTATCATTTAGTATCTGTCACTCAGAATTTTTTTTTCATTCAGTAATAATCATTCATCATTCATATTCAGTCAACTATGTTCACCATTCGGCGTATTTTGGGATCATCACTGTTTGAGATCGAGCCGAGATTATTGTCATCATCATCATCATGTTTTGATTTTAAGTTTGAGAGGTAGCGCACGCTACACATTGTAGTTAGCGCGCGCTAATGAGGTGCATGTAACGCACGCAATGATTCAGTATTAGCGCACGCTAGCGCAAGTGAGGCGCATACCCGAAGGTACTGGGCTGATTTGGGAAATTCGTAGCGCACGCTACGAGTGGTAAGTAGCGTACGCTAACTATGCTAGTAACGCACGCTAAGACTTCAGAGTAGCGCACGCTAGCGCGCTCAGAACAGAGGACAGTAGGTTCTGCACTCCAGGATTTTTGGATATCAACTATCAGGTAGCGCACGCTAACATAAGGTTAATGTACGCTAAGAACAGGCTGTTAACGCACGCTACCAAAGGTACTTAGCGCACGCTAACGATTCAGTCAGGGGGTACTGGACTACCCGGTACACGCGTTAGCGCACGCTAACATCAGGAGTTAGCGTGCGCTAAGCTGGGACAGTATAAATAGGACAGTTCGGTCCAACCTTCGTCATTTCTTCATTTCTCAATCATTTCGGACGAGCTCGGGCGATTCGGAAAGGTCTTTTCGAGCTGCAATCATCTAGCATCATCTTCAAGCTCTTAAGTTGGATTAATCATCATCTAAATCAGTTTCATCACTCCAAAGCAAGGTAATGATTCTTGGATCTAGAATTTCGGATCTTGGGTGTTTTGCTTTCGATCTCTTCATGTAAATCGATATTATGTTGGAATATGTTAGATATGGACTATCTATCTTGGATACATGTACTTCTACGGATTCATTGGTGTAATTTTCGGAATTTGTGAATAATTGAGGAATTGTTCAAGAACCCTTACGGGTTGACTTTGGAATTTTGGGGGTTTTCGACCAAATGTTGTTGAAATATCGTTCTAAGTATTCCTATTGGATTATTGATAGTATTCGTGAGTTTTTGTGGGTTTGAATCATTCATTGGGAGTTGGTTTCGGATGTAATTGAGTTTTGGTTGTAAACAATTGGAGATTGTTTACAACGCGTTTGTTTAAATGCCCTAATGAGTTTCGGGTATTGTTGTATCGACTTTTGAGTTGGTTGTGATCATGCTTGATTCGTGTATTAAGAGAATTGTTGGTTTTTGTGTTGTTTAAGGTTGTTCGAGCGGCCGGTAATTTCATTAAGGACGTTGATCGTGGGAGTACCTCCTCGCCTTCGGTTTGAGGCAAGTTTTATACTTGTACTAGTCAATGAGCTAATGTCATCATGTATGTGTATGAATGTGTTGTATCATTCCGAGACTTAGTCTCTTCATGAATTCATTGATATCCAGAGATCGTTCGATACGATACCTTCCGGCAATTTTGCCAAATGTTTATTGTTGTTCGTTAACGGCCGATTCAAGGCATTGTGATACTCATTATTAATGTCATTGTCGATAGCCGGTTCGCGGTATCGATGTATCGATTGTTGTTAATATAGATGTAAATTAAAGACAGCGTTGAGATCATTGTTATTCCTGTTTGGATTTTCATTAAAACTGTACAGGTCGATTAAAGGCATTGGCTTATTCATCTCTCGCCTTCGTCGTCGGTAACCGATTAAAGGTGCCGAGGCATCCTTCATATCATTGTTATCGATTGACCTTTCTAAGACAATCGAGGTATTCACTCATTCATCGTATCATTGTTATCGATTGGCCATTCTAAGGCAAATCGAAATGTTCAATCATTCACTAAATCACTGTTATCGATTGACCTTTCTAAGGCAATCGAGGTATTCACTCATTCATGGTATCATTGTTGTCGATTGACCGTTTTAGGCAATCGAGGTATTGAATCATCCGCTGCATCATTGTTGTCGGTTGGCCGTTCTAAGGCAATCGAGGTGTTAATTTGGGATCACAAGGACGGTGTCTATCCGTGTGTTACTATCATCGTGTTGGCCGACTCAAGGCAGCACACTATCATTCATTGTGATACGGCTTCGTGTCGTGGCTTCGGCCCTAATTGTGATACGGCTGGATGCCGTGGCTTCGGCCCTAATTGTGATACGGCTGGATGCCGTGGCTTCGGCCCTCATTGTGATACGGCTTCGTGCCGTGGCTTCGGCCCTCATTGTTCTGACTTAATGCTTTTGACTTCAGGTGTTTGTGATATTTGTTAATTTCCGCTGAATGACTTTCAGGCCTTTTGAAATGTCTTGGTATTTTCATTGGAGCCTTTGGGCATTATGATTCATATTAAATTCAGTTCTAGTTTGGTTCATGTCGTTTAATTCATTGTGGTACTCTGTGATTATGATTCGCCGTTGGGCATTTATGTTCTAACCTGTCGAACAGGTATTAATAGTATGCCGTGGGCATAGTATTTCACGAATGCTCGGTTCTTACCTTGGTTTGTGAGCATCTCGTATTATTATCATCATTGTACCGTTTCATTCTGCCTTTGGATGCATATCATGTTATACATGTATTTGATGTTCATTATCTGGATGACCCGGTAAGTGAACATGTTTTTCATGCTTTAGGTGCTTGCGAGGAAAGAGTTGAGACACAGGGGCATGATGATGGCAACGAGGCATTCTAGCGATACTAGTTCGAGTTGTTCATGTTGGTCAGTCGGTTGGAATGTTCTCCAGTTTGTCAGTCATTGTCATTTTGTATTACCCGAGCAGATGCTCGTGGATGTTGTATTTTACTCTTGGCCATGTAGGCCCATCCTTGTCGTTGAAATTCCTTATCGGAATATCGTGTCGGATATCATGGTAGGGACTATGATTTTCCCTTGTTGTTTAATTTAATGTATTTTAGTCATGTTCGCCTTGTGGATCTCCTGGTGTGGGGTCCACGGCACTGTAATAACCCAATAGGATTTGGGGGTGTTACACATCACTATGTACAACATCATCAAAAATCATTATCTTTGTAACCGAGTAATAATTACCTACCCCAAAGCCCCTGATGAATGTCTTTTCCACGAACAAACATCCTTGAATGAATAAATAATTATTCGAAGAACCTCAAATGAAATATAGTCAATTCAATATCAATAAACTATTATCCCAATGTCAATATCACCACGATAAACAACGATATCCGACATTCCATATCATAGAGTGAAGATAAATCACATCTCCATCTTCACCAAATTTTATACTTGATACCCATATATACTAATAACATATTTAAATCATATAAATCATGATTTGATCCAATCAAAGTACAACATACAAACTATTATCTCCATAATTCATATTTATAATATCATTGTTATATGAATTATTAATAAAATGACATCAAAATCATTCATTAAACATTATGAACTGAACAAGTATAAACTTGTCTCAATACCGATACGATAAAGCTGAATCTGCCCAGTAACGTACAGCAGCAATAACTCAATGAAGGACTATGAGTCAAAACATAATGTCCAAAATTCAGCAAAATCGGTCCATGTTTTCCCCTTTATCAAACTATTCAATCACAGTTGCTCCACCGAAAATGAAAACTCCAAATACGGAGGAAAACCACGCTCCACTCAAAAGAGACTTCACTATACAATAAATTTCTACAATCATATAGAATTTATCTCTATTAACTCACACTCTTACACTATTACAACTCTACATAATTCTTGTAATATCTTAATACTTGTTGTGTATTTTACCTGTATTCGAATCATATGGTATATGCTTATGTCATATAATTAACTAAAGTATGATTTTCCTTATCCGTATTCTAGTATTCATGAGCGTATTGTGTGAAAATTTATACTTCATGCATGTAGCTGCATGAATAGAGCTAGCGTACGTTAATCAGTATATGTAGTGTATGCTAAATAAACACAGATAACATATGTTATAACTTACTCCTAGCATACGTTATGAAGAGTCATGATCAGATAAGGCATGGTCGTCGGCATGTGGAGCCCAAGTGTTGGACATCTTCTATAAGCAGCTGGACAACTTTTAGAAAGAAAGGTTAAATAACATACACTAAGTTGATCAAGTAGCGTATGTACGTGTATAAACAACATACGTAAAGCAGGACAGAAATGAGGCAGTGAGCTACGAATAAACAATAGTGTACGTAACATTTTGTTCCTACCGTACGTTAAGGAGCTAGCATATGTAAGGTGTTGTGGATAATGTATGTTAAGTTCATAATTCTATTTATAGACACCAACCTTCTTTCATTTCCCCTCCACTCCTTGTCCGAGTTCTGCAACTTTGAGAGTTTCTACAACACTATAAACTCCTTATATCAGCCTCTTAGATTGGTTTTGAAGATCATAGGCATCTCGGATTGGAGTTCAAGTTCCCAGTATTGAATTCTACCGATTGTTTCGCCATTCCAAATAATGTATGTTGAAGCTACTACAACATTGGATTCTTCTTAAGAATGTTATGAGCATGCTACTGAGATTGTTAGATTTCATTGATGACATAATAAACTGAACAGCATATTATAGGAGGATTGGGATGATTATACTTAAGATTTTCCATTGTTGAGAAGATTTCAAGTTGAGCCTTGTTATGTTGAACATCAAGATGGAGTTTTCTGAGATTGTAACATACCTTTGATGATGATCTCGAAATGTTCTATATCAAATGACTTGTTAATGTCTTCACCAATGATAGAGTAATTCAATAGAATGAATATTGAGGATTTTCATCAAGAATAGGTTCATGTCTTGTAAGGGTAGATATTGATTGGATAACTTTATTCATATTAATGGTTAGAAGTGATTATGTTGGTGACGAACATATCAAACGTAGAGATTTGGTAGAAAGAACTACTTCGTAGGAGAATGGGATTCTTAGTGGTGAATTAAACCTAGAACACAGTTGAATACATTTTCCTTTGAAAGAATGTTTTAGAATTCGTTCATCTTAAATCATACCCTTGATATGAATCGTAAAAAATCCGAACCACATATTAGAATTGATAATCAAGATTGGAGTATAGAATTGTGATGACATGAGTATCCTTGAATTCATAGACATCATCAATTTATCCCCATTATGATCATTTGATTCGCATGAGGTATGTAACAGTCCGACTAAGTGTTTGTCGGGTAGTTGAACCGTGAACCAGACGTATGTAGGATGATTATCGGTTACAGTTTGTTAATGTTAGAGGCTCTTCTGTTAGTTATATATGTAATATCCGCAATTTTGATTTTCGGTAAATTTCTTTTTTTGGCAGGAGTCCGTTTTAACGGCTCGCGTGATTGTTTCGTCATTCTGGGAATGATTAATTCTGCATTTTTATCTTCCGATTTCATTTTGGTGTCATTTTGTTGAGTTCCGTGCTTCTTAGCGACTTTTTCACACTTGAGTTCGATTCTTGCGAATCTCGTTTGAAACTGTTGCTTCGTGTGTCCCGTAAGTTTGTTTAACTTTGTTAGAGGTATTGTAAGCTTCAGTTTGGTATATTTCGGTCGTTCGGTCCATTTTGTAATTTTTCAAAGTCTTGGGGAACTTCTTTCATATTCCTCACTCCGACCTTTTTGGAGTGTCGTTATGAGTTTTGGTGCAATCCTACTGCCTGTGCAGTAGGAATAGCGCATGTTATGGGCTAGATATAGCGCGTGCTACTTGAGATTGCTAGTGCATGCTGAGACACAGTTAGTGCACGCTAAATGGAGGTGCAGAAACAGTACAAAGGCTACTGGACTAGGTTGGAACGTTGATTGGCGCACGCTATGTAGTGGTATAGCGCGCGCTAAGGTGCAGCAGTAGTGCACGCTATGGTGAGGATGGCGCACGCTAACTAGTAGTTTGGGGCAGTCCAGGAGCTACTGGACTGGCTTTGGAAGTCTAGTTAGCGCACGCTAACACTTATGGTTAGCGCACGCTAACAGTGTGTTTGGACAGGAGATTTTGTTTGATGCATCGATAGCACATGGTAATCGTGATGATTAGCGCACGCTAAGCTGTCCAGTATATAAACTGGACAGCAGTCGTGAATTGTCATTTCCACTTCATTTCTTCTCCTCTTCACGGGTTTGAGACAAGGCGACTAAGGTTTGAACTTCTGGTCGACTTTGTTCCATGCAAGGTGTTTTAGAGAGTTCTAGGTGATTGTAACATCATCTAATCCATTGTTCTTCGTCGGATCGAGGTATTTTTTCCATTTTTCCCTAGAGTTGAGGTTTTGGAGTTTTGTTCTTTATCTAGATCCTAGTCCGATTTTGATGAACGGTTGGTGCTATATGATGTTATTAATCGTGTTTTATGGATTGTATATCCATATTTCGAGTTTGTTTAACTCGATTGACGATTTGAGTGTTCTTGGGAATTATTGAACATTTAATGTTCGATTAAATATTTCAATGAGTTTGTTTGATGTTTTTAGGTGATTTACATTATTATTGATCTGGATCCTCGTTGTGATAGTATTCTTGTTATTTCTTGCGGTAGTTGTAGGTTTCGGGGCACTTCGGTCGAGCCGTGTTCATCAGAGTATTTGCGTGCCAATTCCGAGGCAAGTACCTTGTTCATACATTTCTTGTTTTGTGTATATGATGATCGGTGATTGTCTAGTGCGTTTGTTTGGTTGTTTGAAATGAACTTTCAAAAGATTTGGTTTAGCCTCGTTAAAGGCTCTCTTTCAAAATGCGTGTATTTTGTGAATGGGGTGTTTTGTGAAGGATTAAGTGAATCCTATGGATATATATGATGTTGGTGTTGTGAATTGATAACATATATACATATATTATCTCATTTCGGTGCGTTGTGATTCGACAATTGTGTCGTGATGTATGTTTGTTGCCTTTGGGTAGATTATTGTGATATCCTTGGTGTATTTTGTTGTGTGTGAGATGAATGTGTGGTCATAGTCCAACCGTGATGTTCGGACGAGGTATACGGTGACACATGGCATGTGATCATGGTGGTCAGGACACAGCGAGTTATTGGTCCAACCGTGAGAGCCTAAGAAGACTTACGGTGATACGTGGCAAGCGATCACGGTATCAGGGATGTGATTACGGATGTGTTTTATTACTTGATATTGTGATGTGTACCGTAGAGTACTGATTTGTGAATGTGAAGTATTTATCATAGTCCATCCGTGATGTTCGGATGAGGTCTAAGGTGACACGCGGCATGTGATCATGGTGGTCAGGATACGGCGAGTGATCGGTCCAACTGTGAGAGCCTAAGAAGACTTACGGTGATACGTGACAAGCGATCATGGTATCATGGATATGATTGTGGATGTGTGTTGTCAGGGTCGAGTACCTCGGACGTCCAAGATTTCGTATCTTGGGTGGTTATGTTTTATTAATTTTATGTTCGTCGAGGACACGTGGTGTGGGTTGTGGACCCGTGAATTATTGTTGGTTTTATTTGAGAAAGTAAATCTTGGGATGTGACCCCTTTTGGTTTTCTTTGAAAAGAGAAGGATTCGATAATCCTAAATGGTTTTCCGCTAAAACTCCCGAGGGCATTTTAAAAACATTTTATAAATTGTTCTCTTGATTTTTGATCTTTCGAATTTGGAAAGTTTTACTCAAACTCTCTGCCTCATGAGGTACTTCTTTTTGTTATGTTTGAATCTTTTAGGATTCTTGCTTATTATTGTTCTTGGAATATGATTTCTATGACTCGTATTTGCACTTTGTACTTGCACTAGCAACATTGTGGAATTTTGCTAACCCCCGAGTAATCGAGGGGTGGATGTCTGTTTTGTGTCCAGGTTCATTCGGGTTTTGGGGAGCATAACATAGGGTTGGCACGAAGGATGATGAATGATGCTCGATACTAATCACATGAGGACCCGTACGATGTTGTATTGGTTTAGTTGTAGTTATTTCTGCTGTAGTATTTTCCCCGTTGTATGGGAGCGTGTTGTACTTTGAACCCCGCGTGGGTATGTATTGTTATTGAATTGTATGTATTAATGTAAAGACATAATCGGTCTACTGGGTCGTCATTTAGCCTTAAAGGCGTTATTTTGGTGTTTGATTTTAGTTACCAGCCTTGTAGATCCTTGAGGAAATGGTCTACGGAGTGTAATATCCCTGAGCGGATTGGGGGTGTTACATAAATGGTATCAGAGCAATAGGTTGTGGAAACCTATGCTGTGGAGTCGAGTGTGTATTGTTGAGTTGTTTTTAGTTGGGTCGTGCCTGATTGAGTCGTGTCAGGACGCGCTGTCTGAGTTTGTTGGTCGTGATTAGTATCGTGGGGCGATCATCATCTTCATGCGACCTGTGGATGTAAGCATCCCTTCTTTGTGTTGTGGTGTGACACGCGCCACTTGTATGATTATTTGTTAACTGATGAAATCTTTATGTAGATTTTGATTTCGTGATCTGTGTTTATTTGACTCTCATATTGTGTTTATATGAGGAGTGTGACTGTTGATTGTGTCTGCTGCTAATGATTTTCAAAATGATTTGCTCGTTTTGCAAATATTCTTGTGAAACCCTTATGCTTAACATGAAATGGTAATGTATATGTGTGTGATTTTGCTCACTCTGGGAGGGTCCGATGGGACCTCGGAGGAATCTGTGCTTTCGCTCCTGATTCACGAGCTTGTTTGGATAGCCAGTCGGGGAGGTTCTATAGAGGCCTCGGATTGGACCAGTGGTTTAGCCCCGGTCCTAGGCGAGTCATGTGAGTGATTTTTATATATGGCCAGTCCGGGAGGGTCCTTAGAGGCCTCGGATGGGACCAGTGGTTTAGCCCCGGTCCCAGGCAAGTTTTCACTGTGATTACTGACTGTTTGTTTTCTGGGGAAAGATATGTCTTGATTTTGAAATAATTTGATGCATGTACTATGAGATGTATAAAGCGAATGTCGATACGTGTGAGCAGAGGCTCAACGTCTACTTTGTAACGTGTGAGCTTATTGGCATTCTGGCCTAATGGATTTCTTTAAAAATCTAGAGTATCTTAGAGAATAAATTTCGAGACGTACTTTTAAAATAGATATTTTTTCCTCACGGTATTTTCAAGGTGCCTAATAGTACAACTGTATGTTTCAAAATTCTTCCACTTTGAGGACCAAAATATTTTGAGATATTCTTCATAATTTAGAAACGCGTTGCTTAGACCCGAAGGTTGAATATTTCTGAAAGTTTTTAACTAAAAAAAAAATGTCCTCATTTTTATCAAACATAACACGTTTTTTTAGTCTCGATAACGATGTTTATATTACTTTTTCGAAATATGATACTTAAGATCAATTGGTGTTTCCGAATTTTTCTCAAAAGGTGGTTTTCGTTTTTAAAACCTATCATTTCCCGGTTGCGGTTAGGGAATGTGTGTATGATGTTAGCATTGTCATTAGGGTGTTAATCCTCTGTGAGGGGTGTGATGTTGGTATTAAATGTTTGTCGCTTCGTGGTGATTGCGTGTTATCGTACCTATGCGAGCTGTTAGAGCTTGGATTTGTATGATTGTGTACATATATGATTGTTTGATAATGTTTTGTAATTGTGTGCTGGTTATCGTTCGGGCCATTGAAATCGCCGAACGGAGTTGTAGTTGCTGTGATTTTGTGTATGTGAGTTGCCCTGGGATGGTAATTATTGTATATGATTGTGTTACGATTTTCTCTTGTGTTGAGTGGTTACTTATTCAGTATGCCGAGGGGCAGGGGTCGTGGTCATGACGGCCAGACGCGTGATCAGGATTGTACTGCAGGTAATGGGGTTGGTATCGGTGTTGCCACTATTTTGCAGCAGGTAGCTGCACAGATGACTCAGTTGACCCAAGCAGTTCAACGTAATACAGATGTAACCCAGAACATTGGCGCAAATCAGTGGCTTCGAGAAGTGGTTCGTATGAGTACCCCTCGTTTCGTTGGTGCCGCAGATGCATTGGGCTGGGATGGTTGGATTTTCCAGTTGGGAAAGATATTCGAAGTAGTTGGTTATCCAGAAGAACGTAAGTTTCCTATTGCTTAGTATCTTCTTGACAAAGATGCTGCTAATTGGTGGGAGGCTGTTAAGCCTCGAGATCGTGTCGTCACGTGGGCAAAGTTCCAGAGATTCATGGGAGATGAGTTTTGTCCGGAACCGATCATAAATCATAGGATTAATGAATTCTTTTCGGAAAACCGCAAGATGTACCGCTATCTCAAGCTATTATTGATTATAGCAAACATCTCAGCTATGTGCAGGATCAGGTGAGGATATAAGAGGATAAGATTTGTCACTTTATCAGGAGAATGAAGCTGGAGATTCGTCAGTACATGGCGGGTTTCACTTGTACTTCATTAAGAAAGTATCAGAATAGGGCGTTAGCCTATGAGCTATATGTATCATCGACTGAACAAATGTCCGAATCGAATAAATTGAAAACTATTAGGAACTTCTCAAGAAGTCAGGAGAGTGGGCCCCCTGGGACTGGGACTTCGCGTCGTAATTCTAAGAAGGTTCCTTGATCGCATGAACATGGGGAGAGTATTACACCTGCACTGAGTAATGTGGGCAGCACGAAGACGTGTTATAACTGTAGTCTAGCGGGCCATACTGCGAAGAATTATCGTTCACTGTTAGTCAGCTATTTCGATTGCGGTCAATTGGGACACTGAGATGTGCATTGGGAAACGGTAGCCGAGAGGTTTGGGGATCGAGATTGCGTCTCTGCTCCGAAAGGACATGGAGATACCTAGTGTGGTTTTCGAGAATTTCGGTGTGGTCGGAGTTCTTCATGGTTACCCTCGGGGATCGTTGTGTGTTTAATTTCTACTTTTCAATTGTGCGTGTTTTTTGGTGATAGGTAAGTTTGTTTTGTGATTGCTCGGATAATTGACTTGATTGTGCTATCTGTTTGGTGATACTTGATACTTGACACTTGTTGGTTTTATTATGTCTCTGCTTGTGACATTGTGATGGTTGTTGTCGAGTGTGATTTCACGCCGTATGTTTCTTTGTGTTGCTTGCAGCGTTTTACCGATGGGTGTGAGTTATTCGGTTCTTGTGTATCTCGTTGAGATGTTCCTGGTGGGATTTTGCTCCCGCCTACTTTTTTTAAATTTCGGGACGAAACTTCTTTTAAGGAGGATAGTATGTAATATCCGCAATTTCGATTTTCCGTAAATTTCTTTTTTTGGCAGGAGTTCATTTTAACGGCTCGCTTGTGACCGTTTTGTCATTCTGAGAATGATTAATTCTGCATTTTTGTCATTCGAGTTCATTTTGGTGTCGTTTTGTTGAGTTCCGTGCTTCTTAGCGGCTTTTCCACACTGTAGTGTCGAGAATTATACTCTCCGACCGGCGATCGCCTCGGAGATCGGGCGACCTAGCCCGCTGCCCGTAGGCGACCAGCGGCCGACAGCGGCCTAGCCTTAACCCAGCAGTCAAGATAAATCGGCCGACCGAAGGTCCCAGGACAAGTCCCGGTGCCGAGCGATCGACATCAAAAACGATCATCTCTCGGTACTTGGCGATCGACTCCTGGCGACCGACCAGCGGACGATCATCTCTCGGCACTTGCCGACCGACCCTTGGTGACCGACCGATGCCTACCCTCAGCAACTGGCCGATGACGACCCTCAGTGACCAGTCAGAGACGACCGCCTCATGCCACTCGAAGCCGATAGTCATCTAATCGGCAAAGGCCGAGCCTCGGGACAGACACCACGTGCAGAGCCGAGACAAGATCCGCATATCACGGATCGTTGACCACAGCCTGTCAGCATCCGTCCACCAGCCGACAGGCCCGCCGAAAGGTGTCAGTAGGACCGCATGTGACAGTGACCCCGGACGCGTGCTGGCTCCTCATTGGACCGCACAACTGGCTGCCAGCATCTACCTTGGACTTTAGGCCGACAACCCGTGTGATCGCCTCATTATAATATTGGACGGCAGACGATCTCCCCATTATTATAATGGTCGGAAGGCGATCGCCCACCAGAAGACAAGGATTCGCTGCCCCTATATATAGTAGCAGCCTGCACTTGGATAAGGGGCTAGCATTATCGCGATTTCAGCACACAGTACAGAATCAACATCACAACACTTGACTATCTCCTACTCTTGTCAACAACTATCATTCGGTTCTTTCTTCTCTCGACCTCTCTCATTCAGCAGACGATCGGCAGGGACGAAGAGCACCGAGCTTCGCTCAAGAGCTGGATTAACAGAGTCTTTTTACACTCATTGTATTTAGATTTCTCACATTAATACTTGTATCCACGAATATTTGTATTAATAACATCTCGCGGGAGCATTCAAGCCCGGGCCTAACAAACCCGGCAAATCTTGTGTTTATTCATATTCTCTCGGAAGTGCTCCCGCAAATTTTTGTTTGTTGTCCGTTCATTCCAGCAGTATTTAATCTTCGGATAAATATTTTGGGCAACAACAATTGGCGCTAGAAGGAGGGGATCTAACCCTCAAATTTTTATTCCTACCGTCTCGAAGAACACTCACTGTTCTCGGGGCATATACTTGAAGTGACACTCACTGCGCTTCAAAGAAATCTTTCAGAAATCATGTCTTCCGCCTCCGCGTCGAAGAAATCCGGCGCCGACCCGCGGATGCCTCGTTCCGTCTCAGTCCGAGCCACAGCCGATGGCGGAAGGTAGCCGCCGCGGTCAGAGACGCTCGATCCCGCCCCTGAGGTCCGGCCCAAGCCTCTCGCTCGATCAGCTCCGAACCAAGGAACAGATCGATGAGGCCATGGACATCCTACAGGAGCGACGGAGTGCTCTCGACGCGCCTCCCGCTATCACCCCCTCGGCCGTCCGCCGGAAGTCCAAGCGGAAGCTCAAGGCGTTACTGGCCGAGCGATCGCCAGGAGGCTCTCATCCGCAAGGAGAGGCGCTCGCCAGCCGGGGCACCTCTGTCTTCGATCGCCTGGGAAGTGACCCGTCTTGGCGACCGGGGCAGTCCGGCCCCAGCTACGAGACGACGGAGTTTGAGTCCGTCACCAGGAGCTCGGCCTACCCGACTCCCAGAAGGCAGCCCAGCCGTCTGGCTCCCCCTCGCCAAATAGCCGAGGTCGGCAGCAGCGGAGTCCGGAGATCGGTACACGATCACCTCAGCTCCCGTTCCCAAAGCCGATCCGGAAGCGACCGAGCCACGGCGATGGCCGCGATGCAATGCCAGCTCGATGACATGAAGGCGCTCCTGGAATCCAGGGCAGGCGCCAAGAAGACGATCGCCGAGCCAAGCGAGCCGCTCGTGGTCAACCTCGAGCTCGCGCCCGTGCAGCACAAGATCGCTCCCCCGCAGACACCTTTGTACGAGGGGAGATCGGACCCCGAAATACAGCTGAGCAAGTTCAACATCTACATGACCGGGTGTGGATCATCTGACGCGACCAGGTGCCGAATGTTCCCTATGACGTTGGACGACCTTGCCTACCGGTGGTACACCTCATTGCCACCTCGGTCCATTGGCTCCTTTAACGAGCTGGCGAACGTCTTCACAGCGTACTTCGCCACCAGGGTCGCTCGGCCGGAAGGCCCCCTTCGCATGATGCAAATCAAGCAGGGAGAAGAAGAGTCCGACTCGGACTACATCGACCGAGTAGACGTGATCATCCTCAACGGCGAGCCCATAAGCGATGAGATTGCCCTCCACACGGTCCTAGCAGGATTCCATGGTCTTTCGCCTATGTTCAGGCATCTTACGAAGAGCCAACCCACGACCTACGCGACCTTCCGAGCAAGAGCCGCCGACTTTCTAGCCAGGCAAAGGTTTCTCCTCAGCCTATGAGCAGTGCGATCGGCGCCAGAACGACGATCTCCCGCCCGTTCGCCGATATCAACCTATGAATAACGCGATCGGCAGTCGAGCGACGATCATAGTCTTCCGGCCCGATCGCCATCATCAAGCTACATCAACAACCCGGAGGACACGATCGCCATCGACAGTTCACCATTTAACATGATGGACTAAGGCATCAGATCGCCTCCACCGCACATCATAAAGCCATGGTCCTGGTAGTCGATGGAACCGGCTGCTTCGGCCATGCAAGGTCCTTTCGGTCCAAGATCGCCCGCCCTTCGTTTAAATACAAGGCCGGCGTAGTCTGAGGGCCCTCCAAAATTAATCAGTGGACACGATCGCCCGCCCTCAAAGGTTCACCATCTAACTTGATGTACCCGGACAATGCGACACGTGCCACAACCCCCGTCTCAACGTACACCGTCGAGGTTCGCCATCTACATGGCGGGCCGAGGTGGAAGTAGAGCTAACAAGCCGCGGGCGTGGAGTTGAATCATCCGACGCTGCCCCGCGCAGGGACTCCTCTAGACCGAGACCGCACGCCCTTCGTTTAAATACGAGGCGAGGCGCAGCCTAACAGAGGACCCTCACAATAAAATGAGTCACGAGACACTCAATGTCTTCGCGCACCAAGACACGGTCATGGAGTCGGTCCATCGAACTCCGCGACTGTGCACGGTTCCTCAGCGACGAAACAATCAAGTTTCTACGAGGGATCGGCCAATGTTGTTTTTTGTAGGTATAAGACCGAAAGATAGCTAGCCAATCGACCATGATAGCCCAAGTCCGAATCCAAAGTCAGCTCAACAGGTTGCCCGTCCTCATCTTACACGATCGCCAGCAAGAACCACCTCGTCCCATGTCTTCAACATCGGAGCAAGCTGGGGGGCGATTGTTGTGTCGAGAATTATACTCTCCGACCGGCGATCGCCTCGGAGATCGGGCGACCTAGCCCGCTGGCTGAGGCGAAGCGCCGACCAGCGACCAGGCGGCCTAGCCTTAGCCCAGCAGTCAAGATAAATCTGCCGACCGAAGATCCCAGGACAAGTCCCGGTGCCGAGCGATCGACATCAAAGACGATCATCTCTCGGTACTTGGCGATCGACTCCTGGCGACCAACCAGCGGACGATCATCTCTCGGCACTTGCCGACCGACCCTTGGTGACCGACCGATGCCGACCCTCAGCGACTGGCCGATGACAACCCTCAATGACCAGTCAGAGATGACCGCCTCATGCCACTCGAAGCCGATAGTCATCCAGTCGGCAAAGGCCGAGCCTCGGGACAGACACCACGTGCAGAGCCGAGACAAGATCCGCATATCACGGATCATTGACCACAGCCTGGCAGCATCCGTCCACCAGCCGACATGCCCGCCGAAAGGTGTCAGTAGGACCGCATGTGACAGTGACCCCGGACGCGTGCTGGCCCCTCATTGGACCGCACAGCTAGCTGCCAGCATCTACCTTGGACTTTAGGCCGACAACCCGTGTGATCGCCCCATTATAATATTGGCTGGAAGACGATCGCCCCATTATTATAATGGCCGGAAGGCGATCGCCCGCCAGAAGACAAGGCTCCGCTGCCCCTATATATAGCAGGCAGCCTGCACTTGGATAAGGGGCTAGCATTATCGCGATTTCAGCACACAATACAGAATCAACATCACAGCACTTGGCTATCTCCTACTCTTGGCAACAGCTATCATTCGGTTCTTTCTTCTCTCGGCCTCTCTCATTCAGCAGACGATCGGCAGGGACGAAGAGCACCGAGCTTCACTCAAGAGCTGGATTAACAGAGTCTTTTTACACTCATTGTATTTAGATTTCTCACATTAATACTTGTATCCATGAATATTTGTATTAATAACATCTCGCGAGAGCATTCAAGCCCGGGCCTAACAAACCCGGCAAATCTTCTGTTTATTCATATTCTCTCGGAAGTGCTCCCGCAAATTGTTGTTTGTTGTCCGTTCATTCGAGCAGTATTTAATCTTCGGATAAATATTTTGGGCAACAACACACACTTGAGTTCGATTCTTGCGAATCTCGTTCGAAACTGTCACTTCGTGTATCCCATAAGTTTGTTTAACTTTGTTAGATGTGTTGTGAGCTTCGGTTTGGTTATTCATTGTCGTATCGTGATATTTCAGTCGTTCGGGTCATTTCGTAATTTCCCAAAGTCTTGGGGAACTTCTTTTGTATTCCTCACTCCGACCTTTTGGAGTGTCGTTATGAGTTTTGGTGCGATCCTACTGCCTGTGCAGTAGGAATAGCGCACATTATGGGCTAGATATAGCGCGTGCTACTTGAGATTGCTAGCGCGCGCTGAGACACAGTTAGCGCATGCTAACTGGAGGTGCACAAACAGTCCTGAGGCTACTGGACTGGGTTGGAACGTTGATTGGCGCACGCTATTAGTGGTATAGCGCGCGCTAAGGTGCATCAGTAGCGCACGCTAGAGTGAGGATAGCGCACGCTAACTGGTAGTTTGGGGCAGTCCAGGAGCTACTGGACTGGGTCTGGAGGTCTCGTCAGCGCACGCTAACACTTGTGGTTAGCGCACTCTAATAGTGTGTTTGGACAGGAGGTTTTGTTTGATGCGTCGATAGCGCACGCTAATCATGATGATTAGCGCACGTTAAGCTGTCCAGTATATAAACTGGGCAGCAGTCGTGAATTGTCATTTCCACTTCATTTCTTCTCCTATCTACGGGTTTGAGATGAGGACGACTAGGGTTTGAACTTCTGGTCGATTTTTGTTCCATCCAAGATGTTTGGAGAGTTCTAGGTGATTGTAACATCATCTAATCCGTTGTTCTTCGTCGGATCGAGGTATTTTTCCCGTTTTTTCGTAGAGTTGACTTTTTGGAGTTTTGTTCTGGATCTCGATCCTAGTCCGATTTTGATGAATCGTTTGGTGCTATATGATGTTATTAATCGTGTTCTATGGGTTGTATATCCATATTTCGAGTTTGTTTAACTCGATTGACGATTTGAGTGTTCTTGGGAATTATTGAACATTTAATGTTCGATTAAATGTTTCAATGAGTTTCTTTTGATGTTTTGTGGTGATTTCCGTTATTATTGGTCTGTATCCTCATTTTAATAGTGTTCTCATTGTTTCTTGCGGTAGTTGTAGGTTTCGGGGCACTTCGGTCGAGCCGTGTTCATCGGAATATTTGCGTGCCGAATCCGAGGCAAGTACTTTGTTCATACATTTCTTGTTTTGTGGATATGATGATCGGTGATAGTCTAGTGCGTTTGTTTGGTTGTTTGAAATGAACTTTCAAAAGATTCGGTTTAGCCTCATTAAAGGCTCTCTTTCAAAACGCGTGTGTATTTTGTGAATGGTGTGTTTTGTGAATGATTAAGTGAATCCTATAGATATGTATGATGTTGGTGTTGTGAATTGATTAAATATATATATATATTATCTAATTTCAGTGCGTTGTGATTCGACAATTGTGCGTGCTATGTGTTTGTTGCCTTTGGGTGGATTATTGTGATATCCTTGGTGTATTATGTTGTGTGTGAGATGAATGTGTGGTCGTAGTCCAACTGTGATGTTCGGATAAGGTCTACGGTGATACATAGCATGTGATCATGGTGGTCAGGACACGGCAAGTGATCGGTCCAACCGTGAGAGCCTAAGAAGACTTACGGTGATACGTGGAAAGTGATCACGGTATCAGGGATATGATTACGGATGTGTTTTATTGCTTGATATCCTGATGTGTACCGTAGAGTACTGATTTGTGAATGTCAAGTATTTATCATAGTCCAGCCGTGATGTTCGGACGAGGTATACAGCGACACATGGCATGTGATCATGGTGGTCAAGACCCGGCGAGTGATCGGTCCAACCGTGAGAGCCTAACAAGACTTACGGTGATACGTGGCAAGCGATCATGGTATCATGAATATGATTGTGGATGTGTGTTGCAAGGGTCGAGTGCCTCGAACGTGTTACCAAGTTTTCGTATCTTGGGTGGTAATGTTTTATTGATTTTATGTCCGTCGAGGACACATGGTGTGGGTTGTGGACCCGTGAATTATTGTTGGTTTTATTTGAGAAAGTAAATATTGGGATGTGACCCCTTTTGGTTTTCTTTGAAAAAAGAAGGATTCGATAATCCTAAATGGTTTTCCGCTAAAACTCCCGAGGGCATTTTAAAAATATTTTATAAATTATTCTCTTGATTTGTGATCTTCCCAATTTGGAAAGTTTTACTCAAACTCTCTGCCTCGGGAAGTATTTCTTTTTGTTATGTTTAAATATTTGAGGATTCCTGATTATTATTGTTATTGGAATATGATTTGTATGACTCGTATTTGCACTTTGTACTTGCACTAGCAAAATAGTGGAATGTGGATGTCTGTTTTGCGTCCAGGTTCATTTGGGTTGTGGGGAGCATAACACAGGGTTGGCACGAAGGATGATGAATGATGCTCGATACTAATCACATGAGGACCCGTACGATGTTGTATTGGTTTAGTTGTAGTTATTTCCGCTGTAGTATTTTTCCTGTTGTACGAGAGCGTGTTGTACTTTGACCCCGCCGTGGGTATGTATTGTTATTGAATTGTATGTATTAATGTAAAGACATAATCGGTCTACTGGGTCGTCATTAGACTTAAAGGCGTTATTTTGATGTTTGATTTTACTTACCAGCCTGGTAGATCCTTGAGGAAAGGGTCTACGGCGTGTAATATCCCTGAATGGATTGGGGGTGTTACAATATATACGCCATTTGAACTCTTCATTATTTATTTTTGTATAAGGTTTGAATTTTGCAAGTGGTTAGACAAAGGGACGACCTTTGAGTGTAGTGACGTTCGTCGAAGTATCTAATCCTTGTCATCCTTCTAAGGCTGGTACTGTTTTACCATGTTAATGTCAGTTATGTTGTCGAGCATATGTTTTGTAGTTGTTTGTCCACCAAGTGTTGGTCTGACGGGATCATCTTGGGAATTTATATTGTGTGCGCTGGATCGTTGGATGGGTTTTCCACCAATTGTTAGTCCGACAGGATCATCATGGAAATATATGATGTGTGTGCTGGATCGTTGGATTACCATGTGTAAGTTGAGGTTGTAATGTTGTGTCATCTATTGTTAGTCATCTCGTGGAGAGGATTGTTGTTGTTATTCTTCATGAATTGTCGAATAATCTTTTGTTGTATAATTATCGTACTTGTACTAGCATCGTTGTGCTAACCCCTTCGGGGTGGAGATGTGTTTTATGTTCAGGATCCAGGAGAGCCGGAAAACAACCACAAGAGCAGTATGATGACGAGGGTACAAAGTGATGTTAACGGTCTGGAAAGTCCTTTCAGTCGTATCGTGATTGAATAAGTACTCGAGTACATTGTTCTTTTTGTGTTGTTTTGACTAGTCATGTATTGATAAATTTCTATTCGGTGTTTGTCTTTCACTGTCGAAAACCCCAGTTTGTAATAATAATTCCGCTTGTAGTATTTTATAAATGTTGTTTAATTTCTTAGCCCAGTAAATCCTTATATAAAGGACTTACGGCGCTCTGATAATCCTGAATATATCGGGTGTTACATAATATCGTGTCGGAGCTAAGTATGTATATCTTGGCACTCGGGTTAATTTAGGGTCCAGATGTGTCTTTTGGTTAAACAGCTGCGAATAACATCACTGTACCGCCTATGTCGTCATGCGAGCTGTGGTTATAAGTTTCCTAAAACTTTATTATTGTATTTTAATGTTATGCCTTTTACGATAATTAAACTTTAGAACGATGTTGTTCCTCGTGTGTTGAGTATGTATGCTTACAGTACGTTGAGAAGAGGTCATGGCCATGGTTGCGGCCGTGGACGTGGAAATGCTGGAAGGGAAGTTTCGCCCTATGTCCCTGATTCTCTATCAAATCAGGCGGATCTCAGTTCTATCTCGCAACAGGAATCTGTCAACAATAATCGAGAGCAAACTGTAGAGGCAAATGATAACCCTGATGTTGCTGATGTGCTTCGTCAAGTGGTCAACCAGATTACCCAATTCGCTCTTGTGGTGGACAGAATGCAAGTGGCGATAGGTCTACAACCAGGGAAAGAACATCCAGGTATTCCAAACCTAGGGTATCGAGGAGACAGGTGGCTTCAAGAGGTGGCAAATATGCATCCACCAAATTTTGATGATTTTTCTGAAACACCGACATAGGATCACTGTCTAAGAGAATTGGAGAAATTATTTGCGGGAATCAACTGCCCGGATGAACGTAAAGTCCCCATCGCCCAATATTTCCTGACTGGAGAAGCATCCGAGTGGTGGGAGACCATCCGACCTATTGACCATGATGCCGATTGGACAGAATTCAAGCTAATGATGGAAGCTCAATATTGCCCTCGTCCGATCAGGGAAGCTAAAATTTTAGAATTCTTCTCTGCGCAACCTTCGGACTTACCAGTGGCTCAAGTGATTAAGAACTTTAATCAACAATTGGCATTTGTTCGGAACCTTGTCAGAACTGATGTAGAAATGATGTTTTATTTTGACATGAGGATGAAACCAGAGATACAGTGATACATGTTGGGATTCAAATGCACCACTCTTTGTCAGTATCATGATAAATCTCTGGCATATGAGATGAAGGAAGTAGTCGTGGAGAAGTTTTCCGAGTCCAAGAAGCAGAAAGTCTCTGGTGGTCTTTCAGATCACAAGACTAGCGATCCCCGTAAAGCCAAGGCATATTTTCACTTATTCAGGAGGCCCCCGCATCCATACAGGGGAGGAAGGAGTTCCACATCAGCACTGTTATTTGTAGATGCAGCGAAGAACTGATTTAATTGTGGTCGACTACGGCATCTTTGGCGTGACAGCTCATTTCCTTTTGTAAAGAGTTACGAATGTGGACAAGAAGGACATCGTGCAATGTACTGCAAAGATATTACTAGGTCTTTTGGAGCTCATACTTCACAACCGGTCCAGAAAGAGGCGAGTGTCAATCAAACTCAGTAGAGTGTTCCGCCACATCAAAATTTTGGCTGAGGAAGAGATAGAGGACAGTATGACCGGAAGGAAACATCGAGTGCTGGGTCCGTTCGCGCCTTTATTAAATGAGGAGGATAGACGATCAGAATACGGCGGTCTCATCGGGTACGATTCAGAACCTTTCGCGACCAGTTAGTGTTTTGTTCGATACTGGAGCTGCCTTGGAATGGTGCTCAAGCTTACGGTGTTGAGTTCTACCGACTGTTTTGCCATTTCTCTCCGTATAAGGTATGTTGAAGCTACTCTAACCTTGAATTCATGTTCTTAAGAATGTTATGAGCATGCTACTGAGATTATTAGATTTCATTGATGATGTAATAAACCGAACACCATGTTTCAGGAGGATTTGGATGATTATACTTCAGTTTTTCCATTGTTGAGAATATTTCAAGTTGAGCCTTGCTATGTTGAACATTAAAGTGGAGTTTTCTGAGATTGTAACATACCTTTGATGATGATTTCGAAATGTTCTTATATCAAATGACTTATTAATATTTTCACCTATGATAGAGGAATTCAAGAGAATGAATATTGAGGGTTTTCATCAAGAATAGGTTCATTTCTTGTAAGGGTCGATTTTGATTGGATAACTTTATTCATATTAATGGTTAGAATGAAGTGATTATGTTGGTGACAAACGTATCGAACGTAGAAATTTGGTAGGAATAACTACTTCGTAGGAGAACGGGATTCTTAGTGGTGAATTAAACCTAAAACACAGTTGAATACGTTTTCCTTTGAAAGGATGTTTTAGAATTCGTTCATATTGAATCATACCCTTGATATGAATCGTTGAAAATCCGAACCATATATTATAATTGATAATCAAGACTGGAGTATCATCGAATTCATAGACGTCGGCAATTTATCCCCATTATGATCATTTGATTCGCATGAGGTATGTCAATAGTCCGACTAAGTGCTCGTCGGGTAGTATCGTGAATCGGCCGTGCGTAGGATGATTATCTCAGTCATAGTTTAGGAATGTTAGATGCTCGTGTATTAGTTATGTATATACAAGTTGAACTCTTTGTTATGTATTTTTGTATAAGGTTCGAAACTTGCAAGTGGTTGGACGAAGGAACGACCTTCGAGTGTATTGACGTTCGTCGAAGTATCTAATCCTTATCGTCTTTCTAATACAAGTACTTTAATTATGTTTTCCGTGTTAATATCAGTTATGTTGTCGAGCATATGTGTTGTAGTTGTTTGTCCACCAAGTGTTGGTCTGACGGGATCATCTTGAGAATCTATGTTGTGTGCCCTAGATCGTTGGACGGGTTTTCCACAAAATGTTGGTCCGACGGGATCATCTTGGGAATCTATGCTGTATATGCTAGATCGTCGGATTACCATGTATAGGTTGAGGTTGTAATGTAGTGTAATGAAGTGTTAGTCTTCTCGTGGAGAGGCTTGTTGTTGATGTTACAGTTATTCTTCATGAATTGTCGAATAATCTTTTGTTATATAATTATCGTACTTGTACTAGCATCGTTGTGCTAACTCCTTCGGGGGTGGACATGTGTTTTATGTGCAAGATCCAGGAGAGTTGGAAAACAACCACAAGAGAAGTATGATGACGAGGGTGCAAAGTGATGTTAACGTTCTGGAAAATCCTTTAAGTTGTGTCGTGATTGAATAAGTTCCCGAGTACATTGTTCTTTTTTGTGTTGTTTTGATTAGTCGTGTATTGATAAATTTCATTTCGGTTTTTGTCTTTCACTGTCGAAAAACCCAGTTTGTAATAATAATTCCGCTTATAGTATTTTATAAATGTTTTTTAAATAATTAGCCTAGTAAATACTTATATGAAGGATTTACGGCGCTGTAATAATCCTGAATAGACCAGGGTGTTACAATTCTCACCCTTCTCACCACTCTCTTTAAAGAGAATACAAGAAAGGAATTTACTTGAATCAAATAATACAAAAGAGTATTACTGGGGTGAATTTGTAACAAAGACACCAAGACTATAGAATAAGGAAGGCTTTTCCCCTTCATTCTCAACCGATATGGAATAAAAATACATTCTTATAGCATAAGCAAAGCTTCTCTATCACCTTTATTCTCAATCGATGTAGTCAAGGCTTATTCCCTCCATTCTCAACCAATGTGGGATGAACATACATCCTTCAAAACACAACTACATTCCGAGAGTCATAACTCTTACTAACAAAATCCACAATCTCCACCGTTCATATGGTACTAAACTACATGACGAATAACATATCCCAAATTAAGAACAATCCAACGGTAAAATTTTCGAAAATATACAAAATATCGAGATTTCCCAATACGAATCCGAAGAACAAGAACCCTCTCCTTTTGATTATAACGCTCATATTATAATTCAAAATCCAATCTCCCTCGTTCAAAATTAATTTTACGATGTTAACTACATACCGTCAAAGTTTCAAATTAATACGACGGCCGGATTTCTGTAAATTACATCTGTAATATTGATGCACGGTAAATGTCTTCACTCACGAATTATAGTACAATTCTTCAAGAATCCAAATTAAAACCGAACGAAATTCTCTAGATGTCGATGGTATGATACCATGTAGTACAAAACAAACTACAGGATAAATAATACCACACGAATGCTTCCAGACAATGCGATCGTATCGAATCGGATACAGGTTGTGTCCATTGACAGAACTAAATTTCTACAGATAGTTTCCACTAATGCGACCATAACTTTCTCGTTCGAACTCGGATTGACTCACCGTTTGGACCATTAGAAACCTAGCTCGATGCTATTTCAAACTGTTATGTTTCCGAATTTTTGAAGTTTCCAAGAATTAGTGGTATTTTTCCAAAGTCGAACCTTATGCGCAACAATTTCCAAAAAAAATATTCAATCTTATTTTCACTAACACTTTCGATACTATTTTCGTATTTTAATCGATCCGAGAGCATATTTGCATCTCCAATATATCTATGACAACTCAAGAATCCCTTACTTAGTCCGGATAATTTCTCTATCCTTCGTCGAATAATCGGAGAATATAACATTATACATCGCCGCATTCTACCAACGATTATTCTATGAGATTAGAAAATATCATCCGACATCTTCAATTCCATTCACATAAAATCACGAAAACAAATTCACCATAACAATATTCAAATAAAATCATCGGGGAAAAAGTACTTCTTAAAAGTTCAGGATACTACATACTACTACCCTTAAAATAAGTTTCATCCTCGAAACTTGCAATCCTGTCATAAGCAATAGCTCAACCAAAATATCCAAAAATCATCATGACAATGATCAATCATCACCACAAGCGAATAACCAAAATAATATACTTACAAATACGTGAAGTCGATGGTCTCTCGTGATACTAGCATACAACCTCACTTTCAAGGTCTTAATACCCTTGCAAACACAATTTGCACAAGTCTTGACAAAAAAATATCAAAAATGCCAATACGTAATTATGGCAATTTAAAATATCTCAAAAATTTTGGTAACTCCAAAAAAAAAAATTAACTCAAAAGTCAAGAGATCACTTTTTACAAACATTTCGCGACTACCGCATCAATAGAGCCACATAACACGTGTAACACCCCCAGATTTAACCGGAAATATTCCAGCGCCGTGGGCCCCGAGATGGAACCCACAAGGCTAAAAGAAATTTTCGCAAACATTTACAAATGCCCAAGAGGCCAACGACGGTACTATCTTTAAAAATTCACAAAGACTTATAAAATCCATTTATCAAAAACCGTCGTAAAAACTCATTTGAAATCGCGAGGCCAAACAGCTGACACTCAAAAGTTTAGAAAACGACTTCCAAAGCAACCTCAGTTACCAGATACCAAAAGGTCATTTCAAAATACTCACGCAGCGGAAAAAGACCAACCATAAGGATACTCTAGCAGCGGAATACGAGAACCAATCAAAAAACTCAATGCACACAACATGGCCTAGCCAGTATCCTCCGGGAAGCTCATCTCTTCACGACCGCTACAAGCTCGATACTCCAAGAACCTAAAAAGAAATCCCACGACGGGATCAGCCATAATATCCAACAATGATAACCGTCACATCACATTAAGAATACATACCAATGAGAATAAGAATACGACCAATGTAATCTTACCGCCATGACTTTACTTACTCAAGTAATTCTCATCAGAATAACCATTAAACTCGAACATAATATTTGTATTGTACCTCAAACAATACTCAAGATCCTCAAACTATCATAACCAACTCACGATACGGAAATCTACCATTTCTGACCAATACGATCCATCGAATAAAATCATCAAATCCCAAGACGATAACCAATTGTCCACCAAAGACAAGACCAAGGAAAATATGGAACATACCTCGAGATATGATGTGCCACGATAATCATATCGGTCTAATCCGATATCGAACAATGCATGCGGACAAGGTCCTAACACAAGACCTACAAATGCATACTCATATGACAACGTCAATATGCTCAAAAACAATAACAACTATGTATACTCAATGGAAATCCCATGATCCAGCGCCCTCAGCATAGATCCCAAGATGATCCTACAAGATCAACACGAGGTGGATAACCAACAATATACATATGCACAACAATAACACAATACTGGGTAATCCAACGATCCAGCGCCCTCAGCATAGATCCCAAGATGATCCCGTCGGACCTACACGAGGTGGAAAAACCCGTCCAATGATCCTGCGCCCTCAGCATAGATCCCAAGATGATCCCGTCGGACCAACACGAGGTGGACATCCGATCCAGCGCCCTCAGCATAGATCGCGCGATCCCATCGGATCAACACAACATAAACAACACAATATGCATACACATATGCAAAACAATATGTTCATCATCATGAACAACGCAACATGAACGACAATATGACAAATCAATTAAGACGACCTCATGTTCGACAACATGAATGATAATACGCATGATCAAATCACTAACTCTAATTGAATCGATATAAGATACTTGCCCCGAGTCCTTCGGGAGAAATCTCGATGTCCAATCATCACCGACGATTATCCTCAATGCTCGGCGATCCATACGAACAATGAACTATAGATACTCATATCCTCGTCTTTACCATAATGTAACCTTGATACTCGAACATACCAATAATCGAGATAAGCATATACATTATGATTTATCTCCCAGAATCGAAAGAACGATATGCGATCCGAATACCGAGTTCACAATAATAATCATCGCTATATGCATTATAAACGAAATGAAACTAAAACCATTCATTAAATATTATAACCGAGCAAGTAATAACTTGCCTCGATACCGGTACCACGAAGGCATTTGTCGAACACATTGCCTTTGTCTACGAGCTCCTCAGCCCCGATCAAAAGCAATACAATGGACATACTCGAACGCGACCGCAATATCCGGTTATAATCACCGATCAACAATCTCAACCTATCGAAGAAATCAAATAACACATATCCGATAACAATCAACAACTGACAAACAATCCAATCGAACTCAACGGTTCAACACAACCTCGAATAAACACAGTCAGAACCAACCAAGTCAAACCATCACGAATTCATAATCAAAACACAAAAAATACTGCACTGTCTGCCTACTTAGCGCACGTTAAACGCATAACGTAGCGTGCGCTAAGTTGTCCCGTTAGCGTGCGCTAGCCAGTAAGCTTAGCGTGCGCTAATGCTGTATAGTGGCATGCAATCCAAGCATCGACTAACATCTTGCAACTACGAATCCGAATGAAGGGAGATATGAATCTCCATATCTCTTGAAGATAAACGACACCATAACTATCACAAGGATCATATCATTGTCCATATATCAATAATAACACCAACAATCAAACCGACTCGATAACAAGGATCATATCATATTCAATCCGGAATTCAACCTCGTATCATGATTTAACTCCTCTAAATCGATCAATATAATTAACAAGATTCAGAAATCCATCTTAGATCGGGTTAAACGAATCAACATCCTTATAGTATGAAGAATCTTAACTAACATTCGAGACTCTTATCAAAATTCCATTGAATCCCATATAACATCATCATATGATTATCCAACATGCTCCTTACATGAAATCATCCAAGAAAACGAACTATCATCAAGAGGATACGAAAATTACGGATTGGATGGACCAAGAATAAGAACACTAGACTCCATTCCAAGAATCATGAATAACTTGAAGAACAAGGCTTGAATCCATGCTCTCCATCTTAATCTTGTTAAAGATCCTCATCTCTCAGTGTTTAGGAACTCCAAATGTTCTCCCAAGGTTGTCTCTATCGGGTGAAAGGAAAGAAATGGACGAAATGCTTCATGACACTGTTTGTCCCTTTATATAGAATACCTTACTAGCGTGCGCTAAACCCTTATGTTTAGCGTGCGCTAGCCTTAGCGTGCGCTAACTGACTTTGTTAGCATGCGCTATCGAAGCCCAGAGGCTACTGTCTTGCTTCATAAACTAGCTTACGTACGTAATGCCCAAGCATGAACGTACGTAAAACATCAGGTCTAGCATACGCAAGTCCTTACTCTTAGCGTGCGCTATCCGAAGTTGACTTACTACAGTGTTCACCTACCTCTCGCCCCCACATTCCGACGGCATCTTACAAGGATAAGATTCATTGTTGACTGATATATATTTAGCGAGCGCTAAGCCTAATCTGCAGCGTGCGCTAATACTTCAGACAACAACCGTTGACTTACGAGCGTGCGCCGAAAGTAGCGGGTCCATACGCAGATTCCTTCGATCGGACTACATTAGCGTACGCTAACCTATGAACGTAGCGTGCGCTAATCCTGCACGATAGCGTGCGCTATGCATGAATATCAGCGTGCGCTAATAAGGCTATACTTAGCCATTTTCAGCTATCCTTGTCCAACATCTCGACATATCAAATACGAACATACGGCATATCAAATATACATTACTCAACACATTATATCCTCAAATACAATTGTCGACCAAATACGACAATTATACCAATACTGACATCTCAGTCCTTCATTTATTTTATCCCTACTGTACAGATTTCATGCTGTACAATATAACTCGGATAAAATAATATCAAACAACAGTAGTAGAAATTCCGGATATTACAACACGCATGCCCAGATCACAAAACCCAAGCTCCGATACCATCTTATGTGACACCCCAGAAACATTCTACAAATATTACAGCACCGTGGGCCCCGCACCGGAACCACCAGGATGTAATATCCGGATAAATTGTTGAGTATTTTCGTCCATATTTGGACCCTGTATTATTCGAATTTGTGATATCAATAATCGAAGTATGATCTTTCCCGTATTCGTATTGGCATGCATGATCATGTCAACCTTGTAACTTTATACATGCAATTACGTCGTAACGTACGCTAACTAGTAAATGTAACGTACTTTACGAGTCACAGGTAACGTACGTTATGAGGAAGGCATAGCGTACGTAAGGCAGTCAATTATTGATCAAGATTGGTCGGCACATGGGCCACCTCGGGACGGAGACAGGATAAGATTCCCCGCATGGCCCGGATAGCTTTTTGAAAAAGCAGGTCAACGGGGATTAACGTACGCTAAATAATGTATATAGCGTACGCTAATTATAGTAGATGTAGCGTACGTAAGAGAGTACAGAAGGAGGCAGTAAGCTACCATTGAACGATAGCGTACGCTAAGGACAACGGGTAGCGTACGCTAAGTGAATAACGTACGTAAAGCACTAAGGCTAACGTACGTAAAGCTCAGGACATTATATATGGAACAACACCCCATTTCATTTCACTTTGTTTCCAGAGAGTCTCCATCCATCTAAAACACCTATAGATCACCTATACTTGATAATTGAAGATTGGATATCACATATACTTGATCATTGAGGATTGAAAGCATCTTGGATTGGTACTCAAGCTTGAGGTGTTGGATTTTCATCAAGTGTTCATCATTGTCTTCTACATTAAGGTATGTTGATACTTTCCAAACTCGAATCCTTGTTCTTAAGGAATGATATGAAGATGCTTCTGAGATCATTGGATTAATGAGTAACCCTTTAAGTTGAACACCATGTTTAAGGAAGTTGGAATGATTATACTTAGGTTCACCATTGTTAAGAGTATTATGGTTCGAACCTCGTTATGTTGAACATAGTAGGGGAAGTTTTCTGATATTGTAATCTGAATTAATTGGAGTTTTCGATATGATCAAGACTTGCTATTACTATCACTTTTGTTAGATGAACTTAGAAGGATAAACATTGAAGGTTTTATCATATCTTGTAAGGGTGGATTGATTGGCCGATCTTCATGATGAAAGTTTGAATGTAGTGGTGATATTGATAACAATCATGGATTTTTCCAAACAACATATGGAAATTTATAATCGAGTTTGGAATAGGGCGTTTTGATGACATGCTTATCCTTGAAATTCGAAGATATCAAACACCTTTGGATCATTCTTTTTCGTATGAGAAATATGTTTGTGGGTATAACGTATGTTAAGCATCATGCATTACGTACGTTATATCATCAGACGAGTCAGTCATGTGATCAGAGAAGAGAACTGCCAAACATGCTTATCGTACGTTAGGCTTCGGAGCTTACGTACGCTAACATACAAACTTAACGTACGCTACGTGGGTGTGTAACGTACGTTATGAAGAGTACAGTCAGGATTCGGTCGTTTTTCGATGTTTTTCCTTGTGTGATTAATTGTTTATTTGATGATAGGATATTAGGGACGAATCCCCTACGATAATCCGGTGTTGAGCCTTTCTGATCGTCGTTTTCATTGGAGTTCCGGATTTTTTCCAATCAACCGTACTTTCGGAGTATTCACGAGATATTACCAAGGAAAGTACCTTGATATACGAATTATAACTACGTGAAATCATTGTTGCCGAAGTGTGTGAATCATTTTACGAATATATATATATATATATATGTATATATATATATATGTTGGTGAATGTCGGGTGATTAATACCGATACTAGTCGACGTACTCAATTTGGATTAAAGTACGAACCATATTTATAGAGGTAATATGGTAAGGTTTATGTATTCGGTTGAGTTACGATATAAGGATATATGTGTAGTGTTGGTTGGTTTTGCTGAAGGCTTATTGTGATTGAGTCTTGATTGATAACGTGCGTGTTATTATTATTTGTGTGGTTGTGGACTGGCGGATAAATTGTGTGAATTGGTGTACTGATTTGATAATTGTTGCAACGATTGACTGTGTGCTTGATATTTGTGACAATGTGAATACTTGTTGTGAGAGACGTCATATCCGGGAGCCTCTGAGGGCGGGGCGTGTACTCCGGCCTGGTGTACGCTGCAATGAGCGGCTCCATATGGTTGGTGAACATCGGTGTAACCTAACGCGTGTGCAAGGGGCGGCTCTTGCGGGAGTGCACGCCGGCGCGGTGACATGTCCAATGGGCGGCCAACATAGTGGAGTGAACACCACACACACACAGGTGTGCAAGGGAGGCGCCTGGCAGGCTTATTGGTAACGGATATTCGAGTGACAGCTAAGACCCCGTTACCGAACGATGTTCGTGATTCAAAGTTCGTTCAACTCGTTTTAAATAGTAGTCTCGATATAGACTGAGATTCGTGTTTCCGATAGTTTGTTTCAACTTGTTTTAAACGTTGGTATCAAGGTTAATTAACCAAGGATATTTGACGAGATCTTCGAGGGTTAATTAATCAAGGGTCTTGAGCAGGATTTGTCGAAATGAGAGGCTGTGTCTTTGATTGTGCTGTGATGATATTCTTTGGAATTGGGTCGAGTACCCCGTGAAATGTTGAGATGATTGATCTCGTGATGATATTGTAATGATTCGCTTGCGACAATGTACTATAAATTGGGTTGAGGACCCCGAATAATGTTGAAATGGTTTTCTTGTAAGATTGTTTTCCACATGCTGGGTCAAGGACCCGAGAACTCTTGAAGTTATTTTCTAAAGTATCCCCATTCGATTTTCAAAACCCCAAGACAGCCCGAGTCAACAATAACGTTTTCAAACTATCTTATCAAAATGTCTTCCTTTTAAAAAGGGGTTTTCAAACTAAATCTTTTGACTCATTGGGTTCGTTTAAAGTTTCATTGGTGCTATGTTCCGTAAACCAATTTGACGGTATGAATATCTTTCCCTTGTGTAAGTGAATGCTCTTCTGTGCTGGTTGTGTGAATGTGTGGAGCATGTTAAGGCTTCACGACTGTTGAGTGTTCGTGTTGATATTTTTCGTATATCTTGTATATTATGTACTTGCACTAGCAAAATTCCAGTTTGCTAACCCCTGAGTTTTCGGGGGGTGGGTGTCTGTTATGCGCTCAGGTTTTGCAGCTCGGGAGCAGTCACGGGATTAGCTTGGAAGGCAATGGAGGACAATGATGCTAATCACACAAAAGTCGGAGTCTTTTCTTTTGTTTCATCTGAGTCGGTATTTTCTCTTTTGGTCGAGTATTCACCCTTTGTACGAGTGTAGTTTTTATTTATTAAATTGAGTTGTCATTCCTTTCCGTGTTCAAGTTCATTATTGTCGTTGGGTTGTGAATTATGTTGGTTTTTGAATTGTTTTATGACCTTGTCGATCTGTTTTGTAATTATTTTGACCCCGGGCGATCAATCATTGAGTAGTCTTTAGCCTGATAGATCTTTGTGTGAAAGGTCTACGGCATGTGACATTCCCGACCGAATTCTGGGGGTGTTGCACAGGCTAAAAATATTTTTCACAACCATTTCAAACACGCCAAAAAGATCAATGAGAGTAACATCTTTCAAACACTTGATTACTTTCCAAATCTTATTTTTCAAATACCATCATAAAATCTCATTTGAAAATACAAAGCCAAAATACCAAAACTCAACAGTTTCAAAACGTACGTTAAGTCACCGCTTACACGTACCGATAAAATAATTTAGGGAAAAAAGTTTTCCAAAAAAAATGTATTCAAGTTGGTAAAATACTAGAAAGTCGTTTTGAAATATACAAGCACGCAGCGAATATAGTAAAACACACGTCATAGCCAGTATCACTCTTAGGCATAGTCAGGCATAAGCATGGAATCTGAGTTATTAAAAAAAAAAAAAAAACATGAAACAAGTCATATTAATCTAAAAGACCTGGACCAATGGATCTGTTCAGAGAATATTCATGAACTCCGCGTTCATTGAATACAGGAAATACCAAATTTCGTCGTCATGCCAAAATCCAAGTAATCAAGAAAGCAGGCAAATGCTTTCCCGTTATAGCATACTAAATTAGGCACATGCAACAAGAAAGCAGGCAAATGCTTTCCCATTATGGCATACTAAATTAGGCACATGCAACACGAATCCAAAGTTTGAAAATCCACCTATCACATCACTGTGGATAATACAGTTGATGGTATTGAGATGTCACGTCATATCCACCATAACCTGTCACCCTATTATCATAATAACCAGTTTGTGCATGTGTCTCTGAAGAGTAAGGAACGGACGCAGGTGGATTTCCAGAAAAGACCGGAGGAATTCCCGACAACCCATACGGGTTCGCTGATGGGCCCCCATATGGGTTCGCCGATGGGCCCCCATACGGCTCGGCAGGCACAAGAGATCCTACAGTGCCATAGGCCACAACAGGTGCACTGAGGTATGGGGCTGCATGATCTGGCAACGAACCTGGCCTCTGTAAGGAAGATGGCCGCAATTGGGCGGCACCAACAGAGTTACGAGGATTTCTCCTTTTAAATGCTGATGGACCAGGGGCAGCTTTTATTCGCTTGCTTCCATTTTGCTTCGGTTTCGCCTTCTGGTGAGATTTGGCTACAGGGGCAGGAGCAGGTCTTTTTCTGTCGGCCTTCTCTTTTTCCAACCTCTCGATACGTCTCACCAGTTCGTCTTTTGAGTACTGAGATTCCAGATCATGATCCTCAATGAACTTGATCACAGACTTCAGTGCACTAATTTCTTTCATTGCAGCATCATTCTACAGAGGAATATAAAGTAGTGAGTCCTTCGCATTGCAGATATACTGCAGTCGAGCATAAAGAAATTCAAAATAAGTAAAATTATTTTAAGCCGACTATATTCTAACTTCAAAAGTTGATCTCATTCTACAGAAAATAACAGATTTGAAAGAGTTTTTTAGCATATTGTTCCTCTCTTGGTAAAATCATATATACTAGAAGTGCAAAGGTTAATCGATGCTAGTGACAAATAGATTAAAACAAGTACTCTCCATGTTCCTTATTATAAGTCCCATTCTAAGATATTGAAAAGGTACAAAATATAAATCCTCGTGTAGTTTTCTGCAATTTTCTAAGAGCATTTACAAAAATATCATTTTTGCTCCTAAACAACATTACCCCAATGCCATAACGGCTCCCGCAAAAAGCGGGGTAAGGGGGGATCTGATGCACGCAACCTTACCCCTGTCTTAACACATAGAGGCTGTTTCCGGATGATCCAAAATGAAAATTGCATCGAGAATTGCATGGAATGACTAGTACTTAATGAGAAAAAGAAGTGCAGCCAGTTTAGTGAGTCATTTTGTTTTATTCCATTATAATCCAGAACCAAAGAATAAGGAGTCTTTGGCTCCATTGGAAACAATGGAATTTTTTTAGCTCCTAAACAAAAAGAAGAAATATTACAGTTCAAATTCCAACACATACGTTTGCTCTTTCTCTCTCTCTCTCCATGAATACTCTCTATATATTTATATTTAGGGGCAAACAAGAAAACAAATCTTTTAAAGACACCTTTTTATATCTTTAACTAACTTATCTTGGTATAAAAGGGATTTATAATAAGGACAGGAGGAAGTATTCGTTAAAGAATTACATTGTCTTTGAATTAGACTAGTGTTAATGACACAAATTTGACAGTTTTGAAGGAGTTATTTGACTCGTGCAATTTTAGCATAATGTTTCTCTCTTAGTAGAATCACATGTACCAGAATTAGAAAGGTTAACTGATGCTAGTGACAAATAGTTTAAAACAAGTATTCGTTAAAGAATTACATGGTCTTCGAATTAGACTAGTGTTAATGACACTGATCGAAATAATAGTTTACCAAGGTTAGACCTACTGTTTTGCAACAATAACGCGAGAATTTCAATCCAAGATGCAGATGCCTAAAACATTAAAACACCTCAGTAATGCAGATGCCTAAAACATTAAAACACCTCAGTTAAAAGTGGACGCAGGACCTTCAATCGAAAATAGCATCAAAAAATAATATTCTGGGTTCTAAACTGGATAGTTTCATGTTAACGGCATATATTCGATCAGTATGCACAATATTTTCTCAATATATGTGCACTTGTTGGTATAATATAATATTTTCTCAATAAATGAGCACTTTTTACTAAGTTTCTCAAAAAAAAAACTATAAATTACAAAAACTTTAACATATGATATTTTACCACATTACTAAAATGAAATTTTCAGTCCTTCAATATATTAATGGTAATAGGGATACGGGATAATCCTTGCAAAGAAAATGAAGACGTATATGAAAATATTCACCAAGGACTGACGACCATTCTTCCCATTCTTTCGAACTGTCTGGGAGATTCTCTTTGAATCCATCACATACGCTTTCAATAAGGGCACCGGAGGGAACTCATCAGTAAGCTCAAACTCAAAAATGAATTTGAGAGCTAAAAGTTGTTTGCCCTTACTGATAAGCCTCAATATAACACCTGTTGCAAACCACAAACATTGCCGTTCACATCAGACTTCGACATACATGTGCATCAAAGTGTAATAGCAGAAGCAATTGATGCAGAATTTGAATAAATTATAGAAACAAACACAAAGGTGGATTTTCATAGTGCATAACAGCCAACAACCAGCTCAGATCTTCACCTTAAAAACATGAGATACCAATAATTTGGATATTATATTTGTGGAAACAGGAGTAACTATCTCCAACTATGATGATTGGCTAAGTTGTGGGTATAAAAAGGACGAACAGCATCTAAGCCTAGTGCCCTGGGACACGGGCCATGATAAAACAGATCTTTGCAAACACTTCATGAATAAGGGAATATATTGAAATTTACATCCAAAATGGCCTCCTACCAAATCTAAGAAAATGCAGGAAATGCTACAATTCCTATTTGCCTGTCTCAATTGGTTAGCAACAATTTCCCCACCAACTTTATACAATATTTATACGATCAACATAGTCCAATGTCATTCAAGTTCCCCCTCATAGATTAAAATTCCGTAACCATACAAAAAGCATAACGGCAATAACAATACACCTCATGTCAAAAACTGTTTTCCAAGTTCTGCTAACGAGTGTTTCCCTTATTTAACAGTATAAGGCTAGAAACAACTTGCTTTTCATCATCGTTTAATTCCCATAAAAAAGAGAAAAATGTAACTTCCGTGAGAAAGTCGTTTATTGTTACACTTTGGTGCCTTCTTCTCTTTTAGTAAATGCTTTCCGACATGAAATTCAATTCCGGCAAATATTCTGATTAAATTGATCTTCTTTGTACAGAATCTATTAATGAAATTTTGTTTCCAGTTCAGTTCTCGGATGCATAAACATACCACAAAGCATGCCTTGTTTTGTACGAATAAAAAGAGAAAATAAGAAACTATAATGTTACACCAGTTCAATTGGCTTATATGTTTCATTCGGCATGCATCGGGTAAGCACATTCTACACCAACAATGTTGTAATTTACAGTTCTTTAACTTGTTGGCCATTTTGACTAATAGACCCAACAAGTTGGCATTCTCCAGGCTTCCATAATTTGATTACATTACAGAAAAGCGGGAAAAAATCAGACGCACAAGTTTTCTGATATTAATTATTATCACGTTCCACCACAACCCAGTATCATTTACTAAACTTAAAAATGCAAACATATAAGATGCAATGACATCAATGAAGATATTATATAAAGTAAGACTAGAACAGCAAGCAAAGCCAATACCAAAAACAGATATAGTTCATACGCACCAGAAATTTTACTCTCAAGGCCTATAATTCGACACAAGTCAACAGCTTGTCGGTACCTAGCACTCGAAACAACACAATCAATCAGCTCATTCATGTCATAACCACCATCATCTAACAGCTTGTAAGTAGCCAAAAGCTGTAAATAACCCAGCCTCCCCAAACCCCCATCCTCCTTCCCCTCCTCATCCCCATCACCACCAGCACCACTATGTACAGAACCCATTTTCGCCTTCCACTCCACCGCCATGGCCTTTGCACGGTTCCTAACCTCTGGCCCAATCTCCACCCCAGTCCTCATTAATTCTTCCAACAACACCGTGCAAGCAGTTCTTAACCTAGACCAAGATCCCAGATTTTCGTCCCAAAATCCCTTCAACGCATCCAGAACCATAGATGCAGGGTCGGGCGAGTGCTTAAACGCGTCCGCCAGCTCAACCCTAATTGCAGTCCTTTCCTTGGGATGATCAATTATGTATCTACGCAAACCCAACGCGTCCATGTTTTCACACATAGAGTTCAGCTCGGGTCGGGCAGGAACCGGGTCCGACAAGAAATGGTCTTTTCGTTTTGTGGATTTAGGCCTGTAGGTTTGAGAAATTTCTAGGGTTTGAAGGGTCGGGAATTTCTGGAGGAGTTCGGTTTGGAGGGATGTAAAATAAGAATCGAGATCAGTCCATGTGAAATCGAATGAAGAAAGCAGAGAAGAACGCGATTGCAATTCTTCAAATGCTCTTTTCAAGTTTTCTTTCTTCGTCTCGACGAGGTTGATGGCATTCTCGATTGATTTTACAGTCGTCAAAGCCATATTCTTTGAATGATAGATAATAGATTTAATCGGATACGATGTATATGAATAGATAACAGTGAGCATCAACGCAATTTCTCGTAAGACACGCCTGGATACAAAATCAAATTAGAATTGAACAGCCGAAGAAAGGGTATGATTATGAAGAACGATGACGCTCCAGTCCATGTAATAGTGTGTTTGGCAAAAGAGATTAATTGCACTTGGGGTCATAGGGTTCGATTCAATACGATTTAGTCCCATTATATGTTTTTTATCCAAAAAAAAATGATTTGGTTGTTTTTTTGCAATTGGGGTCATAGGGTTCGATTCAATATGATTTAGTCCCATTATATGTTTTTTATCCAAAAAAATGATTTGTTTTTTTTTAAATAAATCATATATTTAGTGAATAATTAATGTATATTTTTAAATTTCAAAATTGTACTTATAAATAAAGGTATATGTCATTTATAATTAATACAAAATTTCATTGGTGTCTCTCCCCTCCCCTCATATTTCTCTTTTTCTCTCAAGTTCATAATAGGTTATCAGCACGAATGCTCTAAAAAAGGCAGAAATAAAAAAAGAATCACGCATTAAAATTATGCACTACCAGACTACACGAAATCGCATTTTCAGATTCGTTAACCATTGGACTGGGTTCAATTTTTACAACTTCCAAATGTAAGAATCGTGTATTCAACGGTGAATATTGGATTCTGAAAAGTATTGCTTGAAAAAACAAGGTCTAAACATAAGTAGTTTTTTTCACCCGCGAACGGTATTAATTCTATTTATTCCTTGTAAGACTTTGTTGCATGTGATGATTTCGAGAGACAAATAATATTCTCTATTTATTAGATTTTATGTTTATATGTGCATCATATATAAACAATATATATGACGATCTAGAACTCTATTATCAAATTATATTCAACATTGTTTCCTGAAAAAATATGATCTAACAACTCTTAATAATTTAAAAGATTATTAAGATAAACAATTTGTTGTAGTTTTTGAAGAAGCACAATATTATCTCGTCATACCCTAATTTTGTTAGTTGAATATGATGTGCCCATGAAGAACACTATGAAATCTAGAGATTTATGTAAATCCCTTATGAAAATGACAAATAAATATTATTCTTGAATAGTATTGTACGTGCTCCTGAAGAAGCAAATTTTTTTTGGTTTATAGCCTTGTTTACTTCTCGTACTATTTTATTTCCTTTCATATATTAATTATATTTCTTAAAATTCTTTCTAAAGTAGCACAATTATATTCTTAAAGAATATTACTTATTCTAAAATTAATAATTCTTACTTATACCTAACTTCTATGATAATACAATAATTCTGAAAATATTGATTTGTTACTTATAACTAATAATAACAGAAATTAAATCATTATGCTCTTGATGTAGCACATATTTTATTGTAAGAATGAGATATCGCATAATGTTATCCCTAAGGAAAAAATAACTTATATCTCAAAATAAAATGTGAATATGATCTGAAATATTCTCAATCGAGATTGTGTAAAATATGATATACTCCACAATTATAATTCGATTAAGTTCCATTAGGAGAAGGATTGAGTGGTTGAGTATTCCTATCATATTTACTGATAATTGTTCTTGAAAGTGAACAATATTAAATTATAAAATAATACACTTGGATTAAATGACTCAAATAATAATAATATGTAAAATTTGTCTTCTGGAATGGATAATATAAATAGAAAGTATCTCCTCTAGTAGATAAATTTTATAGAGTTAATCTATAGTGGATAATTACTTAAAAATTTCATCCCGTGAAGTGGATATGATTAATTATTAATGATAAATAATAGATAAGATACAAATAAGGTTATATGTCAAATATTTATTATATAGTTTAATATTTTATTATCTTTTACGATATATTGTTAGTATTTACTATTTATTAATATAAAATATATATTTCACACCAGATATATGATTTCGACTGATCTCTGCTACAGAATTAGTTATAAAGGGGTCAAATATTTTGAAGATATTTGCACCGTTAAAATTCTTGGCTTATCTTATTATTTATTCTTTATGAGATACGAATGTCAAGTTCTTGGAATTAAATAGTGGGCATAATTTATTATCACATCGTAGTGCAAACATGCACGATATCTTTAGAAACAAATGATACTTTTCAAGTTTAAAAAATTACTATTCACATATAAGTTTTGGTAACGGTTTTAAGAAAATAAATTGTGACAGTATGATTCAAAACCAGCGGTTCAAATTAATTACCGTTACAAATAGCGAACAAATTTAAACGGAAATAACGATGACCTTTTATTACAGTGACAAATAATTGGCTGAAACCGTGGTCATAGCCTGTGGCCATAGAGATATGGCCACGAAAATGCATTAACTATTGCCCAAAGAAATATATATTATGTTGTGTCGAGAATTATACGCCTCGACCGGCGATCGCCTCAGAGACCAGGCGACCTAGCCATAGCCGAGCAGCCAAGGCAGAACTGCCGACCAGAGACCGGGCAACCTAGCCATAGCCGAGCAGCCAAGGCAGATCGGCCGACCGAAGGTCCCAGGACAAGTCCCGGTCGGCAAAGGCCGAATCCCAGGACAAAACCCACGTGCAGTGCCCGGACAAGATCCGCATTTCACGGATCATTGACCACAGCCTGTCAGCATCTTTCCACCAAGCGAGCCAGTTGAAAAGGTATCGAGGACCGCCCGTGACAAAGAACTCCGACACGTCTTTGGCTCCTCATTGGACCGCCACGGTTGCCGGCAGCCTTGGACTTAGGCAAACAGCCCATGTGACTTAAAGACGATCGCCCCATTATTATATTGGACGAAAGGCGATCGCCCGCCAGGAAACAAGGCATCTCAGCCCCTATAAATAGAAGGTTGCCTGCACTTGTCCAAGGACGAATTTTTTCCTCTCTGAAGTCCATCTCTCCAAGCAATACTCGCAACTTGGCTTTCTCAACTCTTGGAAACAGCTATCTCTCGGTTCCTTCTTCTCTCTCAGCATCTCCTACACAGAAGACGATCGGCAGAGAGCAAGAACACCAAGGCTTCGCTCAAGAGTTAGATAAATAGGATCTTTTACACTCATTGTAGTTAGATTCTTACATTAGTACTTGTATCCACGAATATTAGTATTAATAACATCTCGCGAGAGCATTCAAGCCCGGGGCTAACAAACCCGGTAAATATAGTGTTATTCACACCCCCTCGGAAGTGCTCCCGCAACCTTGTTTGTTGTCCGTCCATTCCAACAGTATTTCATCTTTGGATAAATATTTCGGGCAACAACAATTGGCGCTAGAAGGAGGGCATCTAACCCTCAATTTTATTCCTACCGTCTCGAAGAACACTCACTGTTCTCCGGGGCATATACCTGAAGAAACACTCACTGTTCTTCAGAGAAAGCTTTCAGAATCATGACTAGTGCCTCCTCATCGAAAAAGCCGCCGACCGATCCGCCAGACGCCTCGTTCCGTCTCAGTCCGAGCCACAGCCTATGGCGGAGGGTAGCCGCCGCGGTCCGAGACGCTCGATCCCGCCCATAGGGGACGGCCCAAGTCTCTCGCTCGATCAGTTCCGAACCGCGGAACAGATCGAGAAGGCCATGGCCGTCCTACAGGAGCGACGGAGTGCTCTCAATGCGCCTCCCGCTATCACCCCCTCGGCCATCCGCCGGATGACCAAACGGAAGTACAAGGCATTGCTGACCAAGCGATCGCCAGGAGGCTCCCATTCGCAAGAGGAGGCGCTCGCCAGCCGGGGCACCTCTGTTTTCGATCGCCTGGGCAGCGACCCATCTTGGCGACTGGGGCAGTCCGGCCCCAGCCACGAGACGACGGAGCTCGAGTTCGTCACCAGAAGTTCGGCGTATCCGACTCCCAGAAGGCCGACCAGCCATCTGGCTCCCCCTCGACAGAGAGCCGAGGTCGGCAGCAGCGGAGTCAGGAGATCGGTACACGATCGCCTCGGCTCCCGCTCCAAAAGCCGATCTGCGAGCGACCATGCTACAGCAATGGCCGAAATACAACGCGAGCTCAACGACATGAAGGCGCTCATGAAATCCGGGGCAGGCGCCAAGAGCAAGATCATCGGGCGGAGCGAGCCGCTCGCGGTCCACATCGAGCTCGCCCCCGTGCAGCACAAGATCGCTCCTCCTCAAACACCTCTGTACGAGGGGAGATCAGACCCCAAAACACACCTGAGCAAGTTCAACATCTACATGACCGGGTGTGGGGCATCAGACGCGACCAGGTGCCGAATGTTCCCTCTGACGCTGGACCACCTTGCCCACAGGTGGTACACCTCATTGCCGCCTAGTCCATCGGCTCCTTTAACCAACTGGCGACCGACTTCACAGCGTACTTCGCCACCAGGGTCGCTCGGCCAGAAGGTCCCCATCACATGATGCGGATCAAGCAAGGGGAAGAAGAGTCCGACTCAGACTACATCGACCGGGTAGACGAGATCATCCTCAACGGCGAGCCCGTAAGCGATGAGATCGCCCTAAACTCGGTCCTAGGAGGATTCCATGGTCTTTCACCTATGTTCAGGCATCTCACGAAGGACCAACCCTCGACCTACGCGATCTTCCGAGCTAAGGCCGCAGACTTTCTGGCCAGGCAAAGGTTTCTGCTTAGCCTATGAGCAGCGCGATCGGCAGCCGAACGACGATCACCAGTCTTCCAGCCCGATCGCTAATATCAAGCAACATCATCAAAACCGGAGGACTCGTTCGCCATCTACAGTTCACCATCTAACATGATGGACAAAGGCACGAGATCGCCTCCACGGCACATCATGCAGCCATGGTCCTGGTGGTCGATGGAACCGACATCCTAGGCCATGCAAGGTCCCTTTGGGCCAAGATCGCCCGTCCTTCGTTTAAATACGAGGCCGGCGTAGTCTAAGGGCCCTCCAAAACTAATCAGTGGACACGATCGCCCGCCCTCAAAGGTTCATCATCTAACATGGTGAACCCAGACAATGCGACACATCACTACCCCCGTCTCAACGTACACCGTCGAGGTTCGCCATCTTCATGGCGGGCCGAGGTGGAAGCAGAGCTAACAAGCCGCGGAAGTGGAGTTGATTAATCCGACGACGCCCCGCGCAAGGACTCCTCTAGACCAAGACCGCACACCCTTCGTTTAAGTACGAGGCGAGGCGCAGCCTAACAGAGGACCCTCACAATAAAATGAGTCACGAGACAGACAATGTCGTTCGCGCACAAGACACGGTCATAGAGTCAGTCCATCGAACTCCGTGACTGTGCACGGTTCCTCAGCGACGAAACAATCAAGTTTCTACGAGGGATCGGCCAATGTTGTTTTTTGCAGGTACAAGACCGAAAGATAGCTAGCCAATCGACCGGATCGCCCGTCCTCATCCTACACGATCGCCAGCAAGAACCACCTCGCCCCATGTCTTCAACATCGGAGCAAGCTGGGGGGCAATTGTTGTGTCGAGAATTATACGCCTCGACCAGCGATTGCCTCAGAGACCAGGCGACCTAGCCATAGCCAAGCAACCAAGGCAGAACTGCCGACCAGAGACCGGGCGACCTAGCCATAGCCGAGCAGCCAAGGCAGATCGGCCGACCGAAGGTCCCAGGACAAGTCCCGGTGCCGAGCGATCGACATCTAAGACGATCATCTCTCGGTACTTGGCGATCGACTCCTGGTGGCCGACTAGCAGACGATCATCTCTCGGCACTTGCCGATGCCGACCCTTGGTGACCGACCGATGCCGACCTCTGGTGACCGACCAATGCCGACCACCTCATGCCGCTCGAAGCCGATGATCACCCAGTCGGCAAAGGCCGAATCCCAGGACAAAACCCACGTGCAGTGCCGGGACAAGATCCGCATTTCACGGATCATTGACCACACTCGTCATCTTTCCACCGGTACAGCCCGCCGAAAGGTGTCGGTCGGACCGCCGTGGCAACTCCGGACACGTCGGCTCCTCATTGGACCGCAGTGCCCGCGGCAGGCTTTTGGACTTTAGGCAAACAGCCCATGTGACTTAAAGACGATCGCCCCATTATTATATTGGACGAAAGGCGATCGCCCGAGGAAACAAGGCATCTCAGCCCCTATAAATAGAAGGTTGCCTGCACTTGTCCAAGGACGAATTTTTTCCTCTCTGAAGTCCATCTCTCCAAGCAATACTCGCAACTCGGCTTTCTCAACTCTTGGCAACAGCTATCTCTCGGTTCCTTCTTCTCTCTCAGCATCTCCTACACGGAAGACGATCGGCAGAGAGCAAGAATACCAAGGCTTCGCTCAAGAGTTAGATAAATAGGATCTTTTACACTCATTGTAGTTAGATTCTTACATTAGTACTTGTATCCACGAATATTAGTATTAATAACATCTCGCGAGAGCATTCAAGCCCGGGTCTAACAAACCCGACAAATCTAGTGTTATTCACATCCCCTCGGAAGTGCTCCCGCAACCTTGTTTGTTGTCCGTCCATTCCAGCAGTATTTCATCTTCGAATAAATATTTCGGGCAACAACATATTGTAACAAAAATTTATTAACCATTGTTAAAAATCACAAGTACTTGTTCAAACGGTTCTTATTAGTTCGTATAATCAAAAGATAGTTTATGGTGACCGTTTTTAATATTAAGCGCATTTCATGAATTGGTAACTGATTTGGTCTATTTTGTGTCATCTGAAAGGTAATTTTGGCAATGGTTATAAAACTTAGCATTCCAATATGTCATGAATTGGCACAGTTATAGTTATTTCATGTCACTAAAAAGATAATTTGTGGTAACGGTTTTGAAAACTTGAATGTAACTATATGTCACAATGGTTTTAGTTATTTCATGTGAACAAAATATAATTTATGGCAACGAATTTGAAAATTAGCGTAACCATAAATCAAGAATTGATAACTATTTTAGTTATTTTATGTCATCAGAAGGTAGTTTATAACAACGGTTTTGCCAGTTGTAATTAGTAACAATTGTAGTTATTTTATAATCAGAAGTAGTTATTTTATGTCAATAATTAATAATGATTAGATATTTAATGTCACAAAAAGGTAGTTTATAGTAACATTATTGAAAATTATTGTAACCATCATATGTCATACATTGTAACGGTTTTAGTGATTTCATGTCAAGAGAAGGTAGTTTATAGTAATATTGTTGAAAATCTGTGTAGTATGTCATAAATTAGTAACGGTTTTAGTTATTTCGTGTCACCAAAAGGTTATTTATTGTCACGGTTTAATTATTTCATGTCACCAAAATGTGGTGTATAGTAATAGTTTTAATTATTCTCTGTCATCAAAATGTGATTTATAGTAACCATTTTGAAAATTAATCACTACTACAAAACTGGGCTTTTAATGTTGCGTGCAGTTACATTAATTAAAATGGCTAGTCTTTGTTAATTTAACAGTTCCTCAAAACCGGGTTAATTATCGAAGTTTAACAATGGTTGGTTAAAACCATTATTAAATTAACGGTTCGACTTAAAACATTGTTAAATGTACGTTTAACAATGGTTCTAGTTAAAACCATTTGTTAATTTAACAATGTTCCATTAAAAAACATTAAATGTACATTTAACAATGTTTTAGCGAATCATTATTAAATTAACAATGATTCCAGAATAAAAACCATTTGTTAAATGTCGTTTAACAAATGGTTCTAGTTAAAACCGTTAATTTAACAGTTTTGAGGGAACCATTAAAATGTACGTTTAATGTTTTAGCGTAACATTGTTAAATGTACGTTTAACAGCGGTTTTTATCTGGAACCGCTGTTAAACGTACATTTAACAGCGGTTTTTTAATGGAACCGCTGTTAAATTAACAGCGGTTCTGGTTAAAACCGCTGTTAAACGTCCAGTAATTAACAGCGGTTTTGAGGGAACCGCTGTTAAGTTACACTGTAAAATTAACAGCGGTTTCGCCTTAGAACCGCTGTTATTATTATTATTTTTTTTTTTAAATACCAGGTTTTTTTTTTATTTCCAACCTGCTAAACATACACATAAAACAGTATCCTAAACACCAAAAACAGCATCCAACCAAAAACATCAAATAAAACCTCAACAACACAACTTTATTTCATCCATTCACCAATACAACTAAACAATTTTTATCCAACCATCCAATACAATAATATTCTATCTAAATTACAAAAAAAATACAACACAATTCAAGTACAGCGGCAACAAACAACCACAAGCAAAATCAAGCACAAGTAAAAGGAGAAAATGAAGAAGAAGAACACAACAACGAATACACTACAACCATGAACAAAACATGAATCAGAAAAAGGATATATATCCCTACAACCATGAACCAGAAAAGAAACTGAATCTTCAGGTACAACAATGGTATTCTTACAAAATTAAATGTCAAAAGTCTACGCACATAAACGGTCCCTAACCTCCATAAATTGTTTTGCCCATTCGATTCTAATTGCACGAATACTCTCTATAGTAAGTGCCGCAACATCATCAAACATCTGTACATATAAACATATATATAAATTAACAAACTCATCAACTTAAACGAATCACTTTTAAACTGAAATAATTTAAAAAACTGAAATTAATTTAAATAATTTAATAAACTGAAATAAAAGTTTATCACCTCCATCCATCCATCGATAATACGAGCCCGGACAATAGTCGACATCCAGTGCATGACGTAATACCCACACTCCCAACCTCCATTTTGTTTATTACACTAAAAAGAATATTTTGCTCAATTATATAATGTATAATATTTAATAATATATACTTATATAGCTAATATATATTGAATGTATTACTTACTTTGGGATATATCCACGTAATCGTCTGTTTGGATCTACTTGTATGCATACCCCCCATCACCTTAAACGCGGTCACGGCACTGTTTAAAAGAAGTAATAATGTATTATGAAATGAAAACATTAATATGAGGAGTTATTAATGAAAACATTAATATGGGATATGATAGCTAAGTGCTTAAAGCCTTAGATAGCTTGTTGAGTAACAAATTGGGCCAAGCAAGACAATCAGTTACTAACATTGCACAAACACACACACACACACATACAGGAGATTTAATCAAAAAACTCAGATATGTTCAGTTTAAAATCCAGAAAGCAGCTTGATGAATGACCACATAATGTGTATCATCGTCTGCACGTTAATCCCAACTATGTTGGGGACGGTGGCATGAAGATTATAAGGTCATAATGGTCAAAATTAGTTAACACTATGAAATCATGCAAAACGCGAAGTAGCCAAGTTTTACGCTGGGTACCCTTCTTGTCTCGAAGGTCAGAAAAATGAGAAATGAGATTTCAAGAACCATCATCACCACAATTGCATGGAAAATATCATGAGATGGGCGATGAATGGAGATAATTGCAGTCCGGTTAAAGGATTGATGTTGTAAAATCATCATGTATATCGTGGAACATGACTCTCACAGAATTTCAAAATTATTAGCTGCAAAAAGAAAATGTTAAAGCGACATCTGCTAGCAAAATTCTAACATTTGTTAGGCAAAAAATACCGGTATTCCAATAGGGAGTGACTATTATGTCAATATCGATAAGAGTCCAGTGCAACAAAGACAAAATGAAGTGGGGAATAAGTTAGGGCACAAGTCGAGATGGACAATGAAGTTCAAACGATAGAGACAAATATAAGCGAAATGCAGTTGTACAACGAAACGATGCAATAATAAAGGGAGTCCATTCTAATTTGTAATGATAAGTGAATACCGGTATATTCAAGAAATCATCGGAAGTTAGAATGATATGAGGTGCCTGTTTTGGCAAAGCATCGTGAAGTTAGCATGATATGAGGTGCTGTTTGGTAAAGCGAAATCATGGGCAATTTCACAAACACAGTTATTAATGGGACAAAGTGGCATGCTGCATGACATGATCTGCATAGTGCAAACCCAACACCATTTTTCACAAACCCTGCTGCCACTTAATTAGGTGTATGCCGGACAGTGGGCGCCTTTTTCGAGTTGCGGCTGCGCACGCATTCAGCAACATTGTTCTGTTCAGGTATTCTTTCTTGTTTTACTTTTTGTTCTTCTCTAAGATATTGCGGCTTCTTGTTTTACACACACACACACACACACATACATTCTTAGAGCCATTATTAACAGCAGAGGCACTATATCATTGGTTTTATTGAAGTTATTAGCAGGTTTCAGATTAGGATAATATTTTTAATTTGCATAGCACTAGCCCAAACTCTATAATTCTCAACACCAGCCAGTTTAATATTCACAACAGATGCACAATTAGAATCATTAGCATGCAAATGCAGAGGATTACTCTGATCAAGTAAAAAAAAAAGAGACATACTACATTTTTAATATAATATATATTTTTCAAGTAAATGCTACAAGTTAAAACTTACTTCTGGACTACGGCCTTAATGCGATTGTCGGGCTTACGGTGTAGTGAGCAAAACCACACAACTTCGGCTGTTGCGGAATAACGACAAAAGTTGCCAATGCTCACTTTGCATTAACAAACGAAATATTTAATTTTTCCATAATCAATCTAAATACATCTACTTACATAATTATTAATATATAATAATCTACAAAGACAAGAAAGAAATATTAAGACTTTTAGAGAAAAAAAGAGGAGTTAGATGAATATGTTAGATCTTACTCATGATGGTAAGCTCCAAGGTATATCTGTTTTTCGGCATCCGACATACGCGAAGCGATGTATCAGAGGTCTCCTCTCCCTTATTTCCCATATTTTGAATGGATTGAGGATCAAAATATCCATACAAATCCTCGTCCATCGTGCCCACGTTCAATTTAGATAAGTACCTAATTTGTTAAACAAAATATTACTACCTTATTTAAACAGATCATTTTTGCACATGGTTTCAAACATACCAGAAGCATATATTCAAGTGTAATAATTGTATTAATCAGACTCTTTAAGTGTAATAAATGTATTAATCAGACTATTAATAAATGTATTAATCAAACATACCAGAAGCATATAAGTACCTAATTTGTAATAAATGTGTGAAAAAATAAAAATGCATTATAATATATTATATGTACGATAAATCTATTAACAATTATATATCAGACTCTTTAAGTGGCGATTTTTATATTTACGTTTCAAACTATGAATTTTTGATAAAAATACATAAATATGCATGTAAAGAATTACTTACAAAGTCCAAAACTGTAGAATCGATAAGGTAAGCCACTGTCTGTCTTGAATGATTTCCAAAAGATCATTGTAACTTATGTACAAGGGAACGTCATCACCACCACAACCAAAGGAAGCTGTATCCCATGGCACCTGTAACGGCTCACTAAAGAGAGTCGCTGCAACACTAAATAACTCTCTCAACGTGTCACTGTCACTCAACCGGTCATCTTGACGAGCATGTTTCTTAGGTGGCTCGGGTCGCTCAATATCCTAAATCATATAGAAGAAACATGAAAACAGTAAAAAAACAACTGTAAAACCAACTATTTTACATCTTTTTTTCTTTCCTTGACGGTATTGAATTAATGGTAAAGTTACAAAAAGTATCCCAAGGTCTTAGTCTAATTACATAAAAACCCATTAATCTCTCAACAGTTTGAGATAATTGCTATTGTCATGTCACAATACGTGATTGATATTGTAAAATCAACACATACATCATGGAACATGGCCTTGAGGCGCGACAAAGGGCACACCGAGGCGCGCCAGCGCGCGTTTGGCCGAGATCGCCCGCCTTGGGGCTTAAAGGCGACTCCGCCTCTTTTTATGCGCGCCCCTTTAACAACTATGCTCACATGGGCGGACCTATGATTCCATGAGACATTTTCCTGGAACTTTCGAGTGGGCCACTAGGTTAAATAGCATTTCACCTAAAGAGTACATAGAATTTGGCGATTCTTTAAACCATGAACACGAAAAGTCTGTTATTATTAGTTCTTACCCTCGCATTATTACTCACCGGTGCGGTTGACTATTGTCTACATAATACAACATGCTTCAACAACTTTTGTAAAGGAGAAAACAACGTGATAGTCTTTGGATATACAGGTATAACATTGGCGAGAAATTGCGGCAGTGTAACGAAGCTCGTTATAGATACATTACACGATGCACATGAGTTCGCGCCAATGTCCTTTTCTCATTATGTCTAGCATCATATGAAACTCATTGTATAGTTGTCTTGTTCTCCGCTAATATTTAGAGAGTGATTTCTAATGTAAAATAGGTTTTAAATAATGGCAACAATCCTGATTATTCTATGTTCTACACCTTCTAAAACTACTAATGTCATGAAAAATCCAACACTGGAAAAATCTTTTAAGATAAAACAATTTCCGATAAATTGCTCTGTTAGTTGAAAGCATCATGAAAATATCCAATTATGAGCCCATAGTTTTGAAACATAAATTACTTTCCATGAAAGTGATATCGATTTGGTATTACTTGAAATGCTACACGTATATTTCGCTAGAAAGACAAAACCCGATGTAATTGTATTGGCTTGTACTGCCACCTAATGAGCCTCCTAAGAAGAGCATAAAAAGGATGAGTGAATAGTAATCAATGAACCCGGGAAAAACAACCAACAATGTAAGGTGAAAGGGGAACTCACTATGTTGAGTTCAAGGCATGCAATAAATCCAATTGCCGACAAGTCAAGTTTGGGGCAATAAAGGGCACATGCTGGAACAAGGGGACAATTGTTCAAGAAACAAAACTTCACTACTTCATAGAATATACACATCCACCGGCATTCTTGTGAGCAGAGGAAGTCTCAAACAAACGTATCCCCTTCACCAAGCACCACAATAACCACAACTCCATTTGAAATTTTAAATGTCAACTCATATATTTCGGTTTCACGGTTGAGCCCAGAAAATTTTTAGCCGATTTGGCTCGAGCGTTGAGAGCTTATTTTAGCTGATTTTAGCTTGCAAACCCTGTTAGCTGATTTTTGATCCCTTAGAGGTAATTGGAATTTTTTGTAATTAGGCTAAACATTAGATGTATCTTTTATTTAGATTTAATATTAAAACATGAAAGAAATATACCTTGATAAAGTCGGCAACGACAAGATCCTTTGGCCATGCAATAAAGGTACCTAGAGCTTCCCTCACTAAGCTTACCTCTTCAGTAGGTATAGGAACTTCGGCACCGCCATCTACGGCCTCCTCGACTACTACCTTAACCAAATGAGCTGGTAAAGGTGCACAGTGCAGGGTAGAATCACCATGATGAACTTGACCGATAGCGACTAAACGAGGAGGACGCTCATCCACATAAAATCCAAATCGCCCAGTGTCCCTTTTGCGTGCCATATGAGATTCTTTGCGTCATCCTTATTAGCAAACAGTCGCTTGAACCTTGGAATAATTGGAAGATACCACAACACCTTCGCTGGAGGCCCTCGTTGTGTGCTCTCTCCATCACTAGAATCATCATGCTTCACTTTGTAGCGTGATGCCCCGCACCTAGGACACTTATGCAATAATTCAAACTCTTTTCGGTACAATATGCAATCATTAGGGCAGGCGTGTATTTTCTTATACGATAAACCCATCGGACACAAAACCTTCTTCGCCTCATAAGTACGGTTAGGCAATTTATTACCTTCTGGAAGTATCTCATGTATCAACTCGAGTAATTCGGTGAAACTTTTATCACTCCACCCATTTTTTGCTTTCACATTAACCAACTTCAACACGACAGACAAGCGTGTAAAATTTTTACAACCCGGATATAAAGGAGTCTCTGAATCACTTTTCAATGCATCATAAACATGCGCTTGTCGGAATGATTCTTCTCCAACATCACGAATCATGTCTTCAAATTGATCACCATCTATATCTACGTGTGTGTCTTCAGTTGGAATGTCTACTAGTTCGCCATGCCATATCCAAATCGTATAGTTTGTATTTATTCCCTCACAAATAAGATGTTCATGAATAATGTCAGCTTCATGTCGTCTCCCGTTCATACACTTGACACAAGGGCAAAAATATCTTTCATCGGGTTCAGGCGATTTTGTCGGCGAACTCAAGAAATTGTTCGATTCCATTATCATACTCATCACATTACGACTTGCATTCATCCAACTTCGATCCATTTTTCTTCTTTTACGTTGTACACATAGTGAAATTCAATTTGCAATTCATTTAGTTAGAACCAACCACATTTAGTGTTATTTTAATCTTCTACCAAAAACATACAACTATTATTGCTATTAATATACTATGTCATCTCACTATTTTATAAAGACCGTCACCTTTTCTGCATTAACTATTGGGAGAAGATCCTTAAGATGAAAGTTAACATCTATCCCAAAGGGAGAAGATCCTTAAGAAGTTAACCACATCTATCCCAACGTAATTCATGCTTTAAAAGGTAACAGACAAAAACTGAAAGACACACAAGAGTAATCACGCTATCCTCGTCGACCATATAGTAGATATACCTTTATGTTAGAACATAACTTTAATTGCAGCACGAGATATACCATATAGTAAATTAAAAGGTCTTGTATCCTCTCTTCCTCACTCAGGCATCCATTTAAAAAAAAAATTCTTAAGATATCATTATGCTATAATCTCCTTCTTACGAAGGTAGCGACAGACATCCAAAGTAAAACGTTGCCACTTTGAGATATTTTCATTATGTTATAATCTCCTACAAAACAGATTTCTTTCATAGTTTCATGAATATACACTTTGAAGTATCAAGGAATACGAGCACCTCAAAGTGTACACCTAACTCAGAACCCTCAAAGTGAATATCCCATTAATGAAAGCAAAAAAACGACAGGCCATACTTCTAATTACCAATCCAATGCTCTTTTTTGTCAAAATAATTGAACAGAAACTAAAAAAATCAACATACAAGGAAAAAAAGCAAAAAAATGGGCAGGGTGGGCGGCGGAAGGTAGCCGCGGCCGCCGATGGGGATGGTGAATTTAGAACCGAATGAGAAAAGGAGCTCAAAAAATAAGGGAAGAATGAGTTCTAATAAAATTAAATAAAAATAAATACCTGTAGGAGAGACAGAGATGGCAGCGGCCGGAGAGAGAGAGGTCGCAGCGGCGATTCGGGTGTGGTAGAATAGGGCTTAAGTTTGTTTGGTTCAGCAGCGGCGATTCGGGCTCAGTTCGTTTGGTTCAACAGCGGCGATTCGGGCTCAGGGTTCGTTTGTCGTCCCAAAAAATCGAGATGCCGGACAACAGCGACCGGAAGGGCGATTTCGTTTTGGGTAACTCAGGAACGACCGCTGCGGAGGAAGAAAGACAGAGTATAGAGGCGGAGGAAGAAAGAAAAATAAAACGCGGAGGAAGAAAGAAAAATAAAATCGCGAACTGATCTTAAAGACAATACAACAGCGGTTGTTTTCAAAACCGCTGTTAAATGTATTGTATATTTAACAGCGGTTTTAAACAAAACCATTATTAGCGTATATTTTTTTGAAAAATTCACAGCAAATGTAACATCGGTTTTACTTAACAACCGATGTTAAATTGTCAATTTAACATCGGTTTTATTTAACAACCGATGTTAAATTTGTCAATTTAACATCGGTTTTACTTAACAACCGATGTTAAATTTGCTGTGAATTTTTTTTTAATTTTCCGGGATAAATTTAACATCGGTTATTATATAACCGCTGTTAAGTGCCTATTTTAACATCGGTTATATTAATAACCGCTGTTAATTTATTGCACACTATTTACATGTATGCCACCGCGTCATTTTAACAGCGGTTTTCGAACAACCGCTGTTAAAAGGGCGCTGTTAAAGGCTAGTTTTGTAGTAGTGAATATACCCATATGTCATGAATTGGTAATTGTTTTAGTTATTTCGTGTCACTAAAATGGTTCATAGTAATAGGTTTGAAATTTAGCTCAATCGTATGTCATGAATCGGTAATTGTTTTAGTTTTTTGTGTAACCATAACAGTTCTGAAATCTAGAATAATCGTATGTCTTGAATTGGTAAAGATTTTAATTATAAGTATTATAACTAATTGATAGTGAGTTGAACATAATGAAAAAAAAAATTCACAAAAATAATCGACAATCAATGCCATTTTCATCACAAATACATTGTTGTCCATGCAATAAATGTAAATATCACAGCGATATGTATCATTTTACACTTGATGTTGTATGTAAGCACTCGAAAAAATAGATTTTAGGATAAATACACATGTTGGATTTATCATGGTAAAAGATCAAATTCACTTATTCTGCATGATAGCGGAAAGTACAGTGGTAGCACATCCAATGATCCCACAAGAAGGTTGATTGACGACATGTTTGGTTATTACGAGAGGGACGTACCGGCTAAAGGTCAAGAATACCATATAGCTGGTCAACCAGTTATCCGAACCCCTACATCAATATCCGTTAATACTATTTCTCTTGATAAATACAACAAGCTAATCTAGCTCCAACAGACCCTTATTTACCATAGGTGTCACATGAAGGTTCGTGATAGTATCATATGGACTATGAGGTAAAAGTGGAGAACAAAACCTCGTTTAAAGCTGTGCATGAAGAATGAGAATAATATGTTGACTCTCTTAGTACCGGACCCTGGGTATCGAGGAAAGTGTATTGATGTTTTATTGAGACCTTTGATAGAGTGGCTGAAGTTTTAGTGGGAGCAAGGCCATCCTGTTGGGAATAGTGCCCTAGGACATTCGATGTGCCTAGACTTGTAATTGTCACATTTAAATAAAAGTATTTGATATCATTTATTTTTTGTTGATTATTATAATATGTGCATGTTTTAATATTATAATAACCAAATAATATTTATTCACGAATAATAAGATTATTCAAATGTCCCTAGTCTAATCGGGTTGAGTAGAGAGTCAAGGGATTAATATACTAGTATAAGTTTGATTGATAATCATCGGATGATTATGCGTATGGTACGGATCAATACTAGACAGACTGGCATTGAGATTACTGCATGGAAATGTCATAAGTGAATCTCAATATAACAGTATGTCAATAAATTCTTGAACATGAGATTATCATAGGGTCCAACATGATAACTGCTATGCCTTGACGTAATCCAACGTCATCTAAAATATAGTGATCATAAAGGTTAGCGATCAGGATTAGTGGGAGTCATGTAGAGGGCAATGAATAATCAAGATGGGGATTTGTCACTCTCTTTAGTGAGAGAGATGTCTGCTGGGCCCCTCGATAAGTAGGACAGAAGGAAATACATTGTAACACCCCAAAAGACGGCTATTACAATACCGTGGACCCCACACTAGGACCCACCATGCGATACCAAAATATACATTAAATATGTATTATCTTGTAATACAGAACCACAATAAATAATAACTACTCCGATTAGGAGTTTTGTAATACCACCGATATTTCATGCTTAATTATTGTACTGTGTGATTTCTTGTAGTATGGTGTTGCCTTTTTATATTATGTGACATACAATTGTGTGATGTGAATGCAACAGAGGTGATGTACCTTGACGCCGCTGGACAATCGTCGGTGCAAATATGATGGTGGCCAACGTCTTGTTCCCCGATGAATTGTTGACGAGTGGAGAGGATGGTCACCCCGAGATGGTTAAAATGTGATAAATGACTAAGGGACTAAGTTACTAACGTACGCTATATGATGTGCATAACGTACGCTAAGTCAGTAACATTACGTACGTAAACACTTCTTTGTTACGTACGTAATGCTAAGATTGGTCCCCCGACCAGAATCTTCCTTTTGACAAGGACCGGGGTACTTTCGGTGGGCTAGGGGACAAACGAGTCAACCCCTTATAACGTACGCTATTCGCCAAGCTTAGCGTACGCTACGTTCAGGTGTCTTACGTACGTTATGACAACTTACGTACGTAATAGATGGGTGCATTTCAGGCAGTGGCCTCTGGATGGCCTTTACATACGTTAACAATAGTACATTACGTACGTAATGCCCTTTACGTACATAAAGCCTAGAGCATTAATGTACGTTAACAAGATCGAGTGTTATAAAATAACACTCCCTCCTTCATTTCTCTCGACCTCAAAGCTGAAGATAAGCATTCTTGAAGCATTTCCCAACCTTATACTCGATTCTTGACCTCTCTTACACTTGAATTAATATAGAGGAGGTAATTTCGTAAGCTCCGGTGAAGATTATCCAAGTCATTCGATCCACTATTCGTTTCTACTCGTGGCTCTTGTTGATTCGTCATCCCTCTTCGTTGTTCTTCATCTATTAAGGCAAGCCTATCAATCCTTGAAGTAATCTCCTCGATGTTGTTGATTATACTTGTTGGATTACGGGTACTTGGGTAGATTTTGCTAACTCTCATAGACAATCTAAACGGACGAACTTGTAGTAATCGGGAATATCATTGGTAGTATATTTCGTTTTTATACAACTCGTTGTAACAATCACATGCGAAAATTTCCATCTCAATCGACATTGGAAATATAAAACTTGATGAATCAATTGTATGAGAATTACCTAGGAATCCATCACCGTATGATAAACTAGTCGTAACCCACTCTTGCCATATGATTATCAACGTTAAATTAACTAGGGGAATCAATTCCATAGTATTATTGTCATTGAGTATCAAACACCGAAATCATTATGTAAAATGGTAACCCACCGGTTGTTGTACTCGGAATAGAGAATTGAACTAGTAGTTATAGTAATCAAATATGTTATGGTCGTTTTTTGCTAGCCTAATGATGATTGAGGATAATATTGTTGAGCAAATCGTTATAACAAACGATAATCATAGAATTGAACGACATAGTAGTACGTATCACTTGTGAACTTAGAAGCATGATATTAGTTTAGGCGAAATCGGATTAAGTTAAGAATTCGGTCAGGAGAGGGAAGGGAAAACTAGTTTTATTCGTCTTTATCCATACAGGATGTTAATCGGGGCTTACGTGATTAGGTTGAGCTCGGTCGGTCGAGGAAGTCCAAGTTATCATAAGGTACCCACCGTCGGATTAAAGGCAAGTGAAATCTTGCTCGAGATATGATAGAATTATTGAAATGTTCGTGTTCATGAATGTGCCATTGTTGATGAATGCCTACGGTTGTCTTTCTCTAAAAATGTGTTATGAATGGGCCGATGTGTTGGGGGTAAAACATGTATGGTACCCGTGTGGAAATGTGTTGAGGGATAAGACCCAAATAGGGCACCCACATTCCAGGGTATTCCTGTATGGATACTTTCGTGACCCTTGGTTGCAACCTTGGGGTTTATGTGATAAAAAGAGGAAGACAACGTCGGTCGTACTATGAACCATCTTCTGTTTGTTATGTGGCACGGTGTTGGTAAAACTGTATATATTGTTGCTAATAATTGTTATTCGTATACATTCGCTGACCCCGGTTATCTGGCATGATTTGTCGTGCCAGGTAAATTTGTTGATTATGTGCAGGACATTCCTGAGGGGTCCGGTCAGGCTTGAATGGTGTTGGGATAAAATCTTGCCGCTGCATGATTTAAATTTGATTTTTGAAACCTCCGTTATGTTAATAATCGAACTTTTAATTATGTCCCTTCATAAACAATTTCGGCTTATGATATGTAACCGTGGATTTATCTTTTTGTTATAATTTCTTTAAAATATCTACTTCCTAAACTAGCCTTGTGGGCCCCACACGGGATTCACGATACTGTAATGCCTCGTGAGATTTTGGGGGTGTTAGAAAATGGTATCAGAGCGGTCGGCTCCTGTTGAAAAGATTTTAAATAAAATTCCTCCTAATTTTCGAAGTATCCCAGTCCAACACCCCAAGCGACCGTAACTCCTCGTGGGAATGCAAAGTAAGTAATATGTGTGTTTTCTGTCTGGATACTACATTTAATTGTAAACTGTGTGTGAAACTAGCTTTAGATTAATACTATCTGTAATGGCACGCCGTGGAGCTAGGAGGGTGGTGAACAAGGATCAGGGTTCCGCCGTGAACCACGACGGGGACAGAAACACTGCCGAGACCCATCTTGCTGGGGACCAGTCGCCACCAATTAATCAAAACGATCAGCAGGCAGAACGCTATAATAACAACATGCGAGGCATGGACCCGACCTTCGTTCAGGCCCTTGCCCAAGCTATCGCCATGGGAATCGCTCAGGTCAACCAGGTAGAACGGATACTGGTCCTCAATGTGGAGGAAAATGCAGGGAGAGACCGATGGTTGGGAGAGATGTTGAAGGCTAGGCCTCCATTGTTTGACGGGTCGGGGGAGAAACACATGGACGACTGGATTTCTGAAATGGAGATTGCTTTCGAAGTGATCGGATGTCCAGAGAATAAGAAGGTGCTGCTTGGGATTAATCAGCTCCGCGATATTGCTGCCCGCTGGTGGAGAACTTACAGGCCAGAGAATCGAGTGGTCGGGTGGACCGAATTTGCCCGGCTACTGCGGAGCGAGTACTGTCCTAGATCAGCCCAAACTGCTCGTGCGCGAGACTTTTTCAGTGCCGGACCACAGAATATACCAGTACCGGAGATCATGCGGGCCTACCATACCGAGCTAAGTTACATCTCACAGATGGTTCCATCAGAAGATCAACGAATATGCCACCTTGCACAGAGGTTGCCGGAAGATATACAATGCTATGCCGCCAGATTCCACTGCACGAATCTGAGGGCGTACGAAGACGTAGTCATAGAATATGCCGGTACTGTTATTAACACCGACACCGGAAATAATTCGAAGAAGTAGAAGACATCGACTCATTCAGGGAGCAACAACAAAACGAACTCGGGACCCGTATCTTGTTTTAAGTCAGCACCCTCGTACCAACCGAGGAGTGCATCTGATCGGCCTTACCGTAAGGACTGCTTCAATTATGGCGTGTCCGGACATACTAAGGATCGGTGTCACAAGTCGGCTACCAAATGTTTCTCTTGTGGGAAGAGTGGACACATGTCTCGTTACTGATGGCGGGCCAATTCTACTCAGAACTAAGCTCCCAAACCGAGTCAACAAGGCTCTGTGCAATCCTCCAGGACGCCTGCCATTTCCAACTACCGAGCTCCACCTCATCAGACTCAACCCCCGCCACACGGTGCCGGACGAGGCCGTGGGTGCGGTGGTGGTACTTCATCCTTTTCCGAGTCAGTGCCGTCCCGTGTATGTGAACTGAGGGCTACGGATGGTCAATCCGCGCCAGCAATCTCAGGTACCCTTCTTGTTAACTCTCAGCCTGTGCATGTACTATTTGATACCGGAGCCACACATTCGTTTATATCTGTGGAATGTGTTGAACGTTTAAATCTTGCTTGTGTACCTTGTGAATCCTTTACTGTTAAGCTACCCGAGGGTAGTAGAGTAAGCGACGATCTAGAAGTTCGAGACTGTCAGATCATCATCAATAATCATAGTTGGACTACTAATCTTATGGTCTTCCCGCTTCAGAATGAAGATATCATATTAGGCATAGACTGGATGCCATTGCACAGAACGATATTGGATACCTACCGCTTGATTATTTCCATCGCGGCTCATGACGGTACCACACATATTATCAAGTGTCGAGAACACTTCAGTACAAAAGGATCTCTCAGCCTTCTTTCATCGGAAGTCTCCTGCAACTCTCGAAGGAAGTACTATTGGTGTTATGTTCTTCAGGAGGATACATAACAACTTACGGTCGCAAATATTCCGGTGGTGAATCAATTTCCAGATGTCTTTCCCGATGAACTACCAGGGCTGCCACTGCACCGAGAAGTTGACCTCTCCATTGAACTCGAGCCGAGGATGAGACCTATTTCCAAAGCTCCTTACCGGATGGAACCGGCATAGATGAAAGAACTAAAGATACAGCTTGAGGATCTGCTGGAGAAGGGATTGATCCGCCCAAGCACCTCACCGTGGGGCGCGCCAGTACTTTTTGTTAAGAAGAAAGACAACTCTCTACGCTTGTGCATTGACTATAGAGAACTAAGCAAGGTTACTATCAAGAATCGTTATCCACTTCCAAGAATCTATGACCTCCTAGATCAATTACGGGGGGCGGTCGTCTTTTTAAAGATCGATCTACAGTTCGGATATCACCAATTGAGGATTCGGGAGGAAGATATACCCAAGACTGCATTTCAATCGAGATATGGACATTACGAGAATATCGTGGTATCATTCGGGTTGACTAATGCCCCAGCCATTTTCATGGAATTGATGAACAGAGTTTTAATCGATTTTCTCAATAAGTGCATCGTGGTTTTTATTGACGGCATCCTAATTTACTCTCGGAGCCGAAAAGAACACGAGGAACATTTGAGGCAAGTACTGAGCATGTTGAGGCAACACCAACTTTATGCGAAACTTTCCAAGTGCGAATTCTGGATGCCGGAAGTAATTTTCCTCGAACATATTGTCTCGGCAGAGGGCGTTAAGGTCGATCCACAAAATATTGAGACGATAATGAGTTGGGAACCACCGAAGAACGTTAGGGAGGTAAGGAGTTTTATAAGATTGGAGAGTTACTATCGAAGATTCGTCGAGGCTTTTTCCTATATCGCTCGACCCTTAACGAACCTATTGAGAAAAAGCACCAAGTTTGTATGGACTACGGACTGTCAGAAGAGCTTTGATGAGCTCAAGAAGAGACTGACTACTGCTCCAGTGTTAGTGCTACCACAGGGAACAGAAGGATTCATTATATACACGGATGCATCTAAACATGGGCTGGGATGTGTCTTCATGCAGAACGACAGAGTTATTGCGTACGCATCCCGACAGCTGAGGCCTTACGAAATGAATTACCCGATGCATGACTTGGAGTTAGCTGCAGTGGTGCACGCCCGCAAGATTTGGAGGCACTATCTTTATAGAGTTACTTGAAAAATTTTCACGGATCATAAGAGTTTGAAATATATCTTTACCCAGAGAGAATTAAACATGAGACAAAGGCGCTGGTTGGAGTTAATCAAGGACTATGATGTGGAGATCTCATACCACCCCGGGAAGGCCAATGTGGTAGCTGATGCTCTTAGTCGAAAAACTGCACAAGAAGTATGCAATACCCGGTTGTAATTCATTCATTTTCATTCAGTAATTATCAGTCTCTAATTGTCATTCAGTAATTTTCACTCATTAATAATCACTCATCATTCATGAATCATTCATTTGCGTTCACTGTTGGCATGTTGTAATCGTATATCAGTTACCGATCGTCATTTCATCTCCGTTTATAGATCGAGACGGGAGTATTATCATTTTCATTGTGATTGATAGCCTTGTACTGGGAGTATCATCTCTGGCTTGTGTTAGACTTGTTCACTTTCACATTCGTATGATATGTCGGATCATTCATCAGTCGTAGCGAGGAATCAGAGTTATCGGATTTTTTTCACCTTGGCCAGCATTGAGTTACGGCCGTAAGGACTTTGGGTTACGGCCGTCACAAGGGTTCATTGTTTTCAGGCCATTTTGGATGAACGGGACTTACGGCCGTAAGGTTTCGTAATACGGCCGTAAGTTTAGCAGGTACGGCCGTAAGGCTGGCCGGTTACGGCCGTACGTGGTCCAGCAGGCTGCCCAGGCATTTTGGCCGAAGGCGAGTTACGGCCGTAAGGAGGGTTGGATACGGCCGTAAGTGTTCTTCGTAAATTCAGGTGTTGTCGGGCAAGGGGGGACTTACGGCCGTAAGGTTTGCGGCATACGGCCGTAAGTCGAGCAAGGTACGGCCGTAAGGCTTGGCCGGATACGGCCGTGCTGCGAGCAAGGTGCACCGGTCATTTTCGACGAAGGGCTTACGCCCGTAAGTTTGGCCGGATACGGCCGTATCATCCGAGTTACGCCCGTAAGGTGTGCGAATGCGGCCATATGGATGTCGGAGATGTTTTTGTGGCGAAGTTACGCCGTAACTCGGGAAGCGGTTACTGGCCGTAAGTCTGCGGCGAGCTTTGGACGAAGCCGAGTTACGGCCGTACGAGTTGGCCGGTTACGGCCGTAAGGCCGTTGACCTGGAATTTTACGGCCGTAAGAGGGCCGAGTTACGGCCGTAACTTCCGGCAGTATATAAGGATCCGGCCGGGACTTTTTCATCATTTTCATCCCTTTTCCTCTTTTATCTGAGAGAGAGGGTTGAGGGAGAGATTTTGCCATCATCAATCATTTGAGTATGTAATTTTCATCATCTTCATTCATTTGGGAAGCTTGGATACTCGTTGTAACTCGTGTTCATCGGATCGAAGTGGTTGGATCTTCAAGAGGTAATTTCTTCAACACCTTGGATTTCGATTTTATGTTGAGATATGATGTTTTGGACGTTATAATCATGTTATATGAAGGTATATGTATATGATTATGAGTTTGTATAAGGATTCATTGGATTATTGAGGAATTATTCAAGAACACTTTGTATATCGAGTTGAAATTGGGGGTTTTCGAGTAATTGTCGTTATAATCACGTTTTCGGATATTCATTTTGGTTTATTGATCATTTGGAAGATGTTTGTTGGTTTGAAACACTTCTTGGGGGACTTGATAATGTCTTATTGAGATTTTATTGTAAACAATCGGAGTTTGGCCACAACGTATTCGATATAATGCCCCAATGAACTTAGTTTAATCGTATCGACGTTTTGAGTTCGTTATATTCGTGTTTGATTCGTATATTGAACGGGTTGTTGGATATTATATAATTCAAGGTTGTTCGAGCGACCGATATCTCGATTAGGACGTTGTTCGTGGAAGGATAATTGTCACCGGTGTTGTGTAAGTTGATTCTTACTTAGTTAAAAGGATATTCATTTCTTTTTGTTGTTGTTCATTCAAAATCGTAACTCATTCATCATTGTGTTAACCGTATCAAAACTTGTCATTGTCAATTAATCACTTCAGTCACAAGGAACGACGGTTCCAATCATTTCATTGAGCTATCATTCATTTCACTATCATTTCATCTCGGTGAGTCATTATTCGTTTCCGATGTCACTTTTGTTATATCGTGGCATTCTGGGTCATACTGGCGTGCCGGTTGGTATGTGTAGGATTTTCATGTCGGGCACATTTATGTCGTGTGTTGGTTGTTGGCCTCACATTGGACTGTGCACACGAGTCGATTGCTTCGTGAGACTGATTAGGTACAAGACCACGCATGTATTCGATCGATACTCGTTGGTGGCTTGTGCACGGACACATTTCCATCCCGGGCGTAGTGTGGCGCCACCCTTTGAGCCGTACTATTAGTTGATTCATACAACATGTTTGATTGCGTATGTTTTCAACAAGATTGGGTTATAATCTAACCGATTCATTTTGATCGAACTTGTGGTTTATACTACATATATATATATATATGATTGTGTTTATTCAACTCTTGAGGATTGTTGTTCTGTATAACTGACCCCGTTTGGGGATATTTTGTTCTTCAGGTCATGGCAAGGCAAAGGCACGGGGAGATCACGTTGACGGCGAGGAGTCCCAATGATACTAGAAGGGGGCCCCAGTCTTTTCAGTCATTTATGTTTTCTTCATTTATTCCGCTGCAGACATTCCGTTTGAATACTCATTTCACTTAGTGTTGTATATTTTATCTCCATATAAAATATACATGTATTCTGAAATATCTTGGATGTGTTGTATGAAACTCCTCATCGGAGTAATTATTGTTGTAATGTGGTTTGGTACTACATTTACTCTGTGTAATTCATCAGTTTTCATTCGCCTAGTGGGTCCCAGTCGGGGGTCCATGGCACTGTAATATCCACCTAGTTTGGGGTGTTACAGAGTTGGTATCGGAGCGTGGTTTTGAATACTACCTTCCGAGTCATGTCTCATTTGAAATCATCGTCATCGGACTAGTATCATTGGACTTTCGCGTCACGTGTGACCTGTGCAGATGCCGAGCCAATCAGACCAAGAACTGTAAAATTTCTATAGCCAGGGTATAATTTCTGGCAATAATCATTCATTCATAATTCAGTAGTTAACAATCCTCAAACATCATTTTCATTTGGACCAGGATGGTCATTTTAACGCACTAATCACTCAATTCATTTCATTACTCAGTTGTTGATTTGGAAGATCATATAATTAATCTTGTTAACTTGTTCAAGATAATCATTTCAATAATTTCATCAGATAATCATGTCACCTCGGTTAATCATTCATGTAATCACTGTGTTAGAGCGTATGCTCATTTTCATCATCTCATGTCATAGTCATAATGTGATATTCATGCGAGAGATATAATCATCATGTGACTTTCCACTTCAGTATGGAAAGAGCTGGCAGAGGACAAGGAGGACGAGGCCGTGGTGCGGGCCGAATCCCGAGAGCTCGTGTGAATACACGTGCGAATGCGAGAAATAATGCTAATTCATCGAGCAGCGACGCTGCCACTCATTCACCTGGACGTGATCATTCACTATCGGGGAGTCGTACCCGGGACACGGCTCAGTCAGAAGGTGTTCGGGTTGACCCACTTGCTTTTATGCAGGGCATGATGGCCCAAATGATGCAGATGGCACAACTTATGGAGACGATGCACAATTCAGTCAATCAAAATCAACAGGCTCCTCCGCCGCCACCTCAGAGGCAAGAGAGGAATGTGAGCAGTATCATCGGCGACATCTCTCGCCAAAGGCCACCTACTTTTGAAGGCTCATGTGAGCCAGCGGATATTGTTCATTGGCTCGAACACTTCGAGAAGCTATTTGTGATGGTAGAGTGTCCCGAAGGACACAAAGTTTCAGTTGCGGCTTACTATCTGGGTAAGAGCGCTCATTCTTGGTGGTTGTTGTTGAAGCCCACCGAAGGATCGTGTACTTGGGACCAGTTCAAGACTCTCATGATGGAGAGGTATTATCCGGCCCCACTCAGAGAGGCCAAGCTGTCAGAGTTACTCACTCCCGACCCCTCATCAGACGTGGATGTTCTCGCCATTGCCGAGAAATTTCAGGAACTTCTTCCGTTCGCCTCATCTATCATTCACTCTGAGGCGGACAAGATCAAGTATTTCAGCAAGAGGATGAAACCTCGTATGCGGCTACAGTTGCTTAATCATAATTGCACCACGTTGGCCGAATTCATTGAGAAATCTCTTACTTACGAGCTTACTGCTAAGGAGATTGCTAAGCAACAACCTTCATCTGCTGGCAAGAAGTCTAAGAACCGTAATCAGTCTGACGGCAGTCAAGCCACTTTCAAGAAACCACGGGCGGGCTCTACCTTTTCTGAGTGACCTCCTATGGCGCCTAAACCCGCGGAATCTCAGTCTCGAGCGGCCAGTTCGGCCGTCACCTGTTTCAACTGTGAAGAACAGGGTCATTTCAGCACCAAATGTCCGAAACAGACTGTCACGTGCCATAACTGTGGAATTGCTGGGCATAGGGCCCGTTTTGCGAAGGACTCTAAACCCACTCGGCGTCATCTCGGGCCCAGGACATTCAAAGGTGCGTAATCAGGACACTCGGTCGGCGTCGTTTAAGACAGCAGAGCTAGCAAAGGCGGAGCCAAGAGCTATCGAGGCAGGAGTGTATGGTTCGGTAGCAAGCCCGAATTTACAAGATGAAGAAGACCGATGATCCAGAGGCCCGAATGATCTCAGGTACACTCGATATTCTATCCCAGCCTGTGTGTACCCTTTTTGATACTGGTGCATCGCATTCATTCATTTCCGAGTCATGTTTGAGTAGACTACGTCTGGGTAGTGCTACTAGTTGTGAGCCTTATGTCATTGGCCTACCTGATGGTAGACGAATTATCGGTAATCGTGAGATTCAGAATTGTCCGATTCAGTTTCATGGTCGTGTATGGCCAGCGGACCTAATTGTAGTAGATTTTCCGAGGGACGACGTCATCTTGGGTATTGATTGGATGGATCGTCATGATGCCATCATTAGTGTCCGTAAGCGTATGATCACTATCATTTCAGACGATGGGGTTGAATGTGTGTTTCAGGGAGGTAATCCCAGTTGTTCGGGAAGAGTTATTAATTTGATGAAAGCAGTGAGATTACTCAGTCAGGGATGTGTTGGTTATTGGTGCTATATGACCAAAACCGAGGAATCATCAGTAATGTTGTCGGATATTCCGGTAGTAAGGGAATATGCCGACGTTTTTCCAGACGAGTTACCTGGTTTGCCTCCACAGAGAGATGTGGAATTCACGATTGAGTTGGAGCCCGGTACGTCCCCGATATCGAAGGCACCGTACCGGATGGCCCCGACCGAAATGCAGGAATTAAAGAACCAACTTGAGGAGTTGTTCGAGAAAGGTTATATCCGTCCGAGTGCGTCCCCGTGGGGAGCACCATTGTTGTTTGTCAAGAAGAAGGATGGTTCTTTCCGCTTATGTATTGACTACCGGGAATTGAACCGGGTGACGATCAAGAATAAGTATCCTTTACCCCGTATTGATGATCTCCTAGATCAACTTCAGGGAGCTTCAGTATTTTCCAAGATCGACTTAAGATCTGGCTATCATCAGTTACGGATTCGAGAGTCGGATATCGCGAGGACGGCGTTTCGAACACGCTATGGTCATTATGAGTTTGTGGTTATGCCGTTTGGATTGACTAATGCACCTGCGGTATTCATGGAGTTAATGAATCGGGTTTTCATCGACTTTTTGGATCAGTTTGTTGTTGTCTTCATCGACGACATTTTGATTTACTCTCGTAACCGAGGGGAACACGAGGTTCACCTTCATCAGGTTCTCGACGTGTTGAGACGAGAACGACTTTATGGAAGGTTTTCCAAATGTGAGTTCTGGATGTCCGAAGTGACTTTTCTCGGACATGTAATTTCATCAGACGGAGTTCGTGTCGTCCCTCAGAAGAAGGAGGCTATCCGAGATTGGTTACCTCCGAAGAATGTTAAGGAAATCCGAAGTTTTCTCGGATTAGCGGGTTATTATCGGCGGTTTGTGGAAGGATTTTCTAAAATCGCTCAACCCTTGACGAACCTTTTGCGAAAGGATAAGAAATACACGTGGTCCGACGCGTGTCAACGGAGTTTTGAGGAACTCAAGAGCCAGTTAATGTCAGCACCTGTACTTTCCTTTCCGCAGGGGACAGAGGGATTTGTGGTTTATAGTGATGCATCCGGACAGGGTCTCGGATGTGTACTCATGCAGAATGGAAAGGTTATTGCCTATGCCTCACGGCAATTGAGACCTTACGAAGTTAATTATCCGACCCACGACCTGGAGCTAGCAGCCGTGGTGTTCGCTTTGAAAATTTGGCGTCATTATCTTTATGGCGTTACCGATCATAAGAGTTTAAAGTATATATTTACTCAGAAGGAGTTAAATATGCGACAGAGACGGTGGTTGGAATTAATCAAAGATTATGATATCGAGATCCTTTACCACCCGGGCAAGGCGAACGTTGTCGCCAACGCCTTGAGTCGTAAGTCCGTGCAGGAGCAGATGCTTGCTCGTTTATGATTCGAAGGAGCTTCGCGGAATTCCTTAGACCGAGATCGAGGTCCGGCCGTGAGTCGGGGACAGCTTTGTATGTTAGAGATTTCATCGTCACTTGAGGAGAAAATCAGGGAGAATCAGGGTTCAGACCCAGCATTGTTGCGCATCCGTGAGGATGTGGCTCAGGGGAAAGCCCCTGGATTTGTGGTCCACGAGGATGGACTTTTGAGATTTAAGAATCTGTTGTGCATACCGGCGAATGACGAGTTGAAAAACTCGATTTTGAGAGAAGCTCATACTACCCCTTATTCTGTTCATCCGGGGTCCAGCAAGATGTACAAGGACTTGAAACAAAATTACTGGTGGAGTAATATGAAGCGAGAAGTCGCAAAATTTGTTTCGAGATGCTTAACCTGTCAACAAGTTAAGATTGAACATCAGCGACCGGCGGGTATGCTGAAACCTCTCCCTATTCCAGAGTGGAAGTGGGAAGACATTTCTATGGATTTCATCACGAGTTTGCCGATGAGTCGTCGTGGCATGAATACGATCTGGGTGATTGTGGACCGCTTAACTAAATCAGCTCATTTTCTTGAGATTAAGGATACTTGGGGTCCCGAGAGACTTGCCCATTTATTTATCAAAGAGATAGTGAGACTTCACGGTACTCCTAAGAGTATCATTTCCGATCGTGATGGATGATTTGTGTCTCATTTTTGGAAATCAGTTCATCGTGCTATGGGAACTCAGCTCAATCTCAGTACCGCCTTTCATCCTCAGTCCGACGGATAATCAGAGAGGACTATACAGACATTAGAGGACATGTTGAGGGCATGCGTCCTCGATTGGAAGGACGATTGGGAAGCCCAACTACCATTGATCGAGTTCATGTATAATAATAGTTGGCATGCTTCCATTAAGATGGCACCTTACGAGGCCTTGTACGGTCGTCGTTTTCGATCTCCTTTGTGTTGGGATGACTTGTCAGAATCAATCGGCACCGAGCCCGATATGCTTATAGCCGCCCGGGAGAAGGTTGCTTTGATCAAGAGTCGTATGTTGACAGCTCAGAGTCGACAGAAGTCATATGCAGATAATCGTCGTCGACCACTAGAGTTCGAGATGGGTGACCACGTTTTGGTCAAGGTATCCCCGAGTCGAGGTATTTTCCGTTTCGGAAAACGGGGGAAGTTGAGTCCGAGATTCATTGGACCGTTTGAAATTTTGGATCGAGTAGGCGAGTTAGCTTATCGATTGGCTTTACCTCCAGCATTGAGCCGAATTCATAATGTGTTTCACGTCTCTCAGTTGCGGAAGTATGTTGCCGACCCGAGTCACATACTTCAGTTCGACGAAATCGAGATCGCGGATGATCATTCGTACGAGGAGCGTCCTGTACGAGTGTTGGAGTGCCGAATCAAACAGTTGAGGAACAAGACGATCCCTTTGGTCAAGATTCAGTGGTCTAGACACGGAGTCGAAGAGGCCACTTGGGAAACCGAGGAGAGTATGCGGGAGAGTTATCCCGAGTTGTTTGGCCCTTAGTTTCGAGGACGAAACTCTTTTTAAGGGGGGGAGTATGTAATACCCGGTTGTAATTCATTCATTTTCATTCAGTAATTATCAGTCTGTAATTGTCATTCAGTAATTTCACTCATTAATAATCACTCATCATTCATGAATCATTCATTTGCGTTCACTGTTGGCATGTTGTAATCGTATATCAGTTACCGATCGTCATTTCATCTCCATTTATAGATCGAGATGGGAGTATTATCATTTTCATTGTGATTGATAGCCTTGTACTGGGAGTATCATCTCTGGCTTGTGTTAGACTTGTTCACTTTCACATTCGTATGATATGTCGGATCATTCATCAGTCGTAGCGAGGAATCAGAGTTATCGGATTTTTTCACCTTGGCCAGCATTGAGTTACGGCCGTAACAAGGGTTCGTTGTTTTCAGGCCATTTTGGATGAACGGGACTTACGGCCATAAGGTTTCGGAATACGGCCGTAAGTTGAGCAGGTACGGCCGTAAGGCTGGCCGGTTACGGCCGTACGTGGTCCAGCAGGCTGCCCAGGCATTTTGGCCGAAGGCGAGTTACGGCCGTAAGGAGGGTTGGATACGGCCGTAAGTGATCTTCGTAAATTCAGGTGTTGTCGGGCAAGGGGGGACTTACGGCCGTAAGGGTTGCGGCATATGGCCGTAAGTCGAGCAAGGTACGGCCGTAAGGCTTGGCGGATCTGGCCGTCTGGCTGAGCAAGGTGCCTGGTCATTTTCGACGAAGGGGGCTTTCGCCCGTAAGTTTGGCCAGATACGGCCGTATCATCCGATTTACGCCCGTAAGGTGTGCGGGTACGGCCGTATGGATGTCGGCAGATGTTTTTGACGAAGGCGAGTTACGCCCGTAACTCAGGAGCGGTTACGGTCGTAAGTCTGTCGGCAGGCTTTTGGACGAAGCGAAATTCTGGCCGTCTGAGTTTGCGATTACGGCCGTAAGGCCGTTGACTGGAATTTTACGGCCGTAAGAGGGCGAGTTCGGCCGTAACCACGGCGATATATAAGGATCCGTAGGACTTTTTCATCATTTTCATCCCTTTTTCTCTTTTATCCGAGAGAGAGGGTTGAGGGAGAGATTTTGCCATCATCAATCATTTGAGTGTGTAATTTTCATCATCTTCATTCATTTGGGAAGCTTGGATACTCGTTGTAACTCGTGTTCATCGGATCGAAGTGGTTGGATCTTCAAGAGGTAATTTCTTCAACACCTTGGATTTCGATTTTATGTTGAGATATGATGTTTTGGACGTTATAATCATGTTATATGAAGGGATATGTATATGATTATGAGTTTGTATAAGGATTCATTGGATTATTGAGGAATTATTCAAGAACACTTTGTATATCGAGTTGAAATTAGGGTTTTTCGAGTAATTGTCGTTATAATCACGTTTTCGGATATTCATTTTGGTTTATTGATCATTTGGAAGATGTTTGTTGGTTTGAAACACTTCTTGGGGGACTTGATAATGGCTTATTGACATTTTATTGTAAACAATCGGAGTCTGGCCACAACGTATTCGATATAATGCCCCAATGAGCTTAGTTTAATCGTATCGATGTTTTGAGTTCGTTATATTCGTGTTTGATTCGTATATTGAACGGGTTGTTGGATATTGTATAATTCAAGGTTGTTCGAGCGACCGATATCTCGATTAGGACGTTGTTCGTGGAAGGATAATTATCACCGGTGTTGTGTAAGTTGATTCTTACTCAGTTAAAAGGATATTCATTTCCTTTTGTTGTTGTTCATTCATAATCGTAACTCATTCATCATTGTGTTAACCGTATCAAAACTTGTCATTGTCAATTAATCACTTCAGTCACAAGGAACGACGGTTCCAATCATTTCATTGAGCTATCATTCATTTCACTATCATTTCATCTCGGTGAGTCATTATTCGTTTCCGATGTCACTTTTGTTATATCGTGGCATTAGGTCATCTTGGCGTGCGGTTGGTATGTGTAGGATTATCATGTCTGGCACATTTAAGTCGTGTGGTTGTTTTTGGCCTCACATTGGGTGTGCACGAGTCGATTGCTTCGTGAGACTGATTAGGTACAAGACCACGCGTGTATTCGATCGATACTCGTTGGTGGCTTGTGCACGGACACATTTCCATCCCGGGCGTAGTGTGGCGCCACCCTTTGAGCCGTACTATTAGTTGATTCATACAGCATTTTTGATTGCGTATGTTTTCAACAAGATTGGGTTATAATCTAACCGATTCATTTTGATCGAACTTGTGGTTTATACTACATATATATATATATGATTGTGTTTATTCAACTCTTGAGGATTGTTGCTCTGTATAACTGACCCCGTTTGGGGATATTTTGTTCTTCAGGTCATGGCAATGCAAAGGCACGGGGAGAGCACGTTGACGGCGAGGAGTCCCAATGATACTAGAAGGGGCCCCCAGTCTTTTCAGTCATTTATGTTTTCTTCATTTATTCCGCTGCAGACATTCCGTTTGAATACTCATTTCACTTAGTGTTGTATATTTTATCTCCATATAAAATATACATGTATTCTGAAATATCCTGGATGTGTTGTATGAAACTCCTCATCGGAGTAATTATTGTTGTAATGTGGTTTGGTACTACATTTACTCTGTGTAATTCATCAGTTTTCATTCGCCTAGTGGGTCCCAGTCGGGGGTCCATGGCGCTGTAATATCCGCCTAGTTTGGGGTGTTACAAAGTAATGTTATCCATCATAACAGTTCAACCTGAACTGCAGCAGGGCATCAGGAGAAGCTGTACCGAAGTATGGATATAACGTAGGCAAGGACAATTGTTCTCAATCAATATACACTCGTCCTTACTAGACGAGATACATCTAACACAGATGGAGGATCCCGAACTACGTGCGATTGGTGCAAGGATCGAGGGAGGAGATGTTTTCGACTATAAGATCCAGGGTGATTTGGTGAGGTTCAAGAATAGGATCTGCATCCCGCCGAATGACGAGCTGAAGCAAACTATACTGAGGGAGGCGCACTCCACACCCATATTCTATTCATCCCGGAGCGAGCAAAATGTACAAAGATCTGCAACGGAGTTTTTGGTGGAAAAATATGAAACAGGAAGTTTCTAGGTTCGTCGCCCGATGTATGACATGCCAACAAGTGAAGATTGAACACCATAGGCCAGCCGGAATCATGCAACCCCTACCCATTCCAGAGTGGAAATGGGAGAGCATATCAATGGATTTTGTCACTAAGTTACTAAAGGCGGTGGGAGGAAAGGATACAATTTGGGTTATCGTTGATCGATTAACAAAATCGGCACATTTCATTCGTATTCAAGAAAAAACCGGAACAGAGCAGTTGGCCACTATTTTCATCAGAGAGATCGTAAGGCTGCACGGCGTTCCTTCATCCATCATTTCGGATAGGGACACCAGATACGTGTCCCGTTTTTGGAAAGATGTCCATAAAGCTATGGGGACCCATATACATTTTAGCACAACTTATCACCCTCAGATGGATGCACAGACCAAACGTACGATTCAAACCTTGGAAGATATGTTGATGGCATGTGTGCTCGATTGGGGTAAGGATTGGGCTAGGCATCTGGGGTTCATGGAGCTTTTATACAACAGCAGCTGGCATGCGAGCATAGACATGACACCATTTGAGGACTTGTATGGGTGAAGATGAAAGTCTCCATTATGCTGGGATGATGCTTCTGACACCGCGGTTACCAAGTTAGATCTAATCCAGGAATCCATTAAGAAGGTCTCTATTGTTCGAAAGCACATGCTATCCGCGCAGAGCCGGCAGAAATCTTATGCCGAAAACCGGCAACGACCATTGGAATTTGCAGTCGGGGGTCACGTTTGGGTCAAAGTATCACCTATGCGAGGTATCCGGTGTTTCGGCCAAAAGGGAATGTTAAGCCCGAGGTTCATAGGCCCATTCGAGATATTGGACCGGGTGGGAAAGCTTGCGTATCGATTAGCTCTGCCACCGCATCTGGATGGAGTGCATAACGTCTTTCACGTCTCCTAGTTAAGGAAGTATATCTATGATCCGAGTCACAAACTCAATTTCGAAGAGGTGGAAATTTCCAACGACGCTACCTTTAAAGAGGTACCGATCGCCATCTTGGATCGGCGTATGAAGACATTGCGAAATAAAGCCATACCCCTCGTGAAGGTTCAGTGGTCGCACCACAACATGGAAGAAGCAACTTGAGATACCGAGTCGAGCATGAAGGAGAGTCATCCCGAGTTATTTTCTTAGTTTCGGGACGAAACTATTTTAAGGGGGGTGATATGTAATACCACCGGTATTTCATGCTTAATTAACTTGTACTGTGTGATTTCTTGTAGTGTGATGTTGTCTTTTTATATTATGTGACTTCATTAAATGCTTTTGCGATACAATTGTGTGATGTGAATGCAACGGAGGTGACGTACCTTGACGCCGTTAGACAATCGTCGGTGCGAATATGACGGTGGACAACGTCTTGTTCCCCGATGAATTGTTGACGAGTGGAGAGGATGGTCACCCCGAGATGGTTAAAATGTGATAAATGACTAAGGGACTAAGTGACTAACGTACGCTATATGATGTGCATAACATACGCTATGTCGGTAACATTACATACATAAACACTTCTTTGTTACGTACGTAATGCTAAGATTGGTCTCCCGACCAGAATATTCCTTTTGACAAGGACCGGGGTACTTTTAGTGGGCTAGGGAACAAACGAGTCAACCCTTTATAACGTACGCTATTTGCCAAGCTTAGCGTATGTTACGTTCAGGTGTCTTACGTACGTTATGACAACTTACGTACGTAATAGATGGGTGCATTTCAGGCAGTGGCCTCTGGACGGCCTTTACATACGTTAACAGTAGTACATTACGTACGTAATGCCCTTTACGTACATAAATCCTGGAGCTTTAACGTATGTTAACAAGATCGAGTGTTATAAAATAACACTCCCTCTTTCATTTCTCTCGACCTCAAAGCTGAAGATAAGCATTCTTGAAGCATTTCCCAACCTTATACTCGATTCTTGACCTCTCTTACACTTGAATTAACATAGAGGAGGTGATTTCGTAAGCTCCGGTGAAGATTATCCAAGTCATTCGATCCACTCTTCATTTCTACTCGTGGCTCTTGTTGATTCGTCATCCCTCTTCGTTGTTCTTCATCCATTAAGCTAAGCCTATCAATCCTTGAAGTAATCTCCTCGATGTTGTTGATTATACTTATTGGATTACGGGTACTTGGGTAGATTTTGCTAACTCTCATAGACAATCTAAACGGACGAACTTGTAGTAATCGGGACTATCATTGGTAGTATATTTCGTTTTCATACAACTCGTTGTAACAATCACATGCGAAAATTTCCATCTCAATCGACATTGGAAATATAAAACTTGACGAATCAATTGTAGGAGAATTGCGTAGGAATCCATCACCATATGATAAACTAGTCGTAACCCACTCTTGCCATATGATTATCAACGTTAAATTAACTAGGGGAATCAATTCCATAGTATTATTGTCATTGAGTATCAAACACCGAAATCATTATGTAAAATGGTAACCCACCAGTTGTTGTACTCGGATTAGAGAATTGAACTAGTAGTTATAGTAATCAAATATGTTATGGTCGTTTGTTGCTAGCCTAATGATGATTGAGGATAATCTTGTTGAGCAAATCGTTATAACTAACGATAATCATAGAATTGAACGACATAGTAGTACGTATCACTTGTGAACTTAGAAGCATGATATTAGTTTAGGCGGAATCGGATTAATTTTAGAATTCGGTTAGGAGAGGGAAGGGAAAACTAGTTTTATTCGTATTTATCCATACAAGATGTTAATCGGGTCTTACGTGATTAGGTTGAGCTCGGTCGGTCGAGGAAGTCCAAGTTATCATAAGGTACCCACTGTCGGATTAAAGGCAAGTGAAATCTTGCTCGAGATATGCTAGAATTATTGAAATGTTCATGTTCATGAATGTGCCATTGTTGATGGATGCCGACGATTGTCTTTCTCTAAAAATGTGTTATGATGGGCCGATGTGTTGGGGGTAAAACCTGTATGGTACCCGTGTGAAAATATGTTGAGGGATAAGACCCAAATAGGGTACCCACGTTCCGGGGTATTCTTGTATGGATACTTTCGTGACCCTTGGTTGCGACCTTGGGATTTATGTGATAAAAAGAGGAAGACAACGTCGGTCATGCTGTGAATTATCTTCTGTTTGTTATGTGGCACAGTGTTGGTAAAACTATGTATATTGTTTCTAATAATTATTATTGGTATGCATTCTCTAACCCCGGTTATCTGGCATTATTTGTCGTGCCAGGTAAATTTGTTGATTATATGCAGGACATTCCTGAGGGGTCCAGTCAGGCTTGAATGGTGTTGGGATAAAATCTTGCCGCTGCATGATTTAAATTTGATTTTTGAAATATCCATTATGTAATAATCGAACTTTGAATTATGTCCCTTCATAAAACATTTCAGCTTATGATATGTAATCGTGGATTTATCGTTTTATTATAGTTTTCTTAAAATGTCTACTTTCTAAACGAGCCCTGTGGGTCCCACACGGGATTCACGGCACTGTAATAACTCGGGATATTTTGAGGGTGTTACAAGTTTATTAATGGTATGGCCAACGGCCTTATTATACACAGGATCCGAAATACAAGTATAAACCATATGGAGATGGAATATACTTGAAAAGCGGAATAAAGTAACATTACACGGTTTGAACATAACCGAACAACAAAAGATTTGGGGTCCCCGAACTAGTATCCTTCGAACCCTTCGCCGTCACCATGCTCTTCTCGTGCCCTGCCTTTGCCTCAACTTAAAATACAACACAAGTATTTCGCCCAAAACACAGGGTTAGATATACATGATGAATGAATCTCCAGACATTATACAATTCATATATATTAGATCTCAAAGAAAACATCCAGACTATTGAACATACCCCTCGGGCATATGAATAATCAGTCACAAACCATCGAGCATATCCAATCATACATGGACTATGAACGATCAAACAATATGGCTCAAGATGGACATCACAGTATGCCCGATCCGAAAATGTGTCCGTGTACATGTCTACCTCATATACAGAATCCAGAATATACGTGTGACCATGTACCTAATTAGCCTCACGAACTACGTCTCGTGTGCACAGTCCAATACGAAAACATCTACGTATGACTATATATGTGCCTGGCTAAAAATACTACACAATAACCAATCGGCACGTAGATACGATTCCAGATATGACACAATACAACATGACAACGAATTAAACAAATCACATATCCGATTAAGGATCAAGAAACTCACCGAAGTGACAATAAGGATCAACGAGATCAACGATTCAAAGTGACGAACTTGGGAATGCAATCCCATGATGAGAAACGGAACATCATCAAGAACAATATCGAACTACGAACCATAAATTCAATAAGTGTTTTATATACACGAAACATATTGTTAGGATTATGCCTCAAATGCCACTCATAGGATGTTGAGTGAGGGTATTGTACTTGTTACTGTGTAAATCATTATCATAAGGCAATTATTTGTTTCTTTATTTACTGGCAGTTACTGGCATTCCTGACTCGTAAATATATATAGAAACTAGTCCGTGTATTTGAGAGCAAAACATTCAACTCCTTATTGGATAAGGGGATCGGCACTGGAAAGGTTTATAGCTCAAAACTTAATCATTCGCAAGTCGATGAAACTTGACTGGGCGTTAAGTTTATGTGAAGACTTGTATGACGTGTTCTTTGACGTGGAGAGTGCCTGTCGAAAACTAATGGTTAGTGGGAGCACATGTTATAAGTATGCTAATTGGATTCGTATAATCGAACCGACTCACCCTCGATTCGTCACACGGATTCACTCCGGGACAGTCAATGACGGAATCGAAAGGTTTTGATAGGTATTCGTGAATCTTCGACATCAAGATTTGGCAGGGTTGTGCTTGTGATGTTAAAATTTTCATTAGAGTAGTTCGACCCACAAAACTGGAAGGTGGGGGTCAACCTCGACGTGTGTCTTGACGGGCAAGTAGCAGGTCCTACTGAATACCAAGATATAATTATTTCTCTTGTTAGTGAACGGGTTATATGTCCTATGCGGTTATTGGCAGATGATATCATAAGTCTTTGGCCAAAGCATTGGATCTAGTTGTATTGGATACACAAGAGCTCGATGATCTCAATTTGCATTAACTCATGCATAGCATCAAGTACAGATAGGGTTTGACTGACCGTGACCCTATAACTTGTTCGGGACATTTGAAAGAAGGGTTTATACGTATACTGGTATTCACGACAGAATGGTTCTTGAATGATCCCAATCATTCGTTCTCAGTTGGGGTACAGTGTAGGCCGCCAGGAGTAATATCCAGATTTATTACTGTGTATTTCATCTGTATTCGAACCCTGTATTATTCGGATTTGTGATCTTGATAATTGGAGTATGATATTTATTGCATTGGTATCTTTGTACATAAGTATAACATGCAAAATTTCTCATGCAAACTCGTGATAGCGCACGCTAAGAATGTAGCTTAACGCGCGCTATCGGCTACTACTAGCGCACGCTACGTATGTAGGAGTTGCGTGCGCTAGGCACTCAATTATTGAGCTGGGCGGCTAGCATATGCGCCAGCCGGGACATGGGTCCAGATAAGATTCCCGTAGATGAACCTGGACAGATTTGGAGTCAACGCTTATTAGCGTGCGCTAATTAGCTAAAGTGCAGAATGTTATAAATGAGACAACAATCCGTTTTGGCTTACATTTCCTTCGTTCATTCTTCAGTCTTGAGAGACCAGAGAGCAATAATTATCCTCCTAACACACTTAGAACTACATGATCCTTGAATATTGGATATTACTTGTGAGTAATCATTGAACAGAAGTAACACCTTGGAGTGGCATATAACCAATCAGAGTCGGATTCTACCTTGCGGTTCAGTAATTTCGTCATATTAGGGTATGTTCAATCTATCTCCAGCCTTAGATTTGGATTCTAAGGAATTAGATGATCATGATAACGAGATATTGAATTTCATTAGTGAATTATTCAACAAACATCATGTTTAGAAGATGGGAATGTCTATGCTTATGATATTATTGTTGGAACCTTGTAGTGGGAATCCTAAAACTTCAAATGATGAGAGAAACATTCTGAAGTTGGCTATCCGCATGATTTATGTTATCTTAGTGATCATAAATTGGAGGTGGTATTATTTTCGGTTATAAGGACTTAAGGGAAGAATCATCTTAGGAAATATTCTTTCATATAAGTTGGAATTGCTAATTCACCTCAAGGTGAAGTCCGAATGTGTATAATGATAGTAAAATCTAATGCACCAACCGGAGATCACCAAACTTCGCATGAGAATTGTAATCAAGATGGATTATGGTGTTGTGATGATTATACGTATACTCGTATCTCGAAGTTGTTATTATCTGTGAGATCATTCATAAGTTTATGAACATAGCATGTATTCGGATCACAAACATTAATCACTGAGGAATTCGCTTACTTCATCACCATTTGTACAATCTGCTGCCCTTCAGTAAACTGCCATGCACGCTTAGCGTGCGCTAAGCTACGTGAATTAACGTGCGCTATCGAGTATGTTTTGTGTACGCCACGTTTGGAACTTAGCGTGCGTTAAGTCATCAGGCGAGTCAGTCGGCTGATCAGTGAGGCACTGACCGTGCATGGTTAGCGTACGCTAGGCTGTATTTACTGCGTGCGCTAATGAGTAGCATTAATGTACGCTACATAGGATGTGTAGCGTGCGTTAAGCGATCCAGACAGATTACATTTTAAGGACTTCCTACCGTAATTTTGGATTGTTAGACATTCGTACGACATGAGATGAATTCTATATTATTTCTTTTGTTAAGGTTCGAGCTTAGAAACAAGATTGATCGAAGGGGACGACCTTCGAGTATTTTGATTTTCGTGGAAGTTTTATTCTTGTCAACGAACCGAGGCAAGTACTCTAATTAGAATTGTGTATTATGACAGTTAAGATGTGATCGTATTGTGTAAATGTGTTGTGATTATATGTCCACCATGCGTTGATCCGACGGGAATCATCATGGGAATCTATAGCTGTGTGCGCTGGGTCATTGGACAGGTAGTTCCACCATATGTTGGTCTGATGGTATCATCATGGGAATCTATAGCTGTGTGCGCTGGATCGTTGGAATACCATCAGTATGTTGAAACTGTTATGATATGATATGTATTGTTGATATTTCTCATTGGAGAAACTTGTTATGATATAATTGTTGATTATATCACTGTTGTATGATTATTGTACTTGTACTAGCATCGTTGTGCTAACCCCTTCGGGGGTGAACATTTGTTTATGTTCAGGATCCAGGAGAGCGGGGAAACAACCACTGGAGCTGCATGACGACGGGGGTGCAGAGTGATGTTCGTAGGTTTATTATGCATTGTTTGTTTGTTATTTCAATAAGTACTCGAGTACGTCATCAGTTTATGATGTTTGGATTTTTGGTGATATATTAATAACCCTTCATTGGATATTTGTATTCTCGGTATTGAACCAGACTGTTGTATTTTATTTCAGTGCTTTCATAAGTTGGTATCTGTTATTGTCATTTCATTTCTTCAGCCTTGTAAATTCTTATGTAAAGGATTTACGGTGCTGTAATATTCCTGAATATATCGGGGGTGTTACAGAATATGGTATCAGAGCTAAGATTATGGATATCTTGGCCATTGGGTTAAAATAGGGGTCATTTACGTCTTTTGAGGTAACCGGCCGTGAATGACATCATTGTACTGCCTACGTCTTCATGCGAAAGGTGGTTGTAAGTTCCTAAACTCTATCTCGTTCTTTACATGTTGTATCTCTTTATACTTGAACATTAGAACGATGTTGTTTCCTGTATATTGAGTATTTATACTTACAGTATGTTGAGAGGCGGACGTGGATGTAGTCGCGGTCATGGACGCAGACGAAGGAATGCTGAAAGGGAAGCGTCGCCTTCTAATCAGGCCAGTCATAGCTCAGGCGAGACGCAACGATCCATTAATAACGAACCGGAACCTGCTGTACCAGAAATCCTTCGTCAAGTTGTGAACCAGATGACTCAGATCGCTCAGGTCGTGGACCGAATGCAGGTGGCGGCGGGATTTCAGCAGGGAGATGGACAACAAAGGATTCCAGAAATGGGAAATCGAGGTGACCGATGGTTACAAGAGGTGGCAAAGATGCAACCACCCAAATTTGATGGCTTTTCCGAAACTCCCACATGGGATCATTGGTTGAAGGAACTGGAGAAAATTTTTGCCGGAATTAACTGCCCAGATGACCGGAGAGCCTCTATCGCTCAATACTTTCTGATAGGGGAAGCATCCGAGTGGTGGGAAGCTATCCGACCTGCAGATCATGATGCTGATTGGACAGAATTTAAGATGATGATGGAAGCTCAGTACTGCCCTCGTCCTATGAGGGATGCCAAGGTTCGGGAGTTTTTCTCCGCTCAGCCATCAGACGAACCTGTATCTCAGACAATTAAGACGTTTAACCAGCAGCTAGCATTTGTTCGACATCTGGTCAGAACAGATGCAGAGATGATGATTCATTTTGAAATGAGGGTGAAACTAGAAATCCAGAGGTACATGTCCGATTTTGAATGTACCACTCTCCGTCAATACCAGGATAAGGCATTGGCGTACGAAATCAAAGAAGCAGCAATGGAGAAGTTTATGGAGTCGAAGAAGCAGAAAGTCTCTGGTACTTTTACAGAGCACAAGAGCAACGGGCCTCGCAAAGCCCAGTCATCCTTTCATTCTTTCAAGAAACCTCCACACCCATCTAAGAGCGGAAAGAATTTCGGAACAATGTCAGCCACGACGGATACAGCTAGGAAGTGCTTTAACTATGGTCGCCTAGTCCACCTTTGGCGTGATTGTTTGCGCACTCCAATTACATGTTTTGATTGTGGACAGGAAGGGAACCGTGCGACGTTTTGCAAGGATGTCACCAAGTTCAATGGAACCCGTTTATTGCAGCCAGTTCAGAAAGAAGCTAGTATCCAACAGACACAACAAAGTGTTCAGATGCCTCAGAATTTTGTCCGCGGACGAGGCAGAGGACAATGGGACCGAAAGGGGACATCGAGTGCCTGATATGTTCCCCCACGTCTGTACGAGATGAGGAGGACAGACTATCAGGATGCTGCTGTCGCATTAAGTACTGTCCAGATCCTTTCCCAACCAGTTAGCATTTTATTTGATACAGGAGCTACGCATTCTTTTATATCCTTGTCTTGTGTAAATCGTTTGAATATTTCTGGTTTTCATACTTGTGAACCTTATGTTGTTGGTTTACCGAGTGGAGAGAGGATTGTTGGGAACTTAGAGACTAGAGATTTTCATGTATCATTTTGGGGCAGAGAATGGCTCTCAAATCTAATTGTAATAGAAATGCAAGGAGACGACCTGATACTCGGAGATGATGGGCTTAATTGTTATGGAGCTATTGTAAACTACCGAAGGAGGAATATTTCGCTGATCGCTGACGATGGATCCGAAGTACTGTTTGAGGTATGGAAACCAGGAAGCTCAGGAAAGTTGATCAAAGCGATTAAAGTTGTCAAATTGTTGAAACAGGGCTGTACCGGATACTGGTGTTATGCAATGAAGAGAGAAGACAAAATTATGGAACTTCCATCCATTCCTGTTGTTAACGAATTTCCAGATGTATTTCCTGACGAGTTACCTGGACTACTTCCACGACGGGATGTAGAGCTACACCAATTTCTAAGGCGCCGTATCGTATGGCACCCACTGAGATGTATGAACTGAAAAATCAGCTGGAGGAGTTACTGGACAACGGCTATATACAGCCCAGCGTTTCGCCCTGGGGAGCGCCATTCTTTTTGTCCGAAAGAATGATGGATCGCTTCGATTGTGTATCGACTATCGAGAGCTGAACAAGATGACAATTAAGAATAAATATCCATTGCCATGGATTGATGATTTATTTGACCAGTTGCAAGGAGCAACAGTATTTTCTAAAATCGATCTGAGATCAGGATACCATCAGCTGAGGATTAAGGAATCTGATGTCCCAAACTCAGCATTCAGAACTCGCTACGGACACTATGAGTTTGTAGTGATGCCGTTTGGTCTCACTAATGCACCTGCTGTATTCATGCAATTGATGAACCGAGTTTTCATCGAATATTTGGATAAATTTGTGGTCGTGTTCATTTATGACATTCTGGTGTATTCTAAGAGCCCGGAAGAACATGCGCAGCATTTGCGGATTGTATTGGAACTTTTGAGAAGCGATCAATTGTACGCCAAACTTTCTAAGTGTGAATTCTGGCTAAAGGAAGTAATGTTTCTCGGCCATGTGGTATCAGCTAAAGGAGTCCGAGTAGATCCTCAGAAGATCGAAGCAATTATGGATTGGAAGCCTCCAAAGAACGTGAAAGAAGTCTGAAGCTTCTTAGGACTTGCTGGATATTATTGCCGATTCGTGGAAGGGTTTTCTAAAATCTCCCGCCCACTTACTCGAATCCTGTAGAAAACTCAAAAGTTTGAGTGGAACGAGTCGTGTCAGACTAGTTTTGATGAATTGAAGAGGAGATTGACGACAGCACCAATTTTATCACTTCCACATGGGACTGGAGGATTCATAGTTTACAGTGATGCTTTGAACTAAGGACTCGGATGCGTATTGATGCAGAATGATAAGGTGATTGCTTACGCTTCACGACAGCTGAAACCTTATGAAGTGAATTACCCAACACATGATTTAGAGCTAGCGGCAGTAGTTTTTGCTTTGAAGATCTGGAGACATTACCTGTACGGGACTCACTGTCAGATCTTTACTGATCACAAGAGTCTCAAATACATCTTCAGTCAAAAAGAGCTGAACATGCAGCAAAGAAGATGGTTAGAGCTGATTAAGGACTACGACTTGGAGATTTTGTATCATTCAGGCAAAGCGAATGTGGTGGCAGATGCACTTAGCCGCAAGCCTGTTTCTATTCAGATGCTGGAGACTCTGACCTCCCAACTTAGCCTTCAACGAGAGATGATTAGAGAAGGAATTGAAGTGTGGTTACAAAGATTACAAGGACAACTATGCGTGATGGAATTAACTTCGTCATTAACCGAAGAAATCAAATCTAAATAGGCAGATGATCCTCTGATGATTCGGTTACGTGATGAAGTGATCAAGGGAAAGGCCCCCAGATTCCTAATTCATGATAATGGAGTTTTGAGATTTCAGAACCGACTCTGCGTTCCTGATGTAAATGTTCTGAAACAGACGATTATGAAGGAAGCTCACAGCTCGCCCTATTCTATCCACCCGGGCACCAGTAAGATGTATAAGGACTTGAAACAGAATTTCTCTGACCTCCCAACTTAGCCTTCAACGAGAGATGATTAGAGAAGGAATTGAAGTGTGGTTACAAAGATTCCAAGGACAAGTGTGCGTGATGGAATTAAATTCGTCATTAACCGAAGAAGTCAAATCTAGACAGGCATATGATCCTCTGATGATTCGGTTACGTGATGAAGTGATCAAGGAAAGGCCCCCGGATTCCTAATTCATGATAATGGAGTTTTGAGATTTCAGAACCGACTCTGCGTTCCTGATGTCGATGTTCTGAAACAGAAGATTATGAAGGAAGCTCACAGCTAGCCCTATTCTATCCACCCGAGCACCAGTAAGATGTATAAGGACTTGAAACATAATTTCTGGTGGGGCAACATGAAGAAAGATGTAGCGGACTATGTTTCGAAATGCTTGACTTGTCAGCAGGTTAAGATCGAGTATCAACGACCTGCTGGAATGTTGAAGCCAGTCCCAATTCCTGAATGGAAGTGGGAGGACATATCGATGGACTTTATCACTGGCATGCCGAGAAGCAAGACAGGAATGAACATGATTTGGGTGATAGTTGATCGTCTAACCAAATCAGCTCATTTTCTAGGCATTAAGGATACGTGGGGACCAGAGAGATTGGCACGAGTATTTATTTCGGAGATAGTTCGACTGCATGGTACACTGAAGACCATTATTTCTGATCGAGACAGACGTTTTGTGTTTCACTTTTGGAAAGCAGTTCATAAGGCCTTAGGGACCGAATTGAACTTCAGTACAGCTTATCATCCGCAAACGGATGGACAATCCGAGAGGACCATTCAAACGGTGGAAGATATGCTGAGGGCTTGTGCCTTAGATTGGTCAACTGATTGGGAAGTTCATCTACCGTTGATTGAATTTACTTACAACAATAGTTGGCATGCTTCCATTAAGATGGCACCATTTGAGGCATTATACGGGAGAAGATGCAGATCGCCCCTATGCTGGGACGATTCATCAGACTTGATTGGAACAGAACTAGAGTTGATCGTACAGACTCGAGAGAAGATAGCTTTAATTCGTGAAAGACTGTTGACCGCCCAGAGTCGACAGAAATCTTATGCAGACGTACGACGTCGCCCTTTGGAGTTCAGTACAGAAGACCACGTACTTTTGAAGGTTTCTCCTACTCGGGGAATCTTTCGTTTCAGAAGGAAAGGGAAGCTGAGTCCGAGATATATCGGACCATTTGAGATCCTTGAGAGAGTTGGAGAGTTGGCATACAGATTGGCATTGCCGCCGTCATTGTGCCATGTTCATAACGTGTTCCACGTATCCCAGTTACGGAGGTATATACCAGATCCTAGTCATGTCATTGATTTCGGAGAGATCGAAGTCGCTCATGATGGGACGTTCGAAGAGAGACCGGTCAAGATACTCGAGAGTCGAGTTAAGCAGTTGAGGAACAAACCAATCGTTTTGGTCAAAGTTCAATGGTCACGTCATAGAGTGGAAGAAGCCACATGGGAAACGGAAGATGGCGGCTTTCAACAACATTTTTTTTGATGTTACAAGCAAAAGTGTAGCCTTAGATGCCTTAAAATTGGTCAAATTTGATTTAAGGCTACACATTTTTCTAACGTTATTATTGATATAAATTAGTGTTACCGTAGACCAAATTGAATATCTACGCTAACACAAAATTTGGTGTAGCCGTTGCTATTTAGAAAAAGTGTAACTAAACACTAAAAAAAATAGGCGGACTTGCTAAAATATTTTAGGCGGTCCAAATAAATTATTTTCAACTATAACGACCTAATTTTTTTAAGGTATTTTATGAATCGTCCTAATCGGAGAGAGTAATGTAAGAGAGATGAGCATTAAATAAGAGGAAATATTGGTACTTTGATCATTAAATTGGAGAAATAATTATCTTTCTTAAAACATGTGAATAGTCAAAAAGCGATGGTTATTTTGGACCAGATGGAGTAATTATTTATTTTAGCTCCTTTTCTATATTCTACATATCTAGCTAATTATTATGTTATCATTAGAAATATATCATTTCTTTGATTATGGAGATGGCGGCTCATGATTTCTGCACAAGTAAGGAACCGGTTCATGATTGGAAAGCCCAATCCCCAACTACTAAATTGCCTTACAGCACTAGTAGAATAAACATCACAGACTTCGGTATAATTTACTTCAGTTATATATATTAGTGAAGTAAAAAACAAAAAAACAATTTCGCTTTCAATTTACTGAAGTAAAACACCCACGTAGACTTCAGTAAATGGTATCATACTAAAAAGCAGAAACTAGTTGGGAATTTTAAGATACAAAGACTTCACTAATTTGATAATTAATGAAGTTAACAGTGTGAAATTTTATTTTTTATCAGAATATTTTTACAAAAGCGAAGTGTATGTGTTTTGACCGGGAATTGATATTTTCAACTTCAGATTTTTTTCATTTAACTCTTAAAAACACAAGTAAAATATTACCATTATTAATTTATATTGTGTATTATATTTTTTAATATCACTACAAGTAAAGTTTCTGTTATCAAGAATTTATAATTTACGAAAAGATACCATTAATAATTTATGTTATGTATTAAATTTTAAATAGATTTTAATCATTGTAAAAAAAGTAAAGTTTCTAACGATGTCTGTGCGATTCTAAAAACAAATCTCATAACACTATAGCAAACCCTTTGTTCTGGATTACCCCAGAAATCAGCCAAATTAACCCCTTTTAAGTCTTGGAATTGAGACTCTTGAAGCATCACAAAATCAACTTCATTCTCTATCCTCAAGTCCCGAACCCATTTAGCCTTCCCTTTCCCCTTCTTCCCCAAACCGCGAATATTAATAGACATCGTATTCATGGTTCCACCCCTTGAAAACCTTCATTTAAAATCTGATTACGTACCTGGTCTGAGAATTCAGATATGTTTTCTGCACCAATCGCGACTCCCAACAAGACCGTAGCACTTCCACTGCCGTCGCCGTCGCCGACCCAAACCAAATCCGACACAACCCCCGTCAACGGAACAAACCGACCTCCTTCATATCGCTGTACATGCACATGAGAACCCCGCAACCCTAATTCCCGCTGCTCAGATCGGACCAGCAACCTAAAACTTCGGAGATGACGGGGAAGGGCCAGCCAAAACCTAATGTTTGGTATGATGTTCTGATAAGAAAGGCAAGGGGAGATAGAGAACAACAACATCAAAAATCGAAGAAGGTGGTTACGAAGTTCTTCGTTTCTAATCTGCCTATCAAGTGCTCTTCGAAGGTTTTGGAGGAAGTTTTTAAAGAATACGGGGATGTTGAAGGTTCTTATATTGCAAGAAAGGTGGATAGGTTGGGGAAGCATTTCGGTTTTGTGTCGTTTCGTAACGTTGGAGACATTAAGCGAATGGAGGGAGAGTTGTCCAATGTATGGATTGGATCTTATAAACTTTTTGTGGTAATGGCCAGATTCGTAGATGGGGAGAAGGTGAAACAGCCGAATGCTGGAACTGCTGGGAAGGCAAAAGAGACACCAAAGCATGCAAACCATAATGGAGGGGGAACATTCGGGAGTAGAGTCTTAATAGAATAAGATCTTGTTGTTGAAGACGGAATGGAACAGGGTAGGGATTAAGTATCTTGGTGGATTCACTGTTATGTTGATATTGCCATCGGCGGAGGAGTGTGTACGGTTCCTAGAATCAGAAATTGTGTGGAGGATATGGTTTTTGAAAAGCTGGAAAATTGGAGTGGTCAGGCGTATCCAGTTGAAAGAATAGCTTGGTTACGAATCCATGGAGTCCCCGTGAATATAGCTTTAGAGCCTGTGTATAGTGTGATAGGGAGATGCTTTGGAATGGTTATTCAACAAGCTCAAGTTACCGATTCAGACAGAGACTTTTCGTTTGCGTTTATTGGGATCCTTTGTAATAAGTTGAATAGGGTGGATGAAAGTGTATCGTTAGAGTGGCGAGGTAGAACAATTACGGTTTGGGTTGAAGAGGATACTAGTGAATGGATTCCGGACTGCGTGGTGGAGTTTGAGGACGTTTCGGTTCACTATGATGCAGCGGGGTATGAGGAGAATGGTGATCAGAGCAATGGTTCAACTGGAGATCGGTGTGACTCCGGTGATAAGCCAATCAACGGTGAAAATCTAGATTTGGAAATGGGTGAAATTGGGCAATAGGATAGTGTTTCCAAATTAATTGGTGCTATGTATGGTAAGGATTTCGATCATGGGGGCGAGAATTCCAAGACAACCATTAGTGATGATTTAGTGAATATTGGTGCAATGGATGCTAATCTCGGTAACATTGTGGAGGAGAATCTGCCAACCTATAATGATGAGGTTGCTTTTAATAAAAATGCACACAAAAATAAGACGATTAAAAGGCATAATAGGAGGAGAAGACCCAATTCTATCTCACCACAAGCCCAATCAGGAAATAAAAAACGGGCGTGGCTGGATGATGATGATCCATTTGATTTAAATCGCTTTATTGGTATTATTTCAAGTGGACCCCCAACTGTGGAAAAAGTTAATAACGATGGAGTAGGTACTGGGTCTTCCTTTTTGACCCCAGATTTGAACGTGGGGGAGTATACAGAGGGAGCATCTGGGAGTGGTGAAATTGAGAAGGATTTCATTGTGTATTTGAGTGGCTAGAATCGATGCATTGTTATCCCTAGTGATAGCCGCTCATCCTCATCGTGGCGCCACCATGGAAGGACCCCCGAGCGAGTGGGTGGTGAAACCCAGATCTGATTTGGTTCTGCTTCTTTTCTGGAATGATGCTCACTCTCGGAAGATGATGTTCCACCTCACGGTGATCTCCTGATGGTGATCCCACGAGCCCGACCTCGACTATGGCGGCGCTGATTTAGGTCTCCCCTCTCCCTATCTGAACCGGTTCAAGGGATTCATGAACCAGCCTGACCGAACCGGCAGCTATCACAAGTGCTTATCCGTTCTATCTTCTTATCAAGACAAAGAACTACCGCTTCTCCGGTGCTGTTTCAATTTCAGTCTGAGGTGTGATTTGCTACACAATTATCAGGTTTGTTACATTTCAACTCTCTAACTTGCACTAGCTGGTTTTTACATTTTTCATTATTCTTGGGTATTTATCTACCTTTGGTTGCTATTCGGTCAATTCGATGGAGGTATATCCTCACTTTGAATAGCTTGCCTTGGTTTGTAACTTTGATCATCTGCTATTATGTGATTCTATCAAGGCATGTGTTTCCTTTTATCGTACTTCCACAAAGAACAGCAGCAATGCGATCGTTCTAGCTGGTTTTGTCTGGACTTGAGATTGTGATTTTTCAAGAAATGTACACGGTATGGAATTTGTCTTTGGGTTGTACTCACAGATTTGATAGCTTTGAGTTGATGCATTGAAATACTCCTTCTCATTCAGTAATAGAGTAATGTGTTATACTTCAATTGCTTTAAACCTTTTTGTTCATCCATGGATTCGGGGGCTTCTATAATATCTAATAAATCAGTACCCGACTCGTATCCAGAGAAGGAGAGTACGGGGAATTGTTAATTTCAAGTATGTTTCTGGAAAATATGTGTTTTTCTAAAGGATTTTGTCCTGCTTAGTAGAGATATTATACATTCCGTGACAGTTAGATGCTTAAAGTATAAGAAAATCCCCAAGCAGTTGTGTGTGATTGTTACTTGTGCAGATCATGCACCATAGTTGGATATTAGAACCAGAGAAAGATTTCCGGAACTGTTTAATTAGGATTACCACTCTGATATATATCCGATTAAAGCCACTCAGGTTTGCGATTTATTTACATATAATGAGGCTTCCCATCTATTCATGACGTGTCTTGTATTCTGCTACTTGCTAAGAGGTGGATAGTCACTTGAAATTTTTGTCAGATCTATGAAAATTTCCTTCTCCAACCTTTTTCGAACTTGCATGTTGTGATTCATTAGTTGCTAGTTCACATTAAATTTTGGCCTGTTCGAATATTATTGGTATGACACGTATTTTTGTTCTTAGTAATTAGTATGAGAAATTAGTATGACTACTTTGGTAGTGACTTACTCAGAATCGAATGTTTACCTGTGATGGATTTATTAGGTTTCTTGAGCCTCGGCTAGTGCTGTAGCATTTGGCATGGGACTCTTTAGTGGTCGCGGAAATCTTGGATCAGGAAGTCAATGAGCTTTTACAGTTACAAGTGAAAACCGTGCAAGTGATATAACATTGAGATTTCATGATTGTTGTCAAAACTACAAGGTAAAATCATTTCATAAAAGTTTGAATTCTGTTCGGAAGGTTTTATCCTAGATGGTTAGGAATCCTGGTACTCCGTCGCTTAAATCTCTTAATAATCAGTATGACACTACTTACATTACCCAAGTCAATAGTTTATGTGTTGATCTTATCTATTAAAATCTATGTAATGTTTACCTTATAAGGTTCAGAAAACAGTGGTTGGAGAAGGAAATTTTGGGGACCAACACTTGATAAATGTTCAAGTAAGAACATATGTGAATATTTTGGGGACCAACACTTGTTCTAGCTGCTCAACTTGGTTATCAGGTTTCAGGATTTCAGTTTTCTTTTTACCCATTCATATTGCCTGTAAGTTTTGAGTACTATGTATTCTTCGGTATACTAAGCAGTTTATTCCACCTTATGTAAATGTTCAGGGAGTCTATGCTACCTTATGCAGAAAAGATTTAACATTCATTTATCATCCCTTCCTTGTGACATTCAACTATCTCCTTCTTAACATAATGTGACATATCCTCATTCTTCTTACCAGTGAGTGTATATATATAGTCAAGAAGAGTATATTACAGAGCAACCAAAATCGAAGTCTTCAGCATCACCATCCGTTCAAGTTCATGATCAGTATGTGGCGGACCTAACTGCTAAGATCAGGGCTCAACTTCAACAAGAGATGGATGAAAAACTTGACCAAAAAGTTCGATAAATGATGAAAATGTTGGCCGAGAAGAATCCAGATTTGAACATAAAGATTGATGACTCTCAGAAATCAATCGAGAAGTCCTATGGCAGTGACAATGTCACTCTTTGACTGATCTCATCATTTTATATTATGCTAGCTAAGTGACTCAGGTAGTTTTGTTATATTTGTGGATTGCGATTGTAACTTGTTCTTAGCTATTATGGATTGAATATTAGTAGTCATGTATTTTGGATGTTGTTATCGTTAACATTGTTTTAATGGTATTGACTGTTTTACGGTAATATTTATTTTCTAATATAAAATTTTGCTTTTTAGCATGAAAAATGTTGGTAAAAACCTGCAAAAATGTAGCCATAGACTATAATTTATAATTCTTTCTGTTGGCAAAATATAAAAATTGTGTTGGCAAAGATTAAAAGTGTGTTGGCAAAGGTTAGAACTGGTCATATATAAGTGTAGCCATAGTGTTAAAGTTGTTGGTAAATATGTCAAAGTGTTTCACAATTTAATGTTAAATTAGACCTCATGAGTGTTGGCATAGGTCTACGGCTACACAAATCTTTGTGTCACTAAATATATAAAAGTGTGGCCTTAAGTCTACAGCAACACAAAATCTAGTGTATCCACAGACAATAAAAGTGTTGGCATAGGGGTCTATTGCTACACTTTATTAACATGTTACCAAAAAAAAGAAAAGTGTTACCTTAGACCCCTATGGTTGCGGCCGTTTTTGTAACACTTTCGAATTTGGTCAAAGTGTAGCCACAGCTTGTTTTTCTACCTTCAGCAACACTTTTTGGACTTTTGAACACAGTTTTTCAGGTGTTGCTGAAACTCATATATGGTGTAGATATCCCGAGTTATTTTTGTCTTGAGTTTCGGGATGAAACTCCTTTTTAGTAGGAGAGTATGTAATATCCGGATTTATTACTGTGTATTTCATCTGTATTCGAACCCTGTATTATTCGGATTTGTGATCTTGATAATTGGAGTATGATATTTCTTGCATTGGTATCTTTGTACATAAGTATAACAACATGCAAAATTTCTCATGCAAACTCGTGATAGCGAACGCTAAGAATGTAGCTTAACGCACGCTATCGGCTACTACTAGCGCACGCTACGTATGTAGGAGTTGCGTGCGCTAGGCACTCAATTATTGAGCTGGGCGGCTAGCATATGCGCCAGCCGGGACATGGGTCCAGATAAGATTCCCGTAGATGAACCTGGACAGATTTGGAGTCAACGCTTATTAGCGTGCGCTAAATATGTATGGTAGCGTGCGCTAATTAGCTAAAGTGCAGAATGTTATAAATGAGACAACAATCCATTTTGGCTTACATTTCCTTCATTCATTCTTCAGTCTTGAGAGACCAGAGAGCAATAATTATCCTCCTAACACACTTAGAACACATCTACATGATCCTTGAATATTGGATATTACTTGTGAGTAATCATTGAAGAGAATTAACACCTTGGAGTGGCATATAACCAATCGGAGTCGGATTCTACCTTGCGGTTCAGTAATTTCGTCATATTAGGGTATGTTCAATCTATCTCCAACCTTAGATTTGGATTCTAAGGAATTAGATGATCATGCTAACGAGATATTGAATTCCATTAGTGAATTATTCAACAAACATCATGTTTAGAAGATGGGAATCTCTATGCTTATGATATTATTGTTGGAACCTTGTAGTGGGAATCCTAATACTTCAAATGATGAGAGAAACATTTTGAAGTTGGCTATCCGCATGATTTATGTTATCTTAGTGATCATAAATTGGAGGTGGTATTATTTTCGATTATAAGGACTTAAGGGAAGAATCATCTTAGGAAATATTCTTTCATATAAGTTGGAATTGCTAATTCCCCTCAAGGTGAAGTCCGAATGTGTATAATGATAGTAAAATCTAATGCACTAACCGGAGATCACCAAACTTCTCATGAGAATTGTAATCAAGATGGATTATGGTGTTGTGATGATTATACGTATACTCGTATCTCGAAGTTGTTATTATCTGTGAGATCATTCATAAGTTTATGAACATAACATGTATTCGGATCACAAACATTAATCACTGAGGAATTCGCTTACTTCATCACCATTTGTACAATCTGCTGCCCTTCAGTAAACTGCCATGCACGCTTAGCGTGCGGTAAGCTACGTGAATTAATGTGCGCTATGGAGTATGTTTTGCGTATGCCACGTTTGTAACTTAGCGTGCGTTAAGTCATCAGTCGAGTCAGTCGGCTGATCAGTGAGGCACTGACCGTGCATGGTTAGCGTACGCTAGGGTGTATGTACTGCGTGCGCTAACGAGTAGCATTAACGTACGCTACATAGGATGTGTAGCGTGCGTTAAGCGATCCAGACAGATTACATTTTAAGGACTTCCTACCGTAATTTTGGATTGTTAGACATTCGTACGACATGAGATGAATTATATATTATTTCTTTTGTTAAGGTTCGAGCTTAGCAAGGAGATTGATCGAAGGGGACAACCTTCGAGTATTTTGATTTTCGTGGAAGTTTTATTCTTGTAAACGAACCGAGGCAAGTACTCTAATTAGAATTGTGTATTATGACAGTTATGATGTGATCGTATTGTGTAAATGTGTTGTGATTATATGTCCACCATGCGTTGATCCGACGGGAATCATTATGGGAATCTATAGCTATGTGCGCTGGGTCGTTGGGCAGGTAGTTCCACCATGTGTTGGTCCGACGGGATCATCATGGTAATCTATAGCTGTGTGCGCTGGATCGTTGGAATACCATCAGTATGTTGAAACTGTTATGATATGATATGTGTTGTTGATATTTCTCGTTGGAGAAACTTGTTATGATATAATTGTTGATTATATCATTGTTGTATGATTATTGTACTTGTACTAGCATCGTTGTGCTAACCCCTTCGGGGGTGAACATTTGTTTATGTTCAGGATCCAGGAGAGCGGGGAAACAACCACTGGAGCTGCATGACGACGAGGGTGCAGAGTGATGTTCCGACCGGGTTTATTGTCTGTTGTTTGTTGGTTATTTCAATAAGTACTCGAGTACGTCATCAGTTTATGATGTTTGGATCTTTGGTGATGTATTAATAACCCTTCATTGGATATTTGTATTATCGGTATTGAACTAGACTGTTGTATTTTATTTCAGTGCTTTCATAAGTTGGTATCTGTTATTGTCATTTCATTTCTTCAGCCTTGTAAATTCTTATGTAAAGGATTTACGGCGCTGTAATATTCCTGAATATATCGGGGGTGTTACACCAGGCTGGCTAGGTGGTGCTACTACTCTTTGGTTCCTCCTATTGCTAACTGAGACGGACCTACCGAGTCGCACAATAGGATTGACGACGGAATGAATCGAGCTTATTCTCTCTTGATAAATATTAGATATTGGATATTTAATTTATTGGACATTGGATGTCTAAATTAATTTATCGGATAAATTAATTTACGGCCTAATGAATTAAATAAATTATTGGGTGATTAGTTTAATTCATAGATATAATTATTTCCTGGAGAAATTAATTATATTATTTTGTATTTGATATAGTTTATTAATTGGATTAATTAATTGATATAAATACATCGGAACGGAATTGGAGTTTATCTGTTTGGACTTACGGGAGTCCGAAACGAACCGAACTCGTCCGATTCCTTCTAGATGGCCGCCCCCTTCCACTCTTGGTCTTTGTCTTCATTTTATAATGAAAGACAAATGACTTTAAGAGATATGTTATCTCTTATTATATGGAAAAGGTGATTTGATGTATTGGAATGAAGAATAAAATGAAGACAACATCACTTCTCCCTCACTAAGTGAATCTCACAGTTTTGGGCAAGAGAAAAAGAGAGAGAAACATTTCTCCATGTCTTAATCTTCTTCATTGTTGTTCTTGAGTTTTTCTTGGATAAAAATTGAGAGATAATTGAGAGATTGTGAGTTATACACTTAGAGTGTTATAATCACATTTGAAAGCTTCATCATCCTTGCTCTCGCAGTATCCTTGGAGGATAGCAAGGTATTGTCATTCCGATCGTTTCTCCGGCAAGTGGCAAGTAGAGACGCGGTGCTTTCGGTGTTGGATCATTCAAGAGCTTGGAGTGGATTGGATTCGTCGAAAGCATTTAAAGCTTGGATAATCGCTCAAAGAAGAACACTATTTAATCAACGGACTACAAGGGTATGATTTCAAATCTTCCTTTGTTCATTTAATATTCGTATATACGTAGCTTGATCGATCCTCGCAGGGATTCAGATTGAATTAATTTTCATTTTACCGCTTCCGCTGGGCCTTCGTTTTAGGCACCGAATCCCAATAGTGGTATCGGAGCATAGGTCTTGTGATCTTATATACGATATTTGCATTTGGAATGCTTGATTGGATGGTGAATGATTTGGAATCATTCATAGTCATAATCATGGTGTATGTTTTTCGTTCGTTGTAGTTATATTTTTTTGTAAATTTATGTCTAAATATAAATCTTTAATTTCTGGGAAATGTGATTTATATTGAAGATATGAAAGTCGAAAAATATTGATATTGGATATCCGGTCGAAAATCTAGCCTCGAATCGTCGTTGGACGATTTTTCGAATGGGGGCACGAATCTGCCCGGGTGACCCGACCGTGCCGATCGGCACGGGCCGTGCCAGGCAGGCCAGTCTAGGAGACTGCCAGGGTAACCCGACTGTGCCAATCGGCACGGACCGTGCCAGGCGGGCCGTGCCAGGCAGGCCGTGCCAGAAATTAATCTCCCGCATGTTAAATTAGATTTAATATGATTAAAATGATTTATGATATTTCATTTTAATAGGGAAATTTGATTAATTAGAATACTTATGGATGACCGAATTATTTGAACGTTTTCATATTACCGGTTGTGTGAATTGATTGGATCAATTCTATTTATTGATTGGATCAATATATATTTGTACGCTGTATCCATTTATTTAGTATTTATTGGATAAATGCTTTTGAATGGGGATGTGGTTCATGGACTTAGTTTTGAATCGTTCGGTTTTATTCGATTGGGTTGAAAAGGCCGTTTTGAGCCTATTTATTTTACTAGAAATATTTGTATCTAGGATGCAATTTTTCAATGTAAAATTTATATGTAATGATGAAGACCGGAGGAAGATCCATTTGAGAAGACGAAGATTCAAGACCGAAGACTTGTAATTAGATTACAGAGTTTTTTTGATTCTAGGAACGGTCCATGAACTACATGTTGGTAGCAACTAAGTTGTGGATGTTTATTCATATGGTATGAATGCACAAATGCGCTTGAATGAATTAATGTGCAAATTGTAACATTAATCGCGAAAATTCTCCCATGACAAATTATTAAGTTTAAAAGGTATCAAGGTTTTCCTTCCCTCTATCGAGCTTTCGGAAAATTGAAATCCAAGCCGGATGTGCTATGCTTTTGAGTTATCGGGGTAGTCGTTCGGGGAGGATGGATAAATTACCGGGAGCGCATTGGATGCCTTCGGTTGGAGCAAATTTTATCATTAGAAACCTGTTCGGTTGCCGGATAAGATTCAATTATGAAACTGATTTGCGTCGATGGTATAAACTTAACTTGTTCACGAACCATAGAAACCGTATATATTGAGGGGAGTGAACAAGGGGAAAAAGAAGATCGAATAATCCATTAGATGGGTTGGTGTTGGACACCACTTTATGAAAATTAATAGACTAGAAACCTGTTCGGTTGCCCTCTATTAAAATTTATAAAGAACTCGATCACCACTATGAAGTAGAGCGATCGATACTTTCAGATTTCACATGGGAGTGTGTTATTCTAATAAAAATAGTGGGAGCTAGGTTAAAGAATAGAAAAGACCTTAATTCTATACTCAGATCATAATTGAACGAGTCACTAATTAATCTATCGTACTTAATGCAGACATAACTCTCAATATGACAATGAACCCACTCGCAATTCTACTCGAAAAGAACACCTTAATCGGACCTAACTTTGTGGATTGGCTCCACAATATGATGATAGTCCTCAGTATAGAGGCACTGGGATACGTCTTGGAGACGGATATTCTGGCGCCTCCAGTGCGGACAAGAGCCAATCTGTAAGAGATTGAAAACCACAAAAAATGGGTTAAGGATGACGTAAAAGTCCGTGCTTATATGATAGCTTCTATGTCAAATGAGATTCAGAGAGCTCATAAGAAAATGACTTCTGCTAGGCAGATTCTATCTCACTTAACCAAGCTTTATGGTGAGCACAGTCGAACTGCTAGATATGAGATATCCAAGCAACTGTTTGGTGCAAGGATGAAGGAAGGTGAGAAGGTTGGGGACCACGTCCTCAAAATGATATCTATGATCGAGAGATTGGAAGCTCTTGATTTTAAGATGGATACTTCTCTTCAGACCGACCTTATCCTACAGTCTCTCCCTGATTCCTTCTCACAGTCTATTATGAATTTCAACTGCAATGAGATTGTATGCAACTTAGCAAGGATAATGAACAAACTAGTGACCGCTCAGTCTCAGATGAAGACTCCGCGGATGAAGAAGTCTGCCCTTGTGATTTCTTCTGGACCTCGGAGGTCTAAGAATAAGAATAAGAAGAAAAAGACCAAGAAGCAGACGGGACCACAAGTCAAGGACTTTAAGGGTAAGGGCAAGACCCCAATGGTTCCAAAGATCAAGAATAAGGACGTTTGTCTCAAATGCGGTGAACTGGGCCACTGGACTAGAGACTGTCTAATTCTTCATGGCGCTTCAGGTACAGAACTTTTAGTTTTGGAAGCAAATTGTTCTGCTACTGTATTTTCTACTTCTTGGATACTGGATTCTGGTGCTATTTCTCATATTTGTACCGTGAATCAGGATCTGGAACAAAGTAGGAAGCTTGGAGCTGGGGAAGTGATGATTACTGTCGAAAGCGGGCATAGTGTCGAGGCAACTGACATAGGATCACTTCTTTTGGGTTTAGAATCCGGCTTTGTTTTAACTTTAGAAGATGTACTTGTTTTGCCCAAGGGGCATAAAAATATTGTATCCATTCTGGTCATGGATCGGAAAGGCTTTTCATTTTTCATTGGTGATGGTTCCTGCAAAATTTATTTTAGAAATAAATTTGTGGGCACTGCTACATTGTTAAATGGACTGTATCATCTAAACCTTAGTAACAAAGTCGCTGTGAATACTATGACTAGGACGTGGTAGAGATGAAGCTAATCATGTTTTGAAATGGCATCTTAGAATTGGTCATGTTGGTCAGACCAAGGTTTACAAAATGGAAAAAGATGGACTTATGGGTCTATTGGGATCGGATCCCTTTCCTACTTGTGAATCTTGCCTTAAAGGCAAAATGACTAAGTTCCCCTTCACATGGACTTTTGAAAGAGCCGCTGATAAACTAGGATTAATCCATACCGACGTATGTGGTGCTTTGGAAGCAGCACGTGATGGATATCAGTATTTCATTACGTTTACAGATGATTATACTAGGTATGGTTATGTATACTTAATGAAACATAAATCTGAGGCCTTTGAGAAATTCCAGGAATTTAATGCCCTAGTCGAAAAACAAACTTTAATCATATCAAAGCACTTCGGTCGGACCGAGGTGGCGAGTATATGAGTGCGGAGTTTGATGAGTTCATAAAGGAACATGGAATAGTATCACAACTAACACCTCCAGGTACTACTCAGTTAAATGGTGTGTCGGAAACAAGGAACCGGACCTTGTTGAACATGGTCCGTTCTATGCTAGGCTATACTGAATTACCAATTTACATATGGGGGTATGCACTCCTGACTGCTGCTTATATCTTGAATAGATGTCCTTCCAAATCCATTCCTAAAACTCCATATGAGATGTGGGAGGGCAAGAAACCAAGTCTTAATCACATTAGGATTTGGGTATGTCCCGCCTATTTCAAGAAGACTAAGGTGGAAAAGTTGGAAGAGAGGTCCTTGAAGGGACATTTCATTGGATTCCCATCTGGGACGATGGGTTATCTATTCTACATGCCCGAAAATCGAAAGATCGTTGTTGCTTTACAAGCACACTTCCTGGAAGATGAGTTCATTCAGGAAGGCGGAGCAGGTAGAAGTATTTCTTTGGAAAAATACAATGAAACCCCTCAGGAGACACCTGTACAAGAAGTTGGAACCGAACCTTCTGAAACACAAGTACAACCACCTCGTAGGTATAGTAGAGTGTCTCATTTACCTGAAAGGTATGGTCTTGTACATGAGGTTCTAAGTGATAGCCAAGAGACCGACCCAACGACCTATGACCAAGCGATGGTCGATGTAGACTCCGCGAAATGGCATGAAGCTATGGAAGTTGAGATAGACTCGATGCATGTCAATCAGGTCTGGACTCTAGTAGACCGCCTCAAGGGCATAGTGCCTATTGGGACCAAGTGGATCTACAAGAGAAAGACTGATGGTGATGGCAAGGTTGACGCCTATAAGGCCATGCTTGTGGCAAAGGGTTATATCTAAAAGGAAGGGAACGATTACCAATATACCTTCTCGCCCGTAGCCATGATCAAGTCTATTCGCATAATGCTTGCTATAGCTGCCTACCACGATTATGAGATATGGCAAATATACGTAAAGACGGCTTTCCTTAATGGATTCCTCGAGGAGGAAATCTATATGGAGCAGCCTAAAGGCTTTGTGTCCGAGATCGATATTCAGAAAGTGTGCAAGCTTCAGCGTTTCATTTATGGACTGAAGCAAGCTTCGTGTAGTTGGAACCTTCGTTTTGACGAAGCGGTCAAAGAGTTTGACTTCGTGCAAAATGAAGAGGAAATGATGTGGGAATGCTCAGTTCTGTGAGAGCAATATCGCATTCTTAGTACTATATGTAGATGGCATTCTACTAATAGGAAATGATGTGGGAATGCTCAGTTCTGTGAAAGATTGGCTTTCGAGTAATTTCTTCATGAAAGACTTGGGAGAAGCTACCTATATTCTTGGTATTCGGCTCTATTGGGATAGAGCAAAGAGAACGATAGGTCTTTGCCAAGCCCTATATATAGATAAAATCTTAAAGCAATTTAAAATGGATGATTCTAAAAGAGGGTTCCTACAAATGTGACATGGAATAAAACTCTCCTTGAAGATGTGTCCTCAACGTGAGGAACAACGAAAGGAAATGAGTAATATACCATATGCTTCGTCCGTGGGTAGCCTTATGTATGCTATGTTGTGTACGAGACCTGACATTGCGTATACTGTGAGCGTGGTAAGTAGGTTTCAGGCAAACCTAGGTAGGGAACATTGGACTTCCGTAAAGAACGTTCTCAAGTACTTGAGAAGGACTAGAGATATGGTTATGATGTATGGCGGTAGAGAACTGAATGTGGTGGGATTCACTGATTCGGACTTCCAAGGATAGAAAGACGATTCGATGTCTACTTCTGACTACATATTTACTCTTAATAGAGGAGCAGTATCTTGGCGTAGCACCAAGCAAAGCACAACTGCTGATTCCACCTGTCAGGCTGAGTATCAAGCAGCCTCATAGGCTTCTAAGGAAGGGTTCCGGATTAAGATGTTTCTGGGAGAACTTCAAGTGATACCATGTGCTGAGCTGCCTATTACGCTGTACTGCGACAACGACAGAGCTGTAATGTAGGGCAAGGAGCCGAGGTTTCACAACAATACTAAACACATTGAGAGGAAGTATCATCTCGTAAGAGAATTTGTTCACAAGGGATACATTATGCTGCATAGAGTAGACTCAGCCGACAACGTCGCTGATCCACTGACCAATCCATTTTCTCAGACTAGCTTGGAGCGACATCTGGAGAACATGGGTATTAGATACCATAGTGAGTGGCATTGAGTGCAAGTGGGAGATTGTTAGGAGTATGCCCTCGAATGCCACTCAAAGGATGTTGAGTGAGGGCATTGTACTTGTTAGTGTGTAAATCATTATCATAAGGCAATTGTTTATTTCTTTATTTAATAGTAGTTACTGGCATTCCTGACTAATATATATATATATATATATATATATATATAATATTTGAGAGCAAAACATTCTACTCCTTATTGGATAAGGGGTTCGGCACTGGAAAAGTTTATAGCTCAAATACTTAATCATTCGCAAGTCGATGAAACTTGACTGGGCGTTAAGTTTATGTGAAGACTAGTATGATGTGTTCTTTGACGTGGAGAGTGCCTGTAGAATACTAATGGTTAGTGGGGCACACGTTACAGGTATGCTAATTGGATTAGTATACTCGAACCGACTCACCCTTGATTCGTCACACGGATTTCACTCAAGGACAGTCAATGACGGAATCAAAAGGTTGTGATAGGTATTCGTGAACCTTTGACTTGAAGATTTGGTAGGGATGTTCTTGTGATGTTAAGATTTTCATTAGAGTAGTTCGACCCAGAAAACTGGAAGGTGGGGGTCAACCTTGACGTGCGTCTTGACGGGCAAGTAGCAGGTCCTACTGAATACCAAGATAGAATTCTTTCTCCTGTTAGTGAACGGGTTATATGTCCTATGCGGTTATTGGCAGATGAGATCATAAGTATTTGGCCAAAGCATTGGAGCTAGTTGTATTGGATACACGAGAGCTCGATGATCTCGATTTGCATTAACTCATGCATAGCATCAAGTACAGATAGGGTTTGACTGACCGTGACCCTATAACTTGATTGGGACATTTTAAGAAGGGTTTATACGTATACTGGTATTCACGACAGAATGGTTCTTGAATGATCCCAATCATACGTTCTCAGTTGGGGTACAGTGTAGGCCGCCAGGCTGGCTAGGTGGTGCTACTATTCTTTGGTTCCTCCCATTGCTAACTGAGACGGACCTACCGAGTCACGCAATAGGATTGACGACGAAATGAATCGAGCTTATTCTCTCTTGATAAATATTAGATATTGGATATCTAATTTATTGGACATTGGATGTCTAAAGTAATTTATTGGATAAATTAATTTATTGCCTAATGAATTAAATAAATTACTGGGTGATTAGTTTAATTCATAGATATAATTATTTCTTGGAGAAATTAATTATATTATTTTGTATTTGATATAATTGATTAATTGGATTAATTAATTGATATAAATACATCGGAACAGAATTGGAGTTTATCTGTTTGGACTCATAGGAGTCCGAAACAAACCGAACTCATCCGATTCCTTCTGGATGGCCGCCCCCTTCTACTCACCTTCCCTCTTGGTCTTTGTCTCCATTTTATAATGGAAGAAAAATGACTTTAAGAGATATGGTATCTCTTATTATATGGAAAAGGTGATTTGAAGTGTTGGAATGAAGAATAAAATGAAGACAACATCTCTTCTCCCTCACTAAGTGAATCTCACGGTTTTGGGCAAGAGAAAAAGAGAGAGAAACATTTCTCCAAGTCTTCATCTTCTTCATTATTGTTCTTGAGTTTTTCTTGGAGAAAATTGAGACATTGTGAGTTATACACTTAGAGTGTTATAATCACATTTGAAAGCTTCATCATCCTTGCTCTAGCCGTATCCTTGGAGGATAGCAAGGTGTTATCATTCCGATCATTTCTCTGGCGCGTGACAAGTAGAGACGCCGTGTTTTCAGCATTGGATCATTCAAGAGCTTGGAGCAGATTGGATTCATGGAAAGCATTTAAAGCTTGGGGAATCGCTCAAGAGAAGAACACCATTTAATCAACGGAATACAAGGGTATGATTTCGAGTCTTCCTTTTTTCATTTAATATTCATATATACGTAGCGTGATCGATCCTCGCAGGGATTCAGATCGAATTAATTTTCGTTTTATCGCTTCCGTTGGGCCTTCGTTTTAGGCACTGAATCCCAACACGTATAACCATCACAAGAATTCAATCATCCTTATAACCAAGCAAGATAACTTGCCTCAATACGGAGACAAGAATAATCCTCCATTGTCGAACGAAGGAACGGCCCTCGACTAATATCGGTTACTCGAACAATTGACCTTGAATGAAATACATTTCACTCAATAACACATCCATATAATCATCGATATCGAATTTAGTGAGACGACACCCTAAATCCAATTTGAATAGTTCAACTATCTCAAGATATCAAAATTCTATTTCAAGAACTCTATTTACCTCAAGTCATTCTTATGATCGGTTTACAAGATATTCTCAAATATTCGCATGATTATTTATGAATAAGAATTTATCAAGAACATGTTTAAACAATCATTTATGTTCGTTCATCATCTTATATCATTTAACTTTTCAAGAACATCACCAATGATCAACAATATCTTCCTAAGAACATTATCAACTTATTATGATGTTCAATATATTTCTAAGGCATCAATACGACCGATTATCATGAACATATAAGAGTTTGGTTATCTTCAAAAATATCTTTTATCATCTTACAAAGGCTTGGCTAAGCCAAAAACAGAAATGAAGTTGAAGTTTAGGTTCAAGAACAACACTTTAATTTCTAACATTCATCAAGGTGTTCTAATATATTTTATGTCAACAATTCCGTTGATTACACTTAACTATGATGAAACTAAGGATTATTATTGTCTTAAGGATGTTAATAATCTAGCAGGAAGAGTATGATTCTATTAAACATGATCATTACCATTAAAACATCAAGAACACCTCATTCCAAACCCTTAATTACCATATTCATCAATAAGTGCTAAAAAGCTTAACTACAAGCATGTTTTACTTGATTAATGCAACACTAGGTGTAGTATACTATATTACTAACATCATAACTACAAAAATCTAGAGTAGAATCGTACAACATACCTTCAGAAATGAAGAACAACCACCAAGAAGACAAGAACACACTCCAAGCTACAAGAACAACTCTACCCTTCCCATCAACAAGCTCCAATCCAAGATGCAAAGCTCAAACACAAGTTGGAAGGGTGTAAAAATGGTCTAGTGAGGTAGAGGGACGATTGTTGGAGAGAAAAATCGGAGTTTAGACGTGCAAATGAAAGACACAAGTTGTCTTTTTATAAACTTCACAGCACATTACGTACGTTATCGCATGAAGATAACGTACGTTAACCCCTTTACGTACGCTACACCAAAAGTGTTACGTACATAATCTGCTTCCAGATGTTACTGTCTCAAACACTAACATCATTACGTACGTTATGGGCCACGGCATTACGTACGTAATGTATGTCAACCTGGCTGCCTCGAAAAGGCCATCTATCTGGATCATGTCCGGCCCTCCACACCGAAAGTGAGATCAGATAAGATTCCAAGCATTACGTACGTAACCAGCACTCCATTACGTACGTAAAACCAACAAAATAGTGTACGCTAGGTTAAAGCCTTAGCGTACGTTAAACACAGAAGTTCTAGCCCAAAAATGTAACAATCTACACAACGTCAAGAATTCAACCATAATGCAAATGATAGTCATAATCAAGTCTATTCTGATATATATCCCGAAATAAAACATTAACTGGATGTAACATGATTACAACGATACTCAAATTATCTGAACAATACAACAGTAGATAAGAAATTACTGTCGGATATTACATACTCCCCCTTTAAAAGGAGTTTCGTCCTCGAAACTAAGGGGTAAACAACTCGGGATACCTCTCTCGCATGCTGCTCTCTGTCTCCCACGTAGCCTCCTCGACTCTGTGTCGTGACCACAGAACCTTCAGTAGGGGAGTCGTCTTGTTCCGCAACTGTTTGATCCTCCTCTCAAGTATCTGTACGGGACGCTCCTCGCAGGAATGATCCTCCGCTATCTCAATCTCATCGAACTGAAGTATATGACTCGGATCAGCAACATATTTCCTCAACTGGGAGACATGAAACACGTTATGAATCCGACTCAGAGCTGGTGGCAATGCCACATGATAAGCCAGATCGCCTACACATTCCAAAACCTCAAACGGCCTAATATACCTCAGACTCAGCTTGCCTCTCTTCCCAAAACTAAAAACACCTCGAGTAGGGGACACCTTCAATTCGCCGACCTCAAACTCGAGCGGTCGTCGACGGTTGTCTGCTTAAGACTTCTGTCGGATTTGAGCCGTTAACAAAAGACTCATAAGAGCAATCTTCTTACAGGATGCTAACAACATATCGGGTTCCGTACCCAAAGATTCAGACAGGTCTTCCCAACACAAAGGAGACCTACAACGACGACCATACAATGCTTCATAAGGTGCCATCTGAATCGAAGCATGCCAACTGTTATTGTAAGTGAATTCCACCAAAGGTAGTTGGGCTTCCCAATCGTCCTTCTAATCAAGAGCGCACGCCCTCAACATATCCTCTAGACTTTGAATAGCACTTTCAGACTGACCATCAGTCTGCGGATGAAATGCCCTACTGAAGTTCAACTGCGTACCCATCGCACGATGAACTGCTTTCCAGAAGTGAGACACGAATCACCCATCATGATTCGATACAATACTATTGGGGGTACCATGTAACCTTACAATCTCTTTAATAAACAACTGAGTCAATCTCTCGGGTCCCCATGTGTCTTTAATCTCCAAAAAGTGGTCTGATTTTGTTTAACGGTCCACAATCACCCAAATCGTATTCATCCCTCGACGACTTTTCGGCAAGCTAGTGATAAAATCCATCAATATGTCCTCCCATTTCCAGTCGTGAATTGGGAGCGGTTTCAACATTCTTGCGGATCGCTGATGCTCAATCTTAACCTGTTGAGAGGTTAAACATCTCGAAACGAGCTCTGCAATTTCACGCTTCATATTCCCCCACCAATAACATTTCTTCAAATCCTTATACATCTTGCTAGATCCTGGGTGAATGGAGTACGGGGTATCATGAGCCTCTTTCAGGATAGAGTTCCTCAACTCTTCATCTGCGGTTACACAAACTCGATTCTTGAAGCGTATCAATCTATCCTCGTGGATCACAAATCCAGGGGCTTTCCATTGAGTTACTTCTTCCCGAACTCGAGATAAGAATGGTCTATAACCTGCTCCGATCTGATTATATCATCAAGGGATGAGAAAATCTCAAGTGTGCAGAGTTGTCCCTGAATACGCTATAACCAGACTTCAATTTCTGGCCTCACGAACTCCAACTGCAATTCTCTCTGAACTGTCATGCGGGCAAGCATCTGCTCCTGTACTGTCTTACGACTCAAGGCGTCGGCAACCACATTTGCTTTGCCTGGATGATAAAGGATCTTGATATCATTGTCTTTGATTAGTTCTAGCCACCTTCTCTGCCTCATGTTCAACTCCTTCTGAGTAAAAATGTACTTCAGGCTCTTGTGATCAGTAAAGATCTGACAGGTGAATCCACACAGATAGTGACGCCAGTTTTTCAAAGCAAACACCACAGATGATAGCTCCAAATCATAGGTCGGATAGTTAACTTCATAGGGTCGCAATTGTCTCGATGCATAGGTAATCACTTTCCCTTCCTGCACAAGTACACATCCAAGGCCCTGTCTTGACAAGTCACTATACACCACGAATCCCTCCGTTCCTTTTGGTAGAACCAAAACAGGTGCTGAAATCAATCGACTCTTGAGTTCATCAAAACTTTACTGACATGCCTCTGACCACAGATACTTCTTATCCTTCCTCAATAGGTTAGTCATCGATTGTGCAATCTTGGAAAAACCTTCCACGAATCGTCGGTAATAACCTGCTAGACCCAGAAAACTGCGAACTTCTTTTACGTTCTTCGTAGGTAGCTAGTCTCGGATAGCTTCTGTCTTCTGTGGGTCTACCCTCACCCCTTCGGCTGATATCACATTCCCAATAAAAATAACCTCAAGCATCCAGAATTCACGTTTGGAAAACTTCCCATAAAGCTGTTCCCGCCTCAACGCATCGAGAACTTGATGGAGATGACGTTCATGCTCTTCATGGTCATGAGAGTAAATCAGAATATCGTCAATAAAAATGACTACAAAGCGATCTAGATAATTAATAAAAACCCGATTCATCAGCTCCATGAATACCGCCGGTGCATTAGTCAGTCCAAAAAGCATCACTACGAACTCATAATGCCCATAGCGAGTACGAAAAGCGGTCTTCGAAATGTCAGACTCTCGAATCCTCAACTGATGATACTTGGACCTCAAGTCAATCTTAGAAAATATAGCATCTCCCTGAAGTTGATCCAATAAATCATCAATACGAGCTAATAGGCATTTGTTCTTGATGGTTACCCTGTTCAGCTCACGGTAATCAATACACAAACGCAGGGATCCGTCTTTCTTCCATACAAATAGCACTGGTGCTCCCCAAGGGGACGCACTAGGTTGAATATAGCCTTTCTCAGTCAACTCCTAAAGCTAGTTCTTCAACTCCTGCATCTCGGTCAGAGCCATACGATACGGTGCTTTCGAAAGCGGGGACGTACTTGGCTCTAACTCAATAGTAAATTCTACATCACGATGTAGAGGTAAGCCTAGCAACTTATCTGGAAATATATATGGGTAGTCTCGGACTATAGGAATATCGGCCAATTCAACTGGTCGATCCGCTGTTTTGGTCATGTAACACCAATAACCAATACACCCTTGATTAAGCAGTTTCATTGCTTTCATAGCGCTGATGACTCTTCTGGAACGGCTGGGATTGTCACCCTGAAAAATATACTCAACACCATCGTCAGATGTGACAGTCACTATCTGCTTGCGGACGCTAAGTATGGCATCATGACGATCCATCCAATCAATACACAAGATTACATAATCTTTAGGTAAATCAACCACAATTAAGTTTGACAACCACTCACGGTCGTTCATTCGAATCGGACAGTTCTGCACTTCACGATTCCCAACAATTCTTCTACCATCGGGTAGACCAATTACATAAGGTTCACAATTGGTAACATGATCTAATTGCAAACGACTCAAACAAGAAGCCGATAAAAAGGAGAGTGAAGCACCAGTATCGAAAAGAACACAAACGGGCTAAGATTGGATCTCGAGAGTACTTTCAATCATGCTGGATTCGGGATCATCGGCCTTCTTCATCTCGTAAATCCTAGGTTGTGCAGTTCTAGCAGCAGATGTACCATCTTGGTTTCCATGGCCCATCCCTCTATTCACCCCGGTAGTCTGATAAGAGGCGGACAGAGGTACACGGTCCTGGACAGAAGATTGAACTGGAGCATGATATGCTACTGGATCACGTCTCAGTCCATTCCTGCAATAACGAGCACGATGCCCATTCTTCCCACAAGTATGGCATGCGACGGCCGGCTTTGGGCATTTGGAGCTGATGTGCCCCTGGTCCCCATAGTTATAGTACACAATAGATGAGTTGACCGCTCGAGAGTGCGATCCGGTTGGCTTCGATGCCATGGGTGGTCATTCAGAAGGGTTTGGCAATGACCAGGGATTCCTGAATGTCCCTCGGTTACTGTCAGTCTGGTTCTGGTTCCTGGATCTTTTGTTGTTGGACTGTGGTTGCTTCCTGGAAATCTCCTTAGTGGTGACTTCGTACTCCAGAGCTTTCTCGATGAACTCCGGTAGGGTCGTACAGTGGTGATTCAATAGTTTCATTCTCATTCGGGGTTTAAGACTCTTGAGAAAATATTTGATCTTATCGGCCTCCGTTCGGACAATCGACGAGGCGAAAGGGAGAAGTTCCTGAAATATCTCGGCAATAGATAGTACATCATCATCTTCAAATGGGTTCGGGTTCAGCAATTCTGACAGCTTGGCCTCACGAAGTGGCCCTGGATAGTAACGGTCTAACATGAGGTTTTTAAATTTCTCCCAAGTATATACACCATCAGCTGGCCTCACAGAAAACCACCAGGTGTGGGAGCCCTTGCTAAGATAGTAAGATGCTACGGAGATGTGATTCTCTTCGGGGCAGTCCCCCATTTCGAATAATTTCTAAAAGTGTTCAATCCAATGTATGATATCAGTAGGCTCAGAGGAGCCTTAAAAAATCGGGGGTCGCTGGCGAGAGATGTCGCTGATGATACGACTCACGGGTCTGCCATGTACAGGAGGTGGAGGATGAGGCCCCTGCTGCTGGCCAGTAGTAGCTCTATGCATAGCTTCCATTAATTGACCCATCTGGGTCATCTAAGCCATCATGCTCTGCATAACAATGTAAGGATCGACACACGCATCCCTGTGTCCAGTGTGGTGCGATTGGTCCCTAGAAGGCGAATCACTGCCTGCGGAACTCTGCTCCACATTCGAGCGCGTGTTGGCTCATGGTATCGGGATTCGGCCCCTTCTGCGGCCTCATCCCCTTCTACCACGGCCTCTCAGATTTCTTTCCATACTGAAAGAATCAAACAATAATAATAACCATAAGTACAGTTCATGACCGTCTTTATAACCAATCAAAATTCATGCTAAGTTAATAGCAACAAGGAACTACATATTCAAGAAAACAGTTCATAATGAATTATCGACACTAGTGTCGCACAGAATATCATATCGACGTCGAGTCGAACAATTTCAATCACATAATCAATCCAGAATTTACCTCGAATTATCAATCAGATAAATCCTGCCACATATTCTCGAAATATCAAGATAAATAAAGAGATCCATTCTGATATCAATATCATGCCAGTAATTAAATCATGGCTCGTAAAGTACATACCGTATTTGGCTCGTAGGGTCAGGCGCTTGCACAGGTCACATGTGACACGAAGGTCTCTTGATACTAGTTCATTTCACAACGACTCTTAAAAGGGAAAATGACTCTTTGATACCATATTCTGTAACATCCCAAAAGGCGGCTATCACAGTGTCGTGGACCCCATACTGGGACCCATCAGGCGATACCAAAATACAGATTAAATATGTATTACCTTGTGATACCAAACCACAATAAATAGTCACTACTCCGATTAGGAGTTTATTAATGGTATGGCCAACGGCCTTATTATACACAGGAACCGAAATAGAAGTATAAACCACATGGAGATGGAATATACTTCAAATATCAATACAATCGGACAATAGTTTAAATGAAGCGGAATAAAGTAACATTACACGGTTTGAACATAACCGGACAACAAAAGATTTGGGGGCCCCGAACTAGTATCCTTAGAACCCTTCTGTTGTTACCCAAAATATTATCCGAAGATGATATGCTGGAATGGACGAGTAATAAACAAAATGCGAGAGCACGTCCGTGGGAAAGTAAATAACACAATATTTGCCGGAGTTGATAGTCCCGGGCTTGAATGCTCCCGCGAGATATTATTAATACGAATACTTGGGAGTACAAATATTAATGTTAGAGTACAATTACAATGAATGTAAAGACCCTAGTTATCTTAGCTCTTGAGTGCTAAAGGTTGCCGGAAGAACCATAGATGATGCTCTGTGAGTTCTTGTAACAACGATGGAGTGCTGTGCTGACTGTGAGAAATCGACGGTCTCTCATTGTGTGAATTAGCTGAATGTTTGAGCTTCTGAACTTGTGAATCTCTTCAAATCTGAACTATAGGGAGTTCTCATTTCTGCCGACCGCCTTTCGGTTAAGAGGTTGTGAGAGAGAAATCTTAGATAGATTCAAGAGAGAAGCCGAGAAGAACCGAGCCCTTTCCAAGTGCTATAGGCTCTTTATTTATAAGACTGGGAGTCTCTGGGCGATCGTCTCTGCTGTATTATAATAAGCGGGCGATCGTCTTTAGCACATGGGTTGGTCTCCTTAGAGTCCGCAGTAGCTGCTGGCAGTTAGAAGTGCGAACCAATGAGAAGCCAACATGCGTCTATGTTGCAGTCTTGGGAGGCCCTGCTTAGGACCTTTCGGCGGGTCTGTCGGTAGGTGAGGCCGTCCTTGTCAATGACAGCTGCTGATGGGCTGGAGTCAATGATCCATGTTCTTCGGCGCCTTTCGTGGATCTGCACATGGGTCCTTGCTTCGTGATCCAGTCTTTGTAGACTTTGATGGACGATGGCCTGGTTCGTGGCATAGGACGGTCGTCCTTGGTCGAGCACCAGATTCGATCGCTAGGTGCCAAAAGGCGATCACCCCGGACGTCAATCGCTTGGTACCTGATTTCGGCCTGGACTCTTTGCTTTGACAAGTCTGCCTTGGATTTATTTGATACTGTCTTTGGTCGCTCGGCCCTTACGCCGATCGCCGTCGAGGCGTATAAATCGCCGCATAACAATTGCCCCCTAACTCGCTCCGATGTTGGAGACGTGGGGTGGTTCTACTGGCGATCGCTTAACTTAGACGAGTGACTCAGCATTTTACGGAACAGGCGATCGTCTTTGAGTGGATTGGTTTTGAATTTGGACGACCTGGTCGGTCGCTTGAAATGAGCGGGGAATGACAGCGGACTCGAAACTCCGCGGGGGTACGTGTCGCGATGCGATTGGAGGAGTCCGACGGTTAGTTAAGACTCCTCGTCTGGCGTGTCCTTGAAATGATGCGTACGCGGGTTTCAAGGGAGGCATTGATTGCGACTTGGCAGTTGCACTTCACCCCCCGAGATTCTCCTTATTTGCACGGAAGCCCCCGCCTTCTCCTATAAAAAGGGTTTCGGTTACAGTGTAATCCCTATTACGCAATTTCATCGGAGATGAGGATAGCCGAAAATTTTCTGAAGCCTTTGTCTGCCGATCGTCGATCGACTCAATCCTTCGGTAAGAAATAATCCTATTTTTCCCTTTTCTTTTTGAGAATGTTTGGAGTACCTACAATGTCTGGAACGGGCACCACCTCCGCCGCCGGGACTTCGACTGCCCGGGAAGGATCCTCTACGGAATTCCATATGGAGACAGCTGCCGAGGCTATCCGTGCCAGTATTAATCCCGCGGAAGTCGAGGAACTACTCAACGAGGCCGATGCTGCCAGGGAGGCGGCGGCTGAGCAAAAGCGCTTGTTGGTGGAGAAGGATTTGCTGGTGAGGGCGTACTGGGAGCAACATAGCGCCTTCGGCCAAGCTTATTTAGCCTTTGCAGAAATCATGGAGAGACTGGCCGGTCCGTGTCCCAAGTTTGACTATCGGGAGTACTCGATCGCCCATCCCTATCAATCCGCGAAGCAGTCGATGTTCCGGGCCATGCAGCGCTCCCCGTGGTCCCTTGGCCAGATCAAGAGCTCGGCGACCAGGAAAGACTTGGCCATCTGGAGGGCGAGGTACCATGTCCCTTCTGATGTGGACCTTTTCGCGCCAGCCAAGAATGAGCGAGCCGACCAACCTTCGGAGGGCATGGTCGCCATGAATGAGGCGATAATGGAGGCCGGGCTGCGGTTCCCACTGTCATTTGCCGTCTCCAATTTACTGGTCGCCTGAAATGTGGCGCCGCTTCAGCTAACGCCGAACGCCTGGCTCCAGATTGTCTGCGCCCTCACTTTGTTCGGTGGTCACCGACTGTACTGCCTTCCCTCGCCGTTGGAGATGAACCACCTATTCAAACTGACGATTCAGAAGGGGTCCGTCGGTGGCTACCATATCCAAGGTCATTCTGGTCGGGTGATCCTTGGGGTCCCGAACAAGGTGCGGGGCGATCCGGCGAAATGGTTCTGGGTCGGCGGTGCATGGAAAGCATCTGCGAGCGACAATCCCACTGGCGAGCTGGACATTCCCACCGACTTTCGGGAGAGGAATCCGAATAAGGGTTCTGACTCTCCCTTTGTTCGGATATGTTCTGAACTGATCTAATTTGGTCTTCCTTTTGCAGGCTTCCATATTCCGGCAGCTGACGAGCTACCTTTTGACTTTTTGGTCATCTGGGAGCGGATACACAGTCTTTCGGACGACGATATAGACGCTCGCCGGGTTAATAAAGAGAGTTGTTGGTTGTCTGCTCGGTTATTCCATTTTCCGCGCCACTTTTTGGTCCTAAGTATGAATTTCCACGATCTCCTTTTGCTTGGCGATCGTCGTGTTTGAGGAAGGTGTCTAACCATTGCTTGATCATTTCTTTTTGCAGCGGTCCGTTTCCCTCGCTTCCTGGAGCCTCCACCAGAGATTGCCATGTCGAACCCTGGAGTCTTGAGTGGCCTGCACCAGAAGAAGTCGAGTCGAGTTCCCCCGTTGGCACTGCCTCTTATCCCGGAGGTGAGGCCTTATGTGGAGCCGATCGCTGCGGAGGAGGAGGTTCGGGAGGAGGGACTCCGGCTGAACCACAAGCGACAGAGGTCGGGGGAACCCCCAGTCTCTGCCCCTGCTGGTGAGCCGCCGATCACCGCGCCTCCGCTCACCACGGTCCCCTCGGTGGATGAGCCTACGCCTTCGTCGTCTTTCCTGCAGGCCATGGCGATTGTCGAGGCCGAGACCCCTCGCGGGAAAACGTTCTTCGGCCGCGACCCTGAGAAATCCGAGAGGTAAGCTTTGGTTGTTTTGCCGAGTTTTGTCACTTGCGTAGAAGTTGTGCTAACTCTTCTGTTCTTGATGCAGGATCCGCTGCACTAACCCAGCTTGCTCGCCGCTGGTACTGGATTTTATCGCGAGCCAATCTCCTCGCGAGGCCTGTGACGTCCCGCAATACGTCACCCGGGCTGTCTCTACTCTGCCGAAGGCCTGGACGACCGATTTGGATGCGATCGCCCGCCAGCGATCCGGGGACACGATACAGGCGGCCTTCGCTCTATCCCTCCAGGCGGCGACGATGGCTACCCAAGCTATGAGGGACTTCGAAGGGCGCCCTTCTACTTCCCGTCTTCAGGCGGATCTCGAGGCTTCTCGGAAAAAGAAATCCGAGTTTGCCGACAAGATCGTGGCTATGGAGAAGGATTCCTTGGACGCGGTTAAACGGGCAAGTCAAGATCTTGAGCTGGCGAGACAGGATTCTGAGCGAGCCCGAGCGACGGTCGACCGGCTTTGGGATCAGATGACAGAGGCCCATCGCTCATACGCGGCTGCTCAGAAGGAATTCGATCAGCTGAAGGTGACCGTCGCCCGGCTGACTAGCGAGCTGGCGTCGTCGAGGGGAGAAACGGCTGCTAAGGAGGCCGAGCTCCAGGATGCGCATCAGGCGGTTGCGGAGTTGAAAGGAAAACTGGAGGCGACCGAGGCCGATCCTTTTCTCAACGTGGAGTTTGTCAGTGAGTTTGCCTACTACATGGCGTTTGCTGACTCACTCCGCGCCGCTAAGAAGGGAGGGCTGGAGGTCGGCCCTCTGGCTGAAAACTTCAAGGCTTACGCGCTAGAGCATCCTCTGCATCCTGCCTTCTCCGTGCCTATCTTGGACCTCTCGGATCTCGGCGTAGACCTGAGCTGGTACCCGATTCCCAAAAATCTCATTCATCCAAATGCCCCGGAGGACGGGGAGGCAGCTCCAGAAGCCGGTGGGGGATCGCGGGCCGATCCAGCGGCCGAAGGTGAAGGCCAGGCAGGGGCAGCCTGAGGTTTTACGTCCTTCTTTTTGTTTTTGTTTTTGGCTTGTAATTAATGTAACTTTGGTTGTACTTTCACCTTCGGGCGACCGTCTTTTTAATTTTGTATTCCAAGTAATGAAATGAATATTTTCTTCTCTGATTTATTGCTTGAATGATTGTCTTTCTGAGTCTTTGCATGACTTTATACAAGTGTGTGAGGAAAGATTGTTGCATGTACAGTTCCAAGTGAATTGATAAACTCATAATGATAACTTTTACAACAAAGTCGATCGCTGCACATACATCTGAAAAATGCCGATCTCCGTACATGTAATTGGGTACGGACGATCGTGGTATATATAGCTCCGCCCTTCCCCCATGTTTTTGTTTACTTAGTGAAAGTAAGGGGATGAAAATAAATTGTTGAGTGAGCGGTCTTCAATTTTGCAGATTCCTCGAGGAAGGCCGACCATCCCGGCCTAGAGGAACCGTGCACGATCGCGAAGTTTGATGGAACCGACCTTCACGACCATGTCTTGTGCGCGAGCGATATTCCGTCTGATGGCCAACTTCTCGTGACTCACTTAATTGTGAGGGTCCTCCGCAGGCTGCGCCCACCTCGTATTTAAACGAAGGGCGTGCGGTCTTGGTCTGGAGGAGTCCTTGCGCGGGGCGTCGTCGGATTAATCGACTCCATGACCGCGGCTTGTTAGCACTTTTCTACCTCGGACCGTCATGTTAGATGGCGATCCTCGACGGTATACGTTGTGACGGGGGGAGGGACGCGTCGCATTTTCCGGATCCATCATGTTAGGTGATGGACCTTTGAGGGCGGGCGAACGTGTCCACATATCTGTTTTGGAGGGCCCTTTGGCTACGCCCGCCTCGTATTTAAATGAAGGGCGAGCGGTCGCTGTCCAAAGGGACCTTGCACGGGCACAGAGAACGGTTCCATCGTCCTCCACAGCCATGTCGACACTCTTCTACCTCGGACCGTCATGTCAGATGATGACCCTCGACGGTATACGTTGCGTAAGGGGAGGCGATCGCTTGCCTAGGTTCTTCATGTTGATGACGAACTTTAGAGGGTGAGCGAGTCATCCTCTAATTTGTTTTGGAGGGTCCTTCGGCTACACCCGCCTCGTATTTAAACGAAGGGCGAGCAATCGCTGCCCAAAGGAACCTTGCATGGACGGATCATCGGTTTCATCGATCTTCGCGACCATGGCGGCACTTTTCTACCTCGGACCGTCATGTTAGATGGAGATCCTCGACGGTATACGTTGTGCTAGGGTAGGCGATCGCTGCCTAGGTCCATCATGTTAAATGACGAACTTTAGAGGGCGAGCGAGTCATCCTCTTTTTCGAAGCATTGCTCAGGCAGTAGCCTTTGGTTTGACGTGGTGGGAATCGGGGAAAGACTTCCGAAGTCCCCACCGCTTGATTGAGGCATACGGATCCGATTGCCGAGGTTGATCGAGGGGTCGACTCGTATGAGCTTTCTGGCCTGTTCGCGTTCGACTCTGGCGACCGTATTGGGAGGTCGATGGGGCTCCGGTTAAGCCAATAAACTGTCCAGCTTGCCCTCATCGAACAATCTCCAGAGTTGTCTGAGGAGGTCGAGGCATTGATTGGTGCTGTGGCCGGGACTCTTGTGGTAAGCACAATATTTATTGTGGTCTAGATGACTATTGTCCCTTATCGCCTTTGGCTTGCTTAGCGGTTCGCGCCCCTTGATGGCGTAAAAAATGTGGGCCGGAGTTCAGTTGAACTTGTGGAGGAGATGAGCTTCCACGTCCTCGAAGGCCTTAAAATCACCGAGTGGCTTGGCGACCGCCTTGTTTGTTTTGACGATCGCCGGGAGGTGGCGTCCCCTCACCTAGGCGGGGGGTGAGCAGCCTCTGCCTAGCCAGAAAATCGGCAGCCTTAGCGTCGAAGATCGCATAGGTGGGGGGATGTCCTTTGTGAGGTGTCTAAACATGGGCGAATGACCATAGAATTCCCTCAGTACCGAGTAGAGAGCGAGCTCGTCGCTAATGGGCTCGCCAGTGAGGACTATTTCATCCACCCGGTCGATGTAATCTGCATTGGATTCGTCTTCCCCCTGCCTGATTTTCATCATGCGGTGGGGGCCTTCTGGTCTGGCGACCTTGGCGGTGAAGTATGACGTGAAGTCACTGGCCAGTTTCTCAAAGGAAATGATTGATCGCGGTGGTAGTGAGACGTACCACCTATGGGCCAACTCGCCCAACGTTAACGGGAATATTCGGCACCTGGTCGCATCTGATGCCCCACACCTGGTCAAGTAAATCCGGAACTTGCTTAGGTGAGTCTCGGGGTCCGATCTCCCTTCATACAAAGGTGTTTTGGGAGGAGCGATCCTTGGTTGCATGGGGACAAGCTCGATGTGGACCGGGAGTGGCTCAGTCAGTCCGATGATCTTTCTACTGGCGCTTGCCCCAGTTTCCAAGAGCACTTTCATCTCGTCGAGCTGGCGTTGCATAGCGGCTATCGCCGCGGTCTAGCTGCTCGTGGCTAGGCACTTGGAGCGGGAACCGAGGCGATCAAATACTGATCCCCTGGCTCCGCTGTCGATGATGTCCTTGCCGCGTGGCTCGACTCTCCGGCGGATGGGGGCCAGACGGCTGACCTGTATTTGGTTTGGAGTTGGGTAGGACGAACTCCTGGTGACGGACTCGTATTTCGTCGTCTCGTGGTTGGGGCCAGAATGCCCCGGTCACCACGATGGATCGCTTCCTAAGCGGCTGAAGACGGAACTATTCCACCTCGTGAGAGCCTTTTCTCGTGAATAGAGGCTTTCTGACGATCGCTCGACCAGTATCCCCTTGAACTTCCGTTTGCCCGCGCGGCGGATGGCCGAGGGGGTTATAGCGGGTGCTGCGCATGCTCTCCATCGCTCCTTTAGGATGGACATAGCCTCCTCGATGTGTTCCGCAGTTTGGAGCTAGTCGAGCGAAAGGCTGGGGCCGTCCCTCAGGTGCGGGATCGAGAGTCTCGCATCGCCGCGGCTACCCTCTGCCGTAGGCTGGGGCTCGGAATGAGCCGGAATAAGTCATCCGGCGGATCAGAGAGTGGCTCTCTTCGATGTGGTGGTATACGTCATGATTCTGAAGGTTTTTCTTTGATGAACAGTGAGTGTTTCTTCAAGTATATGTCCCGGAGAACAGTGAGTGTTCTTCGAGACGGTAGGAATGAAATGAAGGTTAAGATCCCCTTCCTCTAACGCCAATTGTTGTTACCCAAAATATTATCCGAAGATGATATGCTGGAATGGACGAGTAACAAACAAAATGTGAGAGCACGTCCGTGGAAAAGTAAATAACACAAGATTTGCCGGGGTTGTTAGTCCCGGGCTTGAATGCTCTCGCGAGATATTATTAATACGAATACTTGGGAGTACAAATATTAATGTTAGAGTACAATTACTAAAGACCCTAGTTATCTTAGCTCTTGAGTGCTGAAGGTTACCGGAAGAACCAGAGATGATGCTCTATGAGTTCTTGTAACAACGATGGAGTGTTGTGCTGACTGTGAGAAATCGACGGTCTCTCACTGTGTGAATTAGCTGAATGTTTGAGCTTCTGAACTTGTGAATCTCTTCAAATTTGAACTGTAGGGAGTTCTCGTTTCTGCCGACTGCCTTTCGGTTAAGAGGTTGTGAGAGAGAAATCCTATATAGATTCAAGAGAGAAGCCGAGAAAAACCGAGCCCTTTCCAAGTGCTGGAGGCTCTTTATTTATAGGACTGGGAGTCACTGGGCGATCGCCTCTGCTGTATTATAATAAGTGGGCGATCGTCTTTAGCACATGGGTTGGTCTCCTTAGAGTCCACAGTAGCTGCTGGCAGTCAGAAGTGCGAACCAATGAGAAGCCAAGAGGCATCTATGTCGCAGTCTTGGGAGGCCTACTTAGGACCTTTCGGCGGGTTTATCGGTAGGTGAGGCCGTCCTTGTCACTGACCGCTGCTGATGGGCTGGAGTCAACGATCCATGTTCTGCGGCACCTTTCGTGGATCTACACATGGGTCCTTGCTTCGTGATCCAGTCTTTGTAGACTATGACGGACGATGGCCTTGTTCGTGGCATAGGACGGTCGTCCTTGGTCGGGCACCAGAGTCGATCGCTAGGTGCCAATAGGCAATCGCCCAGGGCGTCGATTGCTCGGTACCTGACTTCGGCCTGGACTCTTTGCTTTGGCAAGTCTGCCTTGGATTTATTTGATACTGTCTTTGGTCGCTCGGCCATTACGCCGATCGCCGTCGAGGCGTATAAATCGCCGCATAACACCTTCGCCGTCACCATGCTCTTCTCATGCCTTGCCTTTGCCTCGACCTAAAATACAACACAAGTATTTCGTCCAAAACACAGGGTCAGATATACATGATGAATGATTCTCCAGACATTATACAATTCATATATATTAGATCTCAAAGAAAACATCCCGACTATTGAACATACCCCTCGGGCATATAAACAATCAGTCACAAACCATCGAACATATCCAATCATACATGGACTATGAACGATCAAACAATATGGCTCAAGATGGACATCACAATATGCCCGATCTGGAAATGTGTCCGTGTACATGTCTACCCCATATACGGAATCCAGAATATACGTGTGACAATGTACCTAATTAGCCTCACGAACTACATCTCGTGTGCACAGTCATACGGAAACATCCATGTATGACTATATATATGCCTGGCTAAAAATCCTACACAATAACTAATCGACACGCAGATATGATTCCAGATATGTCACGATACAACATGGCAACGAATTCAACAAATCACATATCTGATTAAGGATCAAGAAACTCACCGAAGTGGCAATAAGGATCAACGAGATCAACAATTCAAAGTGACGAACTTGGGAATGCAATCCCATGATGAGAAACGGAACATCATCAAGAATAATATCGAACTGTGAATCACAGATTCAATAAGTGTTTCATATACACGAAATGTATAACAATCACAAGAATTCAATCATCATTATAACCAAGCAAGATAACTTGCCTCAATACGGAGACGATAATAATCCTCCCTTGTCGAACGAACGGACGGTCCTCGACTAATATCGGTTACTCAAACAATCGACCTTGAATGAAATACATTCCACTAAATAACACATTCATATAATCATCGATATCGAATTCAGTGAGACGACACCCTAAATTCAATTTGAATAGTTCAACTATCTCAAGATATTAAAATTCTATTTCAAGCACTCTATTTACCTCAAGTCATTCTTATGATCGGTTTACAAGATATTCTCAAATATTCGCATGATTCTTTATGAATAAGAATTTATCAAGGACATGTTTAAACAATCATTTATGTTCGTTCATCATCTTATATTATTTAACTTTTCAAGAACATCACCAATGATTAACAATATCTTCCTAAGAACAATATCAAGTTATTATGATGTTCAATATATTTCGAGGGCATCAATACGACTGATTATTATGAAAATATAAGAGTTTGGTTGTCTTCAACAATATATTTTATCATCTTACAAAGGCTTGGCTAAGCCAAAAACAGAAATGAATTTGAAGTTTCGGTTCAAGAACAACAATTTAATTTCTAACATTCATCAAGGTGTTCTAATATATTTATGTCAACAATTCCGTTGATTACACTTAACTATGATGAAACTAAGGATTATTATTGTCTTAAGGATGTTAATAATCTAGCAGGAAGAGTATGATTCTATTAAACATGATCATTACCTTTAAAACATCAAGAACACCTCATTCCAAACCCTTAATTACCATCACTACACCATATATGGGTTTCAGCAACACTTGAAAAACTGTGTTCAAAAGTCCAAAAAGTGTTGCTGAAGGCAGAAAAACAAACTATGACTACACTTTGACCAAATTCGAAGGTGTTACAAAAACGGCCGCAACCATAGGGGTCTAAGGTAACACTTTTCTTGTTTTTGGTAACATGTTAAACAAGTGTAGCAATATACCCCTATGCCAACACTTTTATTGTCTGTGGCTACACTAGATTTTGTGTTGCTGTAGACTTAAGGCCATACTTTTATATATTTAGTGACACAAAGATTAGTGTAGCCGTAGACCTATGCTAACACTCATGAGGTCTAATGTAACATTAAATTGTGAAACACTTTGACATCTTTACCAACAACTTTAACACTATGGCTACACTTATATATGAACAGTTCTAACTTTTGCCAACACACTTTTAATCTTTGCCAACACAATTTTTATATTTTGCCAATAGAAAGAATTATAAATTATAGTCTATGGCTACATTTTTGCAGGTGTTTACTAGGGATGGTATACCGTTGTAACACCCCCAAGTTATTCAGGGTATATTACAGCGCCGTGAGCCCCGCCGTGGGACCCACAAGGCTAAACATACGCGGAACTATAAACTTGACCGATAAGGTCTACATACAATAGAAAGAAAGACGATACAAATGGTATTCGAAACCATAAACAATGAAACCATATACATCACTGCACAAATCAATACTTCGGCAACACAGGCCGGAACATCAAGGAAATCAAATACAATACTGAGTATTTAAAAATCCATTCCAAGACAACAACACTGAATGGAGGAAACCAAAAGAGATAACCGAGACAAGACACGGATCACACTTGCCCATCATCTTCATGCCGACCTGCACTGCCTCTGTCCGCTCTCCCGGAACTCGAAATACATGAAACGTATTTCCATAAAGGGGTTAGCCGTCGAATAGCTAGTGCAAGTATAACAATATGAAACATAATACTTCTCGACAATAAAGTAAATGTAATCCGTCAATTCATCAATATCCGTCAATTCATCAATGTAAGACTAGTATTCCGGAATAACTAAATTTCATAGCATCTCATCAATACATATATGAATACCGTGGAACCGCACCAGAGGCTACGGAACCCTCAGAGGACCCGTTGGTCCGTCCCGGAGTGGTTAATTCATATTATCCATGGAATCGCACCAGAGGCTACGAAACCCTCAGAGGACCCGTCGGTCCGTCCCGGAGTGGATATAAATAAGCATGCCAACATTATTTCATATGAATGCCGTAGAAACGGTTCGTTCATATCAACCATGGAATCGCACCAGAGGCTACGAAACCCTCAGAGGACCATAGGCCCGTCCCGGAGTGGCTAGAAATAATCATACCATCAATATTTCATACTTTCAAAGTCGAGAACGTACAATCATAAATATATACTTGCCTTAATAAACGTTACCGAAGATCCCGAAGAACACGGTTCGACCGGGAAGTTTGAACCACGAGGAAGACAACGAACGGAAGGGTTTCAACTCGAGTTCTTCACAAGAATTCGACCCTAACAACATAAATTCAATAAATCATCGATCATACGAGGAAGAATAATCGTAGAACGCCCGAAAACCCTCTATGACATTTTACCGACACCTTCAAGGCGTCGGTCAAGAACTCGACCAAAACAACGAATCGATACGATCCAACCATGGGATAACAAGGGAAATGATACAATACATCTAAATAATCATCAATCCTTCACAATCCTAAGTTAAATCGGATTAAACGGACGAAATCGAACAAAATACCCAAAATCCCCAAAATTAGATTTCTAGAAATCAATTCGATTCAGTAGATCGGAGGATGTTATAGACGGATGATTGATGATATGAACCTCAAAACTCCATGGATATGTTATTAAACAACATGGCTTCAAGATTAGAACACGCCAAGTCATGGAAGAGGAGAAGAAGAAGGTGAAAATGGCCGTAAAAACGTCTGCAGGCCTTTTATGTGGCCGATCGTCGCCGGACACGGCCGCGGCCGGGCACGGTCGTGTTGCACGCTTGGCCGACAGGGACTCGACCGTGTCTCGCTTGACACGGTCGCGCGCCGAGGGCCTTCCGACGCCGACCCGCCCGACAAATGATCGGGCATGACTCGACCGTGTCCCGGGACACGGCCGGCGTGTCAGCTGCTCCGTGCTTATCCTAAGAGTACAGACGGGCCGTGTCTGACGACACGGCCGAGTCTGGTCGATGCAAACTCCGGCATTTCCGGATGAGTACGGCACGGCCGCGTGTCGACGACACGGCCGAAGTTCGGCCGGCAGGATCGCCAATAACGAGCGGTGAGTTAAAACGACCATAACTCTCTCGTCCGACTCCGATTGACTCACCGCTTGAACCATTGGAAAGCTAACTCGATGCTCTATAATATTGCAAGATTCAGAATTTTTGGAGTTACCAAAAATTAATGGTGATCTAACAAAGTCGAACTCCCACGTGAAAAGTCGATAAAGAACACTAATTCAATGTAACGATACCGAAACGAACTCGGATGACAAAAGTATAGAATTAATCATTTCTCGGGAAGACGAAACGGTCCCAAGCAAGTCGTCAAAATAGACTTCCGCCAAAAATAGAAAATTTCCGGGATAAAAATTACGGTACTACATTCTACCCTTCCTAAAAGAAGTTTCGTTCCAAACTTAAAACAGTAGGAGAAGAAATATTTCGCCAGAAAAGCTCAACGAGATGCACAAGAATCAAACTTACGCCCAAACGGCGAATCATCAATATAGAACACCACAATACATTACCCGAAGGCAAACCAAACCAATGCCGAAAAGATACGAATTCACAATGCCCGAAGGCTCCAACGGAAATACCGATATATCACAATGGCTCGAAAGCCGAATGTACCCCAAAGTCAGAATCATCACAATACAGATCTCAAAGGAGCAAACCCGATCGTCGGACATACCCCTCGGCGTATGAACAACCATCGGAAATCGTCGGACATATCCAATACAACATGGACTACGAACGATCAATCAATAAACCTCAAGAGGGACATCACAAGACGCCCGATCCGGAAATGTGTCCATGCACATGTCCACCCCGTATACGGAATCCGTAATATACGTGTGACAATGTACCTAATTAGCCTCAAGAACTACGTCTCGTGTGCACGGTCCAATGCGGAAATATCCACGCATGACCATCGAGTGCCCGGCTAAAAATCCTACACATAACCAATCGGCACGCAGACATGATTCCGGATATGCCACGATACAACATGACAACGAAACTCAAGGGATAAAACATCCAATATGGATCATACGACTCACCAAGTGAACGATGACACACGAATAATAAAAGATCGACACGACCAACGATATTCAAAACAACCATCCCGGGATCAATTTCCCTAAGGACCGATTAACACGAGCAACGATCACAACACAACAGCTTCGGGAAAATCCTCAACCTTCAAAGATCACAAAATTACCGAGTTCACAAGAAAATAGTGTGCCGCCTTGAATCGCCAACACGACAATAATAATTCAACGGATGGGAACTATCCTCGGCGGTCCCAATTCAATACTTCGATTACCGTAGAATGGCCAATCGATAACAACGATACAACGGATGAGAATATTTTGACAACGGATGGGAATTATCTTCGATAATCCCAATTCAATACCTCGATTACCTTAGAACGGTCAATCGATAAACAATGATACGATAGAATGGATGTCCTGTCTTAAACCGACCACCGAAACAGAGATGATAAAAGGATATATCAAACGCCTCTCTCATTGGTTAATATAATATTAATAGAAAAACACCGATGTCAATGACGACGATTACCACAATATCTCAATGGAACATCCATCACAATCACAATCGATACGCCGATACCGCGAACCGCAATCGACAATGACTTAACCAACAAGTATCGCAATGCCCCGAACCGGCCTTTTACAAACAATAGTAACATTTGGCATAATTTGCCGACGGCGCCGTGTCAACCAATCCTCGACATCAATACAATCATAAAGAGGCCAAGTCCCAAAATGATACACACAATCGTACGCCTACACGATAACATTAGTCTCATTGATTAGTACGAGTATAAAACTTGTCTCGATATCAATACAAAGTAATCGTTACCAATTCAGCTTGATTTCGTCTTACGAATTCCCGCCTCGACCAAGTTAATCTACGAACCCTTCAACCTTAACCGCAACACAACGGTCATAATTCACGATCAAATATCATACCTTATTGTAAAATGAAGGATTGATAATCAACCGGTTCGATGACGACCAATATCAATACCACCAAACCACGAACTCAATCGCTTTACCATATCTCGACTAATCACACCGAGCAATCCAACTCAGACACTTACAAATCCCGTCCACAATACGAGTCGAAAAATGATGATCATATCAGAACCAATTCGACCAATAATAAGGGTCTAAATGTTCCAAACTCAATTCTTAAATACGAATTTACAAGGTTCCCTTCTCGTAAATCCATCGTTAAAATTTACTTATAACCGTCATCAATTCGAATCATCCGATGGTCAAAATAATAGATAATCATATTAAAAAGGTTATCAAACAATCCAATCATTCGATTTGAATATTTGCTCCTACGTATGGGCTTCCAAATTCGAGATGAATAATAGTCTCATCAAACTCATAATCACATTCGTATTCCTATACGAACATTATTTCCAACACATAGTTTAGCTCTAGATATGAATATTCCATATTCATTTTCAAAACATCAACACTTCAAAAAAATTTTCATCACCTCGTATAATTCAAGAGTTCTTCAAGAACATGAAATATCCGAAATCACGTCGTAACAACATCTCCGAGGTATATATCTCCATGTTACCATTTTCTTCATCATGTCATTCATACAATCTCAAGAATCGCAACAAAACCCTTATCACCATATGAAGAAGATCTCAATGATCATATCAACATCCGAAATTTCTTATTACAATTCCAATAAATCTCGTATAACATTATCACATGATACCATAATTGTAACACCCCAGATCCTCCTGGGAATATTACACGCCGTAAACCCTTCTCACAAGGATTTACCAGGCTAAGCACAATTTCCACGTCGTTCCAAAAATGCTAAAAAGACCGATGACGGTAATATTTTTTCAAATACTAAAAAAAATCATTTTCCAAATACCGTCAAAACGATCAAGGTTAAAATGCCAAAAACTCAGTTTAGGGAATCGGTTTTACAAGATAAAATTTCAGTTGGCAAAATACCAAAATCCATTTCAAAAATACTCACGCAGCGGATAAAAGTACAGTCCAATTTATGCATTTTCATTGAAATAAGACGAACATCAAAATATACGACTCCCAACATACTCCCTCCCAAGTAGTAATCCAAAAAGAAAAAAAATGAGCCACTATCAAAGGGATACGAGGATTACCTTGTATGGACGAACCACGAAGAAAGAATAATTGAACTCCATTCCAAGAATCATTAAATCATCATAGTCATCATATGGCCTCAAGAACACCAAGATCTCTATGATTCCATAATCATAATCAACATATTCAAAGCATATCATTATCTTCCTTCAACATAAACCTCATAGAATATGGATAACACAAGGAATCACTTCAAGAATCAACAATAGTTCCATAACCAAGCTCTAATTCCATGATTCCAAGCTCACAATCATGTTAAAAGTGCTTAGAACACTCTTAAAAGTGAAGAGGGACGAGTTTTGGAGAGAAATATCTCAAAGGATCGTGAGAGAAATGAAAGGCAACACTTCAATATATAAATTGCACTCTCATTACGTACGTAGGTGTCCTTTCTTAACGCACGTAACAACTTTAACGCGCGTAATCCAAAATCCATAACGCACGTAACCAACTCACTGCCTCAATCCGGTACCCATTACGCACGTAACCTATACCATACAACGACGTAATATACCGTTGACTTGCTACAGTACAATGGTTGTGTTACGTACGTAACACGTCCTGTATAACGTATGTAACACGTACGTTGACTCACCTGTCAACATCCTGCGCCGAAAGTTTCCAAAACAGGGTCCCACCTGCCGACCAGGACTCGGTTCTGTCCGATGCCGGGTATTACGTACGTAATACCTTAGCCTTAACGTACGTAACCATGCCAATCTTACGTACGTAATCTCACCTTATTAACGTACGTAATAATTCCATACTTAGTCAATTTCAACAATTCCTGTCCAAAGTCATGACATACTAAATACGAGCATACGGCAAAATCAATACATATACTCAATTCAATAACATTTTCAAACGTTCACAACGTCCTCGAGCATAATTAACCATCCATGATATCCAATATATAAACGAAAAAAATATATCCGAAAAATCGGGGTATTACACTCTACCCCCCTTAAAAATAAGTTTCGTCCTCGAAACTTGCAATCACTCGCACAAACATTTCAACGGAAAATCCAAAATCACCAAGATAACCCAGAATTATCGAATAATCCGAACAACATACTTACAGGTCAGGGAAGTCGAAGATCTCCCGTGATACTAGCATGCGACTCCTAAACAAAGTCTCAACATAATACCGTTACACACCAATATCGCAATTAGCAATTTAACAAAATCTCAAGGAAGAGTTCACGTCCGTGACCACAGCCACGATTCTTCCTACTTTCAGCCAACATTCTGAAGGGCACATACGTGCGTAAAAATTAATCAAAATCGCACATTCCCGAAGTGACCAATTCCCAAGAATACCAAGCTATAAACGAAACGATTAAGAAAAATACAAGAAGAGTGAGAGGACTTACAAGTACCGGTCGCACTGTGATGATGGCAGAGTAGTGATACTGTGGGCAAATGCCGACTCAATCGACCCAAAAGACCGACAGCCTAGGTATCCATAAACCTAAGCTCCGATACCATATTCTGTAACACCCCCAAGTTATTCAGGGTATATTACAGCGCCGTGAGCCCCGCCGTGGGACCCACAAGGCTAAACATACGCGGAACTATAAACTTGACCGATAAGGTCTACATACAATAGAAAGAAAGACGATACAAATGGTATTCGAAACCATAAACAATGAAACCATATACATCACTGCACAAATCAATACTTCGGCAACACAGGCCGGAACATCAAGGAAACTTAAATAAAATACTCGAGTATTTAAAAATCCATTCCAGTACAACAACACTGAATGGAGGAAACAAAAAGAGATAACCGGAGACAATACACAAGATCACACTTGCCCATCATCTTCATGCCGACCTGCACTGCCTCGTCCGCTCTCCCGAACTCAAATACATGAAACGTATTTCCCCATAAAGGGGTTAGCCGTCGAATAGCTAGTGCAAGTATAACAATATGAAACATAATACTTCTCGACAATAAAGTAAATGTAATCCGTCAATTCATCAATATCCGTCAATTCATCAATGTAAGACTAGTATTCCTAATAACTAAATCTCATAGCATCTCATCAATACATATATGAATACCGTGGAACCGCACTGCAGGCTACGAACCCTCGAGGACCCGTCGGTCCGTCCCGAGTGGTTAATTCATATTATCCATGGAATCGCACTGAGGCTACGAAACCTCAGAGGACCTGTCGGTCCGTCCTGAGTGGATATAAATAAGCATGCCAACATTATTTCATATGAATGCCGTAGAAACGGTTCGCTCATATCAACCATGGAATCGCACTGCAGGCTACGAAACCCTCGTAGGACCATAGGCCGCCCCGAGTGGCTAGAAATAATCATACCATCAATATTTCATACTTTCAAAGTCGAGAACGCATAATCATAAATATATACTTGCCTTAGTAAACGCATCAAGATCTCAAGAACGCGTTCGACCGGGAAGTTTGAACCACGAGGAAGACAACGAACGGAAGGGTTTCAACTCGAGTTCTTCACAAGAATTCGACCCTAACAACATAAATTCAATAAATCATCGATCATACGAGGAAGAATAATCGTAGAACGCCCGAAAACCCCTCTATGACATTTTACCGGACACCTTCAAGGCGTCGGTCAAGAACTCGACCAAAACAACGAATCGATACGATCCAACCATGGGATAACAAGGTAAATGATACAATACATCTAAATAATCATCAATCCTTCACAATCCTAAGTTAAATCGGATTAAACGGACGAAATCGAACAAAATACCCAAAATCCCCAAAATTAGATTTCTAGGAAATCTGACCTGATTCGGTAGATCGGAGGATGTTTTAGAACGGATGATTGTTGTTATGTACCTAAAATCTCCATGGATATGTTATTAAACAACATGGCTTCAAGATTAGAACACGCCAAGTCGGAAGAGGAGAAGAAGAAGGTGAAAAATGGCCAAAAACGCCTCAGGCCTTTTATAGGGGTTGATTGCCGCCGACACGGCCCGTGCGGCCGGCACGGTCGTGTTGCACGCTTGGCCGACAGGACTCGACCGTGTCCCGCTTGACACGGCCGCGCGCCGAGGGCCTTCCGACAACACCCGCCCGACAAATGATCGGGCATGACTTGACCGTGTCACCGGGACACGGCCGGGCGTGTCAGCTGCTCGTTCGAGCTTATCCGAAGAGTACGGCACGGCCGTGTCGGACGACACGGCCGAAGTTCGCCGGCAGGATCGCCAATAACGAGCGGGTGAGTTAAAACGACCATAACTCTCTCGTCCGGACTCCGATTGACTCACCGTTTGAACCATTGGAAAGCTAACTCGATGCTCTATAATATTGCAAAGATTCAGAATTTTTGGAGTTACCAAAAATTAATGGTGATCTAACAAAGTCGAACTCCCACGTGAAAAAGTCGATAAAGAACACGGAATTCAACAGAACGATACCGAAACGAACTCGGATGACAAAAAGTATAGAATTAATCATTTCTCAGGAAGACGAAACGGTCCCAAGCAAGTCGTCAAAATAGACTTCCGCCAAAAATAGAAAATTTCCGGGGATAAAAATTACGGGTACCACAACCGTACCATACCGATTTATTTTACTCATACTGTATACCGTACCGAAACTTTCGTTATATAAAATTACATACTGATACCGTACCGAACCGTTCGGCATACCGAGACATGGTATACCGAAATATCGTTAAGAAACATTGCATATACCGTTGCCGTACTGTTTTTCGGTATAAGACACAGTAATTAGGCATACCGTATATTCAAGGTATACCGAAATTAACGTCATACCGTTCTGTACCGAATCAACATGTTGATATACTCAAAAGTAAAAAAAAAACATACATCCACTGTTTGAATAAGGCACCACGAAACATAAAAAAGAAGTCTTACAGAAACATAAAACAAACGCATTAGAATAAAAAATTACAACATCAGTCTCTCTCACCGTCACATTATAGTTTGATAATGAAGTTCTAAAGATGTTGCTTTTAAAACAAAAGCTCTCACTGTCACAAATGGTTGCAAAAGCTCACAGCTCACTTAAAGATGCAGGATGCTCCAAGGTTGCACTACTTTGCTGCTTGTTTCAGTTTTAGAACCCCTGGAACAATCAACTAACACTTGTACAAATCTACGAACGATATTGAACGGCATTCACTACTGTAAAAATAAATAAAATTATTAGTACGCATCAAATTACATTATACTCAAAGAAATATAATTTATATTTACACGTAATTAAATAAAAAACTCTTACTCTTTTCAATTTTTTCAATTTCCTTATATAAAATAAGGTCATCTTCGGTTGGATCCTTACGAAAGTCGAACTCCGCTCTTAACCAATCATTAGTACACACCAAAGCTTCTACCATTTTAGGACTCAGACTACTCCTAAACGGATCCACAACTCTTTTCCCTTATCATGACTTCATATACCACCACCTCCATAACATTTTAGTTTAGAGTGAGACGACGTAATAAAAAATAAAAATAAATATTCAGCATATGTTCGATATTTCACACGACGGAACCACTTATCGGCCGTATATATGAATCAATCCTACTTTTGACCCTATTCTAAAAATGAGAAGAGAGAAATTTTCCTAAACATTATAAATAGAGCTGAGAAACGACTTAATATTCAATTCGAGATTAAGTACAAAATCCTTCTGCAAACACGTTTGCACCATGAACACTTGAAAATCATGTCTATATAGTAGGATAATTATATCAATGAAAATGCCTTATACTTGGTCACAAGTGATTAGCAGTGTCGGTTCTGCATCCACTTTGCGGTGAAGCTTTAAGTAAGCTAACAGACTCATAACAAAAATTACGTTAAATAGGTAGGCAGAAATTGCATACCTCGATTAGGTTATAATAGCAGAAAGGTTGAAGAGGGGATTGAAGTACATACAGTATCGGCTGCTACTACAAGTGTAGGCTTGGCATCCTTCTCTTGGTTTTGAATACTCTTGAGTTTTCCTAATATGGCATCTGCCTGAGGCACGTGCAAAAATCGTCGTTTAGAAGCAACACATAACAGCGCCATTACATGGGATAAGTGAGATTAAACTTCCACAAACAGGTGAATGGAGGGGTCTCCAAGACTTGAACTAGAAAATGAAAATGCAATAGAATTCATGACCCTCAATACCAACTATGTAGTTTAATATACTCAGTGAGGTGTGAATTCATGACCCTCAATGAAAATGCAATAGAATTCATGACCCTCACCTATACTAAAACTCTCCTACTCAAAGGGGAGAGGTGTGAATTCTGTAACACCCCCAGATGTAACACCCCGAGATGGAACCCACAAGGCTAAAGGAAATTTTCGCAAACATTTACAAATGCCCAAGTGGCCAACGACGGTACTATCTTAAAAACATTTGAAGACTACATAAAATCTGTTTATCAAAGCTGTCGTAAAATCTCATTTCGAAAAGGGCAAGGCCAAACGGCCGAAACTCAATAGTTTAGAAAAAGATTTCCAAAGTAACTCAAATTACCAGAAACAAAAGGTCATTTCAAAATACTCATGCAGCGGAAATACAGCAACTGATCAGGAAACTCAATACAGAAACATGTCCTAGCCAGTATCCTCCGGGAAGCTCATCTCTTCATGACTGCTACAAGCTCGATATTTCAAGAACCTAAAAAGAAAGCCCACGACGGGGTCAGCCATAATATCCAACAATGATAACCGTCACATCACATTAATAATTACATACCAATGAGAATACAAAATAAGAATACGACCAATGTAATCTTATCGTAGTAACTTTACTTACTCAAATAATTCTCGACAGAATAACCATTATCACATTTCACATCTCGTACTTGATTAACCAATAAATTCGAACATAATATCTGTATTGTACCTCAAACAATACTCAAGATTCTCAAACAATCATCACCAACCCATGATACGGAAATATACCAGTTCTGACCAATACGATCCATCGGATAACATCATCAAATCCTAAGACGACAACCGATTGTCCATCAAAAGACCAAAGGAAAATACAGAACATACCTCAAGATATGAAATGCCACGACAATCATGTCAGTCAAATCCGAGGTCGGATCAATACCACACACGGAGATGGTCCTAACACAAGACCTACAAATGCATACTCATATGACAATGTCAATATGCTCAAAACAATATCAACAGTGTATACTCAATGGAAATCCCATGACCCAGCGCCCTCAGCATAGGTCCCAAGATGATCCTACCAGATCAACACGAGGTGGATAACCAACAATATACATATACACAACAACATATGCAAAACCAACAATACGAATCCATATGATTCCATCAACACAACACTGGGTACTCCAACGATCCAGCGCCCTCAGCATAGATCCCAAGATGATCCCGTCGGACCATAACGACGTGGAAGAAAATGATCCAGCGCCCTCAGCATAGATCCCAAGATGATCCCGTCGGACCATAATGAGGTGGACATCTGATCCAGCGCCCTCAGCATAGATCACACGATCCCAATGGATCAACACAACATAAACAACATAAACAATACACATAAGCAAATCAATATGTTTATCGACATGAACAACACAGGACTCAATAACATGAACGACATTATGACAAAACAACGAGGACGACCTCATGTTCAGCAATATGAAAGACAACCTGCATGATCAACATCATCAACACTAAACCGAAATCAAAACTAAGATACTTGTCCCGAGTCCTTCAGGAGCAATCACGATGTCAAATCATCACCAGCGATTATCATCAATGCTCGACAATCCGAACGCACCATAAACTATAGGTATTCATATCCTCATCTTTCTCGCAATGTAACCTTGATACCCGAACATACCAATAACCGAGATAAAGCATATACATTATGATTTACCTCCCAGAATCGGAAGAACGATATACAATCCAAATACCCCGAGTTCACAATAATAATCATCGTTATATGCATTATAAACGAAATGAAACCGAAACCATTCATTAAATAATATAACTGAGCAAGTAATAACTTGCCTCGATACCCATACGATGATGATGAAGCCGCTACCAATTTCATTGCCTTCGTCTACGAGCTCCTCAGCCCTGACCACGCAATTCACGAACATGTTGGAACATGACCGCAATATACGGTTATAATCACCGATCGATTATCGCAACCTATCGCAATAATAAATTTAACACACATTCGATAACAATCAATAATCGATATAACCAATCAACAAACTCAACGGTTCTACGATATCTCGATTAAACATAGACTGTACAATCCAACTCGAACTAGCACGAATTCATAATCATAATACGATGTACAGCATTGTCTGCCTACTTAGCGCACGTTAATCACTCAACGTAGCGTGCGCTAAGTCGCTCCCGATAACGTGCGCTAGCCAGTAAGCTTAGCGTGCGCTACTACTGTACAGTTTACATGTTTCACAAGTATCGATCAACATATGGTGATTATCAAGAACACTAAGTAATTCGAAACCATGTTCAAAGCTATCAAGACAACGAAATCCGATATCCTTTAACATATAAACAATCATTCAACTTATAATCCAAGTCCTATATCCATATATCATCTTCCTCAATATCAACATCATGAAACCTTAAGAACGTAACAATACTTCCATAATCTATCATTACAGTGACTAATTATCAACAATAACGTCAACATCCGAAACTGAGGAGAAGAATTAACCAACTTATCTCGAGAGGACGAACAACATGATTCAAACCATACGAATCACATTAATATCCATATATCAATAACAACATCATCATAATCTGGTAATCCATGTCCTAATCATACTTATTAACTTGTTTATATGATAATCATCAACTCAAGAACATCAATCTCCAATCCAAAAATAAAATCCAAAGGTGAAGAACTATGACCTTGTATAGACGAACCATGAAGGAGAACAATCAACTTTATTCCAAGAATCATCAATAATTTCAAGAATAAGACTTTAATCCATGTTCCTCAGCTTAATCTTTGTTAAAGATCATCATCTCTCAGTGTTTGGAACCTCCAACTTCTCTCTAAAAACTCTCTCTCTCTCTCTCGGTTGCAAGGAAGGAATGGACGAAATGAAGGATAATGCCCAACTACACATATATATACTGTATATTATTAACATACACTAACATCCTCATTTAACGTACGTTACATGCTTAGCGTGCGCTAACTCTCTTTCGTTAGCGTGCGCTATCGCTGTCCAGAGGCTACTGACTTGCTCCGCACATTAGCTTACGTACGTAATGCCCATGCAATAACGTACGTAAACTACACTGTCTAGCGCACGCAAAATCTTATATCTTAGCGTGCGCTAATCGTAGTTGACTTGCTACAGTCTGCACCTACCCCGAATATGCTCGTGACCCCACATGCCGAAAGCAACCAATAAAGCCAAGATTCCCTATTGACTGATCTGATATTAGCGTGCGCTAACAACAGGCATTAGCGTGCGCTAATGCTTTACGACAAACATCAGTTGACTTCGTCGGCACATGCGCCGAAAGTGACCGGGTCCACACGTAGATTCCCTTTGATCTGTTCTGAACTAGCGTGTGCTATCTTTTACCATTAGCGTGCACTAAACCTGCACGATAGCGTGCGCTAGGAATGCATATTAGCGTGCGCTAATAATGCTTCACTTAGCCATTTCCCGCAATTTCTGTCCAACGTCTCGACATACCAAAAACGAACATACGACACACTGAACACAAATACTGAATCTAATAATATTCTCATACGATATACCCAATATCAAAAGTCCGATAACCTGATACGCGATATTCTAAATTGTAATTGTCTACCAAATACGACAATTATACCAATACTGACATCTCAGTCCTTCATTATTTTATCCATACTGTACAGATTGCACGCTGTACAACATAACTCAGATAAAATAATATTAAACAACAGTAGTAGAAATTCCGGATATTACATTCTACACCACTTAAAATAAGTTTCGTCCTCGAAACTTGCAAGCTGTCATAAAAACAAACAAACATACCGTTCAAAAATATCCCAAAACCATCACGACAATGATCAATCATCATCACTATAGAATAACCACAACAGCATACTTACCAATGCGCAAAGTCGACGGTCTCCTGAGATACTAGCTAGTGACCTCACTGTAAAGTCTCAATACACTTTACAATCACAATTCCTTGAGTCTCAACAAAATATATCATCTTCGGATGAAACAATCTGCCCAAATCAAATTCTGTCTGCCTGATTACATAATCAGGTCTCAATTCCGATAAGACGAATAATATACAATACATCTGCGAAACAATTGCCCAAAACAATGATACGAATCCCGAAATGTTGACACAAAATCCGAACGCTCAGATGATCACCAACAATGATCAACAATCAACCGAATTTACCATCGACATGATAAATTCAAATCTGACCAAACCAGAGGTCAAAATACAATCGAGAATATCATCAACATGATAAACTCCAATATGACCAACCAGAGGTCAAAACACAATCGAGAATATCATCAACGTGATAAACTCCAATACGATCAATGATAATCGAGAATACCTTCACACTGTAAGCTCCAACACGATCAACACAGAACCACAAAAACCGATATACAAACGAATAAAGTTCTCAAAATGACACGCCAATCACATACACTGTATCTCAATAAACATACCCGACTGGTGAACATACCCCTTGGCGTACCAACTGTAACACCCCCAAATCACATTGGGTTATTACAATGCCATGGACCCCACACCCGGAGATCCACCAGGCGAACATGACTAAAGTACATTAAAATTAACCAACAAGGGAGATCACAGTCCCTACCATGATATCCGACACAATATTCCGATAAGGAATTTCAACGACAACGATGGGCCTATATGGCCAAAATAAAAATACAACAACATCCACGAGCATATGCTCGGGTAATACATAATGAGAATGACTGACAAACTGGAGAGCACTCCAACTGACTGACCAACATGAACAACTCGGACTAGTATCGCTCGAATGCCTCGTCACCATCATCATGCCCCTGTGTCTCAACTCTCTCCTCGCAAGCACCTAAAACATGAAAACATGTTCCGCCCCCACGGGGTCAGTCATCCAGATAATGAACATCAAATACACGTATAACATGATATGCATCCAAAGGCAGAATGAAACGGTACAATGATAATAATAATACGAGATGCTCACAACTCAATGTAAGAACCGAGCATTCGTGAAACACTATGCCCACGGCATACTATTAATACCTGTTCGACAGGTTAGAACGTAAATGCACAACGGCGAATCATAATTATAGAACACCACAATGAATTACACGAATATGAACCAAACCAGAACTGAATTAATTATGAATCACAATGCCCGAAGGCTCCAATGAAATTATCGAGACAAACACAAAGGCCTGAAAGCCACTCATACGAAGCTGTCAAATATCACAATCACATGAAGCCAAAACAGCCCGAAGCTGTATCGATTAGGGCCGAAGCCACGGCACGAAGCCGTATCACAATTAGGGCCGAAGCCATGGCACGAAGCCGTATCACAATTAGGGCCGAAGCCACGGCACGAAACCGTATCACAATTAGGGCCGAAGCCACGGCACGAAACCGTATCACAATTAGGGCCGAAGCCATGGCACGAAGCCGTATCAAAATTAGGGCCGAAGCCACGGCACGAAGCCGTATCACAATTAATGATAGTGTGCTGCCTTGATTCGGCCAACACGATGACAGTAACACACGGATAGGCACCGTCCTCAACAGTCCCAATTCAACACTTCGATTGCCCTAGAATGGCCAACCGATAACAATGATGCAGCGGATGATTCCATGAATGATTGAGCGCTTCGATTGGCTTAGAATGGCCAATCGATACGAATGATATGATGAATGATTGAATACCTCGATTGCCTTAGAACGGTCAATCGATAACAATGATATAGTGAATGATTGAACATTTCGATTTGCCTGAGAACGGCCAATCAATAACAATGATACGAAGGATGCCTCAGCACCTTTAATCGGTGACCGACGATGAAGATGAGAAATGAATACACCAATGCCTTTAATCGGCCAATACAGTTTTAATGACAACCCCAACAGGAAGAACAATGATCTCAACGATGTCTTAGATTGACATCAATATTATCAACAATCGATATATCGATACCGCGAACCGACTATCGACAATAACATTAATAACGAGTATCACAATGCCTTGAATCAGCCATTAACAAACAATAGTAAACATTTGGCATAGTTGCCGAAAGGTATCGTATCAAACGATCTCTTAATATCAATGAATTCATGAAGAGACTAAGTCTCGGAATGATACAACACATTCATACACATATATGATGACATTAATCTCATTGACTAGTACAAGTATAAAACTTGCCTCAAACCGAAGGCGAGAAGGTACTTCCACGATCAACGTCCTTAATGAAATTATCGGCCGCTCGAACAACCTTGAACAACACAAATACCAACAATTCTCTTAATACACGAATCAAGCATGATCACAACCAACTCAAAAGTCGATATAACAATACCCGAAACTCATTGGGGCATTTAAAAAAACGCGTTGTAAACAATCTCCAATTGTTTACAACCAAAACTCAATTACATCCGAAACCAACTTCTAATGAATGATTCAATCCCACAAAACCTCATGAATATTATCAATAATCCAACAGGAATACTTAAATCGGGATTACAACCACTTCTAGTCGAAAACCCCCAAATTCCAAAGTCAACACCAAGGTGTTCTTGACAAATTCCTCAATGATTCATAATTTCCAAAAATTACATCAAAGAATCCGTAAGAATACATGTATCCAAGATAGATAATTCATATCTAACATAATCCAACATAAACGCAATCTAACTCGAAGAGATCGGGGATAAAATCTTCAAATCCCGAAATTCAAGATTAAATGAAAAAATTACCTTGATTTGGAGTGATGAAACTGATTAGATGATGATTAATCCAACTTAAGAGCTTGAAGATGATCCTAGATGATTGTAGCTCGAGAAGATCTTTCCGAATCGCCCAAGATCGTTCGAAATGGTTGAGAAATGAAGAAATGACGAAGGTTGGACTGAACTGTCTTATTTATACTGTCCCAACTTACCGCACGTTATGACCTGATATTTAGCGTGTGCTAGCGGTTTATCGGGCAGTCCAGTGAGCTCTGAAATGCCTCGTTAGCGTGCGCTGCGACTTGGTAGCGTGCGCTAACACCTTACCGATAGCGTGCGGTAACCCAAATTGTTAGCGTGCGCTAACTGATGTCTGATACTCAAAAACTGAAGTCCAGAACCTACTGTCCTCTGCCTTGCACGCGTTAGCGTGCACTACTAATGTGACTTAGCATGCGTTACCAGCACAGTTAGCGTACGCTACTTACCACTCGTAGCGTGCGCTACGAATTTCCCAAATCAACCCAGTACCTTCTGGACTGTCTGCCTCACTTGCGCTAGCGTGCACTAATACTGAATCATAGCGTGCGTTACCTGCACCCCATTAGCGCGCGCTAACCAGAATGTGTAGCGTGCGCTACCTCTTAAACTGAAAATTAAAACATGATGATTATGATGACAATAATCTCGGCTCGATCTCAAACAATGATGAATGACGAATAGCAACTGATATGCGATTCCAAAGTACGCCGAACAATGGTCACGACTGAATGAACATGAATGATGAATGGGTCTTACTGAGTGAAAAAAAATTCTGAGTGACAGTTACTGAGTGATGATAAATGAATTCACAACCGGGTATTACATACTCCCCCCTTTAAAAAGAGTTTCGTCCTCGAAACTAAGGGTAAACAACTCGGGATATGAACTATCCATCATGATATGAAAACAATAATGCCCAAATAGTCCTCGGGACCAAATCAATCGCACGCCCAAGTCCCCAAGACTTGACGTCTCGAATCACAGTGAACGATTTCCCAAATTATCACGAAATCTTGAGTACAACGCCAAAGGGACGAATTCTCAACAAATGACCCAAATCTCAAGATTCTCGAATATAATCATAATAAAATAGATCAACAATAAATGATCCACAGTCACGATACATTATTACGGATAGATTTACACAGTCATCCAAAAACAAGGTTACATCTCAAATGTACCCTACATCGATATCCTCCCATATCATCGATCTCCTCTATCTCAACGATTTAAGGTATATCCTGTAATACCCGGTTGAATTTCACTCATTTTCATTCAATATTAATCAGTCAGTAATTATCATTCAGTAAACTTCACTCATTATTAATCACTCATCATTCATGATTCATTCATTGCGTTCACTGTTGGAATATTGTAAATCGTATATCAGTTACCGATCATCATTTCATCTACGTTTATAGATTGAGACGGGAATATTATCATTTTCATCGGGATTGGTAGTCTTGTACTGGGAGTATCATGTTTGGCATGTGTTGGACCTGTTCACTTTCACATTCGTATGATTTGTCGGATCATTCATCAGTCGTAGCGAGGAATCGGAGTTGTCGGAATTTCATCTTATCCAGCAACGAGTTATGGCCGTAAAGAGTGTCGGATACGGCCGTAATAGACGTTCGTTGTTTTCAGGCCATTTCGGACGAGCGGGACTTACGGCCGTAAGGATTTCGGCATACGGCTGTAAGACGGTACGGCCGTAAGGTTTGGCCGGATACGGCCGTACGTGCCGAGCAGGGTGCCAGACGTTTTTGGCCGAAGGCGAGTTACGGCTGTAAGGGTTGCGGCATAGGGCCGTAAGGCGAGAGAGATACGGCCGTAAGGCTTGGCCGGATACGACCGTACATTGCAGGCAGGGTACCTGGTCATTTTCGACGAAGGGGGCTTAAGCCCGTAAGAATGGCCGGATACGGCCGTATCGTCCGAGTTACGCCCGTAAGGGGTGCGGGTACGGCCGTAAGGATGTCGGCAGATGTTTTTGACGAAGGCGAGTTACGCCCGTAACTCAGGAGCGGTTACGGCCGTAAGTCTGTCGGCAGGATTTTGGACGAAGCCGAGTTACGGCCGTACGAGTTGGCTGGTTACGGCCGTAAGGCCGTTGACCTGGGATGTTACGGCCGTATGAGGGCCGAGTTATGGCCGTAACTTCCGGCAGTATATAAGGTTTTGGCCGGGACATTTTTCCTCATTTCTTCATTCTCCAACTTTTATCCGAGAGAGAGGGGTTGAGGGAGAGATCTTCCATCACTTAATCATTTGAGTGTGTAATTTTCATCATCTTCATTCATTTGGGAAGCTTGGATACTCGATTTAACTCGTGTTCTTCGGATCGAAGTGGTTGGATCTTCAAGAGGTAATTTCTTCAACATCTTGGATTTCGATTTTTGTGTTGAGATATGATGTTTTGGATGTGATAATCATGTTATATGAAGGGATATGCATATGATTATGAGTTTGTATATGGATTCATTGGATTATTGAGGGATTATTCAAGAACACTTTGAATATCGAGTTGGATTTGGGGATTTTCGATTAATTGTTGTTATAATAACGTATTTGGATATTCATAACGGATTATTGATCGTATTGAAGATGTTTTGTTGGTTTGAAACACTTCTTGGGGTTTTGGTGTTGGTATTATTGAGGTTTGGTTGTAATCAATCGAAGTTGGCCACTAAGTGTTCGATATAATGCCCCAATGAACTTGGTTTAATCGTATCGACGTTTTGAGTTCGTTATATTCGTGTTTGATTCGTGTATTGAACGGATTGATGGTAATTGTATTTATTCAAGGTTGTTCGAGCGACCGACACTTCGTTTAGGACGTTTGTTCGTGGAAGGACATTCTTCATCGGTATTGTGTAAGTTAATTCTTACTCGGTTAAAAGGATATTCATTCCTTTCGTTGTTGTTCATTCATAATCATAATTCATTCATAAGGTACTAACCGTTTCAAAACTTGTAATTGTCACTTCATTGCTTCATTCACGAGGAACGACTGTTCCAATTATTTCATTGAGCTATCATTCATTTCACTGTCATTTCATCTCGGTGAGTCATTATTGATTTTGATGTCACTTTTGGTTATATCGTGGCATTCCGGGTCGCACTAGCGTGCCGGTTGGTATGTGTAGGATTTTCATGTCGGGCACATTATAGTCGTGTGTTGGTTGGTGGCCTCACATTGGACTGTTCACACGAGTTGATGGCTTCGTGAGACTGATTAGGTACAAGACCACACGTGTATTCGATCGATACTCGTTGGTGGCTTGTGCACGGACACATTTCCATCCCGGGCGTAGTGTGGTGCCATTCCTTTGAGCCGTACTGGTAGTTGATTCATATAGCATGTTTGATTGCGTATGTTTCGACAGGATATTTCATAACTTCAGTTATATCATGATTGTGTATTTTCAACCCTTGAGGATTGTTGTTACGTATGGCCGACCCATTGGGGATTACATTTTCAGGTCATGGCAAGGCAAAAGCACGGGAATAGCATGTTGACGTCGAGGAGTCCCAGTGATACTAGTAGGGGCCCCCGATCTTTCAGTTATCCATGTTGTTGTCCTTTAATTTCCGCTGCATACTTTCATTTGGATACTCCGTTTCATTCAGTGTTGTGTATTTTATCTTCATATAAAATATACTAGTATTCGGTATTGTCCTGGTGTGTTGTACTTAAACTCCTCATCGGAGTATTTGGTAATATAATGTGGTTCGGTACTACAATTATATTATTTAATTCATCATTTTCATTCGCCTGGTGGGTCCCAGTCGGGGATTCACGGCACTGTAATATCCGCCTAGTTTGGGGTGTTACAGAGTTGGTATCAGAGCGTGGTTTTGAATACTACCTTCCGAGTCGTGTCTCATTTGAAATCATCGTCATCAGACTAGTATCATTGGACTTTCGCGTCACGTGTGACCTGTGCTAATGCCGAGCCAACGAGACCGAAAGAACTGTAAGATTTCTAACGCCATGGTATAATTTCTGGCAATAGTCATTCATTCATCATTCATCAATTAACAATCTTCAAACATCATCATTCATTATGATCAGGATAATCATGTTAACTCATTAATCACTTAATTCATTTCATTACTCAGTTAATGATCAGGACGATCATGTTAACTCATTAATTACTCAATTCATTTCATTACTCAGTTGTCGATCTGGATGATCATATTATTAATCTTGTTAAGTTGTTCAAGATAATCATTTCAAGAATTTCATCAAATAATCATGTCACTTCAGTAAATCATTCATATAATCACTAAGTTAGAGCATGTATACTCATTTTCATCATCTCATGACATAATCATAACGTGATAATCATGCGGTAAATATAATCATTATGCGACCTTCCTACTTCAGTATGGGGAGAGGCTGTCGAGGATGCGGGGAGAGGCGCGCGGTCCGAAACTCGGGAAATAATCACTCGTCGGAAATCGTGCCTGTGGACTCGGCTCGATCAGAAGATGTTCAGGTTGATCCACTCACTTTTATGCAGGCCATGATGACTCATGTGCAATTGCTCAATCATCATTGCGCCACTCTGGCCGGTTTAATCGAGAGAACTCTCCCGAATGAGCCTGCTGCTAAGGAAATTGCTGAGCAACAACCTTCATCTGTCAGCAAGAAATCAACGAAGCGTAATCAATCTGAAGACGGCCAGTCAACCTTCAAGAAGCCTCGTGTGAGTCCTATCATTTATGAGCGACCTCTTACGATGCATAATCGTGCGGGATCTCAATCCCGAGCGGCCAGTTCGGCCATCATCTGTTTTAATTGTGGAGAACCGGGTCATGTCAGCACTAAGTGTCTGAGACCATCTATCATGTGCTATAATTGTGGGAATTTTGGGCATAAGGCCCGTTTTTGCCGAAAGGACTCCAAGTCGGCTCCGGCGGCATCTCAGGCCCCGAAGCAATTAGCGATTCAGAATCAGACTGCTCTGTCAACGTCGTTTAAGACAATGGAAGCAAATAAAGTTGGAGCTCATATTTATCAGTCGGGAGCGTCCGGTTCGGGGGCCGCCAAGTCCCGGATTCATGTGATGAAGAGGATCGACGATCCGGTGGCCCGAATGATCTCAGGTATACTCGTAATTTTATTTCAACACGTGTGTACCTTTTGATACTGGTACACCGCATTCATTCATTTTCGAATCATGTTTGAATAGATTTATTTTGGGATAGTCCTATTGCTTGTGGACCTCATACCATCGGTCTACCTGACGATGGAAGAATTTTCGGAAATCATACCGAAGTAAGCTTAGTGACCGCGATTGGTTGGTGGACCTAATCATGATGAATTTATCTTAGGACGATGTAATTTTGGGTATTAGTTGGATTGATCGTCTTGATACTATCCTTAGTGTTTGTGAGCGTTTGGTCGCTATCTTTCCGTCGTTGGTTGTCGAATGTGTGCTTCAGGGAAATTATCCCCGTTGTTCCAGAAGAATTATTATTATGACGAAAGCAGAAAAATTCCGCAATCTAGTTATTCCATCATCCATTACATCATTTTCATCGATTGGCCTTTCTAAGGCAATCGAGTTATTCAATCATTCATTGCATCATTTTCATCGATTGGCCTTTTTAAGGCAATCGAGTTATTCAATCATTCATTGCATCATTTTCATCGATTGGCCTTTTTAAGGCAATCGTGTTATTCAATCATTCATTGCATCATTTTTCATCGATTGTCCTTTCTAAGGCAATCGAGTTATTCAATCATTCATTGCATCATTTTCATCGATTGGCCTTTTTAAGGTAATCGAGTTATTCAATCATTCATTGCATCATTTTCATCGATTGGCCTTTTTAAGGCAATCGAGTTATTCAATCATTCATTGCATCATTTTCATCGATTGGCCTTTCTAAGGCAATCGAGTTATTCAATCATTCATTGCATCATTTTCATCGATTGGCCTTTTTAAGGCAATCGAGTTATTCAATCATTCATTGCATCATTTTCATCGATTGGCCTTTCTATGGCAATCGAGTTATTCAATCATTCATTGCATCATTTTCATCAATTGGCCTTTCTAAGGCAATCGAGTCATTCAATCATTCATTGTATCATTTTCATCGATTGGCCTTTCTAAGGCAATCAAGTTATTCAAACATTCATTGTATCATTTTCATCGATTGGCCTTTCTAAGGCAATCGAGTTATTTAATCATTCATTGTATCACTCTTTATCGATTGACCATTCTAGGGCAATCGAAATGTTCAATCATTCGTGGTATCATTGTCATCGATTGACGATGTATTCCCAGACGAGTTATCTGGTTGCCTTCACATAGAGTAGAGGAATTCAGGAGTGAGTTGGAGCCCGGTACGTCCCCGTTATCGAAGGCACCGTATCGGATGGCCCGACCGAAATGCAGGAGTTGAAGATTCAACTTGAGGAATAGTTCGAGAAAGGTTATCTCCGACCGAGTACGTCCCCGTGAGGAGCACCAGTGTGATCTGTCAAGGATAAGGATGGCTCGTCTTGTGTGTGTATTAATTATCAGGAGTTGGATAGGGTGATGATCGAGATTAGTATCCTCTACCCCGTATTGATGATCTCTTAGATCAACTTCAGGGAACTTCAATATTTCTCCCAGATCGACTTAAGATCTGGATATCATCGGTTGCGAATTCAAGAGTCGGGTATCGCAAGGACGGCGTTTCGTACACGCTATGGTCATTATGAGTTAGTAATTATGCCGTTCGGGCTAACTAATGCATGCGGTATTCATGGAGTTAATGAATCGGGTTTTCATAGACTTTTTTGGATCAGTTTGTTGTTGTATTCATCGATGACATTTTGATTTATTCTCGTGATCGAGAGGAACACGAGGTACGTCTTCATCAGGTTCTCGACGTGTTAAGACGCGAGCAACTTTATGGAAAGTTTTCTTAATGTCAGTTCTGGATGTCCGAAGTGACTTTTCTCGGGCATGTAATTTCATCTGCCAGAGTTCGTGTCGACCCTCAGAAGACGGAGGCTATCCGAGATTGGCAACCTCCGAAAGATGTTAAGGAAATCCAAAGTTTCCGTGGATTAGCTGGTTAATTATCCGACCCACGACCTGGGGCTAGCAGCCGTGGTTTTCGCGTTGGAAATTTGGCGTCGTTTTCTTTTTGGCGTCACCTGTCAGATCTTCACTGATCACGAGAGTTGAAGTATATATTTACTCAGAAGGAGTTAAATATGCGACAAAGACGGTGGTTGGAACTAATCAAAGATTATGATATCGAGATCCTTTACCACCCGGGCAAGGCGAATGTTGTCGCCGATGCCTTGAGTCGTAAGTCCGTTCAGGGGCAGATGCTTGCTCGTTTAACAGTTCAGAGGAGCTTCAGCAGGATTTCCTTAGACCCGAGATCTAGGTCTGGCATCAGCGACTAGCGGGTATGCTGAGACCGCTCCCTATTCCAGAATGGAAGTGGGAAGACATTTCTATGGATTTCTTCACGAGAGTGCCGACGGGTCGTCGGGGCATGAATACGATCTAGGTGATCGTGGACCGCTTAACTAAGTTAGCTCATTTCCTTGAGATTAAGGATACGTGGGGTCCCGAGAGACTTGCCCAGCTGTTCATTAAAGAGATAGTGAGATTGCACGGTACTCCTAAGAGTATCGTTTCTGATCGTGACGGGCGATTCGTGTCTCACTTTGGAAATCAGTTCATCGTGCTATGGGAACTCGGCTCAATCTCATTACCGTTTTTCATCCTCAGTCAGACGGATAATCAGAGAGGAGTATTCAAACATTGTAGGACATGTGGAGGGCATGCGTCCTCGATTAGAAGACGATTGGGAAGCCCAATTACCATTGATTGAGTTCACGTACAATTGTAGTTGGCATGCTGCGATGAAGATAGCACCTTACGAGGCCTTGTACGGTCGTCATTGTCGATCTCCCTTGTGTTGGGACGACCCATCAGAGTCAATCGACACCGAGCCCGATATGCTTGTAGCCGCCCGGGAGAAGGTAGCTTTGATCAGGATTCGTCTATTGACTGCTCAGAGTCGACAGAAATTATATGCAGGTAATCGTCGACCACTAGAGTTCGAGAGGGGTGACCACGTTTTGGTCAAGGTATCCCCGAGTCGAGGTATCTTCTGTTTCGGAAAACGGGGAAAGTTGAGTCCGAGGTTCACTGGACCGTTTGAGATTTTGGATCAAGTAGGCGAGTTAGCTTATCGATTGGCTTTACCTCCGGCGTTGAGCCAAATTCATAATATATTGCACGCCTCGCAGTTGCGGAAGTATGTTGCCGACCCGAGTCACATACTTCAGTTCGACGAAGTCGAGATCGCGGATGATCATTCGTACGAGGAGCGTCCTGTATGAGTTTTAGAACGGCGAGTCAAACAGTTTAGGAACAAGACGATTCCTTTGGTCAAGATTCAGTGGTCTAGACACGGAGTCGAAGAGGCTACTTGGGGAACCGAAGAGAGTATGCGGGAGAGTCATCCCGAGTTGTTTGGCCCTTAGTTTCGGGGACGAAACTCTTTTTAAGGGGGGGAGTATGTAATACCCGGTTGAATTTCACTCATTTTCATTCAATATTAATCACTCAGTAATTATCATTCAGTAAACTTCACTCATTATTAATCACTCATCATTCATGATTCATTCATTGTGTTCACTGTTGGAATGTTGTAAATCGTATATCTGTTACCGATCGTCATTTCATCTCCGTTTATAGATTGAGACGGTAATATTATCATTTTTATCGGGATTGGTAGTCTTGCACTGGGAGTATCATGTTTGGCATGTGTTGGACCTGTTCACTTTCACATTCGTATGATTTGTCGGATCATTCATCAGTCGTAGCGAGGAATCGGAGTTGTCGGAATTTCATCTTATCCAGCAACGAGTTACGACCGTAAGGAGTATCGGATACGGCCGTAATAGACGTTCGTTGTTTTCAGGCCATTTCGGACGAGCGGGACTTACGGCCGTAAGGATTTCGGCATACGACCGTAAGTTAGACGGTACGGCCGTAAGGTTTGGCCGGATACAGCCGTACGTGCCGAGCAGGGTGCCAGACGTTTTTGGCCGAAGGCGAGTTACGGCCATAAGGGTTGCGGCATATGGCCGTAAGGCGAGGGAGATACGGCCGTAAGGCTTGGCCGGATACGGCCGTACATTGCAGGCAAGGTACCTGGTCATTTTCGACGAAGGGGGCTTACGCCCGTAAGAGTGGCCGGATGCGGACGTATCGTCCGATTTACGCCCGTAAGGGGTGCGGGTACGGCCGTAAGGATGTCGGAAGATGTTTTTGACGAAGGCGAGTTACGCCCGTGACTCAGGAGCGGTTACGGCCTTAAGTCTGTCGGCAGGATTTTGGACGAAGCCGAGTTACGGCCGTACGAGTTGGCCGGTTACGGCCGTAAGGAGGGCCGAGTTACGGCCGTAAGGAGGGCCGAGTTACGGCCGTTGACCTGGGATGTTACGGCCGTATGAGGGCCGAGTTACGGCCGTAACTTCCGGCAGTATATAAGGTTTTGGCCGGGACATTTTTCCTCATTTCTTCATTCTCCAACTTTTATCCGAGAGAGAGGGGTTGAGGGAGAGATCTTCCATCACTTAATCATTTGAGTGTGTAATTTTCATCATCTTCATTCATTTGGGAAGCTTGGATACTCGATTTAACTCGTGTTCTTCGGATCGAAGTGGTTGGATCTTCAAGAGGTAATTTCTTCAACATCTTGGATTTCGATTTTTGTGTTGAGATATGATGTTTTGGACGTGATAATCATGTTATATGAAGGGATATGCATATGATTATGAGTTTGTATATGGATTCATTGGATTATTGAGGGATTATTCAAGAACACTTTGAATATCGAGTTGGATTTGGGGATTTTCGATTAATTGTTGTTATAATCACGTATTTAGATATTCATAACGGATTATTGATCGTATTGAAGATGTTTTGTTGGTTTGAAATACTTCATGGGGTTTTGGTGTTGGTATTATTGAGGTTTGGTTGTAATCAATCGAAGTTGGCCACTAAGTGTTCGATATAATGCCCCAATGAACTTGGTTTAATCGTATCGACGTTTTGAGTTCGTTATATTCGTGTTTGATTCGTGTATTGAATGGATTGATGGTAATTGTATTTATTCAAGGTTGTTCTAGCGACCGACACTTCGTTTAGGACGTTTGTTCGTGGAAGGACATTCTTCATCGGTATTGTGTAAGTTAATTTTTACTCGGTTAAAAGGATATTCATTCCTTTCGTTGTTGTTCATTCATAATCATAATTCATTCATAAGGTACTAACCGTTTCAAAACTTGTAATTGTCACTTAATTGCTTCATTCACGAGGAACGACTGTTCCAATTATTTCATTGAGCTATCATTCATTTCACTGTCATTTCATCTCGGTGAGTCATTATTGATTTTGATGTCACTTTTGGTTATATCGTGGCATTCCGGGTCGCACTAGCGTTTCGGTTGGTATGTGTAGGATTTTCATGTCGGGCACATTATAGTCGTGTGTTGGTTGGTGGCCTCACATTGGACTTTGCACACGAGTTGATGGCTTCGTGAGACTGATTAGGTACAAGACCACACGTGTATTCGATCGATACTCGTTGGTGGCTTGTGCACGGACACATTTCCATCCCGGGCGTAGTGTGGCGCCATTCCTTTGAGCCGTACTGGTAGTTGATTCGTATAGCATGTTTGATTGCGTATGTTTCGACAGGATATTTCATAACTTTAGTTATATCATGATTGTGTATTTTCAACCCTTGAGGATTGTTGTTCTGTGTAACTGACTCCGGCTGGGGATTCTATTTTTCAGGTCATGGCAAGGCAAAAGCACGGGAATAGCATGTTGACGTCGAGGAGTCCCAGTGATACTAGTAGGGGCCCCCGATCTTTCAGTTATCCATGTTGTTGTCCTTTAATTTCCGCGGCATACTTTCATTTGGATACTCCGTTTCATTCAGTGTTGTGTATTTTATCTTCATATAAAATATACTAGTATTCGGTATTGTCCTGGTGTGTTGTACTTAAACTCCTCATCGGAGTATTTGGTAATATAATGTGGTTCGGTACTACAATTATATTATTTAATTCATCATTTTTATTCGCCTGGTGGGTCCCAGTCGGGGATTCACGGCACTGTAATATCCGCCTAGTTTGGGGTGTTACATATCCAAAGATGAACTCGCCGCTAAATAAGATCTCAGAAGGTCATGAGAATGAAAGTGACTAAAATGAATGATGATGATAAATGACTATAAATCCGACAAGCATTAAGAATGACTCACCAAGGTGAATTAATAACGTCATGAGTGATAGTTCAAGTGAAATTATTAGAACCGTTGTTCCGCGTGAATTGAATGATTAGTTTCATGATGACAAGTCTCAACATGATTGATGTATGATGAATGAATTATATGAATGAATGAACGACAACGAAATGAATGATTATACTATTAACGGACAAGAATTAACTTGTTCAAACCGGTGATGAATGTCCTTACCTCTGGCCCTCGAGGCCTGATAGGGTCCCTTGGATGATGCACGGGATGGAGTAACGAAGTCTCTCGAGGCCCTTGAGCTCTCTTGAGATTTACCGGCACTAGAACTCCTGCAGTATTTATGCCGGTGTCCCTGCATCCCACATAGAAAACAAACAATAGCTGGCACCGTACACCGGGTACTAACGTGACCTGCTGAGTCACAGTTAAAGCAAACAACAGTCGAACTCGTCGCCTGAGAGGAAGATGCTATCCCAGCACGAAGACTGTAAAACCCTAAAATTCAGATAAAAATTTTCGTCTAATTTCAGAAATTACCCTAAGCTTTGTAATCATTTAAATTAAACCTAAAACTATATGTTATGTTATGTTAATGTATTAATTAAGTTAACCTAAGTAATATGCCTAAATATAAGTTTATTACTAATTCAAAACTTTCCTAATCCTCCAATCACACGTTCAGCCCTATTAAAACTTTACTAATTCTCTTGTAGCATACGGTTTCAAAAATTAAAAAGAGTTATGAACTCCATATATTCAGCCCTATAATCACGTTTAGTAATGGACGATCAATGCAAATTGTAACGCAATTATAACCTTCTGTTTTCTTTTTAACCAAACGCACACTCCTCATATTCTTTCACAAACATACGGCAATTCTTCCCTCTCCTTATCAAAACCCTAAGCAGCCATTGTTTCTTAGTTCAGCCCTCAAGATCAAGAAGAAGGAAGGTTTGAAGGTGTTTGATCGTGGTGTCCTTAGATAGTTTGTATCTTGATTCGTGGGTTCGGTTTTGGTTTTCCTCTTTGCCTCGTTATTTCTGCCACAAGGTACTCTCATCCTCTTTGTTTTTCCCTTTCATTCGACATCTATATAATGTATATAATCAGTAATAAACATGTCATAAGAACTATAATAATCATGCTAAGAAACTGAATTGAATCATGTTTGTATGTATGTTGTTGTATCGTTATATTTGTCACAAAAAATCATAAAAAGTAACCTGTTAAAACCTTGTGTATTCGACCCTTGTTTTCTGTTTTCAATGACCCATATTGCTGTTGTTCGACCCATCTTTATTCAGCCCTAAATCTGATATATATAAACCTATTACATGTATTATGGTGGTCTAATATAATTTCTGTATGTGGACAGCCTGTTTAGTCGAATATGTGCGTGTTATAGCTCGAGATTCGTAATTGTTTTATTCTGTATTTTTACATGAAAACCTTGTTTAATGTCTTAGTTAAGTTTTCCAATTGGTTTTATGGAAATCGGAGTTGTATTGGTCATGTTTTTAAATTTTACGGGATTAAGGTTGTGTTGCTTCTGTTTCAAAGTATGCTGTCCAGTTTTTAGATCGAATTGATTAGGGTGAAGCTTGATGATAACAAAGAGTTTTTCTGAGTTTCTTGAGTCCAAAACTAAGTTTAAAGAGACTACTAACTGATCCAATTAGTTTGGAGTGAATTGGAGTTGATTTGGGCATGTTTCTGAATTTTAAGTTATCATATATCAAAACAGTGTTTTTAGAAAATTATTTCAGTCTAATTGTGAGATTTTTCATGTCAAATATATAAAGAGTTAAGAGCTATACTTTTACAAAAGTAATATATAAGTTATCAGGGACTCACTGTAATTTTTGTAGATTTTTCTGAAAGGTTTAACTATGTTGATAAATGCAAAACTTCTGGGGCATACCTGCACTACAGTTTCTGGACAGGTTTGGGAAAATAATTTTTGAAATGATACTTGCACTTAGAAATAAAATCTGGAAAAATTTGGGGAGGTGCTTAACTCAGGTGGTAATCACTAGTAAAAATTGTAAAACCTCAGAACCTTAATTGTTATACTTTAAAAATCATAAGAAAATAGAACCAGATTCACATGTAAAACCCTTAACCTATTAATAAGTGACTTTGGAGTAATGAATCCGTTATGATTTTAGTGAACGTATAAGTAATGTATGATTATAATTTCCTGTAGATTCAGTGGAGAAGGAGTGATCCACCTTTCCTTGTGTTCATTTTCCTATTGCTTTCATTTCCTAAGGTACAGATATTCCGACCTCTTTCAGTAAAAGTTTCTCATGACTTTATTCTTCCCGATATTGGTTATTCGATGCTATTGATCCTTATTTGCTTTGTTGTTCGTTTGATTATTTCTTGATGCTATACTCATTTCCATAGTCATCATCTTAAGGGACAATTAGAAAATTGTCCCTCACGATTATTATATACATCATTTGCCTATTTATGTTGCCCATATTTGTTTAACTAGTCATGGGGGTTCCATGACCTTGCCATTGATGCACCAATGGTATTGACACTATATGTGGAGGTGTGACTTTGTCCACGGCGTTCCCATTTGTTTATATTGCTATAGCGCACTTGGCCCGTGTATATTGTATGTATGCTTAGTCTAGAACTTGGCATATGTATATCTGTTTTGCAGGGAGCGTATGGATGCATCCTAGGTACTTAGTTCTGTTTAGAATTTGGTGAATGGACTTGTATGTGTGCAATACACCCCATTTAACATTAGTACATGTGGAGAGCTAGACTCCTTTGTACGATTTGTTATTTGTTTGTTACTTGGGCATTTTCCTTGTTTATGCTTGATATCCGTCCCATATTTCCCTTTGTTTAAGTTTTGACTCTTTCATTGTTTGTTCCGTAATTCCTTCGACATCTTGTTCAGCAGGTTCTCTTGGATTCATTCACTATTCTTTCATGCTTATTACCTCTCATTATTTATATCTGTTCACTGAGCGTTAGCTCAGCCGCATTTTCTTTTCTCTGCGGCAGGTAATAAGCGGGATGCTGGGCATGAGCGTTGAGAGTAGGAACTAGAGGACCTACCCATGTTTAGATTCCCATTTATGGAGTATTTTAAGATTTAGCATTTTGGAACTTTATTTCATCTCAGACTTATGTTTTGGATTATTTCTTTCATTGAGACTTTGTCGAGATGATACTTTGGCAGTCGTCGATTTATTTGACTCAGTATTTATTTTATATTAAAGTCTTCCTCTTGCGTTAGTATGTTCTGATTGTCACCATAAAGTTACATTTTGGCCCTTTTCGGGTTCAGGTGTTACAAAGACGACTAGAAAACGACCCCTTAGACGTCGGAGCCCGATGTCCCTCTGAACGAGCCGGCATTCTAGTCCTCTCACCCGAAGAAACTGAAGGATGCTTCTGAGTAAGCTCCTTGATCAAAAGCTCTGCTCCAAGAGCCTTCCCGATGAATTCACTAAGTGAACTACAATTGTGATTGAACAACTGCATCCTCAACTGCGGATTTAGCCTCTTGCTAAAATATTTGATCTTATCCGCCTCAGTACGGATAACTGACGAAGCAAACTAAAGTAGTCCCTGAAACTTCTCAGCAATGACAATAACACCCTCGTCCTCAATGGATTCGGGGTTCAAAACCTCTGACAACTTGGCTTCACGAAGTGGAGCCGGATAATACCTCTCTAACATGAGAGTCTTGAACTCACTCCAACCACGATCGTGATCGGCGGGTTTCACAGAAAGCCACCACGAATAAGCACCCTTACTCAAGTAATAAGCCGATACTGCCACTCTACTCTCTTCCGGACACTGAACCATATCGAAGAGTTTATCAAAATGCTCAAGCCAATGAACAATATCAGCTGGTTCCGACGAACCCTCAAAATTAGGCGGCCTCTGACGAGAGATATCGCCAACAATATGATTCACTCCTCCAGTCTGTCCATGAAACGGAACCTGGAATCCCTGTTGCGGTGGACCACGAACCATCGAGGTCTGCATGGTCTCTACCATCCGCGTCATCTGAGTCATCTGGGCCATCATGCCCTTCATAAGTATGAATGGGTCAACCCGAACACCTTCCGAGTGAGATGCATCTCGGGTATGACTCATTGACAGTGAATGATTATCTGCTGATGAATGAGTAGCCTCGTTATTTGATGAATTAATGATATCCCTCGCGTTCGCGTGGGTATGCACACGAGATCCCGGGTTCTGACCCGCACCGCGGCCTCTTCCCATGCGCCCTCTGACAGCTCTATCCATACTGAAGTAGGGGAGTCACATGATGATTATAGATCCCGCATGAATATAGCGTTATGATTAAGTTACAGAATGATAATAATGAGCATACACGCTCTAACACGATGAATGCATTAATGATGCAATGAAATGATCGTCGGCATGACGCCGGAATATGATAAGATCGCATGAAAAAGCAAGTGTGTTAACACGATTATTTGATGAAATTCCTTAAATGATTATCTTGAACAAGTTAATAAGGTTGAAAATGCATTTTACAAGATCAGCAACTGAACAGGGAGGTTCACTGGGTGATGAATGGGTTAACTGAGCAGTGAGATTGAGTGAGTGATGAATGAATTAATTGAGGAATGAGATTGACTGAGTGATGATGAATTAACTGAATAATGAGATTGACTGACTGATGAATGAATTAACTGAGTCATGAGATTGACTGAGTGATGAATGAGTTAACTGAGTCATGAGATTGATTGAGTGATGAATGAATTAACTGAGTCATGAGATTGACTGAGTGATGAATGAATTAACTGAGTCATGATATTGACTGAGTGATGAATGAATTAACTGAGTCATGAGATTGATTGAGTGATGAATGAATTAACTGAGTCATGAGATTGACTGAGTGATGAATGAATTAACTGAGTCATGAGATTGACTGAGTGATGAATGAATTAACTGAGTCATGATATTGACTGAGTGATGAATGAATTAACTGAGTCATGAGATTGACTGAGTGATGAATGAATTAACTGAGTCATGAGATTGACTGAGTGATGAATGAATTAACTGAGTCATGAGATTGACTGAGTGATGAATGAATTAACTGAGTCATGAGATTGACTGAGTGATGAATGAATTAACATGATCGACAAGATTGAAATGATGATTGAGGATTATTAACTGATGAATGAGTTGATCCTTAACGCTTACACAAGTCACATGTGCTCCAAACCAATTAGTCATGAATCAATCATAACACTAATATCACATATAGGTTTCAACGAAGCATGAATAATTAAAGACATGATGAATGTATGAACATAAAGAGAATTGAGTCCTTACACAGGTCATACGAAGCTTCGAGGTCTCACGATACTAGTCTTCACTAATGACGACTCGATGAATGAATGACTCGTGCAGTCGTACAAATTTCACGACTCACAAAACCCGACTATCCAGACTGTCATAACCTGACAGTCCCACTACTACCGCATCGGTAGAGCCACATAACTCACATATCAGGGTATCTCACAACCCAAAATCTCTGATACCATCTTTTGTAACACCCCCAAATCCCATTGGGTTATTACAGTGCCGTGGACCCCACACCCGAAGATCCACCAGGCGAACATGACTAAAATACATTAAAATTAACCAACAAGGGAGATCACAGTCCCTACCATGATATCCGACACTATATTCCGATAAGGAATTTCAACGACAACGATGGGCCTATATGGCCAAAATAAAAATACAACAACATCCACGAGCATCTGCTCGGGTAATACATAATGACAATGACTGACAAACTGGAGAGCACTCCAACTGACTGACCAACATGAACAACTCGGACTAGTATTGCTCGAATGCCTCGTCGCCATCATCATGCCCTTGTGTCTCAACTCTCTCCTCGCAAGCACCTAAAACATGAAAACATATTCCGCCCCCACGGGGTCAGTCATCCAGATAATGAAAATCAAATACATGTATAACATGATATGCATCCAAAGGCAGAATGAAACGGTACAATGATAATAATAATACGAGATGCTCACAACCCAATGTAAGAACCGAGCATTCGTGAAACACTATGCCCACGGCATACTATTAATACCTGTTAGACAGGTTAGAACGTAAATTCCCAACGGCGAATCATAATTACAGAACACCACAATGAATTACACGAATATGAACCAAACCAGAACTGAATTAATTATGAATCACAATGCCCGAAGGCTCCAATGAAATTATCGAGACAAACACAAAGGCCTGAAAGCCACTCGGCCAGAAGGCCGCCAAATATCACAATCACTGAAGCCAAAACACTAAGTCAGACGATTAGGGCCGAAGCCACGGCACGAAGCCGTATCACAATTAGGGCCGAAGCCACGGCACGAAGCCATATCACAATTAGGGCCGAAGCCACGGCATGAAACCGTATCACAATTAGGTCCGAATCCACGGCACGAAACCGTATCACAATTAGGGCCGAAGCCACGGCACGAAGCCGTATCACAATTAGGGCCGAATCCACGACACGAAGCCGTATCACAATTAATGATAGTGTGCTGCCTTGAGTCGGCCAACACGATGACAATAACACACGGATAGGCACCGTCCTCAACAGTCCCAATTCAACACTTCGATTGCCTTAGAATGACCAACCGATAACAATGATGCAGCGGATGATTCCATGAATGATTGAGCACTTCGATTGGCTTAGAATGGCCAATCGATACGAATGATACGATGAATGATTGAATACCTCGATTGCCTTAGAACGGTCAATCGATAACAATGATATAGTGAATAATTGAACATTTCGATTTGCCTGAGAACGGCCAATCAATAACAATGATACGAAGGATGCCTCGGCACCTTTAATCGGTGACCGACGACGAAGATGAGAAATGAATACACCAATACCTTTAATCGGCCAATACAGTTTTAATGACAACCCCAACAGGAATAACAATGATCTCAACGATGTCTTAGATTGACATCAATATTATCAACAATCGATACATCGATACCGCGAACCGGCTATCGACAATGACATTAATAACGAGTATCACAATGCCTTGAATCGGCCATTAACGAACAATAGTAAACATTTGGCATAGTTGCCGAAAGGTATCGTATCAAACGATCTCTTAATATCAATGAATTCATGAAGAGACTAAGTCTCGGAATGATACAATACATTCATACACATATATGATGACATTAATCTCATTGACTAGTACAAGTATAAAACTTGCCTCAAACCGAAGGCGAGAAGGTACTTCCACGATCAACGTCCTTAATGAAATTATTGGCCGCTCGAACAACCTTGAACAACATAAATACCAACAATTCTCTTAATATACGAATCAAGCATGATCACAACCAACTCAAAAGTCGATACAACAATACCCGAAACTCATTGTGGCATTTAAACAAACGCGTTGTAAACAATCTCCAATTGTTTACAACCAAAACTCAATTACATCAGAAACCAACTTCTAATGAATGATTCAATCCCACAAAACCTCATGAATATTATCAATAATCCAACAGGAATACTTAAATCGGGATTACAACCACTTCTAGTCGAAAACCCCCAAATTCCAAAGTCAACACCAAGGTGTTCTTGAAAAATTCCTCAATGATTCACAATTTCCGAAAATTACATCAAAGAATCCGTAAGAATACATGTATCCAAGATAGATAATCCATATCTAACATAATCCAACATGAAAGCAAGCTAACTGGAAGAGATCGGGGATAAAACCTTCAAATCCCGAAATTCAAGATTAAATGAAAAAATTACCTTGATTTGGAGTGATGAAACTGATTAGATGATGATTAATCCAACTTAAGAGCTTGAAGATGATGCTAGATGATTGTAGCTCGAAAAGATCTTTCCGAATCGCCCAAGATCGTCCGAAATGGTTGAGAAATGAAGAAATGACGAAGGTTGATCGAATCTGTCTTATTTATCTTGTCGACTTAGCGCACGCTATGACCTGATATTTAGCGTGTGCTAGCGGTTTACCGGGCAGTCCAGTGAGCTCTGAAATGCCTCGTTAGCGTGCACTACGACTTGGTAGCGTGCGCTACACCTTAGCGATAACATGCGTTAACCCAAATTATTAGCGTGCGTTAACTGATGTCTGATACTCAAAAACTGAAGTCCAGAACCTACTGTCCTCTGCCTTGCACGCATTAGCGTGCGCTACTAATGTGACTTAGCGTGCGTTACCAGCACAGTTAGCGTACGCTACTTACCACTCGTAGCGTGCGCTACGAATTTCCCAAATCAGCCCAGTACCTTCTGGACTGTCTGCCTCACTTGCGCTAGCGTGCGCTAATACTGATCATAGCGTGCGTTACCTGCACCCCATTAGCGCGCGCTAACCAGAATGTGTAGCGTGCGCTACCTCTCAAACTGAAAATTAAAACATGATGATGATGATGACAATAATCTCGGCTCGATCTCAAACAGTGATGAATGACGAATAGCAACTGATATACGATTCCAAAGTACGCCGAACAATGGTCACGACTGAATGAACATGAATGATGAATGGGTATTACTGAGTGAAATAAAAATTCTGAGTGACAGTTACTGAGTGATGATAAATGAATTCACAACCGGGTATTACACGAACAACCAATCACAACCCATCGAACATATCCAAATTATACATGGAGTGGGAACGACCAATTGATACTCAAAACAACCAGCATGAGGTCAACAACCCCAAATCTACACTTACAAAGAAATCATTCGAAAATCATTATGGTAAAATCGCGATACTACCGTACCAATTGAATCACATAGCACATATGTCCCGATTTCAGAAAATTCAAAGTTTCTAAAATCGCATCATGTGCATGAATCTACAATACGCAGCATATCTCTCTCATCCGATAGATCAACCGATCATCCCTGGATAACCAAACTGCCATACTAAAGTTCGAATCTCCTTTCATAGTACCATTAGTGTGTTATCCAGTTGGTGAGTCTCACTCAGAACTTCACCACGATATGTATTATGCACTAAATGCGTATGTACATCAATCCCGTTTTCAAGACCAGTTTGAAATCATATAATCTTGTCACGAAGACAATTTTCGAAAGTTCTTTTCAAAAATTCAAAAACTCAAAACATAAATTTTCGTAAGATCACGAAATCAATTTTCGAAAAATTAACTGGCTCGCTAATGCCAATTATTCAATAACAGTGTCCTCCGAATCCACACGATTTCGAAGTTTAAAAATGAAAGCTATGCAAATGATTGACCACATCTATACCCCTGTATACCAGTCCGGCTCGTCACAAATTCCACTGACATTCGGTCGGAAAACTACATGATAGAATCCAAAATCTCAACGTATAGGCTCCGATAAAAAAACTCCTTTTTCCACATATGGCTCATAACGTCAATCATTAACCCATCGTGGATCACCTCATTTATGCTATGACAAAACATTGAATAATCAATAAATCAAACATAGCGAAAGACTACCCGAGAAGTTTCATTTGAACAAGTAAACCGAAAACCTCAAAAGATGGAAATAAAAACGATTGGTAAAGTGTTTTACAAATCTCGGGAGTTTTAAAAAACAGAAAAGCCTTTTTTGAAACATCAGGGTCTAAGCCCATATCTCGTTCCGCATTTCAAAAAGTAGAAAACTCCTTTCGGACCCTAAGTCCTGAGTTGTAAAACTATTTCAAATTCAATTGGGTCTCGGCCCAAAAATCATTTTCCGTAAAACATTCGTGAAACGTTCATTTTGAAAAGTATATTTTCAAATGCTCAAAAGCAGTTCATATATCAAAATGAATTAGCATGACTACATGTTCTTCTCAACAATTCACAGTCCTTCTCCCGAATACACAATTCCATTTCCAAAATCTAACCGACATATTGATTTCCAAAATCATAGCGTCTCAAGATCATCAATCCTGTCCCAACTACTATGTTCTGTTATAATCATAACACGTAATATTCTTCCGAATCTCAAAGCATATCAATTTAGAACGGCAGTAAATCTCAATGAAATTCGAAAATCCAAATACTTACAGATCGTGAAGCCGACGATTCTCCGTGATACTGGCACATGTCTCAACTCAAGAAAATACTCGACACAGGTATTTTCAAAACACATGTTTTGCAAAATCAGTTCAACTTGAGAACACAACACATCTCTTTCAAGAGAATCACATTAGCACCATTTGGAAAAGTTTACAACAATCTCAGTACCACACTGATAAATCACATAACCCATAAGCCTGAGTGAACAACAAAAACTCACGGCTCTAGTATTAGTCAATCGACAACTCAAATGACGCAACCAAAACACGACCCAACTCGACCCAAATGCCTAGGTTTTCTCAACCTAAGCTCCGATACCATATTCTGTAACACCCCCAGATTTAACCGGGAATATTATAGCGCCGTGGTCCCCGAGATGGAACCCACAAGGCTAAAGGAAATTTTCGCAAACATTTACAAATGCCCAAGAGGCCAACGACGGTACTATCTTAAAAACATTTGAAGACTATATAAAATCTATTTATCAAAACCGTCATAAAATCTCATTTCGAAAAGGGCAAGGCCAAACGGCCGAAACGCAATAGTTTAGAAAATATTTCCAAAGTAACTCAAATTACCAGAAACAAAATGTCATTTCAAAATACTCACGCAGCGGAAAAGACAATAGTTAAAAGTACTCTAGCAGTGGAAATACAGCAACTGATCAGGAAACTCAATACAGAAACATGTCCTAGCCAGTATCCTCTGGGAATCTCATCTCTCCACGACCGCTACAAGCTCGATATTTCAAGAACCTAAAAAGAAAGCCCACGACGGGGTCAGCCATAATATCCAACAATGACAACCGTCACATCACATTAATAATTACATACCAATGAGAATACAAAATAAGAATACGACGAATGTAATCTTATCGTAGTAACTTTACTGACTCAAATAATTCTCGACAGAATAACTATTATCACATTTCACATCTCGTACTTTATTAACCAATAAATTCGTACATAATATCTGTATTGTACCTCAAACAATATTCAAGATTCTCAAACTATCATCACCAACCCATGATACGGAAATATACCAGTTCTGACCAATACGATCCATCGGATAGCATCATCAAATACCAAGACGACAACCAATTGTCCATCAAAAGACAAATACCAAAGGAAAATACGGAACATACCTCAAGATATGAAATGCCACGACAATCATGTCAGTCAAATCCGAGGTCGGATCAATACCACACATGGACATGGTCTTAACACAAGACCTACAAATGCATACTCATATGACAAAATCAATATACTCAAAACAATACCAACAGTGTATACTCAATGGAAATCCCATGACCCAGCGCCCTCAGCATAGGTCCCAAGATGATCCTACCAGATCAACACGAGGTGGATAACCAACAATATACATATACACAACAATATATGCAAAACCAACGATGCGAATCCATATGATTCCATCAACACAACACTGGGTACTCCAGCGCCCTCAGCATAGATCCCAAGATGATCCCGTCGGACCATAACGAGGTGGAAGAACCTGTCCAATGATCCAGCGCCCTCAGCATAGATCCCAAGATGATCCCGTCGAACCATAACGAGGTGGACATCTGATCCAGCGCCCTCATCATAGATCACACGATCCCAACGGATCAACATAACATAAACAACATAAACAATACACATATACAAATCAATATGTTCATCGACATGAACAACACAGGACTCAATAACATGAACAACATTATGACAAAACAACTAGGACGACCTCATGTTCAGCAATATGAAAGACAACCTGCATGATCAACATCATCAACACTAAATCGAAATCAAAACTAAGATACTTGTCCCGAGTCCTTCAGGAGCAATCTCGATGTCAAACCATCACTGGCGATTATCCTCAATGCTCGACAATCCAAACGCACCATGAACTATAGGTATTCATATCCTCATCTTTCTCGCAACGTTACCTTGATACCCGAACATACCAATAACCAAGATAAAGCATATACATTATGATTTGCCTCCCAAAATCGGAAGAACGATATACAATCCAAATACCCCGAGTTCACAATAATAATCATTGTTATATGCATTATAAACGAAATGAAACTGAAACCATTCATTAAATAATATAACTGAGCAAGTAATAACTTGCCTCGATACCGATACGACGATGATGAATCAGCTACCAATTTCATTGCCTTCGTCTACGAGCTGCTGAGCCCTGACCACGCAATTCACGAACATACTCGAACACGACCGCAATATACGGTTATAATCACCGATCGATTATCGCAACCTATCGCAATAATAAATTTAACACACATTCGATAACAATCAATAATCGATATAACCAATCCACAAACTCAACGGTTCTCTGATATCTCCGTTAAACATAGACTGTATAATCCAACTCGAACCAGCACGAATTCATAATCATAATACGATGTACTGCATTGTCTGCCTACTTAGCGTACGTTAATCACTCAACGTAGTGTGCGCTAAGTCGCTCCCGATAACGTGCGCTAAGTCGCTCCCGATAACGTGCGCTAGCCAGTAAGCTTAGTGTGCGCTACTGCTATACAGTTTGCATCTTTTACAAGTATCGATCAACATATGGCGATTATCAAGAACACTAAGTAATTCGAAACCATGTTCAAAGCTATCAAGACAACGAAATACGATATCCTTTAACATATAAACAATCATTCAACTTATAATCCAAGTCCTATATCCATATATCATCTTCCTCAATATCAACATCATGAAACCTTAAGAATGTAACAATACTTCCATAATCTATCATTACAGTGAGTAATTATCAACAATAACATCAACATCCGAAACTAAGGAGAAGAATTAACCAACTTATCTCGAGAGGACGAACAACACGATTCAAACCATACGAATCACATCAATATCCATATATCAATAACAACATCATCATAATCCGGTAATCCATGTCCTAATCATACTTATTAACTTGTTTATATGATAATCATCAACTCAAGAACATCAATCTCCAATCCAAAAATGAAATCCGAAGGTGAAGAACTATTACCTTGTATAGACGAACCATGAAGGAGAACAATCAAGTTTATTCCAAGAATCATCAATAATTTCAAGTACAAGACTTTAATCCATGTTCCTCAGCTTAATCTTTGTTAAAGATCGTCATCTCTCAGTGTTTGGAACCTCCAACTTCTCTCTAAAAACTCTCTCTCTCGGTTGCAAGGAAGGAATGGACGAAATGAAGGATAATGCCCAACTACACATATATATTGTATATTATTAACCTACGCTAACATCCTCATTTAACGTACGTTACATGCTTAGCGTGCGCTAACTCTCTTTCGTTAGCGTGCGCTATCGCGGTCCAGAGGCTACTAACTTGCTCCGCACATCAGCTTACGTACGTAATGCCCATGCAATAACGTACGTAAACTAAACTGTCTAGCACACGCAAAATCTTGTATCTTAGCGTGCGCTAATCGTAGTTGACTTGCTACAGTCTGCACCTACCCCGAATATGCTCGTGACCCCACATGCCGAAAGCAACCAATAAAGCGAAGATTCCCTGTTGACCGATCTAATATTAGCGTGCGCTAACAACAGGCATTAGCGTGCGCTAATGCTTTACGACAAACATCAGTTGACTTCGTCGGCACATGCACCGAAAGTGACCAGGTCCACACGTAGATTCCCTTTGATCTGTTCTGAACTAGCGTGGGCTATCTTTTACCATTAACGTGCGCTAAACCTGCACGATAGCGTGCGCTAGGAATGCATATTAGCATGCGCTAATAATGCTACACTTAGCCATTTCCCGCAATTTCTGTCCAACATCTCGACATACCAAAAACGAACATACGACACACTGAACACGAATACTGAATCCAATAATATTCTCATACGATATACCCAATATCAAAAGTGCGATAACCTGATACAAGATATTCTCAATTGTAATTGTCTACCAAATACGACAATTATACCTATACTGACATCTCAGTCCTTCATTATTTTATCCATACTGTATAGATTCCACGATGTACAACATAACTCGGATAAAATAATATTAAACAACAGTAGTAGAAATTTCGGATATTAGAAATTCAACCCACAAGTGAGGTGAGTACTGGAAAACAAAACATAAATAGATAAATTTCAAATTCTCTAACAACTTAACCTTTTTGGTGTGATAGAATTCTATCAATACCTTTGCCTCAGCAAGAGCCATAACCAAGTCTTAAGACTTTTCTTTCCGAATAGCCTTTTCATCTATATCTGTAGACTATATATATATATGTATGTATATATATATATATGTGTGTGTGTGTGTGTGCAAAAATCGATATTAATAAAGTTTTCCATTTGTTCATTTGTCAACTATATACTGATTTTTTATTTTAAAAAGAAAAAAGAAAAACCATATACTGATTTTCTAATTGCAGAATAACATGAACCTACCATGGTAGTAAATTCAAAACCCATGTCGGCTAAAATCTTTCTACGGGCAACGGAAGATGAACCCAAGATCTGTAGCCAAAGAATGAAATGAGGGCAAGCATTTCTCAATTTTCGCAACAAGTTACATAGTGGGAAAAGTATCAACGATAATATATTGAAAACACCCACCTTAAATTCTTAATGAGAGGTGGAATCCATTTTCTTGAAGAGTTAGGCTTCAGATGAATCCTAGTATGTTTACGAGACCAATTGTAGTTCTCTGGAATCAGGAACCGGGAAGAAAATCATAGAGTATCGATTATTGATTATGGATTCCCGAGCTGTGTAGGTGGTACCTTTAAGGAAAGAGCACCGCCGCACTGAAAGAGCCGACGATCCGTAGGAAGGAAGAGAGAATGAATGTGAAGGAAAATGATAATACGGGAGTGACTTAGCTTTTTTTGAGAGTTGAAACCCTAGGCAAATCAAATGTAGTTTTACTGGTTTAATTAACTAAAAATGTAGTAGCTTTTTTTGAGAGTTAAAGATATTATTATTAATAAACTAAAAATGTTAAGTTCATATATAAACTGAAAAAATAGATAGTATATATATTAATTATAATATATTACATATATATATATATATATATAATAAATATATTAACTGGGTACACGAGTATGGTAATCTGGTCGAATAGACGGGTAAATGCTATACTCATATCCTACCCTTACTCTAGCATAATTTAGCGGGCACGAGTACTGCCCTACCCGCTACCTGATTTTTCGAGCAGTTCCCTACCCATTTACCCATTTACCCGCGGGCAACCTGACCCGGCGGGTAAAACTGACATCCCTAATCGGGATAGGGATTTTATATCCCATTATTTTACCTAGATTTTAATTTTAGTCAATAAGTTTCTAATTCTTTCAGTTTCACCCCAGTCAAATTTTACCTTTGTAATTCGGAATGAAGAGAACGGTTTGCAGAGCAGACCGACATATGATAAATATATTTAATGTTACGTATTTCTTTTAAATTACGCTTAAGTTAATATGAAACAATTAACCTTGTTTTTGACAATTATTTTCCGCTGCTGGATTTTACGGTTGTATTGGAGATTTGAAATCATTTTAAATTCCGCAAAATATTTTAGAAAATGTATGTTTCGTAACGACTTGAAATTTCTACAAGTTTTCCTTGTTATAAAAAATATATATACATAAAATACCTTAGAAAAATCGGGTCATTATAGTTGAAAATAATTTATTTGGACCGCCTAAAATATTTTAGCAAGCCCGCCTTTTTCTTTTAGTGTTTAGTTACACTTTTTTTAAATAGCAACGGCTATACCAAATTTTGTGTTAGCGTAGATGTTCAATTTAATCTATGGTAACACTAATTTATATCAATAATAACGTTAGAGAAATGTGTAGCCTTAAATCAAATTTGACCAATTTTAAGGCAGCTAAAGCTACACTTTTCCTTGTAACATCAAAAAAAATGTTGTTGAAAGCCATATATGGTGTAGTGCATATTCATCAATAAGTGTTAAAAAGCTTAACTACAAACATGTTTTACTTGATTAATTCAACACTAGGTGTATTATACTATATTAATAACATCATGACTACGGAAATCTAGAGTGGAATCGTACAACATACTTTCAGAAATGAAGAACAACCACCAAGAACACAAGAACACATTCCAAGCTACAAGAACAACTCTGCACTTCCAATCAACAAGCTCCAATCCAAGATGCAAAGCTCAAACACAAGTTTGAAGGGTGTAAAAACGGTTTAGTGAGGCAGAGGGACGATTGTTCTAGAGAAAATTGGAGTTTGGACGTGCAAATGAAAGACACAAGCTGTCTTTTTATAAACTGCACAGCACGTTACGTACGTTGTCGCATGAAGATAACGTACGTTAACCACTTTACGTACGCTACACCAAAAGTGTTACGTACGTAATCTACTTCGAGATGTTAATGTCTCAAAACACTAACATCATTACGTACGTTATGGGCCACAACATTACGTACGTAATGTATGTCAACCTGGCTGCCTCGAAAAGGCCATCTATCCGGATCATGTCCGGCCCTCCACGCCGAAAGTGAGATCAGATAAGATTCCAAGCATTATGTACGTAACCAGCATTCCATTACGTACGTAAAGCCAACGAAATAGCGTACGCTAGGTTAAAGCCTTAGCGTACGTTAAACACTCTAGCCAAAAAATGTAACAATCTACACAACATCAAGAATTCAACCATAATGCGAATGATAGTCATAATCAAGTCTATTCTAATATATATCCCGAAATAAAACATTAACTGGATGTAACATGATTACAACGATACTCAAATTATCCGAACAATACAACAGTAGATAAGAAATTAATGTCGGATATTACATACTCCCCCTTTAAAAGGAGTTTCGTCCTCGAAACTAAGGTGTAAACAACTCGGGATACCTCTCTCGCATGCTGCTCTCTGTCTCCCACGTAGCCTCCTCGACTCTGTGTCGTGACCACTGAACCTTCATAATAATTAGTTGACCACACGCCAACATAATATAAGCTTTTTGGGTCACAGATACGACAACTAAAGACAAGCAAGAATAATTAATAGATATAATATTGGATATTATATTTTTTAAATAAATTAAATAATGAGTAATATATAATATAATATATTACATATTATGTTATTTAATTAAATCAACTGGGAAAGATAAATATAATATTAGATATTATATTTTTGAGGATTAAATAATAAGTAATATATAATATAAGATATTATCTATATTGTATTATTTAATAAGTTGAGGGGCAACTAAGCAAATACTAGAGTTTGACTCTAGGGTTTACTTAATATAAATAAAGGTTCTTGGACAAGAGTTGATATAAGAAAAATTACACAACCCTAATTTGTAAGACAAAAATTCGGCCCCCCCATTCTCTATTATTCGGCCGAACTGTTCTCAGTCCGGGGAATCATTTCAGCCATCTCATTCTTCCATTAGTTGATTTGATCGACAGTACAAATCCTCTGGCAAGGAATTATTTGTTGTACTGTTTATCAACATTATTCGTAAGGATCTTGCAATCTGGCTTGTACCAGTTGTTCGTGTGTGGATCACCAAAAGATGAAGAGGATTTAAATCAGCTTCTAGTCCAGGTTCAGATCTGTTCTTAGAATTAAGGTAATTCGACGAACTCTTAATAAATCAATTAAATTACTGCATGTAGATCCTCGTCTAGATTTTTATTCCGATGTGGTTTACTTATAGTTATTGTATTAGATACACGTAAATCCCAACTGTGGTATTGGAGCCAACTTCCAGTGATTTAATTGTTTATATAGAACATGTTTTATATGCTTTGAATATATAAAAAATTATGTTCTTGATCATATTTATAAAATGGAAGATTTTATAAATATTTTTTTGATTTAATTTGATTGAATCGGATTGATCAAAATCAATTTTCCGGATTTTTTTCCGGATAAAATGCTGTCCAAAACTATTCTGGAACAGCACAGCAAAACGGGTCAGTTCGGGCAGGTTCAGGGACCTAGATCTTGCAATCTGGCTTGTACCAGTTGTTCGTGTGTGGATCACCAAAAGATGAAGAGGATTTAAATCAGCTTCTAGTCCAGGTTCAGATATGTTCTTAGAATTAAGGTAATTCGACGAACTCTTAATAAATCAATTAAATTACTGCATGTAGATCCTCGTCTAGGTTTTTATTCCGATGTGGTTTACTTATAGTTATTGTATTAGATACACGTAAATCCCAACTGTGGTATTGGAGCCAACTTCCAGTGATTTAATTGTTTATATAGAACATGTTTTATATGCTTTGAATATATAAAAAATTATGTTCTTGATCATATTTATAAAATGGAAGATTTTATAAATATTTTTTTGATTTAATTTGATTGAATCGGATTGATCAAAATCAATTTTCCGGATTTTTTTCCGGATAAAATCTCATCCAAAGCGTGCAGGCAACGGCCAAAGCAATTCGGTTCGGGCAGGTTCAGGGACCCGGACCCGCGGGCAGCGAGTAAATCGCAAAAATGAATCCCGATGCTGAAGGGATTCGATCCCTCACGGATCATACTCGATCCCTCGCCCAGACCATCTCGGCTGGAGAACCTTTTCATCAATCTTGTTCACTGAAATTTTATTTAACCCCTACTTTGTAAAATCAAAATAAATATTTTCAAAATGTATTTTTGCCGCCGACGGAATTCGAACCTGCGCGGCCGTGTGCTGCTGTAGAGCGCTCGGCCATTTGGGTCAATGTTCCAGATTGTTGATTTTTAATCGGATATTAATCTTATACCAGACTGTCTGGCAGATTCATATTCTATTTAGTTAATTATATGATAATTAATTTTAATAGTATGATTAATTCTAGTATATGTTTGGTGTATGGAATGCCCATAAATTGACTAATGTGATTGGATATTTCAATTTAATTTTGGATTGGTTTTACGGCCTGCGTGTCGTTTAATATTAATTGGTTTTTACGGCATGCGAATCATCTTTTAATTTATTGTTATAATTTACGGCAAGCATGTCGTTTGCCCTCTTGTAATTTAATTTTACTAGTGTAGTACTTTTCATTAGTGTAATGGAGAAACGAATGAGACGAAGGACGGACTTGAGGGACCAATTGATCGCGTATGACGTTCTAAGGAGTTGGAAGATCAATGAAGACCAATTATACCCTTTAGATTGACTTTTGTGATTTTCATGTTGGCTCATGAAAATCACGTTAGGATTATGGTCATGCTATACACGGTCATATATTTATTATGCCATGTGATGCTATGTATGTTTAAATTTATGCATGTATGTGATGCGATGTATGTTTAGATGAATGTTAGCCAACATTGACATGCTACATAGGATAAAACCCCTCGTTAAATTTTTTATAAAGTCGTTCAATTAAAACACCTCAGGACTTCGATTATCTTGAGCAGGTCATGCCAAAGTTGGGTGCTAGGATTATCTTAGTATGGTAGGATGGGTAATGGTGATACCTATATGTTTTAATGAACTAAGAATCCAAAATAGTTTTGACTTTAAGGCATAAGATGGGATTATAACATGCTTGGGCATAAGATGCCAAATCCCAGAAATATAATCTAAGAGTTACATATGATGTAATCGATAAAGAGTTATCCACCTAAAGTAGCTCAATTATAGGCATCATGCCAAAGCTAAGTTTAGAATTATTCAAAATGGGGTCTTAGCCTATCCAACTTACAAATATTGTAAAATTGAGGGTACTTTGTTTTAGTGGGAGTATTTTTAGAGAAATAAAATAATATGACTAAATACTTTGCATATTTAATTTTGTAGATAATAGAACATCAAACAACACCTCCACCATTTCACTGCGATCTATTTTTGAGAAGGACACGCTCAAAGAAAATGGCAGCAACTATCTGGGTTGGATCCGGGGCATGACAATAGTTCTAAAGCAAGAAAGAAAGTTGTATGTTCATGAGAAAGAAATTCCCGATGAGCCTACTGACAATGCTAACAAAGCAACAAAATACAAATGGAAGAAATATTGTGATGATTCCATTGATGTTAGTTGTCTTATGTTGGCTACCATTTGTCCAGAACTTCAGAAGAATCTGGAAGAAATGGAAGCTTATGAGCCTAATGCTCACCTCAAGGAAACTTTCTCGAAGCATGCTAGCCAAGAGAGGTATGAGACCTTTCAAGCCTTGTATGCTTACAAGATGGTTGAGGGGACATATGTCAGCGCTCATGTACTCAAGATGAAAGGATATATCAATCATCTTGATAGGCCCGATTTTCCATTTTCTAAGGAGCACTCCACGGATGTGATCCTAAACTCATTGCCCGATACTTTCGGTCAGTTTATTATGAACTATAATATGAATGAGATTGAGAAGTCCATTGCTGAGCTGCATGGGATGCTGAAAACGACTAAGCAGAATATTAAGAAGAAACCAAGCCACATGCTGATGGTAAGCCAAGGGAAGTCCTTCAAGAACAAAGGCAAGGGCAAGGATAAGGCAAAAGTTGCCAAATCTAAAGACTCTACTAAGCCAGTTTTCAAGGCTAAAGCTCCCAAAGATGGAAATTGCCATCATTGCAATGAACAAGGACACTGGAAATGAAATTAAAAGGTTTACTTGGAAGAGCTAAATCGTATACAATAGCAAGCTTGAATATGGAAACACAATAAGCTGTATGATTTTCGAAGTTAGTTTGCGTAGCTGAAGTTTGTTGTGTGAGTTGCTGTAAATACAACTAGGTGTTCTCCTGTTTTCTTGGTACGTACAGGGTTTTACAATGTATACTATCAAATCATAGTAGAATGAAAATAGTAAATACTTAAAGTTAATAACATACAGTTTAAAATGGTTCGAGGTAAACCCCTCTACGTCCACTGGTCCTCCACTCAGGAGTAAAGAGTTTATTAAATTCACTACGTACACAACTACGTAACGTTAACTAAGCCTGTCTCTGTATCGTTCACATATATTGATACGGGGACTGTAGCTTTGGGTTGTTCACACAGATTGGCTTGAGATCTTTCTCGACTCGCTCTTTCTCACACATATCGAAGCTTTGTCTTTAATGCTATTTTTCCCACACATGTCGGAATACGCAAGGATCCTTAGTCCACACTGGGCTAATGATAATCTCAACGAATAGGGTAGAACACTTCTCAAATAGCAGCTTTATCACGGATGAACAATCACTGTATGTTGTGCTATTTGCTTTGAGGACTTATATATTTCTTCACTTGGATACTACTATAGGCTCACGAAATATACTTCTTTGTAATCGCTAGAATGTTAGTGATCTTGTCAGAGCTTTTCGCGATTATGAATAACTTGGTGTTTGTGTCCTCTAGCTTGGGGGTATTTATAGCCTTGGAAATGTATCCGTTATAAATGAAGCCATTGCTGGTTGGTGAGATGTTGACGCCTGTCTCTTGACAGGCGGCTGCTGAATGTTTGAATTAAAGTAGATTGTAGGTCACAAGTCGTCCAGGAATAAGTCTAGGGGGGTGAATAGACTTATTGAAACTCTTTTCCACAAAGGGTGAGTTTCTCAGCTAATAGGTACAGTTGACTCAGAGTCGTCTGTAGACAGGTATGCGGAAGTCAGCTGAAGTATGTATGTAGCAGGTAAGTATGATGCTAAAACAGTAAAACACGCAGGCAGTTTATAGTGTTCTCAGGGGTGGGGTAATCCTCTACTAATCCACTTTTCTCCAAACCAGTTGGAGATGAATCCACTATAATTTTCAACCAGTGATAAAGATTACAGTGATTCTACAAATTAGCTACAACAACTTCCAATCGGTGGAAATCCTATCGTTGCAACTCCTTCCTGACTTCCTAGCACCTCTTGATCCTCAAATCTTTAGATGCCTATCAGTCACGCAACTTCAACCAGTGAAGTACCCCGAACTCAAGTTTTAAGACACGAGTGATTGTGTTCTCCAACTAAGAGCTTCTTAGTATATGAACTGTGAATTCTGCTCTTCACGATGCTATAGATTGCTTGAATACTTTGATTGCTTTAATTGATCGAGAGTGTTGTTCTCATCGTACTGCCCAACTTCAAATCTTCAGGTATTTATTGATGTAGATCTTTGAGCTTCCTTCATAGCCGTTGCAAATCTGTAACAAATCCGTCCGTTGGAGAAATATAATTCTTTGTTTTTCTTTCCGAACGTTGTAAGGCTAGATTCCCTTATTTTAATCCATTTCTGACCATTGTGAAGACTTTCACATTGAGGCACCGAAACTTTTGATTATAATATGATTAAAGTCTTCAGTGGTGGGTCTGGATGAATATTTAATTCATTTGCTTTACAGGAATCTCTCCACTCTGTCCCTTATCGCCCGCATGTGACTTTCCGTGATTATTGGCTTTTCAACGCATGCTGACATGGACTGGATTACTTGGTTGATTACTTTGACAGAACTTGTCTGATCTCTTTGGTCAATCTGTCTGACATGCTGTCAACCTTCTCTGATGTCGGACTTCTCTGATGTTACTTCTCTGAGCTAAAGTTCTCTGTCCAGACTGATCTTCTCTGTTCGGAAGTCTTCTGACCTGATGAACTTCTCTGATCTGGTGATCAAACTTCAGATGACTTGACTTTGTCTGATTACTTGACTGCAGTCTGGTCAAACTTCTCTGATAAATATTTTGACCAGTACTTCTCTTATAAATTTCTTTCTTCAAACGTTGTCTGGTGATAAGTCGTCTGTGGTCAACCTTCTCTGATCAGTTGAGTTGACCAGAACTTATGTGATACGAACTTATCTGATATTTATACTTGGCCAATTTTTATGCCTAACTTACATGGCCTATAGAAGATACTCATTTGGTTCTTCTTTACATTTTGCCATGTATTTAACTATACTCAATTTGGCCTAAAGAAGATACTCATTTGGTTCTTGTTGACATTTTGCCAAGTACTTAAAGACATACATTTGAATAAACAAATACAGGAATGACATCATCAAAATCTAATAAGTATTCCTAACAAATTCCCCCTATTTTGATGATGGCAAAACTTGAGCAAATTTTTCAAATGAAGATCTGCACATAATCAAGTGCAAGACACAAAATAAAATCAGTCTTGTTTTGAGACAACTAGAGGTTGTCATTCCAATGATTGTTATATATTTTTCTGAGTTGATTACAATTACATAGCTTTTGAATGATCAAACAAACACAGAAGATTACAAGTACTTATAAAAATTACATGAAAAATACAAGTACAATAAAACGTTCTATCTACCTCTGCCTCTCCGAATAGTTTCCTTAGGAGGCCTATATAACTTAGCTCCAATTGGCCTCTTACACACAGGTGCTAGACCATATTTTCTTTTGATGATCTGGGAGGCAAATTCCTGCTCGTCTGTAGTTGAGAAATTATTTTTCTCACAGAGTGCTCTAATCTTTTCTTGGAAAGCTAGCTCATCTAGTTCATCATCCAATCAGGTAGGAGGCTCTTCTGCTCTGAATGAGGGAATCATGGGGTAAGCATCCCAGTTATCTGCATATTTAAGCTGGATCTTCCAAAGAGTTGGCCATCTGGTCTTCATGTAGTTGATGAATATCTATTGGGAGGAGCATTCTTTGTCCTGGAGTATCTCCCAGAGATAGTACTTCTCTGTGAATGCCTTCTTGGCATCCACCCAAACAGTCATAAACTCTATAGGTAAGAACTCTTCAACGTTCCATAACTGTTTCCCTCCCATTCATATCTTTGCTCTTCTCCTTGCCTGGTCCTTCTTCTCTTCAAGGCAGGCTGATCTTCAGTTTCATCAGGAACTGCTAATTCCTTCATTTTTAGGCTAGATGTCCCTGCTTCAAGTAAAGGGATGTCACGCCTCTTCTTAGTTCTGAGCTCCTTTCTAGCTTCCTCATCCTCTTGACCTGTTACTTCCCCCTGTTTACTTTCTTCCCCCTTTTTGCTAGCATTAACTAACATAGTTAATTGCTGCTCAATTCTAACCATCCAGTCTGACATGCCAAGGGGCATTCTGGAGTTTGTGGGAGGAGGAGGAGGGACACCACTCTGTAGTAATGTGTCCAGCTTGGAATTGAGGGTGTGAACAATCTGCAGGTCAGGTTTTACTTCGGTGACTAGCAATTCCCCAACGGTTTCTTTCACAATTCTGCGGATCAGGTTAACCATCGCAGGTGAGATGAGTGTTGCCTGAGGGGAATGCTCGCCTGAGCCTTCTGTGCCTGTAGGTTGACTGTTGACCTACCTGACTACAGACTCCTATCTGCGGGTGGCTGATCAGATGGGGTTTGATCTGGAGCCCCCGATCTGTCATCTTCTCCATCTGAGCTAGGGTTTTGAGCAGGTGCCCCAGGCTCATCTTCTCTGTCATCTTTCTTGCTTTCTTCCTCCTCATCTTATTTTTCTTCTTCTTTCTCTTTTTTTTCCTTTTCTTCCTCCTTCTCTTCCTTCTCTTCATCTTCATCATTATCATTTTCTTTCTCAGAATCCTTCTCATCTTCTTCTTTATCTTCATTCTCATCTCCCTTCTCATCTCTTTCTTCTTCTTTTTCTTCCTCCTTTTCTTTTTCCTCTTCTTCTTCCTTCTCTAATTCTTCTCCTTATTCTTCTTCTTCCAACTCCCCTATCTTCTCTTCCTCCACAATCTCTTCTATTTTTATTTCTTTATCTTTTTCAACTTCTCCATCTTCATCTACAATCCCTTCCAAAACACTTTCCATAATAAGATGGATGAACTGACCCATGTTGCTTTTGAAATTATTCATGAACCAGTTATCTTGGAGCATTAAAATTGCATCTGTCTCATGACAAAAGCCCATGAGCACTTTCTCCATAGCCTGGGGAAAGTCCCAGCTACTCATTTCAACAAAATATTGTAGTTGCGTAAATGGAAAAGATTCTAAAGTCTTCCATTCATCGAAAACATTGACATATGAAGTTTTAAGAGCATGATGTTTTACCGTTTGTAGCTGATCAATAGATAGCTTCAGGGGATTGTTCTCCAGCAGAATGAATGTGTAATCAGCTTCAGGAATGTTTATGATTAGATCTGCTTCTTCTTCTGTCATGGTGGGAAGAGTTAGAAGGGGGACGATTTTAGCCTTCAGGCGGGGTTGAGCAGGCTGATCCTCTTGAGGGATATGACCAGATGCAGGTGAGTGTGGTGTCAGCTCTGCATCTTAGAAGTCAGGTGCCTGTTCCGCTTCTTCAAAATCCAGGCGTCTAGGCCTCTTGGGAGAAGGCTCGGATGATGATGAGATATGCACCACCTCCTCTGCAATTATTTTCCTTTTGAATCGCAGAGCTATAGGGGTGCTGTCTGAGTCTGAGTTTGACTCCTCTGCAGGTGGCTCGAGAGCTGCAGCTTGGTCTCCATCTTCAGACTTGTTTGAGCTTGAAGGGTATGTAATACCCGGTTGTAATTCATTCGTTTTCATTCAGTAATTATCAGTCTGTAATTGTCACTCAGTAATTCTCACTCATTAATAATCACTCATCATTCATGAATCACTCATTTGCGTTCAATGTTGGCATGTTGTAATCGTATATCAGTTACCGATCGTCATTTTATCTCCATTTTTTTAGATCGAGACGGGAGTATTATCATTTTCATTGTGATTGGTAGTCGTATACTGGGAGCATCATCCGTGGCTTGTGTTAGACTTGTTCACTTTCACATTCGTATGATATGTCGGATCATTCATCAGTCGTAGCAAGGAATCGGAATTATCGGATCGATTCACCTTGGCCAGCATCGAGTTACGGCCGTAAGGTTCTGGGATACGGCCGTAAGTCGTGAATACGGCCGTAAAGTGGCGATTCTGACGTAAGTGGTCGGCCAGTGCCGGGCATTTGGCCGAAGGTGAGTTACGGCCGTAAGGAAGGTGAGATACGGCCGTAAGTGGCGTTCGTAAATTTCGGGTGTTGCCGACCAAGGGTGACTTACGGCCGTAGTAAGGGTTGCGGCATACGGCCGTAAGTCGAGCGAGTACGGCCGTAAGGCTTGGCCGGATACGGCCGTCTGCTGAGAAGGATGTCCGGCCATTTTTGACGAAGGCGGGTTACGCCGTAAGGTTGGCCGGATACGGCCGTATCATCCGAGTTACGGCCGTAAGGTGTGCGGTACGGCCGTAAGGCTGTCGGCGGGTGTTTTTGACGAAGGCGAGTTACGCCGTAACTAAGGAGGCAGTTCTGGCCGTAGTAAGTCTGTCGGCGAGCTTTGGACGAAGCGATTCTGACGTCTGAGTTGGCGATTCGGCCGTAAGGCCGTTGACTTGTAAAGTTACGGCCGTAAGAGGACCGAGTTACGGCCGTAACCCGGCGATGTTAATGGCTTGGCCGGTCATTTCTCCTCATTTCTTCTTTTTTCCTTCTTCATCCGAGAGAAAGGGTTGAGAGAGAGATTTTATCATCATCAATCACTTGAGTGTGTAATCTTCATCATCTTCATTCCTTTAAGAAGCTTGGATACTCGTTTTAACTCGTGTTCTTCGGATCGTAGTGGTTGGATCTTCAAGAGGTAATTTCTTCAACACCTTGGATTTCGATTTTGTGTTGAGTTATGATGTTTTGGACGTTATAATCATGTTATATGAAGGGATATGTATATGATTATGAGTTTGTATAAGGATTCATGGGATTATTGAGAGATTTATTCAAGAACACTCTGAATATCGAGTTGGATTTGGGGATTTCCGATTAATTGTTGTTATAATTTCGTTTTTGGATATTCATAACGGATTATTGATCGTATTGGAGATGTTTTGTTGTTTTGAAACACTTCTTGGGGATTTGAAGTTGGTATTATTGAGGTTTAGTGGTAATCAATCAAAGTTGGCCTCAAAGTGTTCGATATAATGCCCCTATGAACTTGGTTTAATCGAATCGACGTCTTGAGTTCGTTATATTCGTGTTTAATTCGTTATTGATCGGATTGTTGGCGATTGTATTGAATTAAGGTTGTTCGAGCGATCGGTATCTTGGTTAGGACGTTGTTCGTGGACGGACATTCTTCATCGGTATTGTGTAAGTTAAATCTTACTCGGTTAAAAGGATACCAATTCCTTTTGTTGTTGATTGCACATAATCATATTCCATTCATCATAATAATAATCATTTTGAGACTGGTAATTGTCGAATAATCATTTCATTCACGAGGAACGACGGTTCCAAATCATTTCATTGGGTTATCAATCACATCACTATTACTCTCATATCGGTGAGTCATCTTGGCCTTGTATAATTGTTATTCATTGATATTCATAATGGTCATTCTCGTTCTTGTGACCTTCCGGGTTCATATTGCGTGGCCGGGTGTGGCTGTGTGGAATTTTTAGTCGGGCACACGATGGTCATGTATTGGGTTCACCGATACATCGGACCGTGCACACGGTAACGCTTACCTCCGTGAGACTAATTAGGTACAAGGACGGGTGTGTCCGGTCATTCGTCTTGTACACTTGCACAGGACATTACGGGCGTACTATGATACTCCTCTTCAGCGTAATTTATAATTAAGAATATTTCATAACTTCAGTTAATTCATGATTGTGTAATTTCAACTCTTGAGGATTGTTGTTACGTATGGCCGGCCGTTGGGAATTTTGTTTTCAGTCACGGCAAGGCAAAGGCACGGGAAGAGCATGTTGGCGGCGAGTCCCAGTGATACTAGTAGGGGCCCCGTCATTCCGTTTGTTGATCATTTTGATCATTTGATTATTTGTCATTTGTATTTTCATTTGCAAATTCCGTTTGTAATGTTTATTTATTCGGGTGGTGTATTTTATCTTCATATAAAATACACTAGTATTGATATTGTCTGGTGTGTTGTACTTAAACTCCTCATCGGAGTGTTTGGTAATATAATGTGGTTCGGTACTACAATTATATTATTTAATTCATCATTTTCATTTGCACGGTGGGTCCCGGTCGGGGATTCACGGACCGTAATATCCGCCTAGTTTGGGGTGTTACGAGTTGGTATCGGAGCGTGGTTTTGAATACTACCCTCCAAGTCATGTCTCGTTTGAAATCATCGTCATCGGACTAGTATCATTGGACTTTCGCGTCACGTGTGACTGTGCAAGTGCCGAGCCAACATCAAGAAGCGTAAGATTTCTAATGCCATGGTATAATTTATGGCATTAATCATTCATTCATAATTCATCAAATAACAAACCTCAAGCATCATTGTCACTTTGATCAGGACGGTCAGGTTAACTCATTAATCACTCAATTCATTTCATTATTCAGTTGTTGATTAGGAAGATCAAATCATTAATCTTGTTAACTCATTCAAGATAATCATTTCAGTAACTTCATCAGATAATCATGTCACGTCAAGTAATCATTCATGTAATCGCTGTATTAGAGCGTGTATGCTCATTTTCATCATTTCATAATATAATCATAACGTGATATTCATGCGGGAAATATAATCATCATGTGACTTTCCTACTTCAGTATGGAAAGAGCCGGCGAAGGGCGAGGAGGACGAGGCCGTGGAGCGGGCCGAATCCGAGAACTCGTGCGAACACACGTGCAAATGCCGGGAATAATGCTAACTCATCGAGCGATGTGTGCCACTCATTCACTGGACGCGATCATTCACTATCGGGAGTCGTGCAGGACACGGCTCGGTCGAGAGGGTGTCGGGTTTACCCACTCGCATTTATGCAGGGCATGATGGCCCAAATGACCCAGATGGCTCAGTTGATGGAGACGATGCATAACTCCACTACTCAGAATCAACAGGCCCCTCCGCCGCCACCTCAGAGGCAAGAGAGGAATGTGAGCAATATCATCGGCGACATCTCTCGCCAGAGGCCACCGACTTTCGAGGGCTCGTCGGCCCGAGATATTATTCATTGGCTCGAGCATTTCGAGAAGCTGTTTGCTATGGTAGAGTGTCCCGAGGGACACAAAGTTTCTGTTGCGGCTTACTACCTGGGTAAGAGCGCACATTCTTGGTGGTTATCGTTGAAGCCCACCGAAGGATCTTGTACATGGGATCAGTTCAAAACTCTCATGATGGAGAGGTATTATCCGGCCCCACTCAGGGAGGCCAAGGCGCCGAGTTACTCACTCCCGACCCTCATCGACGAGGATGTTCTCGCCATTGCCGAAATTTCAGGAACTTCTTCCGTTCGCCTCATCTATCATTCATTCCGAGGCGGATAAGATTAAGTATTTGACAGAGGCTGAAACCCCGTATGAGACTTGATTTGCTCAATCATAATTGCACCACGTTGGTGAATTCATTGAGAAAGCTCTCACCTATGAGCTTCTTGCTAAAGAGATTGCTAAGCGGCAACCTTCGTGCGCTAGCAAGAAATCGAAGAATCGTAACGATCGAAGGCGGTCGGACAACCTTCAAGAAACCCCGTGCGGGCTCTGCTTTCGAGCGACCCCGGTGTCGTCTAAACCCGCGGAATCTCGATCACGAGCGGCCAGTTCGGCCATTACACCTTTGTGGGGATCTTGGTCATGTCGGCACCAAGTGTCCGAGACGATCTGTCACGTGTCATAAGCGTGGAATTGTGGGACATAAGGCCCGTTTTGCCGTAGGGACTCCAAACCTACTCGAGCGTCATCTCGAGCACCTAAGCGATCAGCCGTTGCAGTCGGGCCGCTCATTGGCGTCGTTTAAAGCAGCAGAGGCGACTAAAGGTGGAGCCTATAGCCATCGAGACAGGAGCGTCCGGTGCGGGACTAGCAAGCCCGGATTTATGAGATGAAGAAGACCGATGATCCGAGGCCGAATGATCTCGGTACACTCGATATTCTATCTCAACTGTGTGTACCCTTTTTGATCTGGTGCATCGCATTCTTTCATTTCCGAGTCATGTTTGAGTAGACTACGTGCGGGTAGTGCTACTAGTTGTGAGCCTTATGTCATTGGACTACACGATGGTAGACGAATTATCGGTAATCGTGAGATTGAAGCTGTCGGTCGGTTTCATGGCCGTGTATGGCCAGCGGACCTAATCGTGGTAGATTTGCCGAGAGACGACATCATCTTGGGCATTGATTGGATGGATCGTCATGATGCCATCATTAGTGTCCGTAAGCGTATGGTCACTATCATTTCGGACGATGGGGTGGAATGTGTGTTTCAGGGAGGTAATCCCGGCTATTCTGGTAAGGTCATTAATTTGATGAAAGCAGTAAGATTACTCAATCAGGGATGTGTCGGTTATTGGTGTTATATGGCCAAAACCGAGAAGTCATCAGTAATGTTAACGGATATTCCGGTGGTGAGGGAATATGCCGATGTTTTCCCAGACGAGTTACCTGGTTTGCCTCCACAGAGGGATGTGGAATTCACGATTGAGTTGGAGCCTGGTACGTCCCCGATATCGAAGGCGCCGTACCGGATGGCCCCGACCGAAATGCAGGAATTAAAGAACCAACTTGAAGAGTTGTTCGAGAAGGGTTATATTCGACCGAGTGCGTCCCCGTGGGGAGCACTAGTGTTATTTGTCAAGAAGAAGGATGGTTCATTTCGCTTATGTATTGATTATCGGGAGTTGAACAGAGTGACGATCAAGAATAAGTATCCCTTACCCCGTATTGACGATCTCTTAGATCAACTTCAGGGAGCTTCAGTATTTTCCAAGATCGACTTAAGATCTGGATATCATCAGTTGCGGATTCGAGAGTCGGATATCGCGAGGACGGCGTTCGAACACGCTATGGTCATTATGAGTTTGTGGTTATCTTTGTTCGGATTGACTAATGCACTGCGGTATTCATGGAGTTAATGAATCGGGTCTTCATCGACTTTTGGATCGGTTTGTTGTTGTCTTCATCGATGACATTTTGATTTATTCTCGTGACCGGGAGGAGCACGAGTTTCACCTTCATCAAGTGCTCGGCGTGTTGAGACGAGAACGACTTTATGGGAAGTTTTCTAAATGTGAGTTACGGATGTCAGTGACTTTTCTCGGACATGTAATTTCATCAGACGGAGTTCGTGTCGATCCCCAGAAGACGGAGGCTATTCGAGATTGGCTACCTCCGAAGAACGTTAAGGAAATCCGAAGTTTCCTCGGATTAGCGGGTTATTATCGGCGATTTGTGGAAGGATTTTCCAAAATTGCTCAACCATTGACGAACCTTTTGCGAAAGGATAAGAAATACACGTGGTCCGAGCGTGTCGTGAGTTTTGAGGAACTCAAGAGCCGGTTAATGTGAGCACCTGTACTTTCCTTGCCGCAGGGGACGGAGGGATTTGTGGTTTATAGTGATGCGTCCGGGCAGGGTCTCGGATGTGTGCTCATGCAGAACGGATAGGTTATTGCTTATGCTTCACGGCAATTGAGACCTTACGAGGTTAATTATCCGACCCACGACCTGGAGCTAGCAGCCGTGGTGTTCGCTTTGAAGATCTGGCGTCATTACCTTTATGGCGTCACCTGTCAGATATTCACCGATCATAAGAGCTTAAAGTATATATTTACTCAGAAGGAGTTAAATATGCGTCGAGAGGCAGTGGTTGGAATTAATCAAGGATTATGATATTGAGATCCTCTACTACCGGGCAAGGCGACGTTGTCGCAGCGCCTTGAGTCGTAAGTCGATTCAGGAGCAGATGCTTGCCCGTTTTGATTCGGAAGGAGCTTCGGCGAGAATTCCTTAGATCCGAGATCGAGATCGCTTGGCGAGTTCAGGGGCGACTTTGTATGTTAGAGATTTCATCGTCACTCGAGGAGGAAATCCGAGAGAATCGGGGTTCGGACCCATCATTGTTGCGCATCCGAGAGGATGTGGCTCGGGAAAGCCACGGATTCGTGGTCCACGAGGATGGACTTTCGAGATTTAAGAATCGGTTGTGCGTGCGCGAATGACGAGTTGAAAAACTCGATTTTTAGAGAAGCTCATGCTACCCCTTATTGTTCATCCGGGGTCCACCAAGATGTACAAGGACTTGAAACGAATTCTTGGTGGAGTAATATGAAGCGAGAAGTCGCGAGAATTTGTTTCGAGATGCTTAACTGTCAACAAGTTAAGATTGAACATCGGCGACCGTGGGTATCTGAAACCTCTCCCTATTAGGAATGGAAGTGGGAAGACATATATATGGACTTCAACACGAGTTTGCCGATGAGTCGTCGTGGCATGAATACGATCAGGTGATTGTGGACCGCTTAACTAAATCGGCTCATTTCCTTGAGATCAAGGATACGTGGGGTCTGAGAGGCGCTCGATTGTTCATCAAAGAGATAGTCAGACTTCATGGTACTCCTAAGAGTATCGTTTCCGATCGTGACGGACGATTTGTGTCTCATTTTTGGAAATCAGTTCATCGTGCTATGGGAACTCAGCTCAATCTCAGTACCGCTTTTCATCCTCAGTCCGACGGGCAATCAGAGAGGACTATTCAGACATTAGAGGACATGTTGAGGGCATGCGTCCTCGATTGGAAGGACGATTGGGAAGCCCAACTACCATTGATCGAGTTCACGTATAATAATAGCTAGCATGCTTCCATCAAGATGGCACCTTACGAGGCCTTGTACGGTCGTCGTTGTCGGTCTCCTTTGTGTTGGGATGACTTGTCAAAATCAATCGGCACCGAGCCCGATATGCTTATAGCCGCCCGAGAGAAGGTAGCTTTAATCAGGAGTCGTATGTTGACATTTCGAGTCGGCGAAATCCTATGCAGATAATCGTCGTCGACCACTAGAGTTCGAGACGGGTGACCACGTATTGGTCAAGGTATCCCCGAGTCGAGGTATTTTCCGTTTTGGGAAGAGGGGAAAGTTGAGTCCGAGATTCATTGGACCGTTTGAGATTTTGGATCGAGTGGGCGAGTTAGCTTATCGATTGGCTTTACCTCCGGCGTTGAGCCGAATTCATAATGTATTTCATGTCTCTCAGTTGCGGAAGTATGTTGCCGACCCGAGTCACATACTCCAGTTCGACGAAATCGAGATCGCCGACGATCATTCATATGAGGAACGTCCTATTCGAGTTTTAGAGCGGCGAATCAAACAGTTGAGGAATAAGACGATTCCTTTGGTTAAAATTCAGTGGTCTAGACACGGAGTCGAAGAGGCCACTTGGGAAACCGAAGAGAGTATGCGGGAGAGTCATCCCGAGTTGTTTGACCCTTAGTTTCGGGGACGAAACTATTTTAAGGGGGGGAGTATGTAATACCCGGTTGTAATTCATTCGTTTTCATTCAGTAATTATCAGTCTGTAATTGTCACTCAGTAATTCTCACTCATTAATAATCACTCATCATTCATGAATCACTCATTTGCGTTCAATGTTGGCATGTTGTAATCGTATATCAGTTACCGATCGTCATTTTATCTCCATTTTTTTTAGATCGAGACGGGAGTATTATCATTTTCATTGTGATTGGTAGTCGTATACTGGGAGCATCATCCGTGGCTTGTGTTAGACTTGTTCACTTTCACATTCGTATGATATGTTGGATCATTCATCATTCGTAGCAAGGAATCGGAATTATCGGATCGATTCACCTTGGCCAGCATCGAGTTACGGCCGTAAGGTTCTGGGATACGGCCGTAAGTCAGCGGGTACGGCCGTAAGGCTGGCCGGTTACGGCCGTAAGTGGTCGGCCAGCTGCCGGGCATTTTGGCCGAAGGTGAGTTACGGCCGTAAGGAAGGTGAGATACGGCCGTAAGTGGCGTTCGTAAATTTCGGGTGTTGCCGACCAAGGGTGACTTACGGCCGTAAGGGTTGCGGCATACGGCCGTAAGTCGGCGCAGTACGGCCGTAAGGCTTGGCCGGATACGGCCGTCTGGCTGAGAAGGATGTCGGCCATTTTTGACGAAGGCGGGTTACGCCGTAAGGTTGGCCGGATACGGCCGTATCATCGAGTTACGGCCGTAAGGTGTGCGATCTGGCCGTAAAGGTGTCGGCGAGTGTTTTTGACGAAGGCGAGTTACGCCCGTAACTAAGGAACGGTTACGGCCGTAAGTCTGTCGGCAGGCTTTCGGACGAAGCCGAGTTACGGCCGTACGAGTTGGCCGGTTACGGCCGTAAGGCCGTTGACTTGTAAAGTTACGGCTGTAAGAGGACCGAGTTACGGCCGTAACTTCCGGTAGTATTTAATGGCTTGGCCGGGTCATTTCTCATCATTTCTTCTTTTTTCCTTCTTCATCCGAGAGAAAGGGTTGAGAGAGAGATTTTATCATCATCAATCACTTGAGTGTGTAATCTTCATCATCTTCATTCCTTTAAGAAGCTTGGATACTCGTTTTAACTCGTGTTCTTCGGATCGTAGTGGTTGGATCTTCAAGAGGTAATTTCTTCAACACCTTGGATTTCGATTTTGTGTTGAGTTATGATGTTTTGGACGTTATAATCATGTTATATGAAGGGATATGTATATGATTATGAGTTTGTATAAGGATTCATGGGATTATTGAGAGATTTATTCAAGAACACTCTGAATATCGAGTTGGATTTGGGGATTTCCGATTAATTGTTGTTATAATCACGTTTTTGGATATTCATAACGGATTATTGATCGTATTGGAGATGTTTTGTTGTTTTGAAACACTTCTTGGGGATTTGAAGTTGGTATTATTGAGGTTTAGTGGTAATCAATCAAAGTTGGCCTCAAAGTGTTCGATATAATGCCCCTATGAACTTGGTTTAATCGAATCGACGTCTTGAGTTCGTTATATTCGTGTTTAATTCGTTATTGATCGGATTGTTGGCGATTGTATTGAATTAAGGTTGTTCGAGCGATCGGTATCTTGGTTAGGACGTTGTTCGTGGACGGACATTCTTCATCGGTATTGTGTAAGTTAAATCTTACTCGGTTAAAAGGATACCAATTCCTTTTGTTGTTGATTGCACATAATCATATTCCATTCATCATAATAATAATCATTTTGAGACTGGTAATTGTCGAATAATCATTTCATTCACGAGCAGCGGTTCCAAATCATTTCATTGGGTTATCAATCACATCACTATTACTCTCATATCGGTGAGTCATCTTGGCCTTGTATAATTGTTATTCATTGATATTCATAATGGTCATTCTCGTTCTTGTGACCTTAGGGTTCATATTGCGTGGCGGGTGTGGTGTGTGGAATTTTTAGTCGGGCACACGATGGTCATGTATTGGGTTCACCGATACATCGGACCGTGCACACGGTAGCAGTTACCTCCGTGAGACTAATTAGGTACAAGGAGGGTGTGTCGGTCATTCGTCTTGTACACTTGCACAGGACATTACGGGCGTACTATGATACTCCTCTTGGCGTAATTCATAATTAAGAATATTTCATAACTTCGGTTAATTCATGATTGTGTAATTTCAACTCTTGAGGATTGTTGTTACGTATGGCGGCCCGTTGGGAATTTTGTTTTCGAGTCACGGCAAGGCAAAGGCACGGGAAGAGCATGTTGGCGGCGAGTCAGTGATACTAGTAGGGGGCCCCGGTCATTCCGTTTGTTGATCATTTTGATCATTTGATTATTTCGTCATTTGTATTTTCATTGCAAATTCCGTTTGTAATGTTTATTTATTCAGGGTGGTGTATTTTATTTTCATATAAAATACACTAGTATTCGGTATTGTCCTGGTGTGTTGTACTTAAACTCCTCATCGGAGTGTTTGGTAATATAATGTGGTTCGGTACTACAATTATATTATTTAATTCATCATTTTCATTTGCCTGGTGGGTCCCAGTCGGGGATTCACGGCACTGTAATATCCGCCTAGTTTGGGGTGTTACAGGGTATCTGTAGGTAGGAGGTTCGATCAACAGACATTTCCTTCAGCAATTAGGCTGCCTTCCTCTCTCCGCCCAATCTTTTCAAAGTTTCTTGGTCTAGGTGACCAAGTCTTTTATTGATACGGAAGGGATCAGCGTTTCCCTTCGCCAGACCTAAGTGCTCCAAAATCCAACTGACCTATGTGCCAAAAGCTATCTTAGTCTTGAACTTCTTCTCACCCTCCACCCATTGGACTTTGTTGACTTCTCGAACCAATTGCCTATAGATATATTCGACCCAGTCAATCAGCTCATCTTGAATTAGTGCTCCCATCACCATATACTTGGCTGATGACAGCTGATCGTAGCTTCCGACCATTCCCATCACTATTTTGTTGGTGATGTACAATGCATAGCGATACTCTTTCCTTAGCTCGCTCCGCTTTGCAGTTAACTTCAACTTAGATGGCTGCTCGTCAGACTTGATTTCCAGCCAAGGTCGGCTGCATTCTGCCTCAATGCTTCCACGGCCATGCCTCGAGATCTCATCAGGATTCTCTGATAGTTTGCAGAGTGATTGTCACTTCTTCTCCAAATACTAAGCTCTTGATGCCTGATTCCAAAACTTCGACTTCCTTGAAGAAAGCGATTACAGCCTCTTTGTAGAGAAATTTGGGACTGATGCTCAGGAATGGGTAAATCCCATTTTTCTTCATAGATCTAATGATTTGGTACACGCTTGTGTTCAGATTTGCTTCGAGTAGACCCTCGAAGTCGACCACTAGACTAAAGATAATCTGGTCTTTGACGGCCTTCAGATTTACTCCTTCGAAGTATGATTCCATCTTTGCACAAGAAATCTTTCTCTGAGTGTATTGAAAATTCAAAAAGATTTCTGCTTTTGAAAACTAGGGTTTGAGTGCTTGAATAAGGTAAAGTTGTGAAATGATTTTTCCCGTCTTTAAATAGAAAAGTGAAGAGATGTTTTTAATTTAATATTCATTTAATTAAGCGGTGGTCCAGCTTTTGAAAATTTGAAAAATGACGGTTGAATTTTAATTGAACATAGTGAAGGTCGTGTGAACGTGTAGTTGCCACGTGTAGATAAATAATAATTTAATATTCAAGAGTCGGTCAGGGATAAGAAACTTTGCTGGTTGACCAGTTGACTTCTTGACTGCTCTGCATCAGGTAGCTTGAGTCGCATGTGGTTTTAATCAGCTAGGTTTCTTCGCCTATCCTTCATATTCTTGTCTGATCTGCTTCAGGCAGCTTTCTCATCTGTAATATATTCCCAATCTAGTAATCCAAGTTCCCTGCTCAGCTCCAAAAACCTTTCTTCTGGCAAAGGTTTGGTGAATATGTCAGCAATCTGGTATTCAGTGCTGACTCTTTCCACTCTAACTCCTTTGTTTAGCACATGATCTCTGATGAAGTGATGTTTAACATCAACGTGCTTCGTACTTGAGTGCAATACTGGATTGTTGGTTATAGCGATTGCACTGTTGTTATCACACAATATTGGGACTTCATTTGCAATGATGTTGTAGTCCCTTAGTTGTTGTCTGATCCATAGAATCTGAGCACAACAGCTACCTGCAGCTAGGTATTCTGACTCTGTTGTTGATATAGAGTTAGATACCTACTTCTTGCTAAACCAGGATATCAGTCTAGTTCCTAGGAATTGGCACATCCACTGGTGCTTTTCCTATTAATTTTGCATCCTGCGAAATCTACATCTGAGTATCCTGATAGCTCAAAGTTATCATCCTTAGGATACCATAGTCCAACATTGACTGTGGACTTAAGGTATTTGATAATCCTTTTAGTTGCATCCTGGTGAGACTGCTTTGGCTTGGATTGAAATCTACCACATAGTCCCATGACATAAGATATGTCTGGTCTGCTTGTAGTCAGATAAAGGAGTGACCCAATAAGTCCTCTGTAGTGGGTTGGTTCCACTGATATACCTCCTTCATCTGCATCTAGGTGTGTGCTTGTGCTCATAGGTATTCTCGCTGGTTTGGCCGATTCCATTCCAAATCTCTTGATTAAGTCTCTTGTATATTTGGCTTGGTTGATGAAGATTCCATTATTCATCTCCTTGACTTGCAATCCTAGACTTGACTTGCAATCCTAGAAAGAAATTAAGCTTTCCCATCATGCTCATCTCAAATTCTCCTTGCATGAGATTTGAGAATTTCTCACATAGCTCTGGGTTGGTTGAGCCAAATATGATATCATCCACATATATTTGTACTAATAATATGTGACCTTCATGCTCCACTCTGAATAGAGTCTTGTCCACCTTGCCTTTGCTGAATCCATTCTTCTCTAGAAACACAGAGAGTGTTTCATACCATGCTCTTGGTGCCTGTTTGAGTCCATAGAGAGCTTTCAAAAGCTTGTAGACTTTGTCTCATTTTACAAATCCAGGGGGTTGCTCTACATAGACTTCTTCTTCTTGAACTCCATTTAGAAAGGCACTTTTTACATCCATTTGGTAGACTTCGAAATCCTTGAATGCTGCATATGCAAGGAATAGTCTGATGGCTTCCAGTCTTGCAACAGGTGCATAAGTTTCATTAAAATCTATTCCTTCACATTGTGCATATCCTTTGGCGACTAATCTGGCTTTATTCCTAACAATAGCTCCATCTTCATCACACTTGTTCTTGTACACCCATTTGGTGCCTATAACCTTCTTGTGATCTGGTCAGTCTGTTAGTTCCCAGACATTATTTCTCTCCATCTGGTTGAGCTCTTATCGCATTGCATTGATCCATAAGTAATCCTCCAATGCTTGCTCTGTTGTCTTGGGTTCCATTTGAGACATGAAACATGAGAACATTGCCATTCCTGCTGGTACTATGGATTGTCTGGTTCTGATTCCATCAGTTAGGTTTCCAATGATCTACTGAATGGGGTGATCTCTAAGCCATTTGGAATTTCTTCTTCTTCAGTGTTTGTTCCCCCTGTAGAGTTGCTCTGGTGGACTTCTTCTCTTTTTGCTTCAGCTTGGTTCTGATCTCCTTGGTCTACAACTGGATCAGCTATGGTCTTGTCATCTGTAGGTGGGGATCTTTTCTGTTCTGCAGATGGGTCTTTATCAGCTACAGATGGGTCTTCATCAGCAGCAACTGGATCAGGTAGGTTTTGAGGTCCTATCTGATCTGCAGTTGGGTCTTCAGGCTGGTCTGCAGATGAGTTCACCATTCCTAAATCATGAATGGTGACTTCTTCTTGGGTTGCAAATTTAAGTTTATTCTCAATTAATTCCACCTTTTTCCTGTACCCAACAGTAGATTCATCAAACACAACATGAGGTGTTTCTTCCACAACTAAGGTTCTTTTGTTAAATACTCTGTATGCCTTGCTTATTTTTGAATATCCCATAAAGAGACCATCATTAGTTTTAGCATCAAAGGCATTCAGTTGGGTTTTACCATTGTTGTGGATGAAATACTAACAACCAAAAATATGAAAATATGCAACAATCGGTGTTCTGCTATTCCAAACCTCATAGGGAGTTTTGCCATCTCTCCCTGCAATCATACTCCTGTTCTGAGTGTGGCATGCTGTGTTGACAGCTTCCGCCTAGAACCTCTTTGGCAGGTCAGCTTCAGTAATCATGGACCTGGCAGCTTTCTTCAAAGTTCTGTTTCTTCTTTCAGCAACACCATTCTGCTATGTAGTCCTGGCTGCAGAGACCTCGTGCTGGATTCCATTCTAATCACTATAATCAGCAATTGACTTGTTGAGAAATTCTCCTCCTCTATCTGATCTGATCTTGATGATTGAGAGGGATTTCTCATTCTGGATCTTCCTTAGCAGCTCAGGTAGTTTTGTTAGTGTTTCACTCTTTTTATAGAGAAAAACAACCCATGTATATCTTGAGTAGTCATCTACTACTACTAGAGCATGCTTCCTTCCACTCAATGTTCTTAGCTTGATGGACTACTACTACTAGAGCATGCTTCCTTCCACTCAGTGATATTGGCTTGATGGAGCCAAAGAGATCCATATGAAGTAGATCTAGAATTCTGGTGGTGTGAGTGGTAGGCTGAACTAGTTTAAATGATGCTCTGGTTTGTTTTCCTTTTTGACATGCATCACAGAGAGCTTTCTTTCTGAATACTTCTTCTGGAAGTCCTCTGACCAGTTTTTGAGATCTGATCTTGTTGATGGCTTTGAAGTTCAGGTGACACAGTCTTTTGTGCCACAGCCATCTATTCTCAGCTATTGTCTTGGATAGAAAACAGGTGTTGGGAGTTCCTGTGTTCCAATCTATCATGTAGACATCTCTCCTTCTGAATCCTTATAGCTTCACTTCTCCAGATAGGATATCTATCACCATGCATTTCCAAATGGTGAAGACTACTAAATTCTTCTCATCACAAAACTGACTTATGCTCAAAAGGTTGTATTTAAGCCCTTTGACATAATAGACTTTGGATATTGTTATGTTTCCCCTGTGCAGCTCTTCAAAACCTTTTGTCTGACCTCTAGAGCTATCTCCAAAGGTTACATCTGGACCTCTTTCCTTGGTATAATTTGATAGCACCTTCTTGTTCCCGGTCATGTGCCTTGAGCATCCAGAATCAACAAACCATTCTTCACCTCCTATATTTGAATTTGTGGAGATGTGGTAGTAGTCCTTCCACCTTTTCTGCAATTAAACAAGCAGAGATTTAGGTACCCAAATCTGTGTGGGTCCTCGAGGGTTAGTTGGTTTACTGGAGAATTGATTTCTCCTTGCATTATGAAAATTATGGTGATTGCCCCTAAAAGGTGTGTATGGTCTGGGCCTATATCCTCGGTTAGGATTATGTACTGGATATGCCTCATAAAATTAGTGGTGTGGACCATTCCTAAGTCTTGGCTGGGACCATTTATAAAATCTTTGAGGTATCCACACCTGTTCGTTTTGAAAGTTAGGATAACCTTGAGGTTTCCATTTGCCCCTCCCATTTTAATATCTATTTTTTGGGAATCTCTGATAATAGTGGGCTTGTTGTCTAGGCTGCTGCTTTTGCCTTGGCCATTGCCTAGTCTCTTGTCTAGGTGGCTGCCTTGTATACCTTGGCTGGTGCCTAAACTTTTGACTCGGCTGCTGCCTATTTTTAAATACAGGTTTATAAGTTGGCTCAGTAGATGGGATAAGTGTTTCTCCCGTGATGAAAGTAGATTTAGAATTAAAGGGAGTGCTGGGGTCATATCTAAGTCCTGATCTGGAATAAAGTGGCCTTTATTCATACACCACCCATCCAAGGTTATAGAAGCTTTGAGAGAAGTTATGTCCTTAGCCTGTGTGTTACTTAGCTGTGTCAGTTTAGCAAACTCAGTTTTAACATGAGCAATTGCAGCTGATTTTTCACTATTCAAAATAGTTAATCATTTTATCTCAGCTGTAGTGTTATCAGCCTGGTTTTTCAAGTTATATGTATCCTGTTTTTCAAGATCAGATTTGGTTTTATTCAACTCTAGGCTGAGTTTTTCAAAGTTATCTTTCAGCTGCCTATTCTCATCTTGCAGCTGGGTCTTCTCAGCTAATACAGCTAAGTGTGCAGATTTTAATTTCATAATAAACGCCATTTCTTCCTAAAAATCTAGGGGATTTGGAGGCTTGAATTTAGATAAGCTCTTGGCGAGGGACTCAGCTGCAAACGCTATTCCCTGCTCTGGAGGCTCGGTTGATGATGAACTTGGAAGCTCAAACTCATAAGCCTTTAGATCAGAGAACATCTCCTGGATCTTTATTTTGTTAATATCCTTGGATTCTCTCATGGCCACTGCCTTCATGCTCCATTCTGGATTGAGAGATATTAGAACCTTCAGGGCCATCTCCCTGTTGCCATGTGTTTTTCCCAGAGAATTAATTTCATTAATTATCTCTGTGAATCTTGTGTCTACTTTGTCGATAGACTCTCCATTCTTCATCTTGAAGTTGTCAAACTTTTGGGTAGTGATTGACAACTTGTTTTCTTTTATTAGCTCAGTTCCTTCGCACATCACAACTAGAGTATCCCAGATTTCTTTTGCATTCTTGCAATTCTTGATCTTGACCATTATTGATTTGTCAAGAGTTTGGTACAACACATCTCTGGCCCGATTGTCAAGATTGGCCAGATTCCTTTCTTCAATGGTCAGCTCCGTCCTCTTCTTGGGGATCTTCTCTGGCTTCCCGGCTGCTATCTCCTCAGGAGTGTTGTCCTTCTCGAAAATGAAAGGACCATCTTCGATTATGCACCACATGTCGTCATGGATAGAAGATAAATGTGCCTGCATCCTTATCTTCCAAAGATCATACTCGTCAACTGAAAAAACAGGTAATCTAGAATGCATGTGTTGCATGTGTTCCATACTTAATGAGAGATAAAATATATATCCTCGATATGCGGATCTGGTTCTGAAAAATTGAACCAACCGCTCCGATACCACTTGTAGGTCACAAGTCGTCCAGGAATAAGTCTAGAGGGGGGGTGAATAGACTTATTGAGACTCTTTTCCACAAAGGGTGAGTTTCTCAGCTGATAGGTACAGTTGACTCAGAGTCGTCTGTAGACAGGTATGCGGAAGTCAGCTGATGACAAATACAGATAACTCAAACAATGGAATAGTGAAGTATCTATGCAGCAGGTAAGTATGATGCTAAAACAGTAAAACACGCAGGCAGTTTATAGTGGTCTCAGAGGTGAGGTAATCCTCTACTAATCCACTTTCCTCTACTATAATTTTCAACCAGTGATAAAGATTACAGTGATTCTACAACTTAGCTACAACAACTTCCAATCGGTGGAAATCCTGTCGTTGCAACTCCTTCCTAACTGCCTAACACCTCTTGATCTTCAAATCTTTTGATGCCTATCAGTCACGCAACTTCAACCAGTGAAGTACCCCGAACTCATGTTTTAAGACACGAGTGATTGTGTTCTCCAACTAAGAGCTTCTTAGTATATGAACTGTGAATTCTGCTCTTCACGATGCTATAGATTGCTTGAATACTTTGATTGCTTTAATTGCTCGAGAGTGTTGTTCGCATCGTACTGCTCATCTTCAAATCTTCAGGTATTTATAGATGTAGATTTTTGAGCTTCCTTCATAGCCATTGCAAATCTGTAACAAATCCGTCCGTTGGAGAAATAGACTTCTTTGTTTTTCTTTCCGAACGTTGCAAGGCTGGATTCCCTTATTTTAATCCATTTTCAACCGTTGTGAAGACTCACATTGTGGCGCCGAAACTTTTGATTATAATATGATTAAAGTCTTCAGTGGTGGGTCTGGATGAATATTTAATTCATTTGCTTTCCGGGAATCTCTCCAGTCTGTCCCTTATCGCCCGCATGTGACTTTCCGTGATTATTGACTTTTCAACGCATACTGACGTGGAATGGATTACTCGGCTGATTACTTTGACAGAACTTGTCTGATCTCTTTGGTCAATCTGTCTGACGTGCAGTCAACCTTGTCTGATGTCAGACTTCTCTGATGTTACTTCTCTAAGCTGAAGTTCTCTGTCCTGACTGATCTTCTCTGTTCTGAAGTCTTCTGACCTGATGAACTTATCTGATCTGGTGGTCAAACTTCAGTTGACTTGACTTCGTCTGATTACTTGATTGCAGTCTGGTCAAACTTCTCTGACAAATATTTTAACCAGGACTTCTTTGATAAATCTCTTTCTTCAAAATGTTGTCTCGTGATAATTCGTCTGTGGTAAACCTTCTCTGATCAGTTGAGTTGACCAGAACTTCTGTGATATGAACTTATGTGAGATTTATACTTAGCCAATTTTTATGCCTAACTTACATGGCCTATAGAAGATACTCATTTAGTTATTCTTTACATTTTGCCAAGTATTTAACTATACTCAATTTGGCCTAAAGAAGATATTCATTTGGTTCTTCTTTAAATTTTGCCAAGTACTTAAAGACATACATTTGAATAAACAAATAAAGGGATGACATCATCAAAATCTAACTAGTATTCCTAACATAGATCGCATTTAACACTTCAGACATTCTTTCTATCTTTGTATTAAATGCTCTTCAGAGCGTTCAGACTTGTCTCTCTCCAGCTCTATTAAATGATGTCCTATCAGCAATAAATACTACTTTAACCGTAAATACTTTATAAATAAACAATGTTTATCTCCCAACGGTTTAAAGTCTTTTTATATTCAGTCCTGTTGGATATGTGTTATTTTTCCTAAGTAAAACACCTTCAGCCTGTATGCTGTATCCAACATATTACGTCTCTTTGCTGTATGAGGAAGGCTCTGTAAGGTGGACTGTCGAAGAACTCTTTGTTGTATGTTGGGGCTATATGTCGAGTTCTAACAGCTTCCGTACTTGCCAGTTTTCTGACTTCTTTTTGACTACTTATTGTATGTTGGCAATTATCAAAACAAGAATGTTTATCCCAACAATTTTTCCCTTTTTGATAATGCCAAATCTCTTCTATAGACGACTTCATCTGGGTATAGAGAGGCGGTCTTCGAGTCTTCTGTCCGAATGATATGATCTTCAATACTTAGTCTAGAAGTATGAACTGATCACAAGCAAGTAAAAATGAATGAAAAATCTTACATGACTGTGTATTACAACTGAACTTATGATTGGCGCATAGGCACAATCTCACAGTGTGGTCTAGGTTGAATACAACCTAACCTATGAACTGCTCGCAGACAAGTTCTTATAGCCTTAAAACTTAACAAGTTTATACTTGTTCAAATATTGCAAAAGCTTCATAAACAAATAGTAAAACAGTAAGTTTAGATTACGAGCTGTAATATTTCAAGAGAGATAAGTTTTATTGATAATCAGAAAGGATTACAATGCTTGAAAAGATTTCAATACATACTGCGATGATAAGCCTAAAGAGGAAAATAAAATACAATGAAAAATGTAGACGGGCTAACTCCTGTATTGAGAATGTCTCCAAGGCCTTCTGTCAGGATCATTTTCGATTCATTTCCACCAATTGACTAGGGAGTCATTGCCTCGATCCTAATAAATGCTTCTTCCTTCTGGGGTTTTATCATAGGCAAGTTTTCAGTCCTCAGGGTGGGTGACCCGATCACCTTTCTGATGCCTTGACTTCATCATCATTTGCAGAGGGAGATTTCCTTCCGCTAACATCCTCAAGAACTCATTCGCGGCATCCTGCAGCATTTTGAATTTGTTGAACAGGGAAGATTCATAGATGAGCATACAAAAGTATCTCATCAGTTGGTTTTTCTTCCAGTTCTTCAGATCATCTGCTGAAGGCTATCGATCAGTGGGTAGGAATATCTCAGACGGCTTTCCTATATTGTTTTTCCAGGGGATGTTGGGATCTTGGAACTCCAGTCGAGATCCAGATACCCTGTATCCTTTTGTAGGTGCGGCCAGACAGCCTATCGCAGCAGCAACATTTTCTTCCAGTGCTACTTCGATCTCTCTTTCTCTTTCTTGTCTCCACCGATGACCAGCCTCTCTATCTTCTTCCCCTTTTTTGGCATCACCAATATCTGATACCCTGGTATGAATCTCCTGTAGGAGCTTCATAGTGTTTTCTTGTTTGGTTGTCAGAGTATTGGTCTTATCAACCAGAGTACCGAGCACCAGATGATGGGATTCGGTGCCTAAAACGAAGTCCCAGCGGAAGCGGTAAAATGAAAATTAATTCGATCCGAATCCCTACAAGGATCAATCGAGCTACGTATATACGAATATCAAAAACGAAACACAAGAGATACAAGAAACATACCCTCGTAGTCCGTTGATTAAATGGATAACCTTCTCTTGAGCTATTCCCCAAGCTTTGCTTGATCTCTACGAATCTATTCCGCTTCAAGCCCTTGAACGATCCAACGCCGAAAGCACCGCGTCTCTACTTGCCACGCGCCGGAAAAACGAACGGAATGACAACACCTTGCTATCCTCCGAGGATACGGCTAGAGCTAGGTGATGAAGCTTGTTATAGATATTAATATCACTCTAAGTGTATGAATATCTATCTCTCTCAATATTTCCTCACAAAATTTCTCTAAGAAGTTATGAAGAAGAAATGAAGAAGATGAATAAAGAAGATGATGAAGAAGACTTTATCTCTCTCTCCTCTTGCAACCTTACCTTGGAAACAAAAGTAATAATGAAGGAGGAAGAGTTAGTCTTCTCCTTATATTCTTCATTCAACAACTCATCAAATCACTTTTTAATAAAAGAGATTCCATGTCCCCTAATGATAAACATTTCATGATATAAAATCATGAATTCTTCCACCACATTAGGTGGAAGACAAAGAGGGGGCGGCCACCTAGAAGGGTAGGAAAAATTCGGTCCGTTTCGGACTCCCGTGAGTCCAAACAGATAAACTCCGATTCCGTTCCGATGTATTTATATCAACTAATTAATCCAATTAATTAATCATATCAAATACATAATAACATAATTAATTTCTCCAAGAAATAATTATATTCATGAATTAAATTAATCACCCAGTAATTTATTTAATTCATTAGGCCGTAAATTAATTTATCCAATAAATCAATTTAGACATCCAATGTCCCAATAAATTAGATATCGATATCGATATTTATAAAGAGAGAATAAGCTTGATTCATTCCGTCGTCAATCCTAATGCGCGACTCGGTAGGTCCGTCTCGATCGGCAATGGGAGGAACCAAAGAGTAGTAGCACCACCTAGCCACTGGTGGCCTACACTGCACTCGATCGAGAACGAATGATTGGGATCATTCAAGAACCATTCTGTCGTGAATACCGATACGTATAAACCCTTCTTTCAAATGTCCCGATCAAGTTATAGGGTCACGGTCAGTCAAACCCTATCTGTACTTGACGCTATGCATGCGTTAATGCAAATCGAGATCATCAAGCTATCGTGTATCTAATACAACTAGCTCCAATGCTTTGGCCAAAGACTTATGATCTCATCTGCCAATAACCGCATAGGACATATAACCCGCTCACTAACGGGAGAAAGAATTCTATCTTGGTATTGATGGGACTGCTACTTGCCGTCAAGATGCACGTCGAGGTTGACCCCCGCCTTAGGTTTACGGGGTTGAACTACTCTAATGAAAATCTTGACGTCACAAGCACATCCCTACTAAATCCTCAAGTCGAAGGTTCACGAATACCTATCACAACCTTTCGATTCCGTCATTGTCCCGGAGTGAAATCCATGTGACGAATCGAGGGTGAGTCGGTTCGAGTATACTAATCCATTAGCATACCTATAACGTGTGCTCCCACTAACCATTAGTGTTCGACAGAACTCTCCATGTCAAAGAACACGTCATACAAGTCTTCACATAAACTTAACGCCCGGTGAAGTTTCATCGACTTGCGAACGATTAAGTATTTGAGCTATAACCTTTCCAAAGGCCGACCCCCTTATCCAATAAGGAGTGGAGCGTTTGCTCTTAAATACACGGACTAGTTTCTATATGTTTATTTACGAGTTAGGAATGCCAAGAACTACCAAGAAATAAAGAAACATTCATTTGCCTTATATTAATGGTTTACATAATTACAAGTACAATGCCCTCACTCAACAACCTCCGAGTGGCATTCGAGGGCATACTCTAACAATCTCCCACTTGCACTCAATGCCACACACTATGGTATCTAATACCCATGTTCTCCAGATGACGCTCCAAGCTAGTCCGAGAAAGTGGCTTAGTCGGTGGATCGGCGACGTTGTCGGCCCGAGTCTACTCTGTGCGACACCTTGTATCCCTTGCGAACAAATTCTCTTACGAGATGATACTTCCTCTCAATATGTTTGGTCTTTGTTGTGAAACCTCGGCTCCTTGGCTGCGCTGACTCCGTCATTGTCACGGTCAAATGAACAGGCGGCTCAAAGACATGGTATCATTTGAAGTTCTCCCGAAACTTCTTAATCCGTAACCCTTCCTTGGAAGCCTCCGAGGCCGCTTGATACTCGGCTGACAGGTGGAATCGCTGATCGCGCTTTGCTTGGCACTACGCCAAGATATCGCTCCTCCATTAAGAGTAAATATGTGGCGAAGTGGACATCGAGTCGTCCTTCGCCTTGGAAGTCCGAATCGGTGAATCCCACTGATCCAAATCTCCACCGCCATACATAAGAACCATATCTCTCGTTCTTCTCAAGTACTTGAGAATGTTCTTTCTGATCCAATGTTCCCTACCCGGTTTGCACGAAACCTACTCACCACGCTTACGGCATGCGCGATGTCGTCTTGTACACAACATAGCATACATAAGGCTACCCACGGCCGAAGCATATGGTATATTACTCATTTCCTTGCGTTTTTCCTCACTTTGAGGACACATCTTCAAGGTGAGTTTTATTCCATGTTGCATCGGTAGGAACCCTCTTTTAGAATCATCCATCTTAAATCGCTTTAAGATCTTATCTATATAGAGGGCTTGGGAAAGGCCTATTGTTCTCTTCGCTCTATCCCGGTAGAGCCGAATACCAAGAATATAGGTTGCTTCTCCCAAGTCTTTCATGGAGAAATTACTCGAAAGCCAAGCTTTCACAGAACTGAGCATTCCCACATCATTTCCTATTAGTAGAATGTCATCTACATATAGCACTAAGAATGCGATCTTGCTCCCACTAACCTTCTTGTATACACAAGGTTCCTCTTCATTTTACACGAAGTCAAACTCTTTGACCGCCTCGTCAAAACGAAGGTTCCAACTACGCGACGCTTGCTTCAGTACATAAATGGAACGCTGAAGCTTGCACACTTTCTGAATATCGACTTCGGACACAAAGCCTTTAGGCTGCTCCATATAGATTTCCTCCTCGAGGAATCCATTAAGGAAAGCCGTCTTTACGTCCATTTGCCATATCTCATAATCATGGTAGGCAGCTATAGCAAGCATCATGCGAATAGACTTGATCATGGCTACGGGCGAGAAGGTATCGTGTGTCGATCCCTTCCTTTTGGGTATAACCCTTTGCCACAAGCCTGGCCTTATAGGCGTCAACCTTGCCATCACCATCAGTCTTTCTCTTGTAGATCCACTTATTCCCAATGGGCACTATGCCCTTGGGGAGGTCTACTAGAGTCCAGACCTGATTTACATGCATCGAGTCTATCTCATCTTCCATAGCTTCACGCCATTTCGCGGAGTCTACATCCACCATCGCTTGGTCATAGGCTGTTGGGTCGGTCTCTTGGCTATCACTTGGAACCTCATGGAGATCCAGCTCCTCCAAGTGCACAAGCCCATACCTCTCAGGTAAATGAGACACCCTACTAGACCTACGAGGTGGTTGTACTTGTGTTTTAGAGAGTTCGGTTCCAGTTTATTGCACAGGTGTCTCTCGAGGAGTTTCATTGTATTCTTATAAAGAAATACATCTACCTGCTCCACCTTCCTGAATGAACTCATCTTCCAGGAAGTGTGCTTGTAATGCAACAATGATCCTTCGATCTTCGGGCATGTAGAATAGATATCCCATCGTTCCAGATGGGAATCCAATGAAACGTCCCTTCGCAGACCTAGCTTCCAACTTTTCCACCTTAGTCTTCTTGACATAAGCGGGACATCCCCAAATCCTAATATGATTAAGACTTGGTTTCCTTCCTCCCCACATCTCATGTGGAGTTTTAGGAACGGATTTGGAAGGACATCTGTTCAAGATATACGCGGCAGTCAGGAGTGCATACCCCCACAGGTAAATCGGCAAGTCAGTATAGCCCAGCATGGAACAGACCATGTTCAACAGGGTCCGGTTCCTTCTTTCTGACACACCATTTAACTGAGGAGTACCTGGAGGTGTTAGTTGTGAAACTATTCCATGTTCCTTAAGGAACTCGTCAAACTCCGTACTCATATACTCGCCACATCGGTCCGACCGAAGTGCTTTGATATGATTACCAGTTTGTTTCTCGACTAGGGCCTTGAATTCCTGGAATTTCTCAAAGGCCTCGGATTTATGTTTCATTAAGTATACATAACCATACCTAGTATGATCATCTGTAAACGTAATGAAATATTGATATCCGTCACGTCCGCTTCCAAAGCACCACATACATCGGTATGGATTAATCCCGGTTTATCGGCGGCTCTTTGAAATGTCCTGTGAAGGGGACTTAGTCATTTGCCTTTAAGGCAAGATTCACAAGTAGGAAAGGGATCCGATCCCAATGGACCCATAAGTCCATCTTTTTCCATCTTGTAAACCTTGGTACGACCAACATGACCAAGTCTAAGATGCCATTTCAAAACTTGATTGGTTTCATCCCTACCGCGTTTTCTAGTTATAGTATTCACAACTACTTTGTTCTTGAGATTTAGATGATACAATCCATTCAACAATGTAGAAGTACCCACTAGTTTATTTCTAAAATAAATTTTGCAGAACCATCACCAATGAAAAATGAAAAGCCCTTTCGGTCCATGGCCGGAATGGATACAATGTTTTTGTGCCCCTTGGGCAAAACAAGTACATCTTCTAAAGTCAAAACAAAGCCGGATTCTAAACCCAAAAGAAGTGATCCTATGTCGGTCACCTCGACACTATGCCCGCTTCCGACTGTGATCATAACTTCTCCAGCTCCAAGCTTCCTACTTTGTTCAGATCACGATTCACGGTACAAATATGAGAACTAGCACGAGAATCCGGTATCAGAAGTAGAAAATACAAGAGCGTAACAATTTGTTTCCAAAACTAAAAGTTACATGCACGAAGTGCCATGAAGAATCGGACAGTCTCTAGCCCAGTGGCCTGGCTCACCGCACTTGAGACAAGCATCATTCTTCTTCTTGTTCTTTGGAACCATCGGGGCCTTGCCCTTTCCCTTAAGGTCCTTAGCTTGTGGTCCAGTCCGCTTCTTGGTCTTTTTCTTCTTATTCTTAGACTTAGAAGTCCGGAAGAAATCACAAGTGCGAGACTCCTTCATCCGCGGTCTTCATCCGAGGCCGAGCGGTCACCGGTTGTTCATTAGCCCGGCTAAATTACATGCAATCTCATTGCGGTTGAAGTTCATAACAAGCGTGAGAAGGAATCAGGGAGAGACTGTAGGATAAGGTCGGTTTGGAGAGAAGTATCCATTTTAAAATCAAGAGCCTCCAATCTCTCGATCATGGATATCATTTTGAGGACGTGTTCCCCAACTTTCTCACCTTCCTTCATCCTTACACCGAACAGTTGCTTGGATATCTCATATCTATCAGTTCTGCTGTGCTCACCATAAAGCTCGGTTAAGTGAGATAGAATATGCCTAGCAGAAGTCATTTTCTCATGAGCTCTCTGAAGCTCATTAGACATGGAAGCCATCATATAAGCACGGACTTTCACGTCATCCTTAACCCACTTTTCGTGGTTTTCAATCTCTTCCTGATTGGCTCGAGTCCGCATAGGAGGCGCTGGAATGTCCGTCTCCAAGACGTATCCCAGTGCCTCTATACTGAGGACAATCATCAGATTGCGGAGCCAATCCACAAAGTTAGGTCCCATTAAGGTGTTCTTTTCGAGTAGAATTGCGAGTGGATTCATTGTCATATTGAGATTTATGCGCATTAAGTATAGCAGTTAATTAGTGACTCATTCAATTATGTTACGAGTATAGAATTTAAGGTCTTTTCTATTCTTGTTACCCGGCTCCCACTATTTTTATCGAAATAACACACTCCCATGTGATATCCTAAGTATCGTCGCTCTACTTCATAGTGGTGATCGAGTTCTTTATAAATCTTAATAGAGGGCAACCGAACAGGTTTCTAGTCTATTAATTTTCATAAAGTGGTGTCCAACACCAACCCATCTAATGGATGATTCGATCTTCTTTTTCCCCTTGTTCACTCCCCTCAACCTATACGATTTCTATGGTTCGTGAACAAGTTAAGTTTATACCATCGACGCAAATCAGTTTCACAATTGAATTTTATCCGGCAACCTATCAGGTTTCTAGGGATAAAATTTGCTCCAACCGAAGGCATCCAATGCGCTCCCGGTAATTTATCCGTTCTCCCCGAACGACTACCCCGATAACTCGGAAGCATAGCACATCCGGTTTGGATTTCAATTTCTCGAAAACTCGATGGAGGGAAGGAAAACCTTGAAACCTTATAAACTTAATAATTTATCGTGGGAGAATTTTCGCGATTAATGTTACACTTTGCACATTAATCATATTAGCGCGTTTGTGGCATTCATACAACATGAAACAACCATTCACAACCTAGTTGCTACCAACATGTGGTTCATGGACCGTTCCTAGAAAACAAAAACTTCGTAATCTAATTACAAGTCTTCGTCTTGAATCTTCGTCTTCTCGAAATGGATCTTCCTCTGGTCTTCGTCATTACATATAAATTTTACATCGAAAATTGCATCCTAGATACAAACATTTCTAGTAAAATAAATAGGCTCAAAACGGCCTTTACAACCCAATCGAATAAAACAAACGATTCAAATCTAAGTCCACGAACCACATCCCCATTCAAAAAACATTCATCCAATAAATACTATATAAATGGAAAGCGTAGAGATATATTGATCCAATCAACAATACGAACCGATCCAATCGATTCACATAATCAGTAATTTGATAACGTTCAAAATAATTCGGTCGACCATAAATATTCAAATTAATCAAATTTCCCTTATAAAATGAAATATTATAAATCATTTTAATCATATTAAATCCAATTTAACATGCGGGAGATTAATTTTTAAGAATACACGAAAAAATCGAGCCGGGTGAAAAATGGCCTGCCTAGCCGAGTCATCTGCTGGCACTGCGCCGGCAGGACACGGCCCATGTCTCCAGACACGGTCGGGTCATGCCGTGATGTCCCAGGACATTCTGCCAGACACGGCCGTGTCGCTCGACACGGCCGAGTCACTTCCTGAAGCCTTAGGCCGGACACGCCGTGTCGCGACACGGCCGGTCTCCAGCGTGCTTTGGCAGTGCCGGACACGACCGTGTCACCCAGGACACGGTCGAGTCACTCTCGGCCAGATTACCCTTTTTGTCCAAAAAATCGTCCGACGACGATTCGGGGCTAGATTTTCAACCGGATATCCAAAATCAATATTTTCCGACTTTCATATCTTCAATATAAATCATATTTCCTAGAAATTTAAGATTTATATTTAGACATAAACTTACGAAAAATATAATTATTACGAACGAAAAACATATACCACGATTATGACTAAAATGATTCCAAATCATTCACCATCTAATCGAGCATTCCAAATGCCAATATCGTATATACGATCGCAGGACCTACGCTCCGATACCACTGTTGGGATTCGGTGCCTAAAACGAAGGCCCAGCGGAAGCGGTAAAACGAAAATTAATTCGATCCGAATCCCTACAAGGATCAATCGAGCTACGTATATACGAATATCAAAAACGAAACACAAGAGATACAAGAAACATACCCTCGTAGTCCGTAGATTAAATGGATAACCTTCTCTTGAGCTATTCCCCAAGCTTTGCTTGATCTCTACGAATCTATTCCGCTTCAAGCCCTTGAACGATCCAACGCCGAAAGCACCGCGTCTCTACTTGCCACGCGCCAGAAAAACGAACGGAATGACAACACCTTGCTATCCTCCGAGGATACGGCTAGAGCTAGGTGATTAAGCTTGTTATAGATATTAATATCACTCTAAGTGTATGAATATCTATCTCTCTCAATATTTCCTCACAAAATTTCTCTAAGAAGTTATGAAGAAGAAATGAAGAAGATGAATAAAGAAGATGATGAAGAAAACTTTATCTCTCTCTCCTCTTGCAACCTTACGTTGGAAACAAAAGTAATAATGAAGGAGGAAGAGTTAGTCTTCTCCTTATATTCTTCATTCAACAACTCATCAAATCACTTTTTAATAAAAGAGATTCCATGTCCCCTAATGATAAACATTTCATGATATAAAATCATGGATTCTTCCACCAGATTAGGTGGAAGACAAAGAGGGGGCGGCCATATAGAAGGGTAGGAAAAATTCGGTCCGTTTCGGACTCCCGTGAGTCCAAACAGATAAACTCCGATTCCGTTCCGATGTATTTATATCAATTAATTAATCCAATTAATTAATCATATCAAATACATAATAACATAATTAATTTCTCCAAGAAATAGTTATATTCATGAATTAAATTAATCACCCAGTAATTTATTTAATTCATTAGGCCGTAAATTAATTTATCCAATAAATCAATTTAGACATCCAATGTCCCAATAAATTAGATATCCAATATCCAATATTTATAAAAAGAGAATAAGCTTGATTCATTAGTCGTCAATCCTAATGCGCGACTCGGTAGGTCCGTCTCGGTCGGCAATGGGAGGAACCAAGAGTAGTAGCACCACCTAGCGGCTGGTGGCTACTGTACCTCGCGAGAACGAATGATTGGGATCATTCAAGAACCATTCTGTCGTGAATACCGGTATACGTATAAACCCTTCTTTCAAATGTCCCGATCAAGTTATAGGGTCACGGTCGGTCAAACCCTATCTGTACTTGACGCTATGCATGCGTTAATGCAAATCGAGATCATCAAGCTATCGTGTATCTAATACAACTAGATCGAATGCTTTGGCCAAAGACTTATGATCTCATCGCCAATAACCGCATAGGACATATAACCCGCTCACTAACGGGAGAAAGAATTCTATCTTGGTATTCATTAGGACTGCTACTTGCCGTCAAGATGCACGTCGAGGTTGACCCCGCCTTAGGTTTACAGGGTCGAACTACTCTAATGAAAATCTTGACGTCACAAGCACATCCCTACTAAATCCTCAAGTCGAAGGTTCACGAATACCTATCACAACCTTTCGATTCCGTCATTGGTATCCGGAGTGAAATCCATGTGACGAATCGAGGGTGAGTCGGTTGAGTATACTAATCCAATTAGCATACCTATAACGTGTGCTCCCACTAACCATTAGTGTTCGACAGCACTCTCCATGTCAAAGAACACGTCATACAAGTCTTCACATAAACTTAACGCCCGTCAAGTTTCATCGACTTCATGACGATTAAGTATTTGAGCTATAACCTTTCCAGTGCCGACCCCCTTATCCAATAAGGAGTGGAACGTTTTGCTCTCAAATACACGGACTAGTTTCTATATGTTTATTTACGAGTTAGGAATGCCAGTAACTACCAGTAAATAAAGAAACATTCATTTGCCTTATATTAATGGTTTACATAATTACAAGTACAATGCCCTCACTCAACAACCTCTGAGTGGCATTCGAGGGCATACTCCTAACACCAGAGACATGTTATCTATCTTTTTATCATGGTCTGTCAGTCTGGTTCTGGTCTCCTTGAGGGCAGCAACCTTCTTAGCCTCTGTAATCTGGAGATTTTCTTGTTCTTGCCAAAGGACTCTCTCCTGATGCTGCTTGAGCTGATTGAGCACTTGCCATAATGCATTAGACATTAGGCGGAATGCGTCCTCGATGTTGGTGATTGTAGTCTTCAGATTGGAGAGATCATCCTGGGTAGTTCCTCGCATCCAATCGAGTTTTTTCTCGACGTCATATAGTGCCTTCACGACATCTTGTAGGAACACTGTCCATCGTCCGATTACATGGAGTTGCTCGATGCAGGCTTCGATTCGCGAGGAGCCAGGGTGCGTGATTTTGGAATCCTCAGGCTCATTGAGTTGACGGAGAACCACATGATTACGGGGTCATCGTGGTCTGTCATCAGGTAAGAAACCTTCATCGGAATCTGACTTGGAGCTCACAGATATAGGAGATGCAGAGGCATCTTGAGGGGGCTCTTCAGCAGCAGATGCTTCGAGAGCAGGAACTTCAGAAGCCAGTGCCTCGAAAGATTGTGCATCATGGCCAGTCTTGGGGATAGGAGGGACTGATTCCTCTTGTTCAGCTTGTTTGACTGTAGTCGGGAGTACAGGAGGGACTGAATCCTCCTACCGGCTCTCACCTACTGCCTGATCCGGAAGAGGGACTGATTCCTCTTGGCAGATGGCGCGGACGTCGCCTTGTTGTTGTTGCGAGACATGATGGGCTTCCTGTTCAGGTGCTGCTTGTATTTCAGCAGTAATAGGAGGGACTGATTCCTCCTGCTATTGATCGTTGGCACCTTCATGTTGTGGGGGAGGGGACTGATTTCTGTCAGATGTCCCCTGACCCTGTTGTCTGTGGTGATTGGCCATTTCTCGTTCCCTGGCCTCTTCACAGTTTATCCGCAGACCTGCCTGTAAGGCATCATCGTCAGCATCTGAGTCAGGGTCAGAGTGGTGTATTGGTGAGGGAGCTTTGTCAGCGGACTGCGATTTCCCTTTCAGTCTAGCCTTCTCTTTTGCCTTGTAATATTCAGAAATGAGCTCATGGCGTGATCCTCCCAATGGATCAAGACTTCAACATTTTGGGTGTCCGTGACCTCCAGAGTGAACAATTCTTCCGCCTTCCAGTCAGCCCAATTGTACAAGGTGTCATATGGGGCTACCCTGTATGACTTCCATATCTTGAAGCGTTCAAACGCTTGCTCTATTTAGACTTGAAGGAGAGTATTGTTTATTATTTCTATTGGGGAGGGACTCCGTACAGTAATTGGGTTTACTATTCAGATTAAATCCTCAACAGGTATGGGAGCCTATTTCGGAGAGAGATCCCGGCCAGGGGATGGTACCCTGTAGGGAGAGGGATCCTGTACAGATGTGGGTACCCTATTAGGAGTTGCGGCTTTCGGCTCCGAGGGGGCAGCCGATTCGCCAGAACCCTCCAGTTTGGCAAACAGTTGTTCTTCCGTCATAGCCTCCATAGGCTCGGGATCTAATGCCTGCGCAACAACTGTTTCTTCCATAGGGGTTGCGCCCTATGGGATAGGATCAACGATAGGAACAGGAGAGGCCTCTACAGTAGCCGCTGCGGGTACTGTAGGCACCATGAAGTGACACCATGAAGCGATCGACTGTCAGGGGCACTTCTTTTGTTTTTCTCGACACCATGAAGCGATTGACTGTCAGGGGCACTTCTCTTCTTTGATTTCTCCTGGCTCGCGATCCGCTCAGTGACATCTCTTGGGTCACTTCAGATTGGCAGGGATTTCGGGTTTGGCATTTTAGCAATCAAAAGTGATTTCTTGAATATAGTGGAAGTCATCCCTCCAATGAACTTCCCGGGGACAATCTTCTTGGCATGCTCGGATTGCTTGACTCTGCAGTTGGTGAGGATATAGTTGAGAATGAGGCCGAAAGATTTCTTAGCGGACTCAGGTTTGGCAGCCTCCTATATCCTTTTCAGCAGAATCTGCCACCAATTGACCTTTTCTCCTGACATGATGGCCACCATCATCTGGAAGCGAAGGTTTGTGCACATTCCAAATGCTCCTTCTGGTTCTCAATAACCCGGCAGCAGAAGTCATGCAGATAGACATAAGGCAGACAATAATTCTTTTTGTGGCATGAAGGATGAACGTTCTGTGCATTCTCATCCCAAGTAAATAGTCTCCATTAGGTAGTTAGCAATTACTCCGACCCAAAGGTCTCCAATTCTTCCATCTTCAGGCCATCCGACGGTAGCCTGTTGATTTATTCAAGCAGATCTTTGTTTAAAGAGATCTGAATTCCTTGAAAAGATGCAGAAATTTCAGATACGTCACCTCCTTTCTTCTTAGACACGTAAACAATTAATCCGTCCAGGTAGAATTCTACTATAATGCTCTCATCATATAATTCGACATGGCGACTAGCAAGGTGGTAGAGCCTTTGTTGTTTCACCCGAGAAACAACGACTTCTATTCCATTGGAATCTTATTCTTCGACGATGATTCTTTCCATCACCAGGGACCTTGCGAAAATATATCCGTCAATGATAGTCTCTTTCTTCTTCATGGAGAGGGAGGAAGTTTGAGAAGTAGTCATTTTAGCAGAGAAAGGTTGAAGAAAACTTGAAAATATTGTAGAGAAAATGTAGAAAATACGGAGAAGAATGTAGGCTGTTTTGCCTGAGACTCATTTGAAAATTGCAGAAAGCCTAAAGAGTCTAAGGGAGCAAGATACAGTCCTTTTATAGGGTGCAGGGAAAATTAGGGTTACATACAGTGAACATTCAGATTTAAGGGATGAGAACCGTCTTTTTAAAATGAACGTACAGGATAGATTCAAAATAACCGGTACGTCTTATCCATCTATTTTTGAAATGATAACTGGTCCCACTTTTGACCGTTCGTCTTCCCTCATTACACTAAACGACAGTTTTGAAATTATTGAAATCGCGTTATTCAAGGCATTGAAGTCCAGATGTCTTTAAGGCATTAAAGAGTAAACTGTTTGAAATGTAAACAGGGCACGTGGAGTTAAAAACATTTTTATACGAACAGTATTATAATATATTATATTAATTGACATCCTACATTGTATGTGCTGTATCCGCGAAAATACAGTCTTCCCCCTTAAAAGGTACATAGAAGATTCAATACTTACACCAATATCTAGATTAATACTGTATACATGGGTCGTACTATATTCCCCCTTAATTAATGCACACGTCAGCTGTAGGAAGGCTTCATGCCTTCTTTGTCCTCTGATACCATATGGTAGTTACAGTGTACTTAATTAATGTGAATCTTGTATTCTTAGGTCTTCTGACATTTCCCCTCAATTGATGAATAAAAGCGTAGAAAATTACAGGGAGTCCGGCTATAGCATTCCCAATTCTTGATGAAGAATGCAGAATCTGGTCATGCTGAGAGGTTTTGTAAAGATGTCGGCCAACTGAATGTCCACATGAATCTTTTTGATCCGAACATCATTATTCTCAACATGATTCCTGATAAAGTGATGCTTCATATTGATATTCTTAGTTTGTGAGTGCAATACAGGATTGTGCGTTATTACAATTGCACTCGTGCTATAACACATGATTGGCGTCTCTCTGGCGCTGATTCCATAATCTGATAATTGTTGTTGCATCTAGAGAACCTGCATGCAGCAACTTCCAGCGGCATAGTACTCCAAATCAGCTGTAGAAAGCGAGTTGGCCAATTGTTTCTTACTGAACCATGACACAAGTCTAGGTCCAAGAAAGGGACAAGTACCGCTTGTACTCTCCCGATCTAGTTTACAACCTCCAAGATCCGAGTTGTTGTTGCCAACCAAATCAAATCCTCCTTCCTTAGGATACCACAATCCTACATCAACTATTCCTTTCACATACTTAAGGATTCGTTTGGCTGTCGTGAAGTGTGACTCCTTAGGTGCTACTTGATACCGAGCACACACTCCTACAGCAAACTGGATATCGGGCCTGCTAGCCTTTAGGTGCATGAGTGAGCTAATTAGCTTCCTATATAGTGATTGATCAACCGGCTTTCTAGCTTCGTCAGCACTAATTTGCACGGAAGTGCTCATGGGGGTTGATGAGGATTTGGAATTGTTCATCCCAAATTTGTTGAGCAACTTCTTGCTGTACTTCTCCTGGTTGATAAAAATTCCTATAGGCAATTGCTTCACCTGCAATCCTAGCAAATAACTAAGTTACCACATCATACTCATTTCAAATTTACTTTGCATGAGATGAGAGAACCTTTGACATAAAGCAAGGTTATTTGAACCAAATATAATATCATCGACATATATTTGCACCATTAACAAGTTATATCCTTCCTGTATCTTAAATAGAATCTTGTCCACCACACTTTTCTCAAATACATTATCGGTAAGGTACAGGGATAGGGTTTCATACCATGCTCTCGGTGCTTGCTTAATTCCATACAGAGCTTTCCGTAGTCTGTATACTAGGTCTCCACCTTTAGTGTTGACAAACCCTGGTGGTTGTTCAACATAGACTTCTTCGACGAGGTCTCCATTCAAGAATGCGCTCTTAACGTCCATTTGATATACTATAAAGCTCTTATGGGCAGCAAAAGCTAGGAATATCTTGATGGGTTCTAGTCTAGATACAGGGGCAAATGTGTTATCGTAGTCTATGCCTTCTCTCTGTCTGTAGCCTTGTGCGATTAGACGGGATTTGTTCCTGATAACAAGTCCATTCTCATCCTTTTTATTTCTAGGTACCCATTTGGTTCCAATTACAGCTTGATGTTCTGGCCTGGGTACTAGATACCATACATTATTTCTTCCAGAAAAGTGATCCAGTGAGAATTATTCAAAGCTTCATTGGTGGAAACATGTTCGGATTGTGCTAAGAATATAGCTAGGGTGCATATAGCTAGTCTCCTAAGTTTAGCTTGAGATTTCCATACAGGAAAAGGAGATTTCTCAGAATCAGATTCTTCTTCCGCACATAGTACAATTCCTTTTGAACATTGTATTCTTCTTCGGGTAGATACACCAACATCAATATCACCTATAATTAACTCATGTGGGTGATATTTCAACCATCCCCTGTCAGGTTCTAATTCGGCATCCCGTACTGTATCTTGAGGTGTTGTAGCTTCAGCTTCAGCATGTGCGGCATCGGTTTTGTAATATCCGTGTATTTTATGTGTGTTATTTTGGATGTATCTTGTTATTTGGAGGTGAGCATATGGACGATTGATATTGGAATGTTCATGGTTGGTAATTGTTGAGTTTTATAATTTTCGGATTGTGTTTGTTCCGGCCGGACTTTGCGAATTTTATGTTGGGAAGTAGCAATTAGCGTGCGCTAGACTGCACTGATAATGCATGCTAACTAGGTGTGATTAGCGCACACTAACTAGGTGTGAGTAGCGCACGCTACTCTTGTGCGTTAGCGCACGCTAGGCCTGCTGGGCAATGAGCTTTCTGGACTCTGGAATGAGGCATTAACGCACGCTAATGGTGGACTAGCATACGCTATTTTGATGCATTAACGTATGTTAATAGTGAGATAACACGCGCTATGTTGGCAGGACAGTGAGGGCAGAACGTTTCTGGACTGCAGGTGATAGCAGGTAGCGCACGCTATTTTTTCGGAGTTAGCGCACGCTAGTGTTGATCGATAACGTACGCTAGCATATAGGTAGCGCACGCTACCGTAGTTGGACAGAAGGTTCTGGACTGCCTTCCATCCAACACTGCACCACCTTTCAGCTTGTTAGCGCACGCTAAATTTTAGCCGTAGCATGCGCTAATCACTCCTAGTATATATATGGGAGGCATGTTCTAGAATTGTCATTTTCATTCTCTTCTTCTTCTTCTCCGGCGGCTGAGTGGTCTTGAGTATAAGGGGGTGTGGATTCTGGTCGGATTTCATCATCCAACAACGTTTTTGAGTTCCTAACATCAAGTTATCAACATCTCATCAACTTTCACCATCCAAATCAAGGTAAAATTCGTATGAATCCCTAGTTCTTCATATTTTGGGTCTTTTGGTAAGATCTTCAATTATAATCCATTTTAGCTCTGATTTGTGTTAGATTATGATGTTGTAATCATAATCCTTCATTTTTGTCCGAAGTTCATGGATTAAATTCCATGCTTTCTTTCGTAGTTTGAATCTGAACCATGTTGTCTCCATAGTGTTCGATTAAATGTCCCTAAGGGTAAAACTTAGGGTGAATCCTTCCATTTCCATGGTGTGATAATTGATTCAGTATTTTGTTGAACTAGGATCGAATTGTTGAAGGATTTCGGACCGTATCTTTCCATTCGTTATTCTTGAGTCGTTCCAATCGAGGCAAGTACTTTGATTGTGTTTATTGTACTTCGTGTGAATATGTGAAAAATGTGATTTTTGTGAAAAAGTGGTTTGTGCCATGTGGTTTCTGAGTGTGTGTGAACCGAGTTAAAACCAATGAGGGTCCCCTAGGATCCGCTAGGCCGCCTTCCCTACGGTTCACTCGGTGGGGTTGTACAACCAGAGAGGGCCGGACGAGGACTCCCTGGAGTGTGTATGTCGCATGAGGTACAAGGCCAGTACAGCTCGGGAGGTTGTTTTGTGATGATGATTGTGGTATTGTATTCCGGAATATATGTGATGGCACTGTGATTTTTGTTGTTTATTCACTTGTTGTACATATTCTAGAATTATTGTACTTGCACCGGCTTCTTGCTGACCCCTACGGGGGTGGATATACTTGTTGTGTATTCAGGTACAGGTCCAGTGGGAGAGCCAGCACAGTACGTACATGATCTTGGTGGCTAGCATTAATACCGTGCACTATTTTGAATTGGTGGTTGTATTGTCATGGTCATAGTCGTGTTTTGGTTTTGTACTCGCACGGGTACTGTCGTGTGATGGATATCGTGTTGTTGTCGGCTGTTAATGACGTTGTTGTATCAGTTGTGAACTGTTGTATCGGTTGTGATTCTATGGGACGATGTGTTGTTTGGTTTTGTAATGTATGTTGTGTTGGAGTCAGTTTGTTTTTAAGAAAATGAATGTTGCGGTTTGTTAATTTTTAACAAGTTCTATGTTGGTCTAAGCCTGGTAAGTTCTCTAAAAAGAATCTACGGTGCTGTAATATCTCCGTAAATCATGGCGGTGTTAAAGAATATGGTATCAGAGCTTAGGTTTATGGGTACCTAGGTTGTCGGTTTTTTGGGTCTGTTAAAATGAGTCTGTCATTGTCTACGATATCATTGGCATGCTATCACCCCGTGTTGCCTGTGCTGGAAGCCTCTTAGGATGTTGGTTGTTTCTTTCCCTCGGAAGTAATTATTTTTGTCATCGTGTAATCTATTGTTGTAATCGTTTCCTGGTTGAAGCACTTCTTATTTTTCAGTATGCCGAGAGGTAGAGCTGTCCATCAACACGGCCGAGGCCGTGGTAGAGTAGCGGTATCTGAATCCGAGATGTCCGCTTCAGATTCGGCATCTCATTCTATGGCTAGATCAGATCTGATTCCTTCGGTAGGTGCAGTTGTGAGTGCAGAAGCCAAAGTGCCTAATGTTCTTCAACAAGTTGTAACGCAAGTGCACCAATTAGCTCAAGTGGTGCAGAACATTAACATTGGCAAGATTGTTGAGGATCGATGGCTTCAAGAAGTTATGAAGATGAATCCTCCCAGATTCAATGGTTTTGGTGATGCGAACGACTAGGATCATTGGTTAGTTGAGCTAGAGAAGATATTTAACGGTATTGGCTGCCCTGAAGCCAAGAGAGTTCCAATTGCTCAATATCTGACGGTTGATGATGCTTCGGACTGGTGGCGAGCTGTTAAGCCCAAGGACCGTGATGTCACTTGGGAGGAATTTAGAGAACTAATGGAGGCACAGTATTGTCCCACGCCTGTACGACTAGCCAGGGTCAGTGAGTTCTTTATAGCCCAACCTGAAGATGTTCCTATCTCCAAGGCAATCAAGACATACAACAAGCAGTTAGTGTATGTCCAAGATCGGGTCAGGGATGAAGTAGATAAAATACTTCAATTTGATGCAAGAATGAAACCTGAGGTCTAAATGTATATGGCGGGTCTTGGGTGTACTACTCTGAGAGAATATCAAGATAGAGCACTCGCTTATGAGATGGTCACAGTTCCGGTTTCGACGGTTTCGAGCTCGAAGAAACCAAAATTTTCTAGTAGTTTCCGAGGCAGCGGATCGCGTAGGACTCAATATTCTGTGCAGTCTTCCGTTGGTTTACCTCAGCCCAGTGGAGGAGCGCCGAGAGCTTGTTTTAATTGTGGAAATCCAGGGCATATCAGTCTTCGTTGTCCATCACGTCCCGTTGACTGTTTCAAGTGTGGGAAACAGGGACACCGGGCATCTTTTTGTGAGATAACGAGTAGAGTCTGGGCTACTCAGACTCCTGCTCAAGCGGTTACCTTTGCAGGTCAGTCAGCTCCGAGTGTTGGACGCAGCAGCGGCAGAGGCAAAACTGTGCATAAGGATACACCTAGCACTGGATCAGCTCCACCCCGATTGTATGAGACGAGACGGGCTGATGACGTAGGGGCTGCGACTATGTCAGGTATTGTTTATATTTGTATGCACGCGGTAGATGTATTGTTTGATTCTGGTGCTACTCATTCCTTTATATCATTATCTTGTGTGAATCGTTTGGGTCTTATTGTCCTCTTTGCATGTGAACCTTTTATTGTTGGACTGTTGAGTGGGGAAAGGATGGTTGGGGATTGAGAGATTGTCAATTATCCTGTAACCATCGGTAGTAGAGATTGGTCATCTGATTTGATTGTGATTTATATGAAGGGAGAAGATTTAATTCTAGGTGATAACTGGTTAGATCGTCATGGGGCAGTAGTCGATTATCGTCGAAAGATAATTTCTATCATTGATCAAGATGGTACTGAATATGTTTTTAAAAGGCAGAAACCTGGTACTTTTGGGAAGATTATCCGAGCCATGAGGGCTATGAAATTATTGAGCCAAGGTTGTACCAGATATTGGTGTTACGCAATGAAGACAGAAGCTGGCAAAGGTCAGTCATCTTCTATCCCAATTTTGAATGAACTTCAAGATGTATTTCCCGATGATTTGCCAGGATTGCCGCCACATCGTGATGTGGAGTTCGTTATCGAACTAGAACTTAGTGCGACACCAGTATCTAAGGCACCATACCGAATGGCCCCATCAGAAATGCAAGAGTTGAAGAAGCAACTGAGTGAGTTATTGGACAAGGGTCATATTCGACCAAGTGTTTCTCCTTGGGGAGCGCTAGTGTTATTCGTTCGGAAGAAATATGGTTCTTTATACTTGTGTATTGATTATCGTGAGTTGAATAAATTCACTATCAAGAACAAGTATCCGTTGCCAAGAATTGATGATCTATTTGATCAATTGCAAGGAGCTGCGATTTTCTCCAAGATTGACTTGAGATCGGGATATTATCAGCTGCAAATTCGGGATTCAGATATTCCAAAAATGGCCTTTTGAACGAGATATGGGCATTATGAATTTATAGTTATGCCTTTAGGTTTGACGAATGTTCCGGCGGCATTTATGTAACTTATGAACAAAACATTTATCGAATATCTCGATAAATATATGGTGGTGTTTATTGATGATATCTTAATGTATTCCAAGAGCGAGTCAGAGCATGCCGAACACTTGAGAATTATGTTGGGTACTTTGATGGCTGATAAGCTTTTTGCTAAGTTTTCTAAGTGCGAGTTTTAGCTGAAAGAAGTTGCTTTTCTTGGTCACATTATATCAGCTGATGGTGTTCGGGTAGATCCTCAGAAAGTTGAAGCGGTCTTAGCTTGGGAACCCCCGAGGAATGTTAAGGAAGTTTAGAGTTTCCTGGGATTAGCTGGTTATTATCATTGATTTGTCGAGGGATTCTCGAAAATTGCTCGACTGCTCACTCAATTATTACACAAAACTCAGAAGTTTGAATGGAGTGACGAGTGTCAGAAGAGTTTTGATGATTTGAAGAAGAGGCTGACTATGTCACCGATTTTAGCCTTACCGCAAGGAACAGAGGGTTTTGTTATTTATAGTGATGCTTCTAAACAAGGATTGGGATGTGTATTGATGCAAAATAAGAGAGTAATTGCGTATGCGTCTCGACAGTTGAAAACATATGAGATGAATTATCCTACCCATGATCTTGAATTATCCGCTGTAGTGTTTGCGTTGAAAATTTGGAGGCACTATTTATTTGGTTCTTCTTGTAGAGTGTATATGGATCATAAGAGTTTGAAATATATTTTTACTCAGAAGGAGCTTAACATGCATCATTTATGATGGTTGGAATTGATTAAAAATTATGATCTCGACATTCTTTACCATCCAGGCAAAGTGAATGTCATTGCCGATGCTTTGAGCTGCAAGTCAGTCGTATTGCAGAGACTGGAATTACTTACCATTCAACCAAAGCTCAGACGAGAGTTATTTGGTATGGAGATTGAAATTTGGCCTCAAGCAACTCAAGGACAATTACGTTTCCTTGAGGTCACGTCCTCCGTGATTGAGGACATTAAGTCCAAACAGTTAGATGATCCTTTGTTTGTACAGCTTCGAGAAGATGTTGTTAAAGGAAAGGCACCTAGATTCATGATATATGAAGATGGTGTTCTTCGATTTCAAGGAAGGATTTGTGTACCAAATCAAGATGATCTCAAGCAAGTGATTTTGAATGAAGCACATTCTACTCCGTACTCGATCCATCCAGGTACGAGTAAAATGTATAAAGATTTGAAGAAGAATTTTTGGTGGCCGAACATGAAGAAAGAGGTAACAGAGTTCGTGTCGAAATGTTTAACTTGTCAGCAAGTTAAAGCTGAGCATAAAAGACCTGCCGGGAAGTTGCAACCGTTACCAATTCTGGAATGGAAGTGGAAAGAGATCGCGATGGATTTTATTGTGGGAATGCCAAGGACGCGAACTAGGATGAATATGATTTGGGTAATCGTTGATCGACTAACCAAATCAGCACATTTTCTAGGTATTAAAGATACTTGGGGGCTGAAGAGGTTGGCTCGTTTATTCATTGCTGAGATTATGGGACTCCATGGTACCCCAAAGAGTATTGTTTCGGATCGCGATGGTCGTTTTGTGTCACACTTCTGGCAAGCAGTACATCGAGCACTCGGTACTGAACTGAATTTCAGCACGGCTTATCATCCTCAGACGGATGGACAGTCGGAGAGAACCATCCAGACATTGGAGGACATGCTGAGAGCTTGTGCATTAGATTGGAAAGAAGATTGGGAGATTCACTTACCGTTGATCGAATTTTCGTATAATAATAGCTGGCATAGTTCGATTGGAATGGCTCCATTTGAAGCATTATATGGAAGACGGTGTAGATCGCTAATTTGTTGGGACGAACTGTACAAGTTACTTGGAGTAGAACTGGATTTGACGATTCAAACACGATAGAAGGTTGCTGTTATTCGACAAAGGATGTTGACGGCCCAGAGTCGACAAAAGTCATATGCTGATGTTTGATGTCGATCATTAGAATTTCAGACTGGAGAGCATGTGCTGTTCAAGGTATCGCCAACTCGTGGAGTCCTTTAGTTTGGTAAGAAAGGGAAGCTTAGTCCTTGTTATATTGGTCATTTCGAGATCCTGGACAAAGTAGGCGATGTGTCTTATCGACTAACGTTACCTCTGACGCTTAGTCATGTTCATAACGTGTTTCATGTTTCACAACTGCGTAAGCATGTTCCCCATCCCAGCCATGTTATTGATTATCAAGAGATTGAAGTTAATGATGATGTTTCATATGAAGATCAACCGGTAGCCATATTAGAGCGACGAGTGAAGCAATTGCGATGGAAAGTGATCCTGTTAGTAAAGGTCCAATGGTCTAAACATGGAATTGAGGAAGCCACGTGGGAGACTGAAGATAGTATGCGTGCCCATTACTCTGAACTTTTCGAATCTTAAGTTTTGGAATGAAACTTCTTTTTAGGGGGTAAGGGTGTAATATCTGTGTATTTTATGTGTGCTATTTTGGATGTATCTTGTTATTTGGAGGTGAGCGTATGGACTATTGATACTGGAATTTTCATGGTTGGTAATTGTTGAGTTTTGTAATTTTCGAGTTGTGTTCGTTCCAGACGGACTTCGCGAGTTTTATGCTGGGAAGTAGCAGTTAGCGCGCGCTAGACTGCACTGATAGCGCACGCTAACTAGGTGTGAGTATCGCATGCTACTCTTGTGCGTTAGCGCACGCTAGGCTGCTGGCCAGTGAGCTTTCTGGACTCTGGAATGAGGCATTAACGCACGCTAATGGCGCACTAGCATATGCTATTTTGATGTGTTAGCGTACGTTAATAGTGAGATAATGCGCGCTATGTCAGCAGGACAGTGAGGGCAGAAAAGTTTCTAGACTGCAGGTGATAGTAGGTAGCGCACTCTATTTTTTTGGAGTTAGCGCGCACTAGTGTCGATCGATAACGTGCGCTAACATATGGGTAGCGCACGGTACCGAAGTCGGACAGAAGGTTTTGGACCGCCTTCCATCTAACAGTGCACTGCCTTTCAGCTCGTTAGCGCACGCTAAATTTTAGCCATAGCGTGAGCTAATCACTCCTAGTATATATGGGAGCCATGTTCTAGAATTGTCATTTTCATTCTCTTCTTATTCTCCAGCGGCTGAGTGGTCTTGAGTATAAGGGGGTGTGGGTTCTGGTCGGATTTCATCATCCAATATTTTTGAGTTCCTAACATCAAGTTATCAACATCTCATCAACTTTCACTGTCCGAATCAAGGTAAAATTCGTTTGAATCCCTAGTTCTTCATATATTGGGGCTTTTGCTAAGATCTTCAATTCTAATCCATTTTAGCTCTGATTTGTGTTAGATTATAATGTTGTAATCATAATCCTTCATTTTTCTCAAAAGTTCATAGATTAAATTCCAAGATTTCTTCCGTAGTTTGAATCCGAACCATGTTGTCTTCGTAGTGTTCGATTAAATGTCCCTAAGGGTAAAATTTAGGGTGGATCGTTCCGTTTCCATGGTGTGATAATTGATTCGGTATTTTGTTGAACTAGGATCGAATTGTTGAAGGAATTCGGACCGTACGTCCTTTCGTTCGTTATTCTTGTGTCGTTCCAATCGAGGCAAGTACTTTGATTGTGTTTATTGTACTTCGTGTGAATATGTGAAAAATGTGATTTTGTGAAAAAGTGGTTTGTGCCATGTGGTTTCTGAGTGTGTGTGAACCGAGTTAAAACCAGTGAGGGTCTCCTGGGATTCGCTAGGCCACATTCCCTATGGATCACTCTGTGGGGTTGTACAACCAGGGCCTGACGAGGACTCCCTGGGTTGTCTATCTAGCGTGTGGTACAGGGCCAATACAGCTCGGGAGGTTGTTTTGTGATGATGATTGTGGTATTTTATTCTGGAATATATGTGAAGGCACTGTGATTTCTGTTGTTTATTCACTTGTTGTACATATTCTAGAATCATTGTACTTGCACCAACTTATTGCTGACCCCTTCGGGGGTGGATATACTTGTGTATTCAGGTAAAAGTCCAGTAAGAGAGCCTGCACAGGGCGGACATGAGCTTGGTTGGAAGCATTGATATCATACACTATTTTGAGTTGGTGGTTGTTTTGTCATGGTCATAGTCGTGTTTTGGTTTTGTACTCGCGCGGGTACTGTCGTGTGATGGATATCGTGTTGTTATCGGCTGTTAATGATGTTGTTGTATCAGTTGTGAACTGTTGTATCGGTTGTGATTCTGCGGGATGATGTGTTGTTTGGTTTTGTAATGTATGTCGTGTTGGAGTCAGTTTGTTTTTAATAAAATGAATGTTGTGGTTTGTTAATTTTTAACGAGTTCTATGTTGGTCTAATCCTGGTAGGTTCTCCAAAAAGAATCTACGGCGCTCTAATATCTCCGTAAATCACGGGGGTGTTACAAGTTTCACTACTTCTGATCTTACAACTGCGGGATTGATTTCTAAGTCTACAATAAGTTCTATTGGAGTCTGAGGGTCATCAATGGAAAGTGTTCAGATATTATGGGTTAAGCCTCCTACTCCTGTAGGATCGAAATGAGGTTCATCGAATACTACATGGACATATTCCTCGATTGTCAACTTTCTTTTGTTAAAGATCCCGAAAGCTTTGCTGATAGAGGAATATCCTACAAATATTTCTTCATCCGAATTCTCATCAAAGGTCTTGAGTTGATCTTTCCCATTATTCAGAACATAACACCGACATCTAAAGATGTGAAAATACGAGACTAATGGAGTTTTATTATTCCATACCTCATAGACTGTTTTGTTGTGATGTTTGTTGATGATACAGTGATTTTGTGTGCAGCATGCTATATTTGTTGCTTTGCCCCAGAACCACTGCGGAAACTTGCTTGCGGCGATCATAGTTCTTGTAGCTTTCTTGAGCGTCCTATTCTTTCGCTCGGCAACACTATTTTGTTGAGGAGTCCGGGATGTTGAGTATTCGTGCTATATTCCATTGCCCGAAGAGTATTGCTCTATAAAGTGATTTGTGAATTCAGTACCTCTGTGGAACGAATGGACACAATACTCAACCCTTTCTCATTCTGTAGCTTTCTCAGGTGCTCTAGCAACTTTGTTGTAGTTTCTTTCTTTTTGCTCAGAAAGATTGTCCAAGAATACCTGGATTAATCGTCAACAATAACAAGACAATATTTCTTACCTCCCAAACCTACAAGGTCTATAGAGCCGTATTGTCCATGTGTAGCATATCCATAACCCTGTGCGTGGATAGGTATGATTTGCTTTTCAGGGAGGTTTTGACTTGTTTGCCTTTCTAACAGGGTCCGCAGATGCAGCCTTTCTGGAATGACACATAGGGCAAGCCTCTAACCATTACCTATCTGGCAAGTTTGTTGATTGTCTTGAAGTTGATGTGAGACATCCTTTTGTGCCATAGCCAGTTTTGACCTGCAGTGCCTTTGGCAACAAAACAAGGAATAGTGGAGCTCATAGGCTTCCAGTCAACAATATACATATTACCTGACCTGCTTCATGTGAGAACAACTTCTTTAGTCTTGATGTCCTTCACTATACAGTGGTCTATATAGAGTTTCACCGAGAATAGTTTGTCACAGAACTGGCTGATGATAAGTAGATTGTACTGTAGACCTTCAACATAGGCTACATCGGTGACTTTGAACTTTCCTACAAGCAGGGTTCCTTCCCTCCTGTTCTTCCTTTGGACTTATCACCGAAGTGCACCTTTGGACCGCGATCTTCTACATAATATGACAGCTTGCTGATATCTCATGTCAAGTGCCGAGAACATCCGCTGTAAAAGTACCAGATGTCATTTTGCTTGATATTCTGTATGCATAGAATTTAAGTAGATTAGGCCCCCTTTGATGGTTGGGTCCATGTATGTTAGTGCCTTTTTGTACTCATATTTGCCTAACAGCAATTGGTTTACAGTAGGTTACTTTTGGTGAAGTTTTGTGATGTCTACGTGAGGCAGGCACGTAGTCGCTGTAACTTTGATAATCATGCATGTAAAATCTAGGGTTATTATTATTCTTCCAGTATGATTGCCGTCTCGGAGAAGGAGACATTTTCTTAGACCTTACATCTTGTCCTCTGGGTCTCCAGTTGTATTCCCAGAGCTATTGATGATACTGCGCGAAGACCTTCTTTCTGGATGGATAACGGGTCTCATGTATCCAATATCTAGGCGCACTGTATTGTTGAAAGTACTGCGGTGCTTGCCTTTGATACTTTGATACAGCCTTCTTTCTGAATGATTGTTGGCGCTTTTGATATGCTCGGGGAGCATGCTATTGAGCACGCCTTACAGGTCTAGGAGGCTATTGTTTCTGTTGTCTGTGATATGAGCTAGGTGACGAAATCGCAGCCCTCACTATACGAGGGGCAGCTGTAGCCTTTACAGAACTTGGAGTCTCTTCAGGTACAGAAATGGGTTCCACACCTCTGACGAATATTGTACTAGTTTTTCCCTTGTTGGAGAATGGGTTATAATATAAGCCACTTTTATCATGAGCATGTTGCCCAGTGCTTAGAATTTCTTCCATCCGTTTAGATGATTTCTCGAATGATTTCAGGATGGTCTCTAATTCTCCTTATCGATTCTCTAGAGATTTTACTTTGGCTTCGAGTAAAGCAACATCATTTGTCTTGCTCTCATTATGTGACTTAGCCTTATTTAGGTCATGGGCAAGTTGATGATTGTTTTCCAAGAGTTTTTCAAATGTGACCTTGCTGTTTTCGCAATCAATAGACATATTTTCGTAATTATTTTTCAGCAAGTTATTTTCATCTTTCAGACCTAAGTTTGAAATTTGGAGCGGTACTTTTTCTCGTTTTAAAGTTTCATGGGTCTTTTGAATATTTTTGAATTCATTCATCATATTTTCAAAAGTATGCGATGCATTTGTGGGAGTAATTGAATTTGAGCTTACTTCATCATCGCTATCCTCATCGTCCTGAATTTCTTTGGCCATAAAGCACATGTATGCTTTATCTTCGATCTCATCATCAGACGAGTCACTGTCAGTGACAGCCTGATGGCACTCCTCGGTCTTGTTGGACGCAGGCGAGGCTTCTGATTCACCAATCAGGGCCTTGAGCTTGTTTTTCCAGAAACATCTTGCTTCATCCTTTTCTTGTTGCTCAGCTTCTGGCAACTTTTGCACTTTCGGATGTGGACATTTATTTGCATAATGTCCGGGTTTCCTACAGTTATAGCATAAGTTAGAATCACCGGATGAGGGAGTTTCCGAGTTTACCTTGTGAAAAGGCTTGGGTATGGAGTCTTTCCAGATGGTTTTATGAACTTTTTGATTTTGTGCATGAGCAGGGCCATTTCATCTTGTGACAAGATGTCAATATCGCTGTCTGCAGTCTTGTGTGAGGATTTGGATGTGCTGGGTGCAGAACTGTGTCTCCTATCAGATACAACGGCCAGCACTGTAGTCTTGGCAGGTGACTCTTTAGCCTTTTCTCTCTTGTCAATATCATACTCAAAAGCTTTGAGGTCAGAGAATAGGTCAAAGTAGAAATATCATTAAGGTTCCAGGATACACGCATCGTTGTAGTCATAATGTCCCATCAGGCAGGGAGTGATCTAAAGATTTTTAATTTTTTCTCCTTTTGGGTATACACTTTAAGTTTACCGACAATGCCAGTGAATCTGAGGTCAAGCTCCTCAAGCATTTCGGAAAATTTTATTTCAAAAGACTCAAATTGCTGAGTAAGTTTGGATATTTTGTTTTCTTTCGAGAGCTCAGTGCCCTCGCAAATCACCTTGAGTTTCTCCCAGATTTCCTTAGCTGTTTTACAACTTTTTACCGTTGAGAATGTGCCTTTGTCGAGAGTGACAAACAGTGCATTCTTAGCTACATTATCGAGATTCACACGCCTGCGATCGTCAGCTGTCCATTGCTCGCGCTCCTTCTCGAGCATTTCAGCGTAAAGTGGTCTGTCCTTGCCGCGGAATTAACCTTTATTTTCTTTATTGGATGTTCTTGGATGACGAATATCATCTCCTCGTGCATAGCTGCAAGATGACCCTCCATCCTAATTCTCTAGTCATCAAACTCGTTAATAGAGAGCATAGGAACCATATTTATCAAAGAGGTATCCATTTGAGAAATAGGCAAGTTGATGAAAATATGATATGATTTTAAAAAATTAGTGATTTGTGGAATCGAATCGGTTAAAAATCAACTGATTCATTTTAGAATCAATCTGTAACACCCCCAAAACCATCCGGGATATAACAGCGCCTTGGGCCCCGCGCCAGAAGACTAAAAATCATATTCACAAATGTTTCAAACAAGCTAAGCCGATGACAGTAATATATTTCAAATACTTAAATAATCTCCAAAAACTATTTTCCAAATACCGTCATAAAATACCAATTGAAAGTAAAAGGGCCAAAAATGCCAAAATCTCGACAATTTCAAAATATACGTTAAGTCACAGCTTACACGTACCGATTAGGGATGGCAACAGGCCGGATCTGGACCGGATCTTGTTGATCCCAGATCCGATCCATTTTTTTGTTGAGATCCAGATCCGGTCCAGATCTGTCGGATCCGAAAATCTGAGACCCAGATCCTGATCCATCGGATCTGCGGGTCTACAGACCTAGTCCGCAGATCCCTCTTTAAAGCTAAAATAGTACTTAAAATGACGCAATACCAATACCACACAACTATAAAAAAAAATCAAAATAAATTAGCAACACAAACATCATATCATGAAAATAAGTCTTCACGATCAACTAATCTTGAGTCCATGAGAACAAGTCTTCCAAGTTACAAATACTTTCAACATCATCGACATCCTAGAATTAGGGATTCTTTTTTATTTTATTTTTTTTAAAATATATATATATATATATATAATGTAGATCCGCGGGTTGGATCTGGGTCGGATCCGAATCTAAAAATTTAAGATCCAGATCCGCTCCACAATTTTTTTTATAGATCCAGATCCGACCCAGATCCGATGGATCTAAAAATTTGAGATCCAGATCCTCAAAAATGAATCCGGATCTGCGGATCTGGACCGGATCCAAGATTCATTGCCATCTCTAGTACCGATAAGATGGTTTAAGGAAAAGGGTTTAACGAAATAAACCAAAGTTTACAAAATACCCAGAAGGCCATTTTAAAGATATTACACTAGTTGGTAAAATACCAGAAAGCAATTTTAAAATACACACGCAGCGGACATGGACATAATGAAAAATATACGTTTGCAGCGGAATAAAACAACCAGTCAAATACTCGGTTCCCAAAATACTGCCATAGCCAGTATCATCCGGGAAGCTCATCCCTTCACGACCGCTACTAGCTCGATCTCGGAATACCTAAAAATAAAGCCCACGATGGGGTCAGCCACGCAACAATGATAACGATCACATCATCATAAATAAATACATACCAATGTAATCACGAAGTAAGAATACTACCAATGTAATCTTACCATCATAACCTTAACAACCCATAGCAATCCATACCAAATAGACCCTTACCATAATCCACATTTCACGTTCTCAAATGACGAATGAAATCAACTACAACCATCCGTATTGTATTCTAACAATACTAAAAATTCTCAAAACATCATCACAACTCATAAGTACACGATACCCAGCATTCAGCCAGCCCAATCATACCCATTGGTTAACACCATCAAATCTCAACTCTAATAATCGAGTGCCAATCTAGTCAAGTACCAACAATATATGAACACAGATAAATCACAAATAATCAATTATCTATCAATTACAATAACCCCAAGGTCGCAACCAAGGGTCACGGAGGCATCTACACAGGAATACCCCGGAACGTGGGTGCCTTTCCCTCAACACATCACATAGAATTACAAAATACCCCAAGGTCGCAACCAAGGGTCACGAAAGCATCTACACAGGAATACTCCGGAATGTGGGTGGCATTTATGTCTTATCCCTCAACACATCGGCCCAATCACAATAGTTTTTCGACTCCAATCATATTCAAAACAACAAGATAAAACATATACTAAGGTATTTGCTAGAATTGGCCTTCTCGACTATCATTAACAATAACCAACTCTTGACTATACCTACATAACCGTCCAATCTCACACTACAACGGAACCATTCAGAATAACCATAACCTTCATTTATCGTAACATACCTCGATACTTTATGAAATTGCATACCTTAGAATGTAGAACTTCTATCTTCGTCGTTACCAACTTTATTCCAACGCTCAGTTATACATCTTGACATATGTAAATCATATACCTTATGATTAAGCACCAAGACTAAAACACAACATATAAACCTCATCTCCACAATTCTCATATACAATCATTGCTATATGAATTATAAATGAAATGAAACCGAAACCATTCATTAAGTATTATAAACAAAGCAAGTATAAAACTTGCCTCAATACCGACATGGCGATGATGAAGCCGTTACCAAGTTCCTTGCCTTCGTCTACGAGCTCCTCGGCCCTGACCAACGCAATTCACGAACATCTTCGAACACGATCGCAAGGCACGGTTCTAATCAATGATCAATTATCACGACCTATTGAAGTAATCAATTAACAACAATCCGATAACAATCAATAGCCGACATAGCCAACTAATCAAACTCAACAGTTCAACGATACTTTGATCATAAATAAAACCAATTAACCCGACTCAAAAAATACGAACTCATATCCACGATACAAGCCGCAACTCTATAATCATAATTAACAATCAATATAACCGATCAACAACCCAACGGTCCCACAATATCTCGATTAAATACAAATCCGGAAAACCCAAGTCAATCAATCACGAATCCATTACCACAATACCATTTCACAATCCAATAACCATTTCAACTTATCCTGATAACAAGGATTACACAACATACTCTATTCCAAATTCAACATGATATGTTTTACCCCTTGTTCACACTCATCAACCTCATGCCAACACTATACTTAAGATTATCAAATAATTCAATCATCCGATCATTCAACTCGTATTAATGCATATACTCAAAGAAGGATAATACTCTTGTCAAATTCATAATCGAAATTTGTATATCATCAAGATCATACGAAAATCATATCACCACTCACATGACTTGTCTCTTGACATCAACAATCATCATCACTAGTTCTATATATCAACATTCCATGTTCATATCCAAAGACATAAACACCTTAACAAAAACTCATCATAATCACCATATTAAATTCAAGGAATTCTCAAGGACATGAATCAATCCAACCATGTTTAAGTAATATCAACATGTTCATGATAATCAAGGCAACATAGTTCAATATGTTATTTAATCATATAATCCGTAACTTTAACACAGAAACCATTATATATCCTATCACATATTCCCCTTTGATGTGATATATACCAAGAACACCAATAACATCATGATTCCATAATCATTGATGAAACCGAGCTGATCGGTCACCAAGAACCAGGTTAATCTCAGAAGTTTATCTAAGGAAACCCGAATATGTGAAGTATTGTTCTCTGTCTGTGCTTTTTTCTCTCTCTAGAATATTTCTCTCTCTGTTATACTGAAAAATACTTGCCTTCCAAGAACAGAGGCTTCTTCCTTATTTATAGAAGGGAGGAGCCGCCTTCGTTTGTGAGTCCTCATTCTGATTTCAGGAAAGATCCCATATATTCAGGGATTTAGACTGCAGCTTCCTATCCCTGGATATCCGGGATTTGGGCTGCGGCTTATCCTTCCCTAGATTTTTGGGATTCTGTCAGGTGGGTCAAATCCCAGCCTTTCAAGAGCTTGATCTTCACGAGCCCGGATGCTCCCGACCTCGGGTTGGGATTATATAGGTCGGCCTATTCTATCAAAGGCCTCTTAGGTCGGGTCATTCCGATATCCCATAAAGAGGTCAGTAAGTTGGTTCACTGACCTAGGGATGGGCCAGTTGGGTCGGACTAACTCCGCTCGAGCCTTTCCTTTTTACCTGGAGGTCGGTTCATTTTGGGCTTCTCTAGACCAGGCTTTTAGGATGTCTACATTTGTCATCCTATCAACTAGTCCCCCCTACTCTAGTCGAGTTCTAATACTGAGTAGAGTAAGATTTATTTTAGATTTACGACCTTGATGCGGTAATCCTCGGGAATCAAGTTTCTAGGTAACGAGGATTCTCGAGATTTGTGCGCATTTATGCCTGCACCTTTTCCTTTTCCTAATCTCGCCTCCCAACCGTCGTATCCCTATGCTTAGGCCCAGGTGTCAACCTACTATAGGTTGGCTAGGGCGGTGTTGGATCTAGGCCGTTCTTTCGAATAGGGTATCAGATGCTTCAAATTGTCCCTATCCTTCTTGGTTTTCGCCCCTCCCTCCTATAAAAGGAGGTCTTCTTCTTCCTCTGTCATTTCTGTGTTTTTTATATCCTCAACCTTTGGTGCGAAAATTCTCAGGCGACACTAGCAATCACAGCTATCTGCTTATGGCTACGCGCTTGCTCTCCTCCTCCGGCGATCTTCCTTCTGCCCAATTTCATGGGTATGTCTATCTAAGTACCTTTCACTCCCCCCATTTTTTATATATATTTTTACCTTTATCTCCCCTTTTTCCTCTTTTTACGATGTCTTCCACCTCTGATTCCCAAAATATCTCCGGTCAATCGGCCGCAGACTCCTTTTTGGAAGGTTTATCTTCTTCTGATGGGGATTCAGGGAGTAGGTCGGAGCGAGCTATAGGCTCCTCCCTTTGTATTAGGGACGAACCTCTAGGCAATATAGACTGGTCCGAGCTAGGTGACATTCCTCCTAACCTTTCCTCTGGCATCCCTTTGATTATCGTAGATCCTCCGTCTCCTCTTCCTTCGGGTGAGGTGACTATTATCGGCCTTTTAGCCGATCCTTACCAAGCAGTCGCAGGGGCTACGCGTGTCCTTCCTCCCCATCCTTTATCTAGGACTAGCCCAGCCGCCCTAGAGAGATTTATAAGATTTCTCAGGCTTCCTCTGGGGTGGGATTTTGTCACACCTCAGGCTTTTGACACCCCTGATCACCCTCCTCCAAGTCATATTACTTGGTTTGTGGATCAGGTGGATAGCTGTCTTCGCTTTCCTCTTCACCCCTTCCTTGTTTCCCTTTCTACTAAATATAACCTCCCACTTAATCAGTTTTCTCCTAATTCCTTTCGTTATATGGTCGGTTATCTTGTGTTATGTCATTATAGACACGAAGAACCCGAGCTAGATTTTTTATTTTTGCTTCGGGTTAAAGAGCTTTAAAGGTTCCTTTTATTTAACCTCCCAGAATGATGCCCATTTATTTACCCACCTCCCTTCCAATGTGAAGGATTGGAGGTCGTGGTTCTTTTTTCTACGCCTCCCCTCAGGTGACTCTTGGGGCTTTCCCACAGAATGGGTGAAGGCCACTCCGAGCCAAGCTCGGATTCCTAGATGTAGCTCTATCCGAGCTGGGTGGGTTAGTAAGGTTCAGGAACGGAATGCCGTTTCCTATAATGCCTTCCAGCTGACACATTTTCATGACCTTTTATTTCATTGTGGGCTGAGCTTGAATACTTATCCAGCTATTCCCGACATTGGTAGGTTTTAATGGCTTTGTCTTGGTATATTTCTGTCATTATTTTTTTCTTCGGCTAACTTGCTGACCTATCGTATTATTTTCTGTAGATCGTTTCATGCGGACCTGCTAAGACGATGCCCCCAAGCTTGCGGAGCCCGTGAAGGACAAGGCCCCCAGGTCGGTGAATCCCCCAAAGGAGAGGGCGGAGGTTCGTCCAAACCGAAGCAGAGGCCCGTGTCCAAACCCAAGGTTGGGGTAACCCTATCTTCTGACCTGGCCCCTCCTTTAACCACGGGGTGGAGCCCTGCGAGATCTTCTTTGCAGCTGCAGGTCACCAAGCGGGCCGGCTCTCCCAGCTCTTCCGCTCCTTCAAAGTGGCCTAAGGCTGCGAATCCTTCTAGCTCAACTATGGAGACCTTGCTGCGCTGTAAAGAGTTTGAGAAATTCCTTCCATATTTCAGCTCTGTAGTCCCAGATAGGGATAGGCAGGCACTACGCAACTCCTCACCGAATGCCCGTCTAAACTTAATGATGATGTATTTCGGAAAGGTATTCCTCTTTTACTTTTCCTTCTTCTCTTATTCACTTTTTTATTCTTACCTATGTTTTTGATGAGATTGTCCTTCTTTTTCAGCTCTGTGCTACTTTAGTGAGTTTTGCAGAAGAGCAGAAGGACGGAGCTTCGTCTTCTTCCTAAATGACCCAAATGTCAGCTGAGCTTAAGGCCGCCCTGGAGGCTAAATATGATCTCGCTTCCTGGTTAGAAGAGAGGGAACATTGCTTAGATATTGCCATTAAGAAGATTTCCGAGCGGGAGACGGTTTTGGAGCGAGCTTATATGGCCAACGTTCAGCTGAACCAAGAGCTAAAGTTTTCGAAAGCTCAGACTCAAACAGAATCAGAGAAGGTCATCCAGTTCGAAGTTTAGTTAGCAGAGGCCAAGGATAAATCTGAGAAGATTACCTAGCTCGAGGCTCAGCTTGCGCAGGCCAAGGCCGAGTCGGAGAAGACTACCCAGCTTGAAGCTCAGCTTGCCGAGGCTAGGGATTCAGCCTACGAGCGAGGAATTTCGGATGACCAACGCCGCTTCCTGACCAGCGACATTGGTCAATCCTTCCTGGAGGCCTATAGCTCTGCCCTCCTAGCTTGGTACCACAATTCTACCGTCTACCTGGTTCGGCTGGCTCCTGCTGCGACGCAGTATTTTGATTTTGCCTTATCTCGCGCCCGCAAGCAGCTGGCCACTTTGGGCTTTACAGGGGAGCTGGACAGGGATGCTGATTTGGAAGGGGCTCCTGTCCCCTCAGGTTGGTCTGGCCATGTGAACGAGTCTCCCGATGCAGCCTGGTAGGAGGATGCCCTTGGAGAGTCCGTAACGGAATCCGGCCTGGACTTGGAGCTCCCCTCTATCCCTTCTGCTTCGTCCGGCAGGGCTGATACTCCCGATGCTACGACTGGGGGGCCAACCCTGATGCTTCCTCCTTGCCTCCTCCCCGATCTTCCATGCCTGTAGTTTAGCTTTACTTGTATACATATTTATCCTTTTCATTGTCTTTGTACTGGTTTCGATGTTTTTAATGAAAAAATCTCTTAATGTGAATGTAGTTCGTATGTGTACGATGTTGACATGCATCTTTTTAACATAGCTCGTCTCTTAAAAGCCATTTTTTTAAAATAGCTTGGGTACTTCAAACAACTCTTTGAGGTTGTCGTAGCTTGGCTTTATCTATAACCCTAATATAGCTTAACTACAAAAAAACACTTTTCAAAGTTAATATAGCTCGGCTACTTTAAACAACTTCTTTAAGTCAACTTAACTTGGCTTTATCCACGACCTTAATATAGCTCGGATACTTCGAATAGCCTTTCAAAGTTAATATAGCTCGGATACTTTGAACAATTCTTTTACGGAAAACAACCTTTCTTACATTTAATATACCTCGGCTATAAACAACTCTTTGGGGTAGAAAACCTTTTCCAAGTCAATATAGCTCGGCTATAAACAACTCTTTTGAGTAGAATATAGATTGGATACTTTAAACAATTCTTTTACGGCAAACAACCTTTCCTACATTCAATATAGCTCAGCTATAAACAACTCTTTATGGTAGAAAACCTTTTCCAAGTCGATATAGCTCGGCTATAAACAACTCTTTTGAGTAGAATATAGCGCGGATCAAACTTTAGGAAAGCTTCTTTCCTTGCTTAGGTCTGAGGATATTTTTTCTAGTTTAGGTTTCAGGGCAGATTTCCTTTGTCTGAATCCGAGGGTATTTCACCCGGTCAGATTTTCTAGGGCAGTTCACCTTTGTTTGAGTCTGAAGGTATTTCACATGATCAGAATTTCTATGGTAGTTCACCCTTGTTTGAATCTGAAGGTATTTCACCTGGTCAGATCTTCTAGGGAAGTTCACCCTTGTTTGAATCTGAAGGTATTTTACCTGGTCAGATTTTCTACGGCAGTTCACCCTTGTTTGAATCTGAAGGTATTTTACCTAGTGAGATTTTCTAGGGCAGTTCATCCTTGTTTCAATCTGAAGCATTTCACCTGGTCAGATTTTATTTCTAGTTTGTTCGAACTGCACATTCAGATTTCCTTGGTAATGGACTTCTATTAAAACATTATAAGATTTTCCTAACATTTCTTCATACAAGATATTTTTTCGAATGGCATATGTTTCAAGCTCTCTTAATGGTCCATATCCTCGATCTCATAAGCTCCCCCTGCATAGATTCAGATTACCTTGTAAGGGCCTTCCCATTTTGGTTCCAGCTTTCTTGTTTTTTTGAGAGCATCAGCTCGCTTGAGCACCAAGTTGCCGACATGGAACTGTCTCTTCTTTACCTTTTTATCATGAACTGCTTTTGTCAAGCTCTTGTATCTTTCTGTTCGAGCTGCAGCTATTTATCATCTTCCTTCTATGGTATCCAATGCCTCCATCATCATTTCTTTGTTTTCCTCTTCGTTGAACCATCAAACTCGGTGTGACATTTCTCTGACCTCGGCCGGGATGATAGCTTCGGACCCATATACCATACTGAAGGGTGTTTCCCCTGTCGATAACCTGGATGTGGTTCGGTATGACCATAGCACCGAGCTGAGTTCGTCCACCCATCCTCCTCCTGCTTTGTCTAGGCGGGTTTTGATTCGTTGCAAGATTGTTCTATTGGTTACTTCCACCTGTCCGTTGGTCTGTGGATGAGCAACCGCGGCGAATCATTGTTTGACGTGCATCCCTTCGCACCAGGATTGGGTTCTCTTCCAATTAAATTGCGTCCCATTATCTGAGATGAGTATTTGGGGCGCTCCGTACCTACAGCATATGTTGTTAAACAAAAATCTTATGATCCTTTGTTCGGTGATGGTGGCCACCGGCTCGGCCTCTACCCACTTGCTGAAGTAGTCGATGGCTACTACTAAAAACTTCCTTCCTCCCGAGCCATGTGTGAACTGTCCCATGATGTCGATTCCCCATTTAGCAAAAGGGCAGGGTGCTCCCATAGTGATCATGTTTTCTACTGGGATGTGTATTAATGGTGCATGTATTTGACATTTTAGGCAACGCTTAACCATATCAACCGCCTTCTTGCTCATTTTCGGCCAGAAAAATCCAGCTCTTAATGTTTTGCTAATTAGTGCCCTTCCTTTGGTGTGATCACCGCAGCACCCTTCATGAATTTCTTCCAGTATGCCCCGCCCTTCTTCTTCCGAGACGCACCTCAGGTATGGCCCGAGGTATGATCTTTTGTATAATTCATCGTTAATTCAACAGAACCTCGTTGCCCTGCGTATGATTTTTGCTCTTTCCTGCTTTTCAATTGGTAGCTCCGCTCTTCTCAGTATATGCTAACAATGTAGTTCGCCAATCCGTTATCTCGTTTACCTCCATCACCTGTTTTGCAATGCTACTCTGAGCTGCTCCTAAAATTGTTATTGTTCGAGAGCGACAATCCACCAAAGAACTTCCTATTTTTGCTAAATAATCGGCTTTTACATTTTCCGCCCTGGGAATATGGATCAACTCCCATTCTCCTAGATTTTTGGCGGCCTCTTTCACCTCTTCGACATACCTCTTCATCCGCTTCTCATTTATTTCAAATTTTTCTCCTACTTGTTGCGTGACCAACTGAGAATCGGAGTAAGCTATGAGTCGTCGCGCACTTAAGTCTATTCCCAGCTGCATTCCTTTAACTAGGACTTCATACTCGTCCTCGTTGTTGGAGGCTTGAATCAAATTTTACGGAATACTCTAGCTGCTCACCCTCCGGGGTAGTGAGAACTATCCCTGCTCTGGAGCCACCAGTCGTCGCTAATCCATCAACATGTAGAAGCCATTGCCCTTCTGGCAGCGATGGTGTGGCCCCTTCTTGAATGAAATCTGCCAGAGCCTGAGCTTTGATTGTTGTTCTTGGTTCATACTCCCCCATTTCTACCACCCATTTTACCAGGTGACCTGACGCGTTAGGTTTCCCTAGTGTCTCTCTCAAGGGTAAGTTGGTTCGTAGCTTTATGTGGTGGGCTAAGAAGTACGGCCTCAATCGTCGAGCTGTAACTATTAATGCTAGGGCTCCTTTCTCTAGCTCGGAGTAGTTCCGTTCTGCTCCTTGCAAAATTTGGCTCGTATAATAGATAGGCTTTTGCTGGTTCACTTCTTCTCTTAAGAAGACCGAGCTAACTACCCCCTTTCTGACGGATAGGTATAGTATGAGCTCATCTCCTGGTATTGGCTTGGTGAGCAGAGGCAACTCGGCCAAATATTCCTTCAATTTTTTGAAAGCTGCTTGTGCTTCGGAGGTCCATTCGAACTTGTTCCCTTTTCTTAAGAGTTTAAAAAAATGGGAATCCCTTCTCGGCTGAACGAGATATAAATCGGCTCAGCCCCGCTATTCTCCCTGTCAGTACCTGGATATCTTTGATATTTTTCGGAGGGTTCATTTGTAATACCGCATTACATTTTGATCATATCGATCATGTTAACTCATTAATCACTCAATTCATTTCACTGTTCAGTTGTTGATCTTGAGGATCATATTATTAATCTTGTTAACTTGTTCAAGATAATCATTTCAAGAATTTCATCAGATAATCATGTCACCTCAGTTGATCATTCATATAATCATTGTGATAGAGCGTGTATGCTCATTTTCATCATGTCATGACGTAATCATAATGCGATATGCATGCGAGATCTATAATTATCTTGTGACTTTCCTACTTCAGTATGGAAAGAGCTGGCAGAGGACGCGGGGGAAGAGGCCGCGGTGCGGGCCAAAACCCGAGAGATCATGTGAATACACGCGCGAACGCAAGGAATAATGCTAATTCATCGGGCAGCGATGCTGCCACTCATTCACCCGGAAATGATCATTCACTGTCAGGGAGTCGTACCCGGGACACAGCTCAATCAGAAGGTCTTCGGGTTGATCCACTCACTTTTATGCAGGGCATGATGGCCCAGATGACACAAATGGCACACCTCATGAAGACGATGCAGAACCCAGCTACTCAGAATCAACAGGCTCCTCCGCCGCCACCTCAGGGGCAAGAGAGGGGTGTGAGCAGTATTATTGGCGAAATCTCTCGCCAAAGACCACCTACTTTTGAGGGCTCATCTGAGCCGGCGGATATTGTTCACTGGCTTGAGCATTTCGAGAAGCTGTTTGATATGGGGAGTGTCCCGAAGGGCACAAAGTTTCAGTTGCGGCTTACTATCTGGGTAAGAGCGCTCATTCATGGTGGTTAACTTGAAGCCCACTGACGGGACTTGTACTTGGGATCAATTCAAGACTCTCATGATGGAGAGGTATTATCCGGCCCCACTCAGGGAGGCCAAGTATCAGAATTAGTCACTCTCGACCCATCATCGGACGACGATGTTCTCGCCATTGCCGAGAAATTTCAAGAGCTACTTTTTTTCGCCTCATCTATTATTCACTCCGAGGTGGACAAGATCAAGTATTTCAGTAAGAGCTTGAAGCCTCGCATGCGGATGCAGTTGCTCAATCACAATTACACCACCCTGGCCGAATTCATCGAGAAAGCTCTTACTTATGAGCTTACCACTAAGGAGATTGCTAAGCAGCAACCTTCATCTGCTAGCAAGAAGTCAAAGAATCGTAATCAGTCTGAAGGCAGTCAGGCAATCTTCAAGAAGCCTCGTGCGGGCCCTACTTTTTCTGTGCTACCTCCTATGGCACATAGACCTGCGGAATCTCAGTCCCGTGTGGCCAGTTTGGCCATCACCTGTTTCAACTGTGAAGAACAGGGTCATTTCAGCACCAAGTGTCCGAGGCAGACTATCACATGCCATAACTGTGGAATTGCTGGGCATAAGGCCCGTTTTTGCCATAGGGACTCTAAACCTACTCCGGCGTCATCTCAGTCCCCGAGACAGTCAGCGGTGCAGAATCAGGCCACTCAGTCCACGTCGTTCAAGATGACAGGAGCAAACAAAGGCGGAGCCAAAAGCTATTAGACGGGAGCGTCCGGTTCGGGGGCCAGTAAGCCCCGAATTTATGAGATGAAGAAGACCGACGATCCAGAGGCCCGGATGATCTCAGGTACACTCGAAATTCCATATCAACCTATGTGTAACCTTTTTGATACTGGTGCATCGCATTCAATCATTTTCGAGTCATGTTTGAGTAGACTACGTCTGGGTAGTGCTACTAGTTGTGAAACTTATATCATTGGTCTACTTGACGGTAGAAGAATTATCGGGGACCGTGATATTGAGAATTGTCCGATTCAGCTTAATGGCCGCGTTTGGTTGGCAAACCTGATCGTGGTAGATTTACCGAGAGACGACGTTATTTTGGGTATCGATTGGATGGATCGTCACGATGCCATCATTAGTGTCTGCAAGCGTATGGTCACTATTATTTCAGACGATGGGGTCAAATGTGTATTTCAGGGAGGTAATCCCAGCTGTTCCGGGAGAGTCATCAATTTGATGAAAGCAGTAAAATTACTCAATTAAGGGTGTGTCGGTTATTGGTGTTATATGACTTAGACCGAGAAATCATCAATAATGTTGGCGGATATTCCGGTAGTGAGAGAATATGCCGATGTATTTCCAGACGAGTTACCTGGTTTGCCTCCACAGAGATATGTGGAAATCACGATTGAGTTGGATCCTGGTACGTCTCCAATATCGTAGGCACCGTACCGGATGGCCCCGACCGAAATGCAGGAGTTGAAGAATCAACTGGAGGAATTGTCCTAGAAAGATTATATCCGACCGAGTGCATCCCCGTGGGGAGCACCAGTGTTATTTGTCAAGAAGAAGGATGGTTCTTTTCGCTTGTGTATTGATTACCAGGAATTGAACAGAGTGACGATCAAGAATAGATATCCTCTACCCCGTATTGATGATCTTTTAGATCAACTTCAAGGAGCTTTAGTATTTTCCAAGATCGACTTACGATCTGGGTATCATCAGTTGCGAATTCGAGAGTCGGATATTGCTACAACGGTGTTTCAAACACGCTATGGTCATTATGAGTTTATGGTAATGCCGTTTGGATTAACTAATGCATCTGCGGTGTTCATGGAGTTAATGAATCAAGTTTTCATCGACTATTTGGATCAGTTCGTGGTTGTCTTCATTGATGACATTTTGATTTATTCTCGTGACCGAGAGGAGCACGAATTTCACCTTCATCAGGTTCTCAACGTGCTGAGACGAGAGCAACTTTATGGAATGTTTTCCAAATGCGAGTTCTGGATGTTCGAGGTGATGTTTCTCGGACATGTAATTTCATCAGACGGAGTTCGTGTCAACCCTCAGAAGACGGAGGCGATCCGATATTGGCAACCTCCGAAGAATGTTAAGGAAATCCGAAGCTTTCTCGGATTAGCTGGTTATTATCGGCGATTTGTGGAAGGATTTTCTAAAATCGCTCAACCCATGACGAACCTTTTGCGGAAGGATAAGAAATACACGTGGTCCGACTCGTGTCAACAGAGTTTTGAGGAACTCAAGAGCTGGTTAATTTCAGCACCAGTCCTTTCCTTGCCACAAGGAACGGAAGGATTTGTGGTTTATAGTGACGCATCCGGACACGGTCTTGGATGTGTATTAATGCAGAACGAGAAAGTTACTGCCTATGCTTTACGGCAACTGAGACCTTACGAGGTTAATTACCCGACCCACAACCTGGAATTAGCAGCCGTGGTTTTCGCATTGAAGATTTGGCGTTATTATCTTTATGGCGTCACCTGTCAGATATTCACCGATCATAAGAGTTTGAAGTATATATTTACTCAGAAGGAGTTAAATATGCAACAGAGGCGGTGGTTGGAACTAATCAAAGATTATGATATCAAGATCATATACCACCCGGGCAAGGCGAATGTGGTCGCCGACGCCTTGATTCGTAAGTCTGTTCAGGAGCAACTGTTTGCTCGTTTAATAGTTCAGAAGGACCTTCAACAGGAATTCCTTAGACCCGATATCGAGGTCTGGTTACAGCGAGTGCAAGGGCAGTTTGCATGTTAGAGATTTCATCGCCACTTGAGGAGGCAATCAGAGTGAATCAGGGTTCAGAATCATTTTTGTTGCACATCCGTGAGGATGTGGCTCAGGGGAAAGCCCCTGGATTTGTGGTCAACGAGGATGGACTTTTGCGATTTCATAACCGGTTATGCGTTCCGGCGAATGATGAGTTGAAAAACTCGATTTTGAGAGAAGATCATGCTACCCCTTATTCCATTCATCCGGGGTCTACCAAGATGTACAAAGACTTGAAACAGAATTACTGGTGGAGTAATATAAAGCGAGAAGTCGCAAAATTTGTTTTAAGATGTTTAACCTATCAGCAAGTCAAGATAGAACATCAGCGACCGGAGGGTATGCTGAAACCGCTCCCTATTCCAGAGTGGAAGTGGGAGGATATTTCAATGGACTTCATCACGAGTTTACCGATGAGTCGTCGTGGCATGAATATAATTTGGGTCATTGTGGACCGTTTAACTAAGTCAGCTCATTTCCTTGAGATTAAGGATACGTGGGGTCCCGAGAGACTTGCCCAGTTGTTCATCAAAGAGATAGTGAGATTGCACGGTACTCCTAAGAGTATCGTTTCTGATCGTGATGGGCAATTCATGTCACATTTTTGGAAAGCAGTTCATCGTGCTATGGGAACTCAGCTTAATTTCATCACAACTTTTCATCCTCAGTCTGACGGACAATCAGAGCGAACTATTCATACATTGGAGGACATGTTGAGAGCATGTGTCCTCGATTGGAAAGATGATTGGGAAGCCCAACTACCGTTGATCGAGTTCACGTACAATAATAGTTGGCATGCTTCGATTAAGATGGCACCTTACGAGGCCTTGTACGGTCATCATTGTCTATCTGTTTTGTGTTGGGATGACTTATCAGAATCAATCGACACCGAGCCCGATATGCTTATAGACGCCCTTGAGAAGGTAGCTTTGATCAGGAGTCATTTGTTGACCGCTCAGAGTCGACATAAGTCATATGCAGATAATCGTCGTCGACCACTAGAGTTCGAGATGGGTGACCATGTTTTGGTCAAGGTATCCCCGAGTCGAGGTATCTTCTGTTTTAGGAAGAAGGGAAAGTTGAGTCCGAGATTCATTGGACCGTTTGAGATTTTGGATCGAGTAGGCGAGCGAGCTTATCGATTGGCCTTACCTCCGGCGTTGAGCCGAATTCATAATGTGTTTCACATCTCTCAACTACGGAAGTATGTTGCCGACCCAAGTCACATACTTCAGTTCGACGAGATCGAGATCACGGACGATCATTCGTATGAGGAGCGTCCCGTACGAGTCTTAGAGCGGCGAATCAAATAGTTGAGGAATAGGACGATTCCTTTGGTTAAAATTCAGTGGTCTAGACACGGACTCGAAGAGGCTACTTGGAAAACCGAGGATAGTATACGGGAGTGTTATCCCGAGTTATTTAACCCTTAGTTTCAAGGACGAAACTCTTTTTAAGGGGGGAGTATGTAATACCCGGTAGTAATTCAGTAATTATTATTCAGTAATTATCATTCAGTAATTGTCACTCAGTAATTATTCACTCATTAATGATCATTCATCATTCATACTCATTTATTGTATACACCATTCCGAGTAATTGTATCGTGTATCAGTTATTATTCGTCATTCTATCTGGTTGTAGAATCGGACCGAGCGTATCATCATTGTCATCTTTGTAGTGGGCTGTGCGTGAGGAGTAGCGCACGCTACGTACTCTCCTTAGCGCACGCTAATTGAGTACGGGTAGCGCACGCTACCTCTCAGCATTAATGCACGCTATTGTGGTTCAGGCTGACAATCCAGAAGGCATTGGACTGCAGATGAGTTGTGCTAGCGCACGCTACGAATGGTAAGTAGTGCACGCTAGTAAGTTTGGATAGCGCACACTATGCAGTCAGTGTAGCGGGCGCTAAGGTCGATCAGGCAGAGTCCAGTGGGTACTGGACTGAATTGGATTAATTCATAGCACACGCTATAAGTAGATTTTAGCATACGCTAATGGTGTAGTAGCGCACGATGAGTTTTGGATGTAGTGCACACTATCGCGAGCAGGTCAGAGGACAGAATGTTCTGGACTTTAGTTACTGGGCATCAGGTATTCAGTTAGCGCACGCTAACATTTTGGGTTAACGCACGCTATCGGGAAGGCGTTAGCGCATGCTACCAAGTTTGTTGCGTACGCTAACGAGGCAGTCATGGACTGTCCGATTAACTTGCTAGCGCACGCTAAATAACAGGGCTTAGCGTGCGCTAAACTGGAACAGTATAAATAGGACAGTCATCCTAGGTTTCATCATTTCTCACTTCTCACTTTGTTTTTAGGCGATTTCGGGCGATTTCTAGCAATTTGGAAGAATCTCTTCGAGCTGCACTCACCTATCATCATCTTCAAGCTTCTGAGTTGGATTAATCATCATTTCATCCTCTCCTATACATCAAATCAAGGCAATAACTTCTTGGATCTAGAATTTTGGATTTTGGGTTTTTCCTTTCGATCTCTTCGTGTAAGCTTGATATTATGTTGGAATGTGTTAGATATGGATTACCTACAATGGATAAATGTATTCCTATGGATTTATTGGTGTATATTTCGGATTTCATGAATGTTTGGGGTTTGATTCAAGAATACCTTAGGGTTGACTTTGATATTTGGGATTTTTCGATTAGATGTTGTTGTTAACTCGAGTTGTGGATTCCTATGGGACTATAGATATCAATGAAAGTGTTTTGTCGGATTTTATTACTCACATGTAGTTTAGTTTCATTATTTTTGGAGTTGGTGTAACCAAAGGGAAGAACGTTTACAAAGTATTTGTTAGAATGCCTCTATGAGTTTGGATATTGTTGTATCGACTATTGAGTTGGTCGTGATTCATGCTTGATACGTATATTGAGCGTTTGTTGGTAATTATGTTATTCAAGGTTGTTCGAGCGACCGACATCTCATTGTAGGACGTTTGTTCGAGGAAGGACACTCTTCTCCGGTATTGTGTAAGTAAATTCTTACTCGGTTAAAAGGATACTCATTCCTTTTGTTGTTGTTCATTCATAATCATAATTCATTCATAATGTATTAACCGTATTGGGACTTGTAATTGTCAAATAATCATTTTATTCACGAGGAACGACGGTTCCAATCATTTCAATGAGCTATCATTCATTTCATTATTATTTCATCTCGATGAGTCACTCTTGACCCTTATCGGATTGTTAATCATTAATACTCCTCATGGTCATTCTTGTTCATATGACCTTCTGGGTTCATATTGCATGGCCGGGTGGTGATGTGTGGAATTTTTAGTCAGGCACACGATAGTCATGTGAAGGGTTCACCGACACAATGGACTGTGCACACGGTAAAGTAACTCCGTGAGACTAATTTGGTACAAGTGCGGGTGTGTCCGGACGCTCGTCTTGTGCACTTGCACATACAATTACGGGCGTACTATGATGCCCCTCTTCAGCTTAATTTCATAATTATATATCATGATTGTGTTTATTCAACTCTTGAGGATTGTTGTTCTGTGTAACTGACCCCGTTGGGGGATATGGTTTTCAGGTCATGGCAAGGCTAAAGCACGGGAAGAAAACGTTGACGGCGAGGAGTCCCAGTGATACTAGTAGGGGGCCCCAGTCCTTTTTCAGTCATTCATGTTTTCTTCATTTTATTTCCGCTGCAGATTTCTGTTTGGATACTCATTCTCATTCAGTGTTGTATATTTTATCTTCATATAAAATATACATGTATTCTGTATTTTCTTGGGTGTGCTGTACTTGAAACTCCTCATCGGGTAATTAATAATATAATGTGGTTCGGTACTACAAATATATTATTTAATTTATTAATTTTCATTCGCTTGGTGGGTCCCAGTCGGGGGTCTACTGCACTGTGATATCCGCCTAGTTTGCGGTGTTACATACAATGCCCTCACTCAACATCCTCTGAGTGGCATTCGAGGGCATACTCCTAACAATCTCCCACTTGCAATCAATGCCACACACTATGGTATCTAATTCCCATGTTCTCCAGATGACGCTCCAATCTAGTCTGAGAAAGTGGCTTGTTCAGTGGATCAGCGATGTTGTCGGCTGAGTCTACTCTATGCAGCACAATGTATCCCTTGCGAACAAATTCTCTTATGATATGATACTTCCTCTCAATGGTATCACTTGAAGTTCTCCCAGAAGCTTCTTAACCAGAACCCTTCCTTAGAAGCCTCCGAGGCTGCTTGATACTCAGCCTGATAGGTGGAATCATCAGTCGTGCTTTGCTTGGTGCTACGCCAAGATACTTCTCCTCTATTAAGAGTAAATATGTAGCAAGAAGAAGACATCGAATAGTCCTTCAGTCCTTGGAAGTCCGAATCAGTGAATCCCACCACATCCATTTCTCCGCCGCCACACATCAGAACCATATCTCTAGTCCTTCTTAAGTACTTGAGAACGTTCTTTATGGCAGTCTAATGTTCCCTACCTGGGTTTGCCTGAAACCTACTCACCATGCTTACAGCATGCGCAATGGCAGGTCTCGTACACAACATAGCATACATAAGGCTACCCACAGCTGAAGCATATGGTATATTACTCATTTCCTTTCGTTGTTCCTCATTTTGAGGACACATCTTCAAGGAGAGTTTTATTTCATGTCACATCGGTAGGAACCCTCTTTTAGAATCATCCATCTTAAATCGCTTTAAGATTTTATCTATATAGAGGGCTTGGGAAAGACCTATTGTTCTTTTCGCTCTATCCCGGCAGAGTCGAATTCCAAGAATATAGGTTGCTTCTCCCAAGTCTTTCATAGAGAAATTACTCGAAAGCTAAGCTTTCACATAACTAAGCCTCTTGTATACACAAGGTTCCTCCTCATTTTGCACGAAGTCAAACTCTTTGACCGCCTCGTCAAAACGAAGGTTCCAACTACGTGACGCTTGCTTCAGTCCATAAATGGAACGCTGAAGCTTGCACACTTTCTGAATATCGACTTCGGACACAAAGCCTTTAGGCTGCTCCATATAGATTTCCTCCTCGAGGAATCCATTAAGGAAAGCCATATTTACGACCATTTGCCATATCTCATAATCGTGGTAGGCAGCTATAGCAAGCATCATGCGAATAGACTTGATCATAGCTATGGGCGAGAAGGTATCGTGGTAGTCGATCCCTTCCTTCTAGGTATAACCCTTTGCCACAAGCCTGGCCTTATAGGCGTCAACCTTGCCATCTCCATCAGTCTTTCTCTTGTAGATCCACTTGTTCCCAATAGACACTATGCCCTTGGGGCGGTCTACTAGAGTCCAGACCTGATTAACATGCATCGAGTCTATCTCAGCTTCCATATCTTCATGCCATTTCGTGGAGTCTACATCCACCATCGCTTGGTCATAAGTCGTTGGGTCGGTCTCTTGGCTATCACTTGGAACCTCATGGAGACCCAGCTCCTCCAAGTGCACAAGCCCATACCTCTCAGGTAAATGAGACACTCTACTAGACCTATGAGGTGGTTGTACTTGTGTTTTAGAAGTTTCGGTTCCAGTTTATTGCATAGGTGTCTCCCGAGGAGTTTCATTGTATTCTTCTAAAGAAATAATTCTACCTGCTCCGCCTTCCTGAATGAACTCATCTTCCAGGAAGTGTGCTTGTAAAGCAACAACAATCTTTCGATCTTTGGACATGTAGAATAGATATCCCATCGTCCCAGACGAGAATCCAATGAAACGTCCCTTCGCTTACCTAGCTTCCAACTTCTCCACCTTAGTCTTCTTGACATAGGCTGGACATCCCCAAATCCTAATATGATTAAGACTTGGTTTCCTGCCCTCCCACATCTCACGTAGAGTTTAGGGAATGGATTTGGAAGGACATCTGTTCAAGATGTAAGCGACAGTCAAGAGTGCATACCCCCACAGGTAAATCGGTAAGTCAGTATAGCCCAACATGGAACGGACCATGTTCAACAAGGTCCGGTTCCTTATTTCTGACACACCATTTAACTGAGGAGTACCTGGAGGTGTTAGTTGTGAAACTATTCCATGTTCCTTAAGGAACTCGTCAAACTCCATACTCATATACTCGCCACCTCGGTCTGACCGGAGTGCTTTGATATGATTACCAATTTGTTTCTCGACTAGGGCCTTGAATTCCTGGAATTTCTCAAAGGCCTCGGATTTATATTTCATTAAGTATACATAACCATACCTAGTATGATCATCTATAAACGTAATGAAATATTGATATCCATCACGTGCTGCTTCCAAAGCACCACATACGCGGTATGGATTAATCCCAGTTTATCAGCGGCTCTTTCAAAAGTCCATGTGAAGGGGGACTTAGTCATTTTACCTTTAAGGCAAGATTCACAAGTAGGAAAGGGATCCGATCCCAATGGACCCATACGTCCATTTTTTCCATCTTGTAAACCTTGGTCTAACCAACATGACCAAGTCTTAGATGCCATTTCAAAACTTGACTGGTTTCATCCCTACCATGTTTTCTAGTCATAGTATCACAACTACTTTGTTGTTGAGATTTAGATGATACAATCCATTTAACAATGTAGCAGTGCCCACTAGTTTATTTCTGAAATAAATTTTGCAGGAACCATCACCAATGAAAAATGAAAAGCCTTTTCAGTCCATGACCGGAATGGATACAATGTTTTTGTGCCCCTTGGGCAAAACAAGTACATCTTCTAAAGTCAAAACAAAGTCGGATTCTAAACCCAAGAGAAGTGATCTTATGTCAGTCGCCTCGACACTATGCCCACTTCCGACTGTGATAATAACTTCTCTAGATTCAAGCTTCCTACTTTGTTCCAGATCATGATCATGGTACAAATATGAGAACTAGCACCAGAATACAGTATCCAGGAAGTAGAAAATACAGTAGTCGAACAATTTGTTTCCAAAACTAAAAGTTCTGTACCTGAAGTGCCATGAAGAATCGGACAGTCTCTAGCCCAGTGGCCCAGCTCACCGCACTTGAGACATGCATCCTTTTTCTTATTGTTCTTCGGAACCGTCGGGGCCTTGCCCTTACCCTTAAGGTCCTTAACTTGTGGTCTAGTCTGCTTCTTGGTCTTTTTCTTCTTATTCTTAGACCTCCGAGGTCCAGAAGAAATCACAAGGGCAGACTCCTTCATCCGTGGAGTCTTCATCTGAGACTGAACGGTCACTAGTTTGTTCATTAGCCCAGCTAAATTACATGCAATCTCATTGCAGTTAAAGTTCATAACAAACTGTGAGAAGGAATCAGGAAGAGACTGTAGGATAAGGTCGGTATGGAGAGAAGTATACATTTTAAAATCAAGAGCCTCCGATATCTCGATCATGGATATCATTTTGAGGACGTGTTCCCCAACCTTCTCACCTTACTTCATCCTTGTACCGAACAGTTGCTTGGATATCTCATATCTAGCAGTTCTGCTGTGCTCACCATAAAGTTCGGTTAAGTGAGATAGAATCTGCCTAGCAGAAGTCATTTTCTCATAAGCTCTCTGAAGCTCATTAGACATAGAAGCCATCATGTATGCATGGACTTTTACGTCATCCTTAACCCACTTTTCGTGGTTTTCCATCTCTTCCGGATTGGCTCTGGTCCACACAGGAGGCACCGGAATGTCCGTCTCCAAGACGTATCCCAGTGCCTCTATACTGAGGACAATCATCAGATTGTGGAGCCAGTCCACAAAGTTAGGTCCAATCAGGGTGTTCTTCTCGAGTAGAATTGCGAGTGGATTCATTGTCATATTGAGAGTTATCTCTGCATTAAGTATAACAGATTAATTAGTGAGTTGTTATATTATGATCTGAGTATAGAATTAAGGTCTTTTCTATTATTGTTACCCAGCTACAACTATTTTTATTGGAATAACAAACTCCCATGTGAAATCTAGAAGTATCGTCGCTTTACATCATAGTGGTGATCGAGTTCTTTATAAATCTTAATAGAGGGCAACCGAACAGGTTTCTAGTCTATTAATTTTCATAAAGTGGTGTCCAACACCAACCCATCTAATGGATGATTCGATCTTCTTTTTCCCCTTTTTCACTCCCCTCAACCTATACGGTTTCTATGATTCGTGAACAAGTTAAGTTTATACCATCGACGCAAATCAGTTTCACAATTGAATCTTATCCGGCAACCTATCAGGTTTCTAGGGATAAAATTTGCTCCAACCGAAGGTATCCAATGCGCTCCCGGTAATTTATCCGTCCTCCCCGAATGACTACCCCGATAACTCGGAAGCATAGCACATCCGATTTGGATTTCAATTTCCCGAAAGCTCGATGGAGGGAAGGAAAACCTTGAAATCCTATAAACTTAATAATTTGTTGTGGGAGAATTTTCGCGATTAATGATACACTTTGCACAATAATTCATTTAAGCGCGTTTGTGGCATTCATACAATATGAAACAACTATTCACAACCTAGTTGCTACAAACATGTGGTTCATGGACCGTTCCTAGAAAACAAAAACTCTGTAATCTAATTACAAGTCTTCGTCTTGAATCTTCGTCTTCTCGAAATGGATCTTCCTCCGGTCTTCGTCATTACATATAAATTTTACTTTGAAAATTGCATCCTAGATAGAAATATTTCTAGAAAAATAAATAGGCTCAAAACGACATTTACAACCCAATCGAACAAACCGAACGATTCAAAACTAAGTCCACGAACCACATCCTCATTCAAAAGCATTCATCCAATAAATACTATATAAACGGAAAGCGTAGAGATACATTGATCTAATCAACAATACGAACAGATCCAATCGATTCACACAACCGGTAATATGAAAAACGTTCAAATAATTCGGTCACCCATAAATATTCCAATTAATCAAATTTATCTTATAAAATGAAATACCATAAATAATTTTAATCATATTAAATCTAATTTAACATGTGGGAGATTAATTTTCAAGAATACACGAAAAAATCGATCCGGGGCAAAACTGGCCTGCCACGGCCGAGACACTGCCGGCAGTCTGTTGGCCAGACACGGCCCGTGTCGCCTGACACGGTCGGGTCTGTAACACCCCCAGAATCAAACCGGGAATATTACACGCCGTAGACCCTCTCCGTGAGGATCCAACAGGCTAGACATCGAAACCACACAATAACTTACATACCGACATGATAAAATACCAAATCCGTAGACCAACTTGGTCTTTCGTCACTAACATACAAGTCAAAATACACATTTCTATCTCGACTCATACCCAAGCAAGGGTAAAATACACTGACAAACAGAATGTACGACAGCGGAAAATACCATACACGAACTCCGACTAACTGCATCCAGCACTGGCCTTTGTGTGATTAGTATCATTTGCCTTCCATCATCCTTCGCGCCGATCCTGTGTTTTGCTCCCAAACCTGCATGTAACTGGATGCAAAACATACATTCACCCTGGACAGGGGATTGTACCCTGTGGGGCGAGGGATCCTGTACAGGTGTGGGTACCCTGTCAGGAGTTGCGGCTTTCGGCTTCGAGGGGACAGCCGATTTTCTAGAAGCCTCTAGCTTGGCAAACAGTTGTTCTTCTGTCATAGCCGCCATAGGCTCGGGATCTGTTGTCTGTGCAGCAAATGTTTATTCCATAGGGGTTGCGCCCTGTGGGATAGGATCAATGACAGGAACAGGAGTAGCTTCTACAGTAGCCACTACAGGTACTGTAGGCACAGTCTTGGAAAGCTTTTTGGCATTCTTTTTTTTTCTCGACAACATGGGGTGATCAGCTGTCAGGGACACTCCACTTCTTTGTCTTGTCCTAGCTCGCGATCCACTCAATGACATTTCTTGGGTCACTTGAGATAGGCATGACTTTCAGGTTCTACCTTTTTGCAATCAAAGGCGATTTCTTGAATACAGTGGAAGGCATCCCTCCAATTAACTTCTCAGAGCCAATATACTTGGCATGCTTGGATTGTTTGACTCTGCAGTTGGTAAGGATATAGTTGAGAATGAGGCCGAAAGTTTTCTTAGCGGCTCAGGTTTGGCAGCCTCCTCTTGTATCCTTTTCAATAGAATCTGGCACCAATTGACCTTTTCTCCTGACATGATGACTACCATCATCCGGAAGCGAAGGTTTGTGCACATTTCGAATTCTCCTGTCCGGTCCTCAATAACACGGCAACAGAAGTCATGCAAGTAGACATAGGGCAGACTGAAATTCTTTTTGTGGCATGAAGGATGAATGTTCTGTGCATCCTCATCCCCAGTGAATAGCCTCCAGTAGGCAGTCAGCAATTCCTTCGACCCGACGGTCTCCAAATCTTCCATCTTCTGGCCATATGACGGCAGCCTGTAGATCTTTTAAAGCAGATCTTTGTTCAAAGAGACCTGATCCCTTGAACAGATGCAAATATTACAGATGCGTCTCCTTGTCTCTTAGATGCGTAAACAATCGATGCGTCCAAGTAGAACTCTTTAACGATATGCTCATCATACAAGTTGGTGTGCGCGACTACCAAGATGGTAGAGCCCTTGCGGTTTCGCCCGAGAAACAACGACTTCCATTCCATCAAATTCTTCTCCATCGACGTTGATTATTTCTATCAATACGGACCTGGCAAAAATGCGTCCGTCGATGAAAGGTTGAGGAAAACATAGAGAATATTGCAGAGAAATTCAGAAAATACAGAGAAAAATGTAGGCTGTTTTTGCTTGAGACTCATTTAAAATTGCAGAAAGCATAAAGAGTCTAAGGGAGCAAGATACAATCCTTTTATAGGGTGCAGGGAAGATTAGGGTTACATACAGTGAACGATCAGATTTAAGGAATGGGAACCATCTTTTCAAAATGAACATACACGCTGGATTGAGAAATAACTGGTACGTCTTATCTATCTATTTTTGAAATGATAAATGGTCCCACTTCTAACAGTTCGTCTCCCCTTATTGCACGAAACATCGGTTTTGAAATAATTAAAATTGCGTTATTTGAGGTATTGAAGTCCAGATGTCTTTAAAGAATTAAAGAATAAAATGTTTGAAATGTAAACAGGGCACGTAGACTTAAAAATGTTTTTGTACGAACAGTATTATAATATATTATATTAATTGACATCCTACAGTGTGTGTTGTATCCGCAAAAATACAGTGTTCCCCCTTAAAAGGTACATACAGGATTCAATTCTTAAACTAATATTTGGATTAATACTGTATTTATGGATTGTACTGTATTCCCCCTTATCTAATGCACACGTTAGCTATATGAAGGTTTCATGCCTTCTTTGTCCTATAGTGCTATCTGACTAGTTTTGAGTGTACAGTAATTAATGTGGATACTGTATTCTTGGGTCTTACAGAAGCATTCCTAATTCTTGACGAAGCATGCAGAATCTGGTCGTGTTGAGAGGTTATGTAAAGATGTTGGCCAACTGAATATCTGTATGAATCTTTTTGATCCGAACATCCTTATTCTCAACATGATTCCGGATGAAGTGATGCTTCATATCAATATGCTTAGTTCGCGAGTGCAATACAGGATTGTGCATTATTGCAATTACACTTGTGCTATCGCACATGATTGGAGTCTCTATGGCACTAATTCCATAATCTGATAATTGTTGTTGCATCTAGAGAATCTGCATACAGCAACTTCCAGCGGCATAATATTCCGACTCAGATGTAGAAAGCGAGTTGGCCAATTGCTTCTTAATGAACCATGACACAAGTCTCGGTCCAAGAAAGTGACAAGTACCGCTTGTACTCTTCCTATCCAACTTACATCCTCAGAGATCCGAGTCGCTGTAGCCAACCAAATCGAATCCTCCTTCCTTAGGATACCACAATCCTACATCTACTGTTCCTTTTACGTATTTAAGGATTCGTTTAGCTGTCATGAAGTTTAACTCCTTAGGTGCTACTTGATACCGAGCACACACTCCTACAGCAAACTGGATATCGGGCCTGCTAGCCGTTAGGTGCATGAGTGAACCAATAAGCATCATGTAGAGTGATTTATCAACCGGATTTCCAGCTTCGTCAGCACTAATTTGCACGGAAGACCTCATGGGGGTTGACGAGGATTTGGAGTTGTTCATCCCAAATTTGTTGAGTAGATCTTTGTTGTACTTCTCCTGGTTGATAAAGATTCTAGTAGGAAATTGCTTCACCTGCAATCCTAAGATATAACTAAGTTCCCCCATCATACTCATTTCAAATTTACTTTGCATGAGATGAGAGAACCTTTGACATAAAGCAAGGTTAGTAGAAACAAATATAATATCATCGACATATATTTGCACCATTAACAGGTCATCTCCTTCCTGTATCTTGAATAGAGTCTTGTCCAACGCACCTTTCTCAAATCCATTATCGGCAAGGTACAGGGACAGGGTTTTGTACCATGCTCTCGGTGCTTGCTTAAGTCCATACAGAGCTTTCTGTAGTCTGTATACTAGGTCTACGCCTTCAGTGTTGACAAACCCTGGTGGTTGTTCAACATAGACTTCTTCGGCGAGGTCTCCATTCAGGAATGTGCTCCTAACGTCCATTTGATATACTATAAAACTTTTATGGGCAGTAAAAGCTAGGAATATTCTGATGGATTCTAGTCTGGCTACAGGGGCAAATGTCTCATCGTAGTCTATGCCTTCTTCCTGTTTGTAGCCTTGTGCGACCAGACGTGATTCATTTCTAATAACAAGTCCATTCTCATCCTACTTTTTTCTAAATACCCATTTTTTTTCCAATTATAGCTTGATGTTCTGGCATGGGTACTAGATACCATGCATTGTGTCTTTCGAAACCATTGAGCTCTTCTTCCATAGAAGTGATCCAGTGAGAATTATTCAAGGCTTCATTGGTAGAAACATGTTCCGATTGAGCTAAGAATACAGCTAGGGTGCACATAGATAGTCTCCTAAGTTCAGCTTGAGATTTCTATACAAGAAATGGAGATTTCTCAGAATCGGATTCTTCTTGCGTACACAGTATAGTTCCTTGTGTACTCTATATTCTTCTTCGAGTAGATACACCACTATCAATATCACCTATAATTAACTCATGTGGGTGAGCTTTAAAACATCTCCTATCAAGTTCTAGTTCGACATCCCGTACTGTATCTTGAGGTACTGTAGTTTCAGCTTCGGTTTGTACAACATCGACTTCGACTACTTCTGATCTTACAGCTGCAGGATTGATCTCTAAGTCTACGACACGTTCTATTGGAGTCGGGTCATCAATGGAAAGTGTTCGGATATTCTGGGTCAAGTCTTCTACTCCTGTAGGATAGAAATGAGGTTCATCGAACACTACATGGACAGGTTCCTCGATTGTCAGCTTCCTTTTGTTTGCTGATAGAAGAGTATCCTACAAATATTTCTTCATCTGACTTCTCATCAAAGGTCTTGAGTTGATCTTTCCCATTATTCAGAATATTACACCGGCATCCAAAGATGTGAAAATACGAAACTAATGGAGTTTTATTATTCCATACCACATAGGCTATTTTGTTGTGATGCTTGTTGATGATACAGCGGTTTTGTGTATAGCATGCTGTATTTGTTGCTTCGCCCCGGAACTGCTGCAGCAACTTGCTTGCGGCGATCATGGTTCTTGTATCTTACTTGAGCATTCTATTCTTTCCCTCAGCAACACCATTTTGTTGAGGAGTCCAGGATGCTGAGTATTCGTGCTATATTCCATTGTCCGAACAGTATTGCTCTATAAAGCGATTTGTGAATTCAGTACCTTTGTCGGAACGAATGGACACGGTACTCAACCCTTTCTCATTCTGAAGCTTTCTCAAGTGCTCCGGCAATTTTGTTGTGGTTTATTTCTTCTTGCTTAGAAAGATTGTCCAAGTGTACCTGAATAACCGTCAACAATAACGAGACAATATTTCTTACCTCCCAAACTTACAGGGTCTAATGGGCCGTAGAGGTTCATATGTAGCATATCTAGAACCCTGTTGGTGGACAAGTATGATTTGTTTTTCAGGGTGGTTTGACTTGTTTGCCTTTCTGACAGGGTCCGCAGATATTGTCTTTATAGAATGACACATCGGGCAAGCCTCTAACCATTCCCTGTCTGGCGATTTTGTTGATTGTCTTTAAGTTGATGTGAGACATTCTCTTGTGCCATAGCCAGCCGTGATCTTCCGTGCATTTGGCAACAAAACACGGAATAGTGGGGCTCGTAAGCTTCCAGTCAGCAATATACATATTACCCGACCTGCTGCCTGTGACAACAACTTATTTAGTCTTGATGTCCTTCATTCAACAGTGGTCTATATAGAATTTCACCGAGAACTGTTTGTGACAGAACTTACTGATACTAAGTAGATTGTATTGTAGGCCTTCAACATAGGCTACATCGGTATCTTTGAACGTTCCTATAAGCAGGATTCCTTTCTCTCTTGTTCTTCCTTTGTACTTATCACCGAAGCGCACCTTTGGACCGCGACTTTCTACATAATCTGACAGCTTGCTTATATCTCCCGTCCTAGAACATCCACTATCAAAGTATGAGATATCCTTTTCCATGATATCCTGTAAGCACAGAATTTAAGTAGATTTAAGTCCCCTTTGATTGTTGGGTCCATGTATGTGCCTTCTGGTGCCCATATTTACCTAACAACAATTGGTTTACTGTAGGTTACTTTTGGTCCAGTTTTGCGATGTCTACATGGGGCAGGGACGTAGTCGCTGTAACCTTGATTATTATGCATGTTAAATCTAGGGTTATTATTATTATTCCACTACGATTGCCGTATCGGAGATTGAGCCATTTTCTTATACCTTACAGCTTGCCTTCTGGGTATCCAGTTAGATTCCCAGAGCTGTTGATGATACTGCATGGTGACCTGCTTTCTAGATGGGTAACGAGGCTCGTGTATCCAATATCTAGGCGCACTGTACATCCTTAGATGCATCCTTCTTTCTGAATGACTGTTGACGCTTTTGATATGCTCGGGGAGCATGCTGTTGATCACGCCTTACAGGTATAGGAGGCTGAGGTTTCCGCTGTCTATGATATGACCTTGGTGGCGGAATCGCAGCCTTCGCTTGTAACATACACAAAACCAACCGGGGATATTACAGCGTCGTGGGCACCGCGTTGGAACCCACAAGGTTAAAAATCATTTTCACAATCGTTTCAAACACGCCAAAGAGAACAAAGAAGGTATTATTTTAAGAATAAATAAATAAATATTTTCCAAGATATAGTTCTCAAATACCGTCATAAAATTTCATTTGAAAGTACAAGGCAAAAATACTAGGTTTCAACAGTTTCAAAAATGTATGTTAGGTCATTACTAGCACGCACCGATAACATAGTTTGAGAAAGTTTTATAAAATAAACCCAAGTTTGCTAAACCAAAAAGGCCATTTCAAAAGTATACGCGAGTTGGTAGAATACTGTAAACCATCTTAAAATATAAAACATCGGATATAATCATAATAAAAATACATTTGCAGCGGAATCATAACAGTCAGGAAAATACTCGGTCTCAAATACACGCCATAGCCAGTATCACCGGGAAGCTCATCCCTTCACGATCGTTACTAGCTCTATCTCCGAGTACCTAAAAGAGAAAGCCCACGACGGGGTCAGCCACAATACTCAACAATGATAGCAATCACATCATCATAAACAATTACATATCAATGTAATTACAAAGTAATAGTACTTACAGTGTAATCTTACCATAATAACCTTACTAATGGTGGTAATTCATATCAAATCAACCCTTACCTCAATCCACACTTCGCATTCTCAATTGACGATGAATTCAAAAATAACCATCTGTACTGTATTCAAAACGATTCCAAGATTCTCAAAACATAATTATATCACCAATATGGAATAACCTATCATGTCCAAATCTGTTTGCTGGATCGCACAATCGAATCTCAATCTGTTCGAACCGATAATACACAATACATCTGTAGATCAACTGCCTCGAACAATGACAAGTCCCAGATGACGATACAAAGTATGAGTGCTCACACAATCAATAACGATAACAACCAATGTAATAAACGAGAATGTCATCGACATGAAAAACTCCAATACTATCAAAAATATATCAACGGTAACCGATAATACCATTACATGGTAAACTCCACACAAGATCAACAAAGGACTAACAACGAACGAGAATACCATCGATATGGTAACACCAACAGGATCAAAAAGGATGAATAACAAACGAGAATACCAACGATATGGTGAACTCCAAACGAGATCAATAATGGATCAGTAACGAACGAGATTAACAATAATATGGTGAACTACAAACGAGACCAATAAAGGATCAATAACGATCGAGATTACCAATGATATGGTGAACTCCAAACGAGATCAATAACGAACAAAATCACCAACGATATGGTGAACTCCAAACAAGATCAATAAAGGATCAATAACGAATGAGATCACCAACGATATGGTGAACTTAAACGAGATCAATAAAGGATCAATAACGAAAGAGTTTAACAATGATATGGTGAACTACAAACGAGATTAATAAAGGATCAATAACGAAGGACATTACCAATGATATGGTAACTCCAACAAGATCAATAAGGGTTCAACAGGGACAGATATACGAGTGAATAAAATCGTCAAACATATACAAATCACATATATGGGATCTCGAAGACAAACCCGACTATCGAACATATCCGACCATACATGGACTATGAACGACCAATCAATATGGTTCAAGATGGACGTCATGATATTCCCGATCCGGAAATATGTCCGTGAACAAGCCACCAACGGGTATCGATTGAATACACGTGTGGTCTTGTACCTAATCAGTCTCATGAAGTACGTCTCGTGTGCACAACTCAATGTGAGGTCGAAACCAACACATGACTACACGTGCCCGTCCTGAAAATCCTACACATGACCGATCAGTACGTATGTGACTCCAGATATGTCACGATGAAACATGACAACAAAACCCAAAGAAACGCATATCCAATAAGGATCAGGAGACTCTCCAAGTAAACAACATTAGTTCGATAATGAAAGATCGACGACCACAATATCATATTTCCATTAGACAACAGTTCACAGAATGATCAACAATGCATATAATATTAACACGTAAACTCCCAAGGTCGCAACCAAGGGTCACGGAAGTATCTACTCAAGAATACTCCGGACATTAACACATAAACTGCCAAGGTCACAGCCAAGGGTCACAAAAGCATCTACTCAGGAATATTCCGGACATTAACACATAAACTCCCAAGGTCGCAGCCAAGGGTCACGAAAGTATCTACACTGGAATACTCCAGACAATGATGCACACTCATTACCTGAAACATCAACATACAACATATACAACAATGCAACAGGATAATTATTCTCATAATTGAGCAATAATAAATTACCTCAAAGCCAGAAACACTAACCTTTCCACGAAAACATCCTTGAACAAATACACAGTTATTCAAATAATCCAGAATGAAGTACAATCTATCACTATCAAGAAACCACCAAGTCGAGATCAATATCGGCACTATAAATTATCATCGATACCAAAATCCCATATTATAGACCAAATATAATCCACATCTCCATTTCACCCGACACTTTTAAATCATATACATTATGATTTAACCCAAGCCAAAGCATAATATACATACCATCATCCCGACAATTCACATTTATAATATTATTGCTATATGAATCATAAATGAAATGAAATCAAAACCATTCATTAAACATTATGAACTGATCAAGTATAACCTGACAAGATACCGATACGATGAAACCGTCATCAATCCCATCACCTTCATATATGAGATCCTCAGCCCCGACCAAGGCGATCCACGAATTCTCCAGTCTCTCTCGCAGCACAATGATTAAAATCGACGATCACTTATCACAACCTAATGCAATAATAAATTAACAATATGTTCGATAACAATCAACAAATGATAAAATCAACCAATCAAACTCAACGGTTCAACGATATCTCGGTCATATACGAAACCAAACCATTTCAACTCAAACAATTACGAACTCAAATCCACAATACAACCCGAAATCCGATAATCATATCAACAATCACATAACTTGGTTCTAGATATGAATATTCCATATTCATATCCAAAACACCAACAACTTACACATGTTCATCATTTATTGACATATAATTCAAGAGTTCCTCAAGAACATGAATTAACCATATCCAATTAACATCACTGGTTCATAATCATCAAGATAACATAGTCCAATTTGTTATCTAACCTCATAATCCGATCAATACATACATATCATCATCTTCTTCAACATACACTTCACATAACATCAAGAATCACAACAATACCACCATATCCATCATCATACGAAGCAAATAATGATAACAACATCAAGAATCCGAAAATAAGGCGTAGAGTTGATCAACATACCTCAAGAACACAATCAAACACCTCAAGAATCCACAATATATTCTTATCTCAATCTCCAAATCCATGCCCTAAAGTCCCCAATATGTTTGGTAGAGCCAAAATGGGCCTCGGAGAGTTGAAGGGTGAAGAAATGATGTGAATATCTCCAAAAATGCCAAAGTGATGGGTCTCACATATTTATACAACTTCGAACATTACGTACGCTACGTGATACTCCTAACGTACGTAACCATCTTTACATACGTTAACTGACCTTGTTAGTGTACGTAACATTATTCCAGTGGCTACTGCTTCAATTCGATGTATTACGTAGGTAATGTCCATGATGTAGCGTACGTAATATAGCTGTTGACTTGCTACAGTACCATACTCTTTTACGTACGTAATGAGATATCCTTAGCGTACGTAAAGCTCGATGTTGACTCGCCTGTCCACATCTGCACCGAAAGTTGCCGACACCGGGCCCATTCGTCCATCACAGCTCGGACCTATCTGATTCTCTTCATAACGTACGTTATGTACTCTACCTAACGTACGTTAAGCTCGCATCGTTACGTACGTAAGCTCTTATACTTAACGTACGTAATGGCTATTATACTTAGCCATTTACAACTACTCTTGCCTGTCATCTCAATATACCGAATACGTACACGCGACATATTGAATACATACACTCGTTCTAATAACATTCTCATACGATGCACCTGATACATGATATACTCAATGGAATTGTCAACCAAGTACGACAATGATCCCAACACAATTGTCTCAGTCCTTAAATTGTATTACCCACACTGTAATATCCTGCACTGTGCAATATAACTCGGGTAAAATAATGCAAAATATTTATAATGAAATTCCAGGAGGATATTACATCGCTGTACTAGGGCAGCTGTAGACTTTGTAGGGCTTAGAATTTCTTCAGGTACGGGAATGGATTCCACACCCCTGACAAATACCATACTAGTTTTTTCCTTATTGGAGAATGAGTTATATCATAAGCCACTTTTATCATGAGAATGTTGCCCAGTGCTCAGAATTTCTTCCATCTGTTTAGATGATTTCTCGAACGATTTCAGGATGGTCTCTAATTCTCCTTCTCGTTTCTCAAGAGTTTTTACTTTGGCTTCAAGTAAAGCAAAATCGTTTGTCTTTCAATCATTATGTGACTTAGCCTGATTTAGATCGTGGGCAAGTTGATGATTGCTTTCCATGAGTTTTTCAAATGTGACCTTGCTGTTTTCGCAATCAATAGACATGTTTTCGTAATTATTTTTTAGCAAATCATTTTCATCTTTCAGCTCTAAGTTTGAAAGTTTGAGCTGTACGTTTTCTCATTTTAAAGTCTCATGGGCCTTTTGAATAGTTTTGAATTCATTCATCATGTTTTCAAAAGTATGCGATGCATTTGCTGGAGTAATTGAATTTGATCTTACTTCATCATCACTATCCTCATCGTCCTCTATTTCTTTGGCCATAAAGCACATATATGCTTTATCTTCTATCTCATCATCGGACGCGTCACTGTCACTGACAGCCTGAAGGCACTCCTAGGTTTTGTTGGATGCAGACGAGGCTTCTGATTCACCGATCAGGGCATTGAGCTTGTTTTTTCAGACACATCTTCTTTCATCCTTTTCTTGTTGCTCAGCTTCTGGCAACTTTTGCACTTTCGGATGTGGACACTTATATGCATAATGTCCGGGTTTCTACAGTTATAGCATAAGTTAGAATCATCGGATGAGGGAGTTTTTGAGCTTACCTTGTGAAACGGCTTGAGCCTGTATGGAGTCTTTCCAGACTGTTTGATGAACTTTTTGAATTTGTGCATGAGCAGGGCCATTCATCTTGTGACAGGATATCTTCACCCCTGTTAGCAATCTAGTGTGAGGATTTGGATGTGCTGGGTGCAGAGTTGTGTCTCCTCTCAGATACAGCGGCCAGCACTGTAGTCTTGGCAGATGACTCTTGGCCTTTTCTCTCCTATCAATATCATACTCAAAAGCTTTGAGGTCACAGAAGATGTCAAAAGTAGAAATATCATTAAGATTACTGTAATATCCGGAATTTCCACTACTGTTGTTTAATATTATTTTATCCGAGTTATGTTGTACAGCGTGGAATCTGTACAGTATGGGTAAAATAATTAAAGGATCGAGACATCTGTATTGGTATAATTGTCGTACTTGGTCGATAATTGGACGTAAGAAGTATATGTATTCAGTATGCCGTATGTTCATATTCTGTATGTTGAGACGTTGGACAAGAATAGCTGAAAATGGCTAAGTATAACATTATTAGCGCACGCTAATAATCATGAGTAGCGCACTCTATCGTGCATGTTTAGCACACGCTACGGATATAAGATAACGCACGCTAATGCAGTCAGATCGGAAGGAATCTGCGTGTGGACCAGGCTACTTTCGGCGCACGTTCTAATAAGTCAACGGATGTTGTAATGTAGTGTTAGCGCACGCTAATGCATGTTGATTAGCGCACGCTAACTGTATATTGGACAAAAAGGAATCTTATCCTCGTCAGCACTTTCGGCGTGTGGACCAGTCTTCGGAGCATATAGACAAACGAGTCAACTGATATTAGCGCACGCTAAATGCAAGGACTTGCGTACGCTAATGCATGGGCATTACGTACGTAAGCTCTTGTACGAAGCTAGACAGTAGCCCCTAGACCGCGATAGCGCACGCTAAGGCCGTAGCGCACGCTAAACATAAGGTTTAGCGCACGCTAGTAATATACTCTATAAAAAGGGACAGACGAGTGCTATGAAGCATTTCGTCCATTTCTTTCCTTTCACCCGATAGATAGAACCTTGGGAGGACATTTGGAGCTCCTAAACACTGAGGGATGATCCTCTTTAACAAGATTAAAGATGGAAATCATGGATTAAAGCTTTGTTCTTGAAATCATTGGTGATTCTTGGAAATGGATTCAACCTTGGAAATCAATCCATTCCTTCATAAAGGTAATCACTCTTCATCTTTGGATTTCGTTTTGGATTGAATGTTGATGTTCTTGAGTTGATGATTATTACATAAACAAGCTGATAAGCATGATTATGGGATGGATTATCGGATTATGATGATGTTATTGTTGATATGAAGATATTGATATGATTCTTGTGGTTTGAATTATGTAGTTCGTTTTGTTGAGGTAAGTTGATGAATCCTTCTCCTCAGTTTCGGATGTCGATGTTATTGTCGATGATTACTCTCTGTAATGGAAGATTAAGGAAGTGTTATTACGTTCTTGATGTTTCATGTATTGATATTAAGGAAGATGATATATGGATATAGAACTTGGATTATAAGTTGGATGATTGTTTATATGTTAAAGGATATCGGATTTCGTTGTTTTGATATCTATGAGCATGATTTAGAATCACTTAGTGTTCTTGATAATCGCCATACGTTGATCGGTATCTGAAAAACATGCATCTGTACAGCATCAGCGCACGCTACGTTTACTGCCTAGCGCGTGCTAACGGGAGCAACTTAGCGCACGCTACGTGTAACACCCCCAAACCATTCGGGAATATTACAGCGCCGCAGACCCTCTCTGTGAGGATCTACCAGGCTAAATACAGAAAGCACAACAACACAATACATGCCGACATGGCTAAATAACGAACCATTAGACCGATTTGGTCTTTTACCACAACATACACATCAACCATACATTACTCTTTCTCGTAACTCATACCCACGCAGGGGTTAACATAAATCAACGTTCCCACGTAGGAAAAATAAACACAACGGAAGGACAAAACAAGACATCACCAAATACTCAACACCGGTTTACATGTGATTAGTATCTCCGTCTTCCATCATCCTTCGTAACGATCCTGCGAATTGCTCCCTAGCAACCTGCAAGTACCTGGACGCAAAACAGACATCCACCCCCCGAATACTCGGGGGTTAGCAAAACTCCACTGTTTTGCTAGTGCAAGTATAAATACAAAGGCAAGCCATACATATCATACTCCAAGAACATAGAAATCGTGAATATACTTCCCGAGATGATTCACTTGCTCAAAACAGTTTGAATTATGAAAGATAGGAATAAAACCATTTTACATCTTACAAAACATTTTACTATCTCGGGAGTTTTTGAAAACATTTGGGGTTTAAGAAGCCTCAAGCCTTCCGAGGCGCTTAGGGACACAGCCCAAAATCATTTATTTCAAAATACAATTCCGATAACAAAATACGGGGTCCAAGACCCAATCGTAACATTTCAACCACAAGCACGGGGGTCTGTGAATCAACTTATTCACATCACATACTCACAAGAATAACCCGGCATAAACTACACCGTGTCAAACATTACCAGGACAACAGTCTCACAGAACGACAACAGAGAGCACAACTTTGCAACTTGACCATACGATCGAACTCAACACACCACAGAGCTACAATACACAGAGCAACCACAGGAGTCACGTACCCTTACCAAATTATCACAGTCAAGAGACAAATCACACACAACACATTTACTGGTGCCATTCCAGCTAAGTAAGATACCATTTGGTCTACCATTCTAATCAGACGAAATATGTGCCAAAAATCACAGTTCTCAAACACAACATTTCAAAGTTAACCGTTGGTACGAGACTCACGGCCGTCGCACCCCGCAGAGCCCCGTCGGACATCCCTGGGTGGTTAACCACAGTTCGTGATACGCACACTCACGGCAATACATATCCCTAGAGGTCCCGTCAGACCGTCCCTAGGTGAACATACACATATCATCCACAACGCCACGGGAAGCCATAATTCGAATACTAGAAATATGCATACAAATGCTAGGTACTTCGCTAGAATGGCCACTTTAGTCGACGTACAGTCACAACTAATGTCACACAACCACAAGGAAATACCAATACCAAACAACACCAAGCGTCACAACCTCCTCACGAAGGAATAACAACTAATATCACACAACGTCACATATTCACCGAACAATTACACATATCAATACACAATCCTCGGAAAATAATTACAGTCTACTAAATTCACTAAATATGTTTAACATCTTCCAATATACGAAACTAACACACATATTCCGAAAGAACATTAATCCCCGAAGCATACGAGTTATCTTTTGAGAGACAACAATTATCGAGAACATACCGATCTTTTTAAAAGTTCATTAAAACATTCGGATTGCAGATAAAATCATTTATCAATGATTCCGTCTACGAAACATGAAATGTATGGGCAAGATACTTGCCTCGATAGTCGGCACCCGAATATTCCTACGAATACGGCACAACCCGGAAAACCCCGAACACCTACAATCCTCCGTGAAATCCAACGGAAACACGGTTACTATGAGAATAACAATTGAAAACAAAGGAAAACACGGTCAAGAATTGAAGGGAACCCTTTGAGACATTTAATCGGATACTAAATGTTCAAGGTTCCTTAGAAAACCAAAAATCCCGATTGGATTCCAACGAACTCGAAATACGGATATACAATCCGTAGAACACGTCCAAAACAACGTTTATACAACAACTAATTGATTAGAAACGGATTGGAATCGAAATCAAAAGGAAAATCCCTAAAATCTTCAAAAACAAGGGTTCAAGCCAAAATACCTCGATTTAGACGAAGAACACGGATTAGATGATGATATAATCAACACAATCCTTCCAAAAATGATGTTCTATGATGTTCCCGATCAAAAACCCTCAAATTACGTCGAAGGGTCGCGAAAAACGAAGGAAAAATGGAAAATGGCCGAGAGATCCACGTCCAGGCCTTTAAATAGCCGATCATGGCCGATCATTTATGGCCGTAACCGGCCGGGCCTTACGGCCGTAACCGGCATTCGTCCGGAAGTTGCCTGGCACCTTACGGCCGTAACTCGGCCTTACCAGAATCGCATTCGCCGTGCCATGCTCGCCGATCACTTACGGCCAGAATCGCACCTTACGGCCGTAACGCCAAAGCCAAGACTGGCCGCGTTATCTCGGTCGTGGCCACTCCGACGGTCCGAACGACCCCGAAACCCAAACCTGGAGATGAATCGAAAATACGGTTACGAAGTACTCACAAAGACGAATCCAAGCGCTAATAGAACACACGATTCCGACCACCCGAAGGCTCAAAATTCGACAACGGAAGTAATTACCCCAAACTTTGGGAAATTACGAAAACGGCCCAAAACGTCCGAAAATCACGATACGTGAGCGAATAACCAAACCGAAGTTCACAACACGCCTAACAAAGTTAAACGGACTTACGGGAAACTCGAAACAGCATTTTCCAAAGAGATTCGCAAGAATCGAACCCAAGTGCGGAAAAGTCGCCAAAAAGCACGGAACTCAACAAAATCACACCGAAACGAACTCGGATGACAAAAAGTGCAGAATTAATCATTCTCGGAATGACGAAACGGTCATGAGCGAGTCGTCAAAATGGACTTTTGCCGAAAAAACAGAAATTACCGGAAATCGAAATTACGGGTATTACATTCTACCCTCCTTAAAAGAAGTTTCGTCCCGAAACTTAAAACAAGTAGGGAGAAGCAATATCCCCTGCCAGGCAAACTCGACGAGATACACAAAAACCGAAAACTCGCCCCCGACGGCGAAATGCTGCAAGAAACGCAAAGAGACATACGGCGTGGAAACACGCTCCACGACGACCAACACAACGCCACTGATAGAGACATAATAAAACCAACAAGTGCCAAGCGTCAACAAACGGATAATACAATCAAGTCGATTATCCCACAATCACGAAACACAACGAATGAAAATCAATATGATTGACCAACCCAACGGTACATCAATCAAACGCAAGCCAATTGCTGAACAAATACGGAATTCCACCGCCCAAGGGTTGGAAGATCAAAAACGAGACTAATTTCCCGAACTTAAGGGAATTATGAAGAAGTCTGAATGTTCAACGATCACGAAACGAGATCAACAAAAACCGAGTAATCAAACGATCGAGCTGCGACGATCGAGACAACAAAAATCGAACAATCATGTTCGAATCACGAAGAACAATAAAATTCAAACAACAACTCCAAGGTTCACATCTCGACTCGAGACAGTATATGAGCCGGTGAAAACAACAAGATGTGCATTCACATAAGATCCACAAGAAAGGGAATAGCAATTGAAAAGTCATAACGACAAACGAGTTATTCCGAAACCATACAACACTCGTTTGATCAACAAAAGCAAGGGGCAGGACATGCTCAGAAATATCAACGAACATAAACGAGTTGATAGAGCCAAAAATACAGAAGTTCAAAATTCGATCCATTTCGAATAAAAGAACTAGTAGAACCAAAAGATGTTACTTCCAAACAAGGTTCACAAGAATCGAACCGAACTCGGAAAAGTCATAGCGATAACCAGATCGACCGAAAACAAGATCACAGCTCGTTCGCACGGCGAAACCGAAATACAGAATAAGTTCAGAAAGCATCAACGAACACGAGCGAGTCGATAGAATTGATAAAGAGAAAAATGCAGAAGCCAAAAATAATACGGGTACTACATTCGACCTCTTATAAAAGAAGGTCGTCCCCGCAACTCACAATAACGGAAACAAGGCAACAACACAAAAGCAGTCGACGGAGACATTTCCCATGGGCCTCTTAGAGTCGATCTTGATATCTGTACTGAAGTTTGTGCCCCGAAAGACTCGGAACCCAACTCGCAAAACTGGATCTTGTGTCTCTCGGGTCCACACTTGAAATGCGTTACAGATGAGAAGGACAGTTTACACGTGCATGCCCCCGGCACACCACGGTTGAAACACCTCGGCTCGGCATACCGAATATGCAACTGCTAGGTGCAATGGAATATAACGTCGCAAAACAACAAACCGGAGATGCCAACTTGGCATAACATATCAATACATACTAAAAGCACAACAACCACGGCATCGCTCGACGATTACAATGGCCCGAACGATAACCAGCATATAATTACTAAACATCACGAAACAAGCACATATGTACACAATCATACACAACTACTCCGACCACAAGCAGGAAATGATGGGTTTTAAAACGAAAACCACATTTTGAAAATAATTTGGAAACACCGGTAGATCTTGAGTATCACTTTAGAAAAAATAGTACAAACACCCTTATCGAGACTTTGAAAACCATCTTGCGTTTGAACAAAAATGAGGACACTTTTCTTTTAGTGAAAAACTATCAGAAGTATTCGACCCTTGGGTCTAAGCAACTGCATTTGAAAATATCTCAAAATATTTTTGGTCCTCAACTGGAAATTGAAATGTATTGTGGCATTAGAAAGCACCTTGAAAACACCGCAAGAAAATAATTCGTTTTAAAAGTACCTCTCGGAATTTAATTTTCTAAGATACTGAAGGTTTTCGAAAATTCAATAGGCCAGAATGCCCAAAACTCACCAAAATCTTTTATCAAACCATCATAAAACATTCAAGGCCAAAGTGCCAAAACTCGATTTAAGGAACCATTTTTTTTTTACCAATTAGAACTCAGTTTGCAAAATACTGAAAGTCATTTTTAAAGGACTCACGCAGCGGATAAAATACAGTTCGTAAATACATTAGCAGCAACACCGCCCCTCATACAGATAAAAGATGAGAGTCAAATATCCACACATCACGAAATCAAAATCCATATAAGGATTCAATCACTTAACGAATAATCATACAAGTAAATCGCATCAAACGAGGCACAAACATAAGGAAGGGAGACTTACATCCACAGGTCGCACGAAGATGATGATCGCCCCACGATACTAATCACGACCAATAAACTCAGACGACGCGTCGCGAGACGACTCAGTCAGACAAAATCTGACAAGACAAGACAAGACCCGACAACACACAACTCGACCCAACAGCCTAGGTTTCCGCAACCTAAGCTCTGATACCATATTCTGTAACACCCCCAAACCATTCGGGAATATTACAGCGCCGTAGACCCTCTCCGTGAGGATCTACCAGGCTAAATACAGAAAGCACAATAACACAATACATGCCGACATGGCTAAATAACGAACCATTAGACCGATTTGGTCTTTTACCACAACATACACATCAACCATACATTACTCTTTCTCGTAACTCATACCCACGCAGGGGTTAACATAAATCAACCTTCCCATGTAGGAAAAATAAACACAACGGAAGGACAAAACAAGACATCACCAAATACTCAACACCATTTTACATGTGATTAGTATCACCGTCTTCCATCATCCTTCATAACCATCCTGTGAATTGCTCCCTAGCAACCTGCAAGTACCTGGACGCAAAACAGACATCCACCCCCTGAATACTCGGGGGTTAGCAAAACTCCACTGTTTTGCTAGTGCAAGTATAAATACAAAGGCAAGCCATACATATCATACTCCAAGAACATAGAAATCGTGAATATACTTCCCGAGATGATTCACTTGCTCAAAACAGTTTGAATTATGAAAGATAGGAATAAAACCATTTTACATCTTACAAAACATTTTACGATCTCGGGAGTTTTTGAAAACATTTGGGGTTTAAGAAGCCTCAAGCCTTCCGGGGCGCTTAGGGACACAGCCCAAAATCATTTATTTCTAAATACGATTCCGATAACAAAATACGGGGTCCACGACCCAATCGTAACATTTCAACCACAAGCACGGGGGTCCGTGAATCAACTTATTCACATCACATACTCACAAGAATAACCCGGCATAAACTACACCGTGTCAAACATTACCAGGACAACAGTCTCACAGAACGACAACAGAGAGCACAACTTTGCAACTTGACCATACGATCGAACTCAACACACCACAGAGCTACAATACACAGAGCAACCACAGGAGTCACGTACCCTTACCAAATTATCACAGTCAAGGGACAAATCACACACAACACATTTACTGGTGCCATTCCAGCTAAGTAAGATACCATTTGGACTGCCATTCTAATCAGACGAAATATGCGCCAAAAATCACCGTTCTTCAACACAACATTTCAAAGTTAACCGTTGGTATGAGACTCACGGCCGTCGCACCCCGCAGAGCCCCGTCGGACATCCCTGGGTGGTTAACCACAGTTCGTGATACTCACGGCAATACGTATCCCTAGAGGTCCCGTCAGACCGTCCCTAGGTGAACATACACATATCATCCACAACGCCATGGGAAGCCATAATTCGAATACTAGAATATGCATACAAATGCTAGGTACTTCGCTAGAATGGCCACTTTAGTCGACGTACAGTCACAACTAATGTCACACAACCACAAGGAAATACCAATACCAAACAACACCAAGCGTCACAACCTCCTCACGAAGGAATAACAACTAATATCACACAACGTCACATATTCACCGAACAATTACACATATCAATACACAATCCTCGGCAAATAATTACGGTCTACTAAATTCACTAAATATGTTTAACATCTTCTAATATACGAAACTAACGCACATATTCCGAAAGAACATTAATCCCCGAAGCATACGAGTTATCTTTTGAGAGACAACAATTATCGAGAACATACCGATCTTTTTAAAAGTTCATTAAAACATTCGGATTGCACATAAAATCATTTATCAATGATTCCGTCTACGAAACATGAAAAGTATGGGCAAGATACTTGCCTCAATAGTCGGCACCCGAATATTCCTACGAATACGGCACAACCCGGAAAACCCCGAACACCTACAATCCTCCGTGAAATCCAATGGAAACACGGTTACTATGAGAATAACAATTGAAAACAAAGGAAAACACGGTCAAGAATTGAAGGGAACCCTTTGAGACATTTAATCGGATACTAAATGTTCAAGGTTCCTTAGAAAATCAAAAATCCCGATTGGATTCCAACGAACTCGAAATACGGATATACAATCTGTAGAACACGTCCAAAACAACGTTTATACAACAACTAATTGATTAGAAATGGATTGGAATCGAAATCAAAAGGAAAATCCCTATAAAATCTTCAAAAACAAGGGTTCAAGCCAAAATACCTCGATTTGGACGAAGAACACGGATTAGATGACGATATAATCAACACAAGCCTTCCAAAAATGATGTTTTATGATGTTCCCGATCAAAAACCCTCAAATTCCGTCGAAGGGTCGCGAAAAACGAAGGAAAAATGGAAAATGGCCGAGAGATCCCCGCCCAGGCCTTTAAATAACCGATCATGGCAGATCACTTACGTAGCCATTGGGCCTTACGGCCCATAACGGCATTCGTCCGAAGTTGCACGCACCTTACGGCCAGTAACTCTCGGCCCTTACGGCCGTAACCGCATTCGCTGTGCCATGCACGCGATCACTTACGGCCGTAACCGGCACCTTACGGCCGTACCTCGGCCAGGCCAGTACCTGCTGCGGCCGTCTCGGTCGTGGCCACTCCGACGGTCCAAACGACCCCGAAACCCGAACCTGAATATGAATCGAAAATACGGTTACGAAGTACTCACAAATAAGAATCCAAGCGCTAAGAGAACACACGATTCTGACCACCCGAAGGCTCAAAATTCGACAACGGAAGTAATTACCCCAAACTTTGGGAAATTACGAAAACGGCCCAAAACGTCCGAAAATCACGATACGTGATCGAATAACCAAACCGAAGTTCACAACACGCCTAACAAAGTTAAACGGACTTACGGGAAACTCGAAACAGCATTTTCCAACGAGATTCGCAAGAATCGAACCCAAGTGTGGAAAAGTCGCCAAAAAGCACGGAACTCAACAAAACCACACCGAAACGAACTCGGATGACACAAAGTGCAGAATTAATCATTCTCGGAATGACGAAACGGTCATGAGAGGGTCGTCAAAATGGACTTTCGCCGAAAAAAAAGAAATTACCGGAAATCGAAATTACGGGTATTACATTCTACCCTCCTTAAAAGAAGTTTCGTCCCGAAACTTAAAACAAGTAGGGAGAAGCAATATCCCCTGCCAGGCAAACTCGACGAGATACACAAAAACCGAAAACTCGCCCCCGACGGCGAAACGCTGCAAGAAATGCAAAGAGACATACGGCGTGGAAACACGCTCCACGACGACCAACACGACGCCACTGATAGAGACATAATAAAACCAACAAGTGCCAAGCGTCAACAAACGGATAATACAATCAAGTCGATTATCCCACAATCACGAAACACAACGAACAAAAATCAATATGCAGTATTACGGGTATTACACTACGTTAGGTGATTAACGTGCGCTAAGAAGGCAGAAAGTGCAGCATTTTCGTGTTGTGGTTGTAAATTCGTGCTGGTTTGAGTAGGATTGATCCGACTAGTGTTTAATCAAGATATTGTCAAGCTGTTGGGTTTGTGGAATGGTTTTATCGATTGTTGATTGTTGTCGAACTTGTTGTTTATCGATTATTGTAATAGGTTGAGATTATTGATCGGTGTTTATAACTGTAAGTTGTGGTCGTGTTCAAGAATGTTCGTGAGTTGCATTGATTGGGGCCGAGGGACTTGTAGACGACGACAATGGAATTGGTAACAGCTTCATCGGTATCGAGGCAAGTTATTACTTGCTGAGTTTATAATATTTAATGAATGGTTTCAGTTTCATTCGTTTATAATTCGTATAGCAATGTTTATAAATTGTAATCACAGGAGAGTTGAGATTATAGGTTGTATTTGAGTTTTGGGAATTAAATCATAATGTATATGATTTACATTCTTGTTGGCATACTTGGTATCGAGGATACATCATGGTATAGACAAAGGCGTGAATTATTTACCATCCGTGACATTTCGGATCGTCGAATATTCAGAATAATGGTTGGTGATGGTTTAGATATCGAGATTGCTCTCGAAGGACTCGGAGCAAGTATTTTAATCATTTCTGTCATTTGTGTCGATCATGTCGTGATACATTCGTGTATCGTTGTTGTCATGCATTTGTGCATTGTTGTTGTCGTGTATTGTGCACGGTTGTTTTGTGCAGTTGTGGATTGTTGTCATATGTCCACCATGCGTTGGTCCGACGGGATCATAATGGGAATCTATAGCAGTGTGCGCTGGATCGCTGGACAGGTAATGCCACCATGCGTTGGTCCGACGGGATCATCATGGGAATCTATAGCTGTGTGCGCTGGATCGTTGGATTACCATATGTATTGTCGTTGTGCATATGTATATTATGGGTTTGCCATAAGTATACATTGTCGTTATTGTTGTGATCATATTGACGTTGTCATATGAGTATGAATTTGTAGGTCTTGTGTTAGGACCATGTCCGTATGTTATGTTGATCTGATCTCGAATTAGACTGACGTGATTGTCATGGTATTTCGTATCTTGAGGTATGTTCCGTATTTCCTTGGTACTTGTCTTTGATGGACAATCGATTATCGTATTGGAATTGTCGATGTTATCCGATGGATTGAATTGGCCAGAGTTGGTATAATTTCCGTATCGCGAGTTATGATAATGTTTTGAGAACCTTGAGTATTGTTGAGATACCGCATGATATTTCGGTATTATTTTAATGTGTTGTTAAGGATACGAATCGTGGATTCTCGTAAAGTTACGACGGTAAGATTACACTGGTCGTATTCTTACTTAGTATTTCCATTGATATGTAATTATTGATGAGATGTGATGGTTATCATTGTTGGATATTATGACTGACCCCGTCGTGGGCTTTCTTTTTAGGTTCTTGGATTATCAAGTTTGTAGCGGTCGTGGAGAGATGAACTTCCCGGAGGATACTGGCAAGGGCATGTATTTGTGTTTTGAGTTTCTGATCAGTTGTTGTATTCCGCTGCTAGAGTACTTTAATTGTTTGTCTTTATCCGCTGCGTGAGTATTTTTAAATGGCCTTTTTGGTATCCGGTAACTTAGGTTACTTTGGCAATCATTTTCTAAATCTATTCTGTCGATACGTGTAAGTGATAGCTTAACGTATGTTTTTAAACTGTTGAGTTTTAGCATTTCGGGCCTTGTGGTTTCAATGAGATTTTACGACGGTTTTGATAAACGAGTTTTATAAAGTCTTCGAATGTTTTAAATATATAGCCTCCTGAGCGTTTGTAAATGTTTGCAAAAATTTCCTTCAGCCTTGTGGGTTCCATCTCGGGGCCCACGGCGCTGTAATATTCCCGGTCGGATCTGGGGGTGTTACAATTACAGGATACATGCATAGATGTAGTCTTAATGTCCCATCGGGCAGGGAGTAATCTAAAGATTTTGAAATTTTTCTCCTCTTGAGCATACACTTTACCCAATGCTTCAAGTTCACCGACAATGCCAATGAATCTGAGGTCAAGCTTTTCAAGCGTTTCGGAATATTTCATTTCAAAAGATTCAAATTGTTGAGTAAGTTTGGAAATTTTGTTTTGTTTCGAGAGCTCAGTACCCTCGAAAATCAGCTTGAGTTTCTCCCAGATTTCCTTAGCTGTCTTACAGCTCTTTACTTTGAGAATGTGCCTTTGTCAAGAGTGACAAATAGCGCATTCTTAGCTACATTATCTAGATTCGCACGCTTGTGATCGTTAGCTATCCATTGCTCGTGCTCCTTCTCAAGCATTTCAGCATAAGGTTGTCCTTCTATCCTTGCAGCAGAATTAACCTTCATTATCTTTATTGGACCTTCTTGGATGACGAATATCATCTCCTCATGCGTGGCTACAAGATGAGCCTCAATCCTAATTCTCCCATCATCAAACTCGTTAATAGAGAACATATGAACCTTATTTATCATAGAGGTATCCATTTGATAAATAGGCAAGATGATGAAAATATGATATGGTTTTCAAAAACTAGTGACTTCTGAATCTGACTCAGTTAAAAATCAATTGATTCTTTTTAAAATCAACCGCTCTGATACCACTTGTTGGCCACTAAGAATACAATATACAGCTTAGAATATAAACGCATAGTAAGTTGTACGATTTTCGAAGTTAGTTTGCATAGGGGAAGTTTGTTGTGAGTTGCTGTAAATACAGCAACTAGGTGTTCTCCTGTTTTCTTGGTGCGTATAGGGTTTTTACAATGTGTACTATCTAATCACAGTAAAATGAGAACATTAACTACTGAGTAAATAACACACAGTTTTAAGTGGTTTGAGGTAAACCTCTGTACGTCCACTAGTCCACTACACAGGAGTAAAGAGTTTATTAAAATCACTACGTACACAACTACATGACTTTAACTAAACCTGTCTCTGTATCGTTCACACAGATTGATACAGGGATTGCAGCTTTAGGCTGTTCACACAGATTGGCTTGAGCTCTTTCTCAACTCGCTTCTTCTCACACAGATCGAAGCTTTATCTTAAATGTTATTATTCCCACACAGGTCGGAATACGCAAGGATCCTTAGTCCACACAGGGCTAATGATAATCTCAACGATAAGGGTAGAACACTTCTGAAACAGCAGCTTTATAACGGATAAACAATCGATGTATGCTGTGTTATTTGCGCTGAGTACTTGTATATTTCTTCGCTTGGATACTGCTGTATGCTCACGAAATATATTTCTTTGTAATTGCTAGAATCTCATAGTGATATGTCAGAGCTTTCGCGATTATGAATAGCTTGTGCGTGTTCGTGTTTTGTGTGTAAGTCCTCTGGCTTGAGGGTATTTATAACCTCGGAAATGTATCCTTTATAAATAAAGCCATTGCTGGTTGATGAAATGTTGACATCTGACTCTTGATTGGCGGCTGCTGAATATTTGAATTAAAGCAGATTGCATTTAATGCTTCAGACATCATTTCTGTCTTTGCATTAAATGCTCTTCAGATCGTTCAGACTTGTCTCTCTCCAGTTGCATTAAATGTTATCCTATCAGCAATAAATGTTGCTTTAACCGTGAATAATTTATGAATAAACAATGGTTATCCCACAACGGTTTAAAGCCTTTTTATATTTAGTCATGTTGGATGTGTTTTACTTTTCCTAAGTAAAACACCTTCAGCCTGTATACTGTATCCAACATATTACGTCTCTTTGCTGTATGAAGAGGGCTCTGTAGGATGTACTTTCGAAGATCTCTTTGATGTATGTTGGGGTTGTATGATGAGTTCTAACAGCTTCCATACTTGACAGTATTCTGACTTCTTTGAGACTACTTGCTGTATGTTGGCAATTATCAAAACAGGAATGTTTATCCCAACAAAAATGCATAAAGTCGCGAAGCGCTTACGTATTTGTGCAACATATGGATATAAGCGCTATCGTCTCGCACGAAAACGATATCATACAAGCCAAAAGACAACTCGCTACCATGCAACACAACATCTACGAACGCACTCCAAAATTCTCCGACGAGAATAGCAAAATGACAAGCTTGTCAAAACGACTTAGCCCTTTCACGCAAACACATTGGTCCCAACCCTAATGGCATCATCTGAACTGATACATCCACACTATGTAGACATTACATCCAAACTTGATTATAAATACCTTATTTTCAGAACTAAGAGCCATTTGGCAATTCATAGAATTTTTCAAAGTCTAAACCTTAAAGTTTAATTCGAGTACAATGGCGAAACGCTTTTCATTAAACACTTGGGAACTACCATCGTTCCTCTAGGATAATACATCATCACTAGTCAAAATAAAAGTTTTCATCTTTCACCCCTTTTTAAAATAAAATCGCACTTTCGTTTTAGAACACATAAATTTTTATGGTGCGAAAGATTTTCAAATCATACACTTGAGGTATTCGGAAATAAAACCCATTAGGCTAAAAATCATATCCAAAATACTTTCAAACATGCCAAAAGATTACTGATGGTAACATCTTTCAAAATGTCCAAAACATCCCAAAAACGTTTCTCAAAGACCGTTGTAAGGTTATATTTGAAAATACATGACTAGTTCGCCAAGACTCCATACATTTAAAAGTGTACGCATTGCTTATGCATACCGACAAAATATTTAGGGAAAAATTTTGCAAATTAAACCCAATTTATAAAAGTTTCAGCATAAGGTTGTCCTTCTCAAGCATTTCAGCATAAGGTTGTCCTTCTATCCTTGCAGCATAAGGGGTATGATTGATAGTCGGAATGATTTCTTTGAAATCTATATATGTGAATTGTATAATGTCAGAAGAATTGATTATCATGTATATCTGACCCTGTGTTGGGCGAAATACTTGTATTGTATTTTAGGTCGAGGCAAAGGCAAGGCACGGGAAGAGCATGTCGACGGCGAAGGGTTCGAGGGATACTAGTTCGGGGGCCTCCACATCTCTTGTTGTCTGGTTATGTTAATCCGTGTTATGTTATTTCCTGTTTCATTTAAATTGCTATTTGGTTGTATTTGACATTTGAAGTATTTTCCATCTCCATATGGCCTATACTTGTTTTTGGATCCTGTGTATTGTAAGGCCGTTGGCCATGTTTTAATAAACTCCTAATCGGAGTAATGACTACTCATTGTGGTTCGGTATCACAAATAGTATTTGTTTAATCTGTTTTGAATATCGCCTGGTGGGTCCTAGTGTTGGATTCACGGCACTGTAATATTCGCTTTTTGGGGTGTTACAGAAGATGGTATCGGAGAGTTATTTTTATTTTTATGAGTCGTTGAGAAATGAACTAGTATCAAGAGACCTTCGTGTCACGTGTGACCTGTGCAAGCGCCTTACCCTACGAGCCAAATACGGTATGTACTTTATGAGCCATGATTTAATTACTGGCATGATATTGATATCAGTATGGGTCTCCTTGTTGATCATGTTATTTCGAGGAATTGTGACAGGATTTATCTGATTGATAATCCGAGGTAAATGCTGAATTTATTATACAATTGAAATTGTTCGACTTGACACCGATATGATATTCGGTGCGACATTTGTGGTATCGATAACCGTTTTCCTTGAATATGTGATTCCTTGTTGCTATTAACTTAGCATGAATTTTAGTATCTTGAACTGTACTTATGGTTATCATTATGATTGATTCTTTCAGTATGGAAAGAAATCTGAGGGGTCGTGGCAGAGGGGGACGAGGCCGCGGAAGGGGCCGAATCCCGATACCTCGAGCCAACAGACGCGCGAATGCGGATCAGAGTTCCGCAGACAGTGGTTCACCTTCTAGGAAACAATCGCACCATAGTGGGCGTGGGGATGCGCGTGTCGATCCTTACGTCGTAATGCAGGGCATGATGACCCAGATGACCCAGATGGGTCAACTAATGGAAGCTATGCAGAGGGCCGCTACTGGCCAGCAGCAGGGGTCTCATCCTCCTCCTGTGATTGGCGGACCCGTGAGTCGAATTATCAGCGACATCTCTCGCCAGCGACCACCGACTTTTGAAGGCTCCTCTGAGCCTGCTGACATTGTGCATTGGATCGAGCATTTTGAGAAACTTTTCCAGATGGTGGACTGCCCGGAAGAGAATCGCGTTTGAGCCGCGTATTACCTTGGCAAAGGCGCTCACACTGGTGGCTTTGGTAAGGCCGGTGATGGTGTTTACACTTGGGAGGAATTTAAAAACCTCATGCTAGACCGTTACTACCCAGGGCCACTCCGCGAGGCCAAACTGTCGGAACTATTGAACCCCGACCCGTCTGAAGACGATGATGTATTCTCTGTTGCTGAGAAATTCCAGGCACTCCTTCCTTTTGCCACGACAATTATCCGAATAGAGGCCGACAAGATCAAATACTTTCTCAAGAGGCTTAAACCCCGAATGAGAATGCAGCTGTTGAATCACCACTGTACTACCTTACCAGAGTTCATCGAGAAGGCTCTGGAGTACGAACTCACCGCGAAGGAGATTTCCAAGAAACAACCCCAGTCCAACAACAAAAGGTCCAAGAACCAGACTGAGAGTAATCGGGGGACATTCAGGAAGCCCCAGTCATTGCCAAACCCTTCTGATCGACCACCCATGGCGTCAAAGCCCGCCGGATCGCACTCTCGAGCGGTTCCCTCTTCCGTGGTGTGCCACAACTGTGGGGGCCAGGGGCATATCAACTTCAATTGCCCAAAGCCTGCCATCACATGCCATACTTGTGGGAAGAATGGTCACCGTGCTCGTTTTTGCAGGAGTGGGCCCGGACATGATCCAGTGGCGTCTCATGCTCCAGTTCAATCTTCTGTCCAGAACCGGACGCCTCCGTCCGCTTCCTATCAGACCACCGGGGCGAATAGGGGAATGGGCCGTGGGAATCAAAGTGGTACACCTGGTGCCGGTACTGCGAAACCCAGGATTTACGAGATGAAGAAAGCTGATGATCCGGAGGCCAGCATGATTTCAGGTATACTTGAGATCCACTCCCAGCCTGTATGTGTTCTTTTTGATACCGGTGCTTCACACTCCTTTATATCTTCTTCTTGTTTAAGTCGTTTGCCTCTAGACCATGTTATCAATTGTGAGCCCTACGTGATTGGTCTACCTGATGGTAGAAGAATTATTGGAAATCGTGAAGTCCAGGATTCGTTTGAGCAGTGAGTGGTTGTCAAATCTGATTGTAGTCGATCTACCTAAGGATGATATAATCTTGGGTATCGATTGGATGGATCGTCACGATGCAATACTCAGTGTCCGCAAGCGGATGGTTACCGTCACTTCTGATGATGGATTCGAGTGTATTTTTCGAGGTGATAATCCCAGTCGTTCTGGGAGAGTCATCAGCGCTATGAAAGCAGTGAAACTGCTTAAGCAAGGGTGTATTAGTTATTGGTGCTACATGACCAAAACAGCAGATCGACCAGTTGAATTGGCCGACATTCCGGTAATCCGAGATTACCCCGATGTATTTCCAGACGAGTTACCAGGCTTACTTCCTCATCGTGACGTGGAGTTTATTATTGAGTTAGAACCAGGTACGTCCCCGCTCTCAAAAGCACCGTACCGTATGGCTCCGACTGAGATGAAAGAATTGAAGAACCAGCTTGAGTAGTTGACTGACAAAGGCTATATTCGACCTAGTGCGTCCCCTTGGGGAGCACCAGTGTTATTCATATGGAAGAAAGATGGATCTCTACGCTTATGTATTGATTACCGTGAGCTGAACAGGGTAACCATCAAGAACAAGTATCCCTTGCCTCGTATTGATGATTTATTGGACCAACTTCAGGGAGCTGCCGTGTTTTCTAAGATCGACTTGAGATCTGGTTATCATCAGTTGAGGATTCGAGAGTCTGACATTTCGAAGACAGCATTCCGTACTCGCTATGGGCATTATGAGTTCGTGGTGATGCCATTTGGACTGACTAATGCACCGGCAGTATTCATGGAGTTGATGAATCGAGTTTTTATTAACTATCTGGATCGCTTTGTAGTCGTTTTCATTGACGACATTATGATTTACTCTCGCGATCACGAAGAGCACGAGCGTCACCTTCACCAAGTTCTCGATACATTGAGGCGGGAACAACTTTATGGGAAATTTTCTAAGTGTGAATTCTGGATGCCTGAGGTTGTTTTTCTCGGGCATGTGATATCAGCCGAAGGGGTGAGAGTGGACCCACAAAAGACGGAAGCCATTCGAGATTGGCTACCACCGAAGAACGTGAAGGAAGTACGTAGTTTCCTCGGCCTAGCAGGTTACTACCGACGATTCGTAGAAGGATTCTCTAAAATTGCGCAACCAATGACTAACTTACTGCGAAAGGACAAGAAGTATTTGTGGTCAGAAACATGTCAGAAGAGTTTTGATGAGCTCAAGAGTCGATTGATTTCGGCCCCTGTTTTGGTCTTACCAAAAGGAACGGAAGGATTTGTGGTGTATAGTGACGCGTCGAGACAGGGTCTGGGATGTGTACTAATGCAGGGAGGGAAAGTGATTGCCTATGCATCGAGACAATTGCGACCCTATGAAGTTAACTATCCGACCCATGACTTGGAGTTAGCAGCCGTGGTGTTTGCTTTAAAAATCTGGCGTCACTATCTTTATGGAATTTCCTGCCAGATCTTTACAGACCACAAGAGCCTAAAGTACATTTTTACTCAGAAGGAGTTGAACATGAGGCAGAGAAGGTGGCTAGAATTAATCAAGGACTATGATATCGAGATCCTTTATCATCCGGGTAAAGCTAATGTGGTTGCCGATGCATTGAGCCGTAAAACCGTGCAGGAGCAGATGCTGAGCCGTTTGACAGCACAGAGAGAGTTGCAGTTGGACCTTATGAGGTCAGAAATTGAAGTTTGGTTACAGCGTGTTCAGGGACAACTTTGCACCCTTGAGATTTCTTCGTCTCTTGATGATATGATCAAATCGAAGCAAGTTACGGACCCATTCTTATCTCGAGTTCGGGATGAAGTAAACCAGGGGAAAGCCCCTGGATTCGTGATCCACGAGGATGGATTGATACGTTTTAGAAATCGAGTTTGTGTACCCGCTGACGAAGAGTTGAGGAACTCTATCATGAGAGAAGCCCATGCTACCCCGTACTCTATTCACCCGGGCTCTAGCAAGATGTATAAGGATTTGAAGAAGAATTATTGGTGGGGGAATATGAAACGTGAGGTTGCCGAATTCGTTTCGAGGTGTTTGACCTGTCAGCAGGTTAAGAGTGAGCACCAGCGACCCGCAGGAATGCTGAAACCGCTCCCGATTCCTGAGTGAAAATGGGAGGACATATCTATGGATTTTATCACTAGCTTGCCGACGAGTCGTCTAGGAATGAATACAATTTGGGTGATTGTGGACCGTCTGACCAAATCAGCCCACTTCTTGGAGATTAAGGACATGTGGGGCCCCGAGAGATTGGCCCAACTGTTTATTAAGGAAATTGTGAGACTACACGGTACCCCCAAGAGCATTGTATCAGACCGTGACGGGCGATTTGTGTCACACTTCTGGAAGGCAGTTCATCGTGCGATGGGCACGCAGTTGAATTTCAGTACGGCTTTTCATCCACAGACTGATGGTCAGTCGGAGAGAACCATCCAGACTCTAGAGGATATGTTGAAAGCATGTGCTCTTGATTGGAAGAACGATTGGGAAGCCCAGCTGCCTTTGGTGGAATTCACTTATAATAATAGTTGGCACGCTTCGATTCAGATGGCACCGTATGAGGCATTGTATGGCCGTCGCTGTAGGTCCCCTTTGTGTTGGGACGAACTGTCAGAATCTCTGGGTACGGAACCCGATATGTTGTTAGCCGCCCGCGAGAAGATCACTTTGATTAAGAGTCGGTTGTTAACGGCTCAAAGTCGACAGAAGTCTCATGCTGACCACCGTCGACGACCGCTTGAGTTCGAGGTTGGTGACCATGTGTTAATGAAGGTGTCTCCTACTCGAGGTGTTTTTCGTTTCGGGAAGAGGGGCAAGCTGAGCCCAAGGTACATTGGGCCGTTTGAGGTTCTGGAGCGTGTAGGTGATCTGGCCTATCGACTAGCCTTGCCACCGACCTTGAGTAAGATTCACAATGTGTTTCATGTCTCCCAGTTGAGGAAATATGTTGCTGATCCGAGCCATGTACTTCAATTCGAAGATATTGAATTAGCAGAGAATCATTCGTACGAGGAGCGTCCTGTACGGATACTCGATAGGAGGATCAAGCAGTTGCGGAACAAGACGATTCCCTTACTGAAAGTTCAGTGGTCACGACACGGAGTCGAGGAGGCTACGTGGGAGACCTAGGATAGTATGCGAGCGAGATACCCCGAGTTATTTACCCCTTAGTTTCGAGGACGAAACTCTTTTTAAGGGGGGGAGTATGTAATATCCGACTGTAACTTTTCATTTTTACCTGTCATTGTATTATTCGGATAATCGGATTATCATGAATCGTTGCATTTAGTATTATGTCGTGGTATTATAGATTTGAATATCATATCGTTGTTATTTCATTTCATATGTGATGATTCGATGTTAATTAGAGTGTTGCATTTTCGAATTTTTCTGTTAATGTAGCGTACGGTATACAGTACGATTAACGTACGCTAATCATGTGACTTAGCGTGCGTAAGGTTTCCTCTGTTGCGTACGCTAAGAGGGAATCTGGCATCAGTTGACTTCAGCACGTGAACTCCTTAGCCGTTAGCATGCATGTGATCAAGGTCTGAGCTGTCGTGTCGGTGAGAATCTACTTTTATTAGCGTGCGTAACCCATTTCTCGTTAGCGTGCGCTAACGGCCTGCGATAATTCAAGACGGTAGCCATGTAAGCCGCTTACGCACGTAATATCTACCGGATAGCGTACGTAAGTGCATTAGCGTACGCTAAATCGCTCCGATAGCGTGCGCTAAGTCCGCATCCTATTTATAGGACCAGCCTGTTTTTCATTTCTTCACAACCCCAAACCGAATTTCTCTCTTCACATATCATACCTCTGCACTACCAAAACGATATCAACCTTCACCAACTTGTTTCTAAGCCTTGAATCTTGGAGTGGAGCTCATTTCCTTGGAGATTTGGAGTTGTTTTTGAGCTTGGAATATATTCTCTCATAGCATTGAAGTTGTTCTTCATTTCTGGAGGTAGGTGTGCTTTCTTCTCTGCATTATTTTCTATTGTTGATGTTAATGACGAATTATACTTCACCTAGAGTTAGATTAAGCAAGTAAAACATAGTTATAATTAAACTCTTTAAACACTTCTTGATGAATTTGATAAATGAGGGTTTAGATTAGAGGAGTTCTTGATATTGTAGTAATGGTAACCATGTTTGTAGTTGTCATTACTCATCTTCTGGACGAATTTAGCTCAGTAGGACATTGTTGGATCGGTTAGCTTCATCATAACTGGATTTAGTCAAGAACTTGATATCATAAAGTGTTTAAACACCATTTTAGGTATTTATTTACCTTGAGAAGAACTTGATAATGTTAAAGATAAGATTAGATGATCTAGTTCGAAATCTTAGAAGCTTTAACAAATCATATTTGTTCGATTTCACAAGTCTTTGAAGAATGATAAGGATCTTACAACAATAACTTTTCATTAATCTATTGTGTTGATAACTTAGAATGTGGTTCATCATCATGCTAAATAGATAGTGTTCTTAAGTAGATGATGCTGTTTATGAATGATACTATCATGGTAGATTGAGTATCAAATTCATTATGACTATCCTTTTATAATAAGAGATGTTGTAGAACATGAGAATTTGATTTAAACCAATTTTATTGGCAAATTGAAGATGTTTTTGTTCATGGAATAACAAGAGAATTACAAGACACTTTTGGTATGGTAATCCGATTTTGGAAGATGAATTAGTTGTTTTGAAACCTTTCATTAATCGTTAAGGTATTCATCAGGGTGGAATAAATTATTCGAGTAGGTTGCGGGCGTCGTTTCCTACGAATCGATATTAATATTATGTGAATATGTTATTGAATGAATTACGTTTCATTCAAGGTTGCTTGTTCGATTGAGTGTTTAACCGAGGATACCGTCCGTTTGATCATTTGGAGAAGGACTATCTTTCGCTTACAGATTTGAGGCAAGTTATCTTGCTTGGTTATAATGATGATTAGATTCTTCTGATGGTTATATTTTTCATATGTATGAATTGTTCATGAAATGTTGTCGTGATTTGACATTGTCCTTGACGTTATTCCGTTTTCTTCATGGGGTTGCATTCCCAAGTACGTCGTTTTGAATCATTGATCTCGTTGGCCTTATTTTCCCTTCGGCGAGTTGTCTTGATCCTTAATCGGATATGTGATTTGTTGAATTAGTTGTCATGTTGTATCGTGACATATCCGGAATCATATCTGCGTTCCGATTGGTCATTGTGTAGGATTTTTATCCAGGCACATATATAGTCATGCGTGGATATTATTCCTCATTGGACTGTGCACACGGGACGTAGTTTCGTGAGGCTAATTAGGTACATTGTCCCACGTATATTTCTGGATTCCGTATACGGGGCGGACATGTACACGGACACATTTCCAGATCGGGCGTACTGTGATGTCCATCTTGAGCCATACTGTTAATCGTCCATAGTATTGGATGCTTGTGACTGATCGTTTCATACGCCTGAGGGGTATGATTGATAGTCGAATGATTTCTTTGAAATCTATATATGTGAATTGTATAATGTCAGAAGAATTGATTATCATGTATATCTGACCCTGTGTTGGGCGAAATACTTGTATTGTATTTTAGGTCGAGGCAAAGGCAAGGCACGGGAAGAGCATGTCGACGGCGAAGGGTTTGAGGGATACTAGTTCGGGGGGCCCCACATCTCTTGTTGTCCGGTTATGTTAATCCGTGTTATGTTATTTCCTGTTTCATTTAAATTGCTATTTGGTTGTATTTGACATTTGAAGTATTTTCCATCTCCATATGGTTTATACTTGTTTTTGGATCCTGTGTATTGTAAGGCCGTTGGCCATGTTTTAATAAACTCCTAATCGGAGTAATGACTACTCATTGTGGTTCGGTATCACAAATAGTATTTGTTTAATCTGTTTTGAATATCGCCTGGTGGGTCCTAGTGTGGGATTCACGGCACTGTAATAGCTGCTTTTTGGGGTGTTACACCATCATGCATCCATTACACAACTTCACATGATATAAATTGTATAGACACGAATACTTGCCTCAATAATCGACACCTGAATACTCCGACGAACACGGCTTGACCAAAAATCCCCTAAAACCTACAACCTCCGCAATAATACAACAAAAATATAATTACTACAAGTATAACAACCAAACACGAGTGAAAATACGCCCAATACCTAAAAGTATTGAAGCATTTCATCGAACATTAAATGTTCAAGGTTCCCCAAGAACTCAAAAATCACCATTCCAGTGGACTGAATCCAAGATATGGATATATAATCTGTAGAATTTGATTAATAACATCGTATAACTCCAACCAATTATTTAAAAATGAGCTAGAATCGAAACCTAGAGAAACCCCCCAAAAAAGCCAACTTAGGGATTTTCAAGAGTTTACCTTCGATCCGAACGAATCAAGAGGAAGGATGACGATTGACACGAACCAAGCTCCCCGAATCAATGAATATCGGGTGATCAAACACACGAATCACTTCTAGCCCAAATATCATGAAGAAAGACGGAGGGGAGGGGAAATGAAGTCATTTCCTGAAAATGCTTGCTGCTGCTGGTTTATATACTAGTAGCATGTTGCGGCCCTAACAAAGGTACCTTGTAGCCGTAACTTCCGAACATGTGGCCGTAACATGCAAAACATACAACCGTAGATAGATCACTGGACTCCAGACTCAAAACCAATTCTATGGTATGACCATAATCAAAGGCAACAATGGCCGTAATGAAAAACAAGCTTAAGGCCATAACAAATAAGGCTTTCGGCTGTAACACATGTAACATCCCCGGTTCTAACCGGACTGCAGTAGACCCTTCTCATAAGGATCTACCAGGATATACACCTTATATTACAATGACACAAATGACCGCTGAGGTCTAAACATAAAATAACATAGAGAGACGGTCACTCGACAACAAAAAAGACCATCATGCTCAAATCCATATCAATGCTAAGTTTTTAATGCTTAAGAAAAACAATAATTTAATTCCACAATTTAACTCGCACGCATACAAGGGTAATTAATCAACAAAGATAGCCATTGATTACAACATAGATAAAAGAAAGAGACTTTGACTCATGTGTGATAAGAATCATGCCCTTCATCTTCTGTCAAGCCAATCCAGTGACAATTCTCGAGCTGTAAAGACCTGAATGCATAACAAGCACCCACGCCCCGAAAACTCGGGGGCTAACAAACTGAAATTTTGCTAGTGCAAGTACATAATATACAAGCTATACGAGAAATATTCACACCAATCCAAACGAGTCACAAATGCAACACAAATCATAAGATCCCACACATCACCAAAGGGTATTCACATACACAAGAATACCAATCATTTATAAAGTCACTCCTTCTTAAAAGAGAAGTAAAAATGCGAGATTTTCTAGAAATGCCACATTGAGTCAACAGAGTTAGTTCAATCCTTTGGTCATACATTTGAATGATACTTTAGTGAAATAGTTTAAAAATGCCATTTTGACTCGGGCCGATTTAAATGGTTTAAGAAGATCCAAAAATCGAACGGAAACACTTCAGAAAATAGTTTTAAAATCTCTCGGGGTTCTTGACTCAATACACGGAAATACTTTCGAAAGTAGTTTCAAAATCTCTCTGGGTCCTTGACCCAATATACGAGAATATTTTAGAAAGTAGTTTCAAAATCTATCGGGGTCCTTGACCCATTACACACTTTCTTTGCAAATTCTGCTCAAGACCATCAGGGACTAATTAACAATTAAAGATCTCGTCGGATATCCATGGTCATTTAATCTTTGATTTTATTACTGATACCATTACTCCAAGAATGGATTCAAACGAGGATTCCAAAACATGAGTTCATCTGGTATCAGGGTATTAGCAATCATACAAGTATCCTCCATTCAGAAGCCTCCTGGGAGCCTACACTAAAACACATGTGCACCGTCGTTCACTACATTGTGGTGGCCGCCCCTTGAAACCATATCTTCGCGTCGTTGTTACTCCCATAAGAGCCGCCCCTTGAATTCACATATTAGGTGATACCGTCATTCACCAACCATAGAAGCCGCTCATTGCAGCGTAGATAGACCGGAGTCCAAACCCCGCCCTTCGTAGCTTTAGATAGAACATCACACAAACATAGATTCACGTTGGCAAACCACGCACGTTTCAATCAACATATCATATAACGTCAACCATAAAACTTCGAGGCAAATCACGTAACAATTTACATCCATAGAATTCATCGGAAAATCAATATTACAAACATATGGGTCCCACACCCCAGTCCATATATATCAATATCATGAAAAATCACAAGGTCGAACGTACTCCGAACAACCGACCACAAGGGTCTAACCACATATCATACAATCCCCATAATCACGACGCAGAGGTTTATAAACATATATATGTAAACATACAAACACATAAATATCCTTTCATAGTAAAATGATACACACTTGATCACGTAACAATTTGCGAGGAATGTAACTCGTATGGCAAGGTACTTGCCTTGATAATCACTCGCGAATACTTCGAAGAATAAGAGTCGATCAAAATTCCCCAAAACCAACAACTCTGCGAGGAATAACAATAACACAATTACTACAAGAACTACAACCAAAAACAACGAGAAAACACACTGAACAATTGAAGGAAACCCATTGATACATTTAATCGAACATTAAATGTTCACGGTTTCTAGAGAACACTCAAATTGCCAATCAAGTAAAATAAACTCGAAATATGGATATATAATCCATATAATACGATCAACAACATCCAATAACCCCAATCGATTCATCAAAATGGGACTCAAAATAAAATCAAGAACAAAACTCCAAAAAATTACCTCTATGGATTATCAAGAAAATTACCTCGGTCCAACAAAGAAGAAGGCTTAGATGTCTTATAATCATCTAAGACACTCCAAAATATCTTTGAATGGTGTAGAATCGGTCACGAACTTGAACACTAGTCGAAGTTATCCGTCCACCACAAGAAGAAGGAATGAGAGAATAGGGTGAAAAACCCGTCTGTCCCGTTTTATACTAACAGAGATGCACGACCGGTCATGCATGATCACCTGCTCGTGCGCCTGGTCATATCGAGATTGAAAGTCACAACAATCAAGGACGCACGACAGTTTGCTCGTACGCCAAGCCGTGCGCTGCTCTCTGCCCGATCACTGGTATGCCGCTAGAGCATGGCCCGAGAAAATGCTCGTGTGCCTGCTCATACGCGACAAACAAGGGCTAGAATCAAGCCCTATGCTGTCCCGAAAGAGCTCGGAACACAACTAAATTGAAAGGAAGGGATAACAAGAGCCAACAACATCTTTGAAGAGGAAAAATGCCAACAGAATGCAACCTGTCGTGCTACATTCGCATGCAAACGATCTGTACGACTTATGTAACGACAAGTCATGCCAGACGAATACCACAACCCGGTATAATACAATACACAACAAAAGAGAGAACTCCAAATAATCGTCATCGAAAAAATATCCTCTACGAAATGACAAATAATTTCATGCGAAGGGAAGCGAAATTCTCGGATATAACATTGTACCCACTAAAATGAAGTTTCGTCCCAAAACTTAAAATGAAGAGCGATAGACAAATAAAGAGAAACAAACACTCTGCTCAGCTTCAAAAAGCCAAGAACAATGTGTAAACCCAACATTCCTTGAAATGCGAAGAACTGACTAAGTAATCATCGGATACACGAGTCGAGGCGATAAACATACATGCGAACGCAATGAGTCGAATTGGAGGAATATGAGTTCGAAAATAAATGCCCCAAAAATTGAGAAAATTTACAAATTGTCCCAAACATCCTGAGACCATGTTTGTGACTAAAAGTTAGCACACCAATTCACAACACGACTAAACATGTGAAATGAACTTGTGGGAATAACAATCTAACCATTACGAACTAAATTAACGAAAATGGGTACTAACACAACAAAATCGTAGCATTTCCGTAATACTCCAGAATAAACTCCAGATTTTCTCGGAAACAAATATGCAGCAAGAAAAATGGCAATTAGCATGGGCTAACAATCTATGTAGCGTGCACTAAGTCATCTAGTCAGCAGTACAACAGTGTAGTGCGATCAGCCCGGACACGCCTCAAATGATGAAAATTTAAAGATTTATCAGTAACAACAAAATGCTTTCGAGCGTTAATCAAACTCCGACGAACATCCACTCAGGATACAAGAAAATGGGCTCCAACGATAAGTATACCAAAAATGAAAAAGATACTGAAAATCATGTAATATTAAAAATGATCCCAAAACTCGTCCGTTTTAAAAAATGTGAAAAAGAGAGTATGTAATAAAAATCATGATGAGTACAAACGAGTCGCCAGAATCTAAAAAAAGTATGAAAAATGGGAAAACGTGAGCATTACATTCCCCTTTAAAAATGAGGTTCCGCTCCCGATACTTGGGATAAGGAAAACTGAAAAGTCAAATAGTGTAACAAAAGTAATCAAGCAACAATTATCGAAAAAGAACTGAGCATAACATTAATTATCGAATCTGCACACCTAGATCAATCCCGATCAATGACTCTTGGAATCTTCATTTACTACCGCTTGGCTCTGTCAGAGTGGAAACATGAATTCGGTTTCCAAACATCTTAGCGACTACCCCGCAATATATTGCTTGATGTCCTACTTGATCACACTTCAAACAATTAACCGCTGAGAATGACAATTTTTCCTGGTATTGTAACACCACAAACTAGGCGAATATTACAGTGTCGTGGACCCCGACTGGGACCCACTAGGCGAGTGAAAATTTACGAATTAAGTGATATAATTGTAGCACCGAACCACAGTATATCAATAATTACTCCGATAAGGAGTTTTACAACACACCAGGATAAAACAGAATACACGTGTATTTTATATGAAGATAAAATATACAACACCAGTTAAAATGAGTATGTAAATGGAATTCTGCAGCGGAGTACAAATGAAGAAAACATGAAGACTGAAAGGACTGGGCCCCCCTACTAGTATCACTGGGACTCCTCGCCGTCAACGTTCTCTTCTCGTGCCTTAGCCTTGCCATGACCTGAAAACAACATCCCCCAACGGGTCGCCATACGTAACAACAATCCTCAAGAGTTGAACAATATACAACAATCACATAAAGGAATTAATGAATCAAGTTGAATGATGAGCATCAATGTACGCCCAAATGAAAAGCGTGAGAGCACAAATAGGCGAGTGTCCGGATCCCCGCATATACATCCGCTATTGGCCTAATTAGTCTCACGGTCCAATGTGTCCGGAGTCCCGCGTATACACATTACCGTGCGCACAGTCCAATGTGTCCGGAGTCCCGCATATACACATGACCATAGTGTGTCCGACTACAATTTCACACATGCGCCAACTGGCCATAAAATATAATTCCTGGAGATCACCAGAATAGAAATGACCAAGGTGAGGAGTAATGAATAGAATCCGATAAGGATCAAGAACGACTCACCGAGATGAAATAATGATACAACGAGTGATAGCTTCAATGAAATGATTTTGGAACCGCTGCTCTCGAGTTACATGATGAGTTGATAAATACAAGTCTCGACATAAACGATATATTATGAGTGAATTACATGTATGAATGAACAACAACGTAAGGAATGAATATCCTTTTAAACGAGTAAGAATTTACTTACCTTAACACCGGTGATGATACATCCTCTTTCAAACAACATCCGAAGGAACTACCGGTCGCTCGAACAACCTTGAATAACAAAATCATCAACAACTCGCTTAATATATGAATCAATAGAGATCATAACCAACTCAAGATGTCGATACAACAATATCCAAACTCATTGGGGCATTCTAACGACTACGTAGTGAACATGTTATCCCTAAGGTTACAACCAACCCCAAAATATAGACACCAAACCTTCAAGGAATGATTCAACCCAATAACACTCCATTAATGTCATCAATAATCCAAAAGGAAACCACAATTCAAAATTACAACGACATCAATCGAAAAATCCGCAAATTAACCGAAGTCAACCCCAAGGGTTCTTGAAACAATTCTCTAAATAGCCATTAAATCCAAAATATACACCAAGTAACCCGTAGCAATACGTGTATTTAAGGTAGATAATCTATATCTAAAGCATTCCAACATAATATCGAGCTCACATGAATAGATCGGAAATAAAACACTTGAACTTCGAATTTGTAGATTCAAAAGGTGATTACCTTGATTATGATGTTTGAAGATGATGAAATGATGATTACTCCGGATTATATGCTTGGAAATGTTGATAGCTGGTTTCGCCTCGAAGAACACTCCTCAAGAAACTCCAAATCGCCCAAAACCGATGAAGGAATGAAAAGAAATGACAAATGACAAATCTGGACTACACTGTCCAATTTATAACAATCCCAGTTTAGCGCGCGCTAGATCCTGTTCTTAGCGTGCACCTGGGTAGTCCAGTACCCTCTGTCCTTATTGGTACATGCGCTACGAATCTTTTGTAGCATGCGCTACTGCCATATACTTAGCGTGCGTTAACTCAAAATGTTAGCGTGCGCTAACTGAATATTTGATGCCCAGTAACTGAAGTCCAGACCTTCTGTCCTCTGACCTGCTTGTGATAGCGTGCGCTACATCCAAGATTCAGCATGCGCTACTGACACCTATTAGCGTACGCTAATATTCACACATAGCGTGCGCTATGAATTATTCCAATTCAGTCCAGTAGTCACTGGACTCTGCCTGATACGACCTTAGCGCGCGCTATACCAACTCCATAGCGTGCGCTACTCCAAATAACTAGCGCGTGCTACTTACCAATCATAGCGTGCGCTACTACGACCCAACTGCAGTACAGTACCTTCTGGACTGTCTGCCTGAACAGCATTAGCATGCGCTAATATTGAGAGGTAGCGTGCGCTACCCGAACTCAATTAGCGTGCGCTAAAAAGAGTACGTAGCGTGCGCTACTCCTCACACACAGCCCACTATGAAGATAACAATGATGATAAATACGGCACGATTCTCTAACTAGATTGATGATGAATGACGATTGATACACGATACAATTACTCTGAACGGTGAATACCATGAATGAATATGAATGATTAATGATCATTAATGAGTGGAAATTACTGAGTGACAATTACAGAACGATAATTACTGAATGATAATGACTGAATTACAACCGGGTATTACAGGTATGGCCAATATGATTACAATAAAAGCACGTCTTCACACCTCCCATTTTGCATGTCGAAGGCATAGATTCCTGGTTTGTTCGAGCACTAACTCACAAAACTGAATTCGATGCCCCTCGAGCCTTCAGTTGTAACAAGTCACTGGCGGTAATGGACAATTTGAGCGATCATGGGGTGGAACATTGCAGTTGAAGCATCTAACCACCTTACTAGAAGTGACCATCATCGCTTGGAACTCTTAGCCCTCACACCCAAACAAGAGACGATGCATTTGAACAATGCGGGGGTTTGGCAACCTTAGCTCTTTTGCCTCCTGGGAATTTCCCAGATATCTTTAGGTTCTTCTGCTCGCCAACAGGTTCAATCATCAAAAAGATCCCATAGGATGGCGTCCGATCTTGGTACTCCCTCACGGTAGCGTGAATTGTTGTCGTACGAACCACATCACCAAATCCACGTCCGCTAAGGTTCGACATGCTAAAATATATAATATCATTCAACACCGCAAACACGATCACATCATAACACCACAAATATCCACATAAAACACATAACGAAAAGCTGAAGTTGCATCCACAATCGGATAGAACTTACGTCCATGGCACTCAGTATCTAACAGTCATAATATTCTACTGAATAGTAAATTAAACCGGTAGTTCTGAGAACGAGTTTTGAAAGAAAACGACAGTGCAAATAGGGTAAGTTCGCGAAATGCCATCATATGCATACTCCACACAAATATGAGCTTTCTCATTAACACAAAAAAGATATCATCAGGGTTACGGAAAAACTAGAACTCGTAGAGCGCAGAACTTAGAACCCAAATTATAACCTTCTAATGAGGATAAGAATATTATGCCCATAAGCAGCATGACTGGGCATTCGCACCACCACACGAGTTATGAACTCTGGTGTTACCTCCATACATAATAATATTGACACTGTGCGTGCACTTGATGAAAACAAAACCCTTGAAAAAGAAGGCGAGTCACGTTTGGTCCAAAACTTGCAATATTATTCTCTTACTAGAAGGGAAAGGTTTATTTCATACCTCCATTTTAAAAACCGACTTTTGGATAATGCAATTAATTTCTTTTTTTTAAAATTTTGGAAACATCGTTTTTAATTGGAAACTTGTAAAAATTTACTTGGAATCCAAATAAATAAAATAAAAAAAATAATGTCCTTCCTCTTATCCAAAACATTTGACCGAAAGTAAATTTTCCATCGAAGTACGTGACTATTTGTCAAGATGGTGTATAAACGCAGGTTTTCAAAATATTTGAAAATTCAAAATGCAGCTTGAAATTTTTGCCCGCACAATGCCACAATTGCCTTGTTTACAAAACAAATGATTTTGTATCAGGTTTAGTGCTCCTTAATATCTAATCTAATGCACGGCCAACAGATGACGCTACCACTACCTCAAAAAAATCTCGAACACATGGGTCACACGTACATTTCACATTCAAAACAATAATACCAAAAATAAGTTCAAGCTCCTCGCATAAAGATAAACAAGTTAGCACAACATAATCACAACATATAGAGGAGACTTACAATCAGGGCTTACAATCACGGATCGCCTGAAGATGATATCGGAACCACACTACTAATCACAACCCTGCTTCACGTGACATACACAAGACATGGACTCGACCCAATTGCCTACGTTTTTCGAAAACCTAAGCTCTGATACCATATTCTGTAACACCCCTGGTTCGAACCGGAAATACTACAGCACCGTAGACTTTTCTCAAAAGGATCTACCAGGCTATACACCTTATATTACACCGACATAAATGACCGCGGAGGTCAAAAGATAAAATAACAGACCGAGAAGGTCACTCGACAATACAAAAGACCATCATGGTCAACAACTCCATATCAAGGCTAAATTTTTAATGCATAAGAAAAATAATACTTTAATTCAAAAACATAACTCACACCCATACAAGGGTAATTAATCAAAAAAGATATCCATTGATTACAACAGAGATAAAAGACAGAGACTTTGACTCTTGTATGATTAACATCGTTGCCCTTAATCCTTTGTCAAGCCGATCCAGTGACTGTTCTCGAGCTGCAAAGACCTGAATGCATAACAGGCACCCACCCTCTTAAAACTCGGGGTTAGTAAATTGGAATTTGCTAGTGCAAGAACATAATATACAAGCTATACGAAAAATATTCATTCCAATCCAAACGAGTCACAAATGCAACACAAATCATAAGATCCCACACATCACCAAAGGGTATTCGCATACACAAGAATACTAATCATAAAGTCAGTTATTCTCAAAAGAGAATTAAAAATGCGAGGTTTTCTAGAATTGCCCCCATTGAGTCAAAAGAGATAGTTCAATCCTTTGGAAGCACCTTTAAATGATACTTTAGTAAAATAGTTTAAAAATGCCTTTTTGACTCGGGTAGATTTAAATGGTTTAGGAAGATCATAAAATTGAACATAAACACTTTATAAAGTAGTTTCAAAATCTCTGGGGGGACCTTGACCCAATACACAGAGACACTTTAGAAAGTAGTTTCAAAATTTCTCGGGGTCCTTGACCCAATACACGAAAATACATTAGAAAGTAGTTTCAAAATCTCTTGAGGTCCTTGACCCAATACACGCTTTCTCAGCGAAATTCTGCTCAAGACCATCAAGAACTAATTAACCCTTGTAGATTCCATCGGAAATCCTTGGTCATTTAATCTTTGATTTTATTACTGATACCATTATTTCAAAAAGGGGTTCAAATGAGGATTCAAAAATACGAGCTCATCTGGTATCCGAGTCTTGGCTATCATACAAGTATCCTCCGCTCGAAAGCCTGCCGGGAGCCTGCACTAAAACACATGTGCACCGGCATTCACTACACTGTAGCGGCCGCCCCTTGAAACCATGTCACCGCGCCGGCGTCACTCCAACAAGAACCGCCCTTTGAATTCACGCATTCAGTGACGTCATCGTTCACCAACTACAAAAGCCGCTCATTTCACCGTACATAGATTGAAGTCCAAACCCCACCCTCCGCAGCTTTGGTATACGAAACATCACACAAACAAAAATTCACGTTGGAAAACCATGCAAGTTTCAATCAACATATCATACAATGTCAACCACAAACGTTCGAGACAAATCACGTAACAATTCACATCCATAGAATCATTCGGACAATCAATATTACAAACATAATGGTCTCACACCCTAGTTCACATATATCATTATGGGTTTGGATACGGGCCTCTGTTTCGGTTTGGATGAACCCTCTGCCCTCTCCCTTAGAGGATTCGCCGACCTGGGGGCCTTGTTCTTCGTTGCAACAACACCAGAAGAACTAATCAAAAAACTCATTGAATTTGTTCCTCAACCAGATCCAGCTCTAGCTAAAATTGTCTGGATGGAAGATTTTACCGTGAAAAAATGAAAAGTGGATTCATTCCTCTCCCTTTGATAACCCATGTCGGACCTCTTGTATTTTTACTTTCTATTGTGTGTAAAAATCATGCTAAATGATGGCAGCTTAAGGAGTTTCTTCGTGATCTCTTGACGCGAATCTATTCGCGATTTATATATTGTTATTTTATTGCTGTAATTTTTATTGTGTTTTTTATAAAAGCATTGATGGCAGCGTAAGGTGACTCTTCGGACTTTCTTGAAGCGCATCTTAAAAATTGTGTTATACTTCCGAGTATATTTTATTTTCTTTTGTTGTTTGCCTCGTATATTTATTCTCTTGTAGATTCTAAGAGGCGTTAGCTCAAGCATCAACTTTCATAACAGGGAGTATTTTGTTTTTCTCCTTTAAACTGAGGGCAGTTTTATTTTCAAGTTTGGGGGTGGTGTATTTTGATTATTGTGGTGTGTTTTGATTATTTGGAAATGATATATATTTTTTTAGTGTATATTTATATATATAATTATATATATATATATATTTATTTTGTTTTGTGAGATTTCTAGAGCTGGTCATAACACCAATAAGTTAGCTATATACAAGCTTCTAAAAATCGTTTTAACCGGTAAAAACAAATTTGTATATTCCAAAATTTTTGAGCCTTAATCTCTCTTTCCTAGCCTTGTAGTTATTATTTAAAATCGAGTTATTTGTTACCTTGAGAAAAGAAGAATCAGTCGGTTGCTAAAAAATAGAAGTGAAATTTACTTAATTTGTGGAGTTTTTGATTTTTCAGGCTTAGCTAATAAACAATTTTCGGCAAAAATTCTATTCCCTAAAAAAAAGGAGTCATTGGTGAAAAGAGCTACACGTTAGCAAATAACGATGTGAAAGCTATCACCTAAAAAAAAGATAGAAAATTGTGTTGGTGAAAAGAGCTACACGTTAGCAAATAACTGTGTGAATCTATCACTAAGGGATGTAGTTTATGAGCAAATTTGAATTAATTAGCGGCTGAATTTCAATACACTCAATTTCGTGAAAAATCACAATATTTGATGACGCCAATGAAATTCTTCTTCATATTGAGTCGAAAAATAAACGAGTGATCGAGAGCAACCATTAAAGGGAGTCATGTATATCACGAGTGGAAAAGAAATAATCAACCTTTTGGGGGGAAACCTTGCATTTTGGAATTACAAAAAATAAAACCGTGTTTTAACTTTAAAATCATTAGTAGATTTATTTTGAATCTTGACTCATTTATATCTACTGTATAAAGCTGGTTGTTGTATATTAATGGCATTTTGATCTCCTTTTCCCTTTTTATATAATTATTTTTCTTAATTTATGTGTGTATTAGTATTTCTGTGTCTTATTTTTATTTTTATTTTTTGAGTGTGATTAATAAAGAGTCTTGCTCGGGACTAGCAAGAATTCAAGTTTGGGGGTGTGATAAGTGTCAGTTTTATACACTTATCCATGGTTTGTATCGATATATTTCACCCATAATTGAGCTAGTCTACTCGTTTTTGCTTAGAATTAATCAGCTTTTACTGATTTTATTATTTATCAGATGAAGATGTAAATTTAGTCTTAATCGGATTGAATTACTGATTTACTCAAGAAATAACATGTGTATAAAATATTCTCTTTGTTGAATTTTTATGTATTCATATTGTAGGGCTTTTCGAGACGAGTTCGGCAGTCTTTCCGGATTCAAAATCAGAGTTAAATATCAAAAGTTATCATCCGAAGAAGATTTGGGGCAAAAACGCAAAGTCTAAAAAATTCTGGGCTAAAAATGAAGTCTGAAATTCCATACGGGCATGTACGGGCGTAACTCACAAAAATGCAAATTTACGAATCCATGTTACGGCCGTAACTCCTCAATGTTACGGCCGTAAGTCATCATAGTTACGGCCGTAACTCCTCAATGTTGTGGCCGTAACTCTTGACAGATTGTGATCATTGTCTAATTTTTTATACTTTTGGTCTATTATTGAGGGGGTGGCTGGCATTGATCCGATCTATTGTAATAATGCTGGAGTTTTGGAACTATTAGATGACTTTAGGTGTATAAATAGACCCCTTAGATCCATCATTATTGATAATTCATCTTATTATTTTCTCACTTTGTAATACTTTTTCTTTTTGTGTGAAGAACACACTTGTGTTCTTGAGTGATTTGTGTAAGTGTGGTTTAGATTATGTTGTTCAGGGAGTTTATTGTTTCTTTCTCCTTTATCTACTAAGGGAGTTGGGATCAATTCTTTCCATTTTTCAACTATTAATGACCACTCAAGCTTGTAATATGTTGAATAAACCCTTAATGGGCAAAGTTACCTAAGTTGGGATTATAAACAAGGTTAGTCATATTATTTAAGTTTGTATAAAGATCTATTATGAATTACTTATTATTGTGTGTGATTTTCATTGTTTTACCAATCTTTATTTATTTGGCCAATAAATGACGATATTTATGGTCTTCATATGTTTCGAAAGAAAATATGTTTGATTAGATCAAATGATCTTCACTAAGTTGTTCTAGGGGATATAAATATACCTCTAGACCTTAGATGATTCTTTGAGTTATTTTCATAAAACCTAATGCTATGTATTTAAGCCAATCAACATAGAAATATAGTGGATTGATTCAATATATAAGGGGCGTTTTGACATTCGAAAGAGGAACCGTATTTTTAAGGAAAATCGAATCTACACAACATAATAAGTAAATTCATCTTATGATCTCCTATACATCTTCTATAACTAATGATGAACTAAGTTAGTAATCCCAACTATTTCATTATATTTTTTTATTAATCTATTATTAGTGTAATCTTTCATTTCCTTGAATATTAGAACTATTATTGCATTTTCTTTGCAATTGTCAAACCAAACACTTAAATTATGTGTTTCAATCTTATAAATCTATATAACAAATAGTTAAATAGTGTATAATTCAATATATAACCTAACTTCCTCGTGGGATCGATAAACCGGACTCAAAAAGTCCACTGACTACTTGATACGATATCGTGCACTTGCGATAGTTATACTAAAGACGTGTCATATGCGTTTCTTCGAGATTTGTTGTCATGTTGCATCGTGGCATATCTGGAGTCAGATACGCTCTAATCGTTAATGTGTAGGATTTTCGGGGCGGGTACGTGTAGCATATGTTGGTTTCGATCTCATATTGAACCATGCACACGAGATGTACTTCGTGAGGCTGATTAGGTACGAGACCAGACGAGTATTGATCAATACCCGTGGTTGGCTTGTACACGGACACATGTCCGGATCGGGCGTATCGTGACGTCCATCTTGAGACTTGTTGATTGGTCGTTCACAGTCCATGTATAACTGGATCTGTTCGATAGTCGGGTTGTCCTTGAAATCCCGCATATATGATTTGTATATGGTTGACGATTTTATTCTCTCGTGTATCGATCCCCGTTGACCCTTTTATGATCTCGTTTGGAGTTACCATAACAATGGCCAACTCATTTGTCATCGACCCTTTATTAATCTCATTTGGAGTTTTCCCTATCATTGGTAATGTCGTTCGTTATTGATTCTTATTGGTTCCGTTGGGAGTTGCTGTAATACCCGGTTGTGATTCAGTCATTATCATTCAGTAATTATCGTTCAGTAATTGTGACTCAATAATTTTCACTCATTAATGATCATTTGTCACTCATATTCAATCATTGTATTCACCGTTCAGAGTAATTGTATCGTGTATCAATTGTCATTCATCATCAATCTAGTTGGAGAATCGTGCCGTGTTTATCATCATTGTCATCTTCATAGTGGGCTGTATGTGAGGAGTAGCGCACGCTATGAACTCTCTTTAGCGCGCGCTAATTGAGTTCAAGTAGCGCACGCTACCACTCAACACTAGTGCATGCTAGTGTAGTTCAAGCAGGCAGTCCGGAAGGCACTAGACTGCAGTTGGGTTGTAAGTAGCGCACGCTACGAATGGTAAGTAGCGTGCGCTAGTAGGTCAGAGTAGCGCACGCTATGCAGTCGGTGTAGCGCGCGCTAAGGCCGGATCAGGCAGAGTCCAGTGGCTACTGGACTGATTAGGAATAATTCCTAGCGCACGCTACGCGTAGATTAGCGTACGCTAATAGGTGTGAGTAGCGCACGCTGAATTTAGTGTGTAGCGCGCGCTACCGCGATCAGATCAGAGAACAGGAGGTTCTGGACTTCAGTACTGGGCATCAGATAATTTTTTAGCGCACGCTAACGTTTTGAATTAGCGCACGCTAAGTATATGGTCGTAGCGCACGCTACAAAAGGTACGTAGCGCACGCTACGGTTGCGATCAGAGGGTACTGGACTACCCAGTACACCCGTTAGCGCACGCTACGCACAGGAGCTAGCACACGCTAACTGGGATTTGCTATATATTGGACAGTGCAGTCCATTTCATCATTTCATCATCTCACTTCATTCCTTCGGCGGTTTTGGGCAATTCCGGGCGATTTGGAGAGTTTTCTTCGAGCTGAATCTACAAATCATCATCTTCAAGCTTATCATTCGGATTAATCATCATTTGATCATCCCCATCACATCAAATCAAGGTAATAATCTCTTGGATCTAGAATTTTGGATTTTTGAGTTTTTCCTTCCGATTTCTTCGTGTAAGCTTGGATTGTTGTTGGAATATGTTAGATATGGATTATCTACCTTGGATAAATGTATTCCTACGGATTTATTTTCGTATATATCGGATTTCATGAATATTGGGGTTTGAATCAAGAACACTTTGGGGTTGACTTTGATATTTTTAGGGGTTTTCGATTAGATGTTGTCGTTAACTCAAATTGTGGATTCCTATGGGATTATTGATATCATTGAAGTTGTTTTGTTGGTTTGAAATACTCATTTTGGAGTTGGTTTCGATATAATCGGGATTGGATATTATCAAAGGATGTGTATTAGCTAAGTGTTCGCTAGAATGCCTCAATGAGTTTGGATATTGTTGTATCGACGTTTGAGTCGGTTATAATCTTGTTTGATATGTATATTGAGCATTGTTGGTAATTGTCATTCAAGGTTGTTCGAGCGACCGACATCCCTTTTTGGACATTGTTCGAGGAAGGACATTCTTCACCAGTTGAGTAAGTAAATTCTTACTCCGTTAAAAGGATATTAATTCCTTTCGTTGTTGTTCATTCATAATCATAATTCATTCATAATGTATTAACCGTATTGAGACTTGTAATTGTCAATTAATCACTTCATTCACGAGGAACGATGGTTCCAATCATTTCATTGAGCTATCATTCATTTCACTATCATTTCATCTCGGTGAGTCATTCTTGACTTTGTCGAATTATTATTCATTATAATTCTTCATGGTCATTTCTTCCCCATATGACCTTCTGGGTTCATATTGCGTGGCCGGGTGGGGATGTGTGGAATTTTTAGTCGGACACGTGATGGTCATGTGTTGGGTTCACCGACACATTAGATTGTGCACACGGTAACGTACCTCCGTGAGACTAATTAGGTACAAGGATGGGTGTGTCCGGACACTCGTCTCGTGCACTTGCACATACCATTACGGGCGTACTATGATGTCTCTCTTCAGCGTTATTTCATAATTTGGATATATCATGATTGTGTTTATTCAACTCTTGAGGATTGTTGTTCTGTGTAACTGACCCCGTTGGGGGATGTTGTTTTTAGGTCATGGCAAGGCTAAGGCACGGGAAGAGAACGCTGACGGCGAGGAGTCCCAGTGATACTAGTAGGGGCCCCTAGTCCTTTTCATTCATTCGTGTTTTCTTCATTTTATTTCCGCTGGAGACTTCCGTTTGGATATTCATTTCATTCAGTGTTGTATATTTTATCTTCATATAAAATATACTTATATTCGGTATTATCTTGGGTGTGTTGTAATGAAACTCCTCATCGGAGTGATTGATGATATATTGTAGTTCGGTACTACAATTATATTATTTAATTCATTAATTTTCATTCGCCTGGTGGGTCCCAGCCGGGGGTCCACGGCACTGTAATATCCGCCTAGTTTGGGGTGTTACAGAGTTGGTATCAGGGCGAGGTTTTGAATACTAACCTTCCGAGTCATGTCTCATTTGAAATCATCGCTCATCAGACTAGTATCATTGGACTTTCGCATCACGTGTGACCTGTGCAAGAGCCGAGCCCCTCAGACCAAAGAACAGTAAGATTTCTGACGCCATGGTATAATTTCTGGCAATAAGAATCACTGATTCATCATTCAACAGTCAACAATCCTCATTCATCATTTTCATTTGTGATCAAGTCGATCATGTTAATTCATTAATCACTCAGTTCATTTCATTATTTAGTTGTTGATCTTGAGATCATATCATTAATCTTGTTAACTTGTTCAAGATAATCATTTCAAGAATTTTATCAAATAATCACGTCACTTCAGTGAATCATTCATCTAATCATTGCGTTTGAGCGCGTATGCTCATTTCATCATTTCATAATGTAATCATAATGTGATATTCATGCGAGATATAATGATCATGACTTTCCACTTCAGTATGGAAAGAGCTGACAGAGGACGCGTGGGAAGAGGCCGTGGTACGGGCAGAAACCCGAGAGCTCGTGAATACACGCGCGAATGCTAGGAATAATGCGAATTCATCGAGCAGCGACGCTGCCACCCATTCACCCAGAAATGATCACTCACTGTCAGGGAGTCATACCCGGGACACAGCTCAATCAGAAGGTGTTCGGGTTGATCCAGTCGCTTTTATGCAGGGCATGATGGCCCAGATGACTCAAATGGCACGCCTCATGGAGACGATGCAGAACTCAGCTACTCAGAATCAGTAGGATCCTCTGCCGCCACCTGAGGGGCAAGAGAGGGGTGTAAGCAGTATCATTGGCGATATCTTTCGCCAGAGGCCACCTACTTTTGAGGGCTCATCTGAGCCGGCAGATATTGTTCACTAGCTCGAGCAGTTCGAGAAGTTATTTGCTATGGTAGAGTGTCCCGAAGGGCACAAAGTTTCAGTCGCGGCTTACTATCTGGGTAAGAGCGCTCATTTATGGTGGTTATCGTTGAAGCCCACCGACGGATCTTGTACTTGGGATCAATTCAGGACTCTCATGATGGAGAGGTATTATCCGGCCCCACTCAGGGAGGCCAAGTTGTCAGAATTACTCACTCTCGACCTCTCAGCGAACGATGACGTTCTCGCCATCGCCGAGAAATTCTAGGAGCTACTTCCTTTCGCCTCATCCATAATTCACTATGAGGCGGACAAGATCAAATATTTCAGCAAGAGGTTGAAGCCTCGTATGCGGATGCAGTTGCTTATAGGGATGGAAATTTACCCGCGGGTAATGGATAACTGCGGGCACCCGACCCTAATAGGTGCGTGTTTGGTGGGCATTTGGTATCCATGGATAGCTTAGTCGTATGAAATTACTATCCATTAGGTTGGCGGGTACGGATATGGATAGTTACTATCCATACCCGCGAAACCTGTCTACCCGTGAAAAACACCCGCGAAGATACCCGCAAAATACCCACAAAAATACCCACGAAATACCCACAAAATACCCGAACAGAGCCCGACCCACACTCATTATTTCAAACATTGACACAACAAAGAAGAGGAAAATAGGTCTATTTTAACTGTTGACTTCAAATAATATGCTTTTCATTAGAATCTGAGGTTTGTTTTTAGTTGATGATTTTTGATATTAATTTTGTGTTTTGTGATTTGAGGATTTAAACTTTGAACTTTGTGGGTTAGAGGATTTGGATTTCTGAGTTTGATTTATAGATATTAATTTGTGTGAAATTTTTATTTACATTGAATTCATTTATTTGCATCGCGGGTATCCGCGGATAGCGGATTGTGGATACCCGACGGGTGGGGGGTTGTGGATACCCGACGGGTGGCGGATACCCGCGGATCGCGGGTGTGGTTGGCAAATCATACCCGTCGCGGGTACAGATTTACCTCGCGGGTACGGATGTGGATAGGCACTATCCGCGCCGGCCGTACCAGACTGCCATCCCTAGTTGCTTAATCACAATTGCACCACTCTGGCTGAATTCATTGAGAAAGCTCTTACTTATGAGCTTACGGCTAAGGAGATTGCTAAGCAACAACCTTCATCTGCTGGCAAAAAGTCAAAGAATCGTAATCAGTCTGAAGGCAGACAGGCCACTTTCAAGAAGCCTCGTGCGGGCTCCACTTTTTCTGAGTGACCTCCTATGGTGCCTAGACCCGCGGAATCTCAATCACGAGTGGCCAGTTCGGCTATCACATGTTTCAACTGTGAAGAACAGGGTCATTTTAGCACCAAGTGTCCGAGGCAGACTGTCACGTGCCATAACTGTGGGATTGCTGGGCATAAGGCCCATTTTTGCCGAAGAGACTCTAAACCTACTCTGGCGTCATCTCAGGCCCCGAGACATTCAACGGTCCAGAATCAAGCCACTCGGTCCGTGTTGTTCAAAACGATAGGAGCAAATAAAGGCGGAGCCAAGAGCTATCAGACGGGAGCGTCCGGTTCGGGGGCCGGCAAGCCTTGAATTTATGAGATGAAGAAGACCGACGATCCAGAGGCCCGGATGATCTCAGGTACACTCGATATTCTATCTCAACCTGTGTGTACCCTTTTTGATACTGGTGCATCGCATTCATTAATTTCCAAGTCATGTTTGAGTAGACTACGTCTGGGTAGTGCTACTAGTTGTGAGCTTTATGTCATTGGTCTACCTGATGGTAGAAGAATTATCGGGAATCGTGAGATTAAGGATTGTCCGATTCAGCTTCATGGCCGTGATTGGTTAGCAGACCTAATCGTGGTAGATTTACCGAGGGATGACGTCATCTTGGGTATTGATTGGATGGATCATCACGATGCCGTCATTAGTGTCTGTAAGCATATGGTCACTATCATTTCAGACGATGGGGTCGAAAGTGTATTTCAGGGAGATAATCCCAGCTGTTCCAGGAGAGTCGTCAACTTGATGAAAGCAGTGAGATTACTCAATCAGGCATGTGTCGGTTATTGGTGCTATATGACCAAGACCGAGAAACCATCAGTAATGTTGACGGATATTCCTGTAGTGAGAGAATATGCCGATGTATTTCCAAACGAGTTACCTGGTTTGCCTCCACAGAGAGATGTGGAATTCACGATTGAGTTGGAGCCCGGTATGTCCCCAATATCGAAGGCACCGTACCGGATGACCCCGACCGAAATGCAGGAGTTGAAGAATCAATTAGAAGATTTGACCAAGAAGGGTTACATTCGACCGAGTGCGTCCCCGTGGGGAGCACCAGTGTTATTTGTCAAGAAGAAGGATGGTTCGTTCCACTTGTGTATTGATTACCGGGAATTGAACTGGGTGACGATCAAGAATAAGTATCCTCTACCCCATATCGATGATCTTTTAGATCAACTTCAGGGAGCTTCAGTATTTTCCAAGATCGACTTAAGATTTGGATATCATCAGTTGCGAATTCTAGAGTCGGATATCGCAAGGACAGCGTTCTGAACACGCTATAGTCATTATTAGTTTGTGGTAATGCCGTTTGGGTTAACTAATGCACCTGCGATATTCATGGAGTTAATGAATCGGGATTTCATCGACTATTTAGATCAGTTCGTGGTTGTCTTCATTGATGACATTTTAATTTATTCTCGTGACCAGGAGGAGCACGAGTTTCACCTTCATTAGGTGCTCGACATGTTGAGACGAGAGCAACTTTATGGGAAATTTTCCAAATGTGAGTTCTGGATGTCCAAAGTGACGTTTCTCGGACATGTAATTTCATCAGACGGAGTTCGTGTTGACCCTCAAAAGACGGAGGCTATCCGAGATTGGAAACCTCCGAAGAATATTAAGGAAATCCGAAGTTTCCTCGGATTAGCTGGTTATTATCAGCGATTTATGGAAGGATTTTCTAAAATCGCTCAACCAATGACAAACGTTTTACGAAAGGATAAGAAATACACGTGGTCTGACGCGTGTCAACAGAGTTTTGAGGAACTCAAAAGCCGGTTAACTTTAGCACCTGTCCTTTCTTTACCGCAAGGGACGGAAGGATTTGTGGTCTATAGTGATACGTCCGGACAGGGTCTCGGATGTGTACTCATGCAGAATGGGAAAGTTATTGCTTATGCTTCACGGCAATTGAGACCTTACGAGGTAAATTATCCAACCCACGACCTGGAGCTAGCAGCCGTGGTATTCGCATTGAAGATTTGGCGTCATTATCTTTATGGCGTTACCTGTCAGATATTCACTGATCATAAGAGTTTAAAATATACATTTACTCAGAAGGAGTTAAATATGCAACAGAGACGGTAGTTTGGAACTAATCAAAGATTATGATATTGAGATACTTTACCACCCGGGCAAGGCGAACGTTGTCGCCGACGCCTTGAGTCGTAAGTCCGTTTAGGAGCAGATGCTTGCTCGATTAACAGTTCAGAAGGAACTTCAGCAGGAATTTCTGAGACCCGAGATCGAGGTCTGGTTACAGCGAGTACAAGGGCAACTTTGTACGTTAGAGATTTCATCGCCACTCGAGGAGGCGATCAGGGAGAATCAGGTTTCAGACCCATTTTTGTTACGCATTCGAGATGATGTTACTCAAGGGAAAGCCACTGGGTTTGTGGTCCACGAGGATGGACTTTTGCGATTTAAGAATTAGTTGTGCGTACCGGCGAATGACGAGTTGAAAAACTCGATTTTGAGAGAAGCTCATGCTACCCCTTATTCCGTTCATCCGGTGTCTAGCAAGATGTACAAAGACTTGAAACAAAATTACTGGTGGAGTAATATGAAGCGAGAAGTCGCGGAATTTGTTTCGAGATGCTTAACCTGTCAACAAGTCAAGATAGAACATCAGCGACCGGCGGGTATGCTGAAACCTCTCCCTATTCCAGAGTGGAAGTGGGAAGATATTTCAATGGACTTCATCACGAGTTTGCCGACGAGTCGTCGTGGCATGAATACAATTTGGGTAATTGTGGATCGTCTGACTAAGTCAGCTCATTTTCTTGAGATTAAGGATACATGGTGTCCCGAGAGACTTGCCCAGTTGCTCATCAAAGAGATAGTGAGACTGCACGGTACTCCTAAAAGTATCGTTTCCGATCGTGACGGACGATTCGTGTCTCATTTTTGGAAATCAGTTCATCATGCTATGGGAACTCAGCTTTATCTCAGTACAACTTTTTATCCTCAGTCCGACGGACAATCAGAGAGGACTATTCAGACTTTGGAGGACATGTTGAGGGCATGTGTTCTCGACTAGAAAGATGATTGGGAAGCCCAACTACCGTTGATCGAGTTCACGTACAATAATAGTTGGCATGCTTCGATTAAGATGGCACCTTACGACGCCTTGTACGGTCGTCGTTGTTGATCTTCTCTGTGTTGGGATGACTCATCAGAATCAATCGGCACCAAACCTGATATGCTTATAGCCGCCCGTGAGAAGGTAGCTTTGATCAGGAGTCGTTTGTTGACCGCTCAGAGTCGACAATAATCTTATGCAGATAACCGTCGTCGGCCATTAGAGTTCTAGGCGGGTGACCATGTTTTGGTGAAGGTATCCCCGAGTCGAGGTATCTTCTGTTTTGGGAAGATGGGAAAGTTGAGTCCGAGATTTATTGGACCGTTTGAGATTTTGGATCGAGTAGGCGAGTTATCTTATCGATTGGCCTTACCTCCGGCATTGAGCTGAATTCATAATGTGTTTCACGTCTCACAGTTACGGAAGTATGTTGCCGACCCGAGTCACATACTTCAGTTCGACGAAATCAGGATCGTCGATGATCATTCATATGAGGAGCATCTTATACGAGTCTTAGAGCGGCGAATCAAACAGTTGAGGAACAAGACGATTCCTTTGGTTAAAATTCACTGGTCTAGAAACGGAGTCGAAGAGGCTACTTGGAAAACCGAGGATAGTATGCGGGAGAGTCATCCCGAGTTGTTTGACCCTTAGTTTCGGGGACGAAACTCTTTTAGGGGGGTATATGTAATACCCGGTTGTAATTCAGTCATTATCATTCAGTAATTGTCACTCAGTAATTTTCACTCATTAATGATCATTTGTCACTCATATTCAACCATTGTATTCACCGTTCAGAGTAATTGTATCGTGTATCAATCGTCATTCATCATCAATCTAGTTGGAGAATTGTGCCGTGTTTATCATCATTGTCATCTTCATAGTGGGCTGTATGTGAGGAGTAGCGCACGCTATGAACTCTCTTTAGCACATGCTAATTGAGTTCAAGTAGCGCACGCTACCCCTCAACACTAGCGCACGCTAGTGTAGTTCAAACAGGCAGTCCAGAAGGCACTGGAGTGCAGTTAGGTTGTAAGTAGCGCACGCTACGAATGGTAAGTAGCACGCGCTAGTAGGTCGGAGTAGCGCACGCTATGTAGTCGGTGTAGCCCACGCTAAGGCCGGATCAGGCAGAGTCTAGTGGCTATTGGACTGATTAGGAATAATTCCTAGCGCACGCTACGAGTAGATTAGCGTACGCTAATAGGTGTCAGTAGCGCACGCTGAATTTGGTGTGTAGCGCGCGCTACCACGATCAGATCAGAGAACAGGAGGTTCTGGACTTCAGTACTAGGCATCAGATAATTTTTAGCGCACGCTAACATTTTGAATTAGCGTACGCTAAGTATATGGTCATAGCGCACGCTACAAAAGGTACGTAGCGCACACTACGGTTGCGATCAGAGGGTACTGGACTACACAGTACACCCGTTAGCGCACGCTACGCACAGGAGCTAGCGCACGCTAACTGGGATTTGCTATATATTGGACAGTGTAGTCCATTTCGTCATTTCATCATCTCATTTCATTCCTTCGGAAGTTTTGGGCGATTCTGGGCGATTTGGAGAGTTTTCTTTGATCCGAATCTACAAATCATCATCTTCAAGCTTATCATTCGGATTAATCATCATTTCATCATCCCCATCACATCAAATCAAGGTACTAATCTCTTGGATCTAGAATTTTGGATTTTTGAGTTTTTCCTTCCGATTTCTTCGTGTAAGCTTGGATTGTTGTTGGAATATGTTAGATATGGATTATCTACCTTGGATAAATGTATTCCTACGGATTTATTGTCATATATTTCGGATTTCATGAATATTGTGGTTTGAATCAAGAACACTTTGGGGTTGGCTTTGATATTTTTAGGGGTTTTCGATTAGATGTTGTCGCTAACTCGAATTGTGGATTCCTATGGGATTATTGATATCATTGAAGTTGTTTTGTTGGTTTGAAATACTCATTTTGGAGTTGGTTTTGATATAATCGGGATTGGATATTATCAAAGGATGTGTGTTTGCTAAGTGTTCACTAGAATGCCTCAATGAGTTTGGATATTGTTGTATCGACGTTTGAGTCGGTTATAATCTTGTTTGATATGTATATTGAGCATTGTTGGTAATTGTCATTCAAGGTTGTTCGAGCGACCGACATCCCTTTTTGGACATTGTTCGAGGAAGGACATTCTTCACCGGTTGAGTAAGTAAATTCTTACTCGGTTAAAAGGATATTCATTCATTTCGTCATTGTTCATTCATAATCATAATTCATTCATAATGTATTAACCGTATTGAGACTTGTAATTGTCAATTAATCACTTCATTCACGAGGAACGACAGTTCCTATCATTTCATTGAGCTATCATTCATTTCACTATCATTTCATCTCGGTGAGTCATTCTTGACTTTGTCGGATTATTATTCATTATTATTCTTCATGGTCATTTCTTGCCCATATGACCTTCTGGGTTCATATTGCGTGGCCGGGTGGGGATGTGTGGAATTTTTAGTCGGACACGTGATGGTCATGTGTTGGGTTCACCGACACATTGGACTGTGCACACGGTAACGTACCTCCGTGAGACTAATTAGGTACAAGGACGGGTGTGTCCGGACACTCGTCTTGTGCACTTGCACATACCATTACGGGCGTACTATGATGCCTCTCTTCAGTGTCATTTCATAATTTGGATATATCATGATTGTGTTTATTCAACTCTTGAGGATTGTTGTTCTGTGTAACTGACCCCGTTGGGGGATGTTGTTTTCATATCATGGCAAGGCTAAGGCATGGGAAGAGAATGCTGACGGCGAGGAGTCCCAGTGATACTAGTAGGGGGCCCCGGTCCTTTTCATTCATTCGTGTTTTCTTCATTTTATTTCCGCTGCAGACTTCCGTTTGGATATTCATTTCATTTAGTGTTGTATATTTTATCTTCATATAAAATATACTTGTATGCGGTATTATCTTGTGTGTGTTGTAATGAAACTCCTCATCGGAGTGATTGATGATATATTGTGGTTCGGTACTACAATTATATTATTTAATTCATTAATTTTCATTCGCCTGGTGGGTCCTAGTCGGGGGTTCATGGCACTGTAATATCTACATAGTTTGAGGTGTTACAGTTGCTTTACCATCGATATTCTCTGTTGTTGGTCCTTGATTGATTCTTGTTGGACTTTACCGTGTCATCGGTATTCTCGGCTATTGTTCCTTTATTAATCTTATTATAGTTTACCATGTCGTCGGTATTATCAGTTATTGTCCCTCTATTGACCTTATTGGAGTTTATCGTGTTGTCGGTATTGTCGGCTATAGTCTCTTTATTGATCTTATTGGAGTTTACCGTGTCGTTGATATTCTCGGTCGTTGATCCTTTATCGATCTTGTTGGAGTTTACCGTGTCGTTGGTATTCTCGGTTGTTGACCCTTTTGGATCTTGTTGGGGTTTACCGTATTGTTGGTATTCCCGGTTGTTGATCCTTCATTGATCTTGTTGGAGTTACCACATCATGGTATTCTCGTTCGTGGTTGATCCTTTGTCGATCTTGTGTGGAGTTATCATGTCATTGATATTCCCGTTTTGATGCATTGATTGTTTATCATTATTGATTGTGTGAGCATTCATGATTTATATGGATATCCGGGACTTGCCTTTATCTCGGGACTGTTGGTTTACAGATTTGCCGTGTGATATCAGTTTTATCATGATTGGGATCCGATTATGCGATCCAGCGGACAGAATCAGACTTTGCCAGATTATTCTATATTGGGGATATGTTTATGTTTGAGAATCTTGGTATCGTTCGGATACAGTACAGATGGTTACTTTGAATTCATTCGTCACTTAGGAACGTGAGATGTGGATTATGGTAAGGAATGATTTGATATGGATTGTGATGAGTCGGTAAGGTTATTTCGGTAAGATTACATTGGAAATATTCTTACCTTGTAATTACATTGATATGTAATTGTTTATGTGATGTGATCGTTACTATTGTTTAATATTATGGCTGACCCCGTCGTGGGCTTATTCTTTTAGGTACTCGGAGTTCGAGCTAGTCACGGTCGTGAATGGGTGAGCTTTCCGGTGAAACTGGCTATGGCGTGGTTATTGGGATTTGAGAGTTCTTTCTGTTTTTATAATTCCATTGCAAATGTATTTAATTATGTCTCTATTCACTGCGTTTGTGATTTTATAATGGTTTCAGTATTTTTTTCCAACTCGTGTTTACTTTCTAATAGCTCTTTTGGCGTCTTTGCCTTGTGTTTTCAAACGGTATTTTCTGTCGTTAATTGGGAACAACATTTTGAAAAATATTTGAGTATTTAAAACATTACCGTCATTGGCCTTTTGGCATTTTTAAACGTTTGCGAAAATAATTTTAGCCTTGTGGGTTCCAATATGGGCCCCACGACACTGTAATATTCCCGGTCGGTTTTGGGGGTGTTACAGAAGATGGTATCGGAGCTTGGGTTTCGTAAGACCCGGGCATGTTATGTGGCTCTACCGGTGCGGTAGTAGCGTGACTTCTGAAAATAATTTTCCGAATTTCGAGTCAAATTGATTTTTGGAGATTCCAAAATTTTTGAAATGATTTCAGATTGCCATATTTGCAATGCTGGTGTGTTGTTATTGTGCAGAGATCTTGTATGGAAGTCGTATGCTAGTATCATGGGAGATCATCAACTTCACGGACTTGTAAGTATGTTCTTTCAGTTATTCAGTTTTGATGATAATTATTTGAGCATGGTGACGTGATTTTGAGATATTTCGGGATTGAGATATTGGTTATGACAGGATTTTGAGTTTCGAGGACGAAGCTTATTTAAGTGGGAAGATATGTAATATCCTAGAATTTCGCTACGGTCTTTTGCATTATTTTATCTGAGTTGCACTGTACAGAGTGGGACCGACACTGTATGGGTAGATAATTTTGGGAACTGTGATAGTCGTGCCAGTATGTCTATCGAGGTTATTTTAATTCTAGGATATTACATGCTTGATGTGTTTTTCAATGTCGGATATGCTGTATGAGTATTTGTACAATTGTCGTACTTGGTCGACAGTTGTATTTGAGGATATCGTGCATCAGATGTATCGTATGAGAATGTTATCGGAACGAGCATATGTATTCAGTATGTCGCGTGTACGTATTCAGCATATTGAGACGACAGACAGGAGCAAAAATGACTAAGTATGAAAGCCATTACGTACGTTAAGTGATGAAGCTTACGTACGTAAATAAGCAAGCTTAACGTACGTTAAGTTTGGTACATAACGTACGTTAAGAAGGGAATCAGACAGGATCGAGTCGTGATCGGCAGGTGGGCCCGGTGTCGGTAGCTTTCGGCGTGTTCGAGCCTTACGTACGTTAAGGATGTATCATTACGTACGTTAAGAAGGTATGTTACTGTAGCAAGTCAACGTACGTATTACGTACGTTATGTGGCAATGGTTACGTACGTAAGGAAGTACACGAAATGAGTCAGTTAACTCTGGACTATCATTACGTACGCTACCAAGGAAAGAGAGCGCACGTAATAGGTTGTTACGTACGTTAACATGGACATGTTACGTACGTAATGAACAGAAATGTTTTATAAGTGGACGCTCGTCATTTCATTTCTCTCCGGAAGTTCACTTCGTTTTTTACCTCCAACCCTCAGAAATGGATTCTTGATTCTTCTAAGTCGATTTTAAGCTTGGGAACATGGGATTGGAGCTTGAGAAGAAGAGATATTGATGATTCTTCAATTGTTTGATGGTATTATTCATCTTCAAGAGGTATGTTGGATAATCCCTCTTTTCTACTTCGAATTTTTATGTTGTTGTTGATGTCTTCCTCGTATGATGATGGTTACAGTGTTGTTGTTGTTCTGATTCTTGAGGTTGTATGAATCGTATGTTAAGGAATATGATGATATATACCTTGGATTATGAACTAAATGATGGTTTAGATTATAGAACCCATCGAATCACGTCGTTTTGTTGGCTACGAACATGATTATGGATTTGATTCTTATCCTTGAAGAATACTTGAATTATACATGTCGTGATTTTATGGAATTGGGAAGGATTGCGGTTAACTTTGGCCTATGATTATTCGTGATGATAATCGGTAAATTTATTCCAATGAATTTACAAAGATGAGTCGTGTTAATCCGTAATTAAGATTGAAGTCGAAACAAAGAATATTGAAGACATTGTTAGAATTATTGATTATCAAATTTCGGCTTGTATTCGTATTGTTAAGAGTTGATATGGTTTGGTTTCATATGATCGAAATGTCGTTGAACCGTTGAGTTTGATTAGTTGGTTATATCGGTTGTATTGATTGTTATCGAACGTATTGTTAATTGATCATTACGCTAGGTTGCGTTAAGTGATCATTGATGATTAACCGTTGTGATGCTATTAGAATTGGAGGACGCATGAATCACCCTGGTCGAGGCTGCGGAGCTTGTGGATGAAGACGACGGGATTGGTCACAACTTCATCGTATCGGTAACGAGGCAAGTTATGCTTGCTCAGTTCATAATGTTTAATAAATGATTTCGTTTTCATTTCATTTATGATTCATATAGCAATGGTATCATTGAATATGAATTGTCGGGATGATGGTATGTTGGACTAAGATAAATCATAATGTATATGACTTTAAAGTGAAAACGGAGATGTGAATTATATTTGGTTTATTGTGTGAGAGATTAAATATCAAGGCTAGTTATCGTGCCGACATTGAACTCACGGTGGTGGTTTGGTATTAGTTATGGACTATACTTCATTTTGGATTATTCGGATAACCGTGTATTCGTTCAGGGATGTTGGTCGTGGAAAGGTTAGCGTCTCTAGTTTGAGGTAAATTAATATTGCTAGATTATGATAACCATCCTGTTGCATTATTGTATGTGTGTGTTGATATTTCATGCGGCGAGTGTGCACCATTGTTTGTTACATTTTGTGATGTGCTCTTTCTTCGAGCTGTAATCTGTGGGGCCGAAGTGTTGGGGATAAAACCTGTATGGTACTCGTATTGAAATATGTTAGGGGATAAGACCTAAATGGCACCTGTGTCCGGAGTATTCCTAAGTCGATGCTTCCGTGACCCTTGGCTGCTGCCTTGGGAGTTATGTGATATTGTCCGGAGTATTCCTGAGTAGATGCTTCTGTGACCCTTGGCTGCTGCCTTGGGAGTTTATGTGCTATTATTATATGCATTGTTGAGTATGCTGTGAACTGTTGTCTGACGGAATACGACATTGTGCTCGTGTCGGTCCTTCATGATCGAGTTATTGTTGCCCTTTTGGGAAGTCTTCTGATCCTTGTTGGATATGCGTTTCTTCGAGATTTGTTGTCATGTTGCATCGTGGCATATCTAGAGCCAGATACGCTCTGATCGTTCATGTGTAGGATTTTCGGGGTGGGTACATGTAGCATATGTTGGTTTCGACCTCATAATGAACCGTGCACACGAGACGTACTTCGTGAGGCTGATTAGGTACGGGACCAGACGAGTATTGCTCAATACCTGTGGTTGGCTTGTACACGGACACATGTCTGGATCGGGCATATAGTGACGTCCATCTCGAGTCTTGTTGATTGGTCGTTCACAGTCCATGTATAACTGGATCTGTTCGATAGTCGGGTTGTCCTTGAAATCCCGCATATATGATTTGTATATGGTTGACGATTTTATTCTCTCGTGTATCTGTCCCCGTTGACCCTTTTCTGATCTCGTTTGGAGTTACCATATCGATGGCCAACTCGTTTGTCATCGACCCTTTATTTATCTCGTTTGGAGATTTCCCTATCATTGGTAATCTCGTTCGTTATTGATTCTTATTGGTTCCGTTGGGAGTTGCCTTACCGTCGGTACTCTAGGTTGTTGGTCCTTGATTGATTCTTGTTGGAGTTTACTGTGTCGTCGGTATTCTGAGCTATTGTTCCTTTTTTAATCTTATTATAGTTTACCATGTCATCGTTATTATCGGTTATTGTCCCTCTATTGACCTTATTGGAGTTTATCTTGTTGTCGGTATTGTCAGCTATAGTCTCTTTATTAATCTTATTGGAGTTTACCGTGTCGTTGATATACTCGGTCGTTGATCCTTTATCGATCTTGTTGGAGTTTACCGTCTCGTTGATATTCTCGGTTGTTGACCCTTTTTGATCTTGTTGGGGTTTACCGTATTGTTGGTATTCTCGGTTGTTGATCATTCATTGATCTTGTTGGAGTTACCACATCATGGTATTCTCGTTCGTGGTTCTTCAAATGTAAGAACACGGGTTTGAACAACATCTTAACTTCTTGAGCTTGAGTTGATGATATGTTGTTCAAGGTTGAGCACTTGTATATTTCTTCTCTCAAGAATGACAGTATGCTCGAAGAAATATGTTTGCTCTTGATATACTGTTTTTGTGAAGTTTACATGTGTATCTCAGTATATCTTAGTTCGTTAAGTTTTCATTCCTCTTCATGATCTTCAAACTTCAGGGTATATGTAGCCTTTGGGATAGATCCGTTGTGAATAGATCCATTGATCAAAGAGTCTGTTCTAATGTGTTGATTGACTTGCAAAATACAAGATCCGGGTTTTGCTCCTTGTCTGAAGATCCCTTTCGGCTAGTATTTAAATACTTTATCCAGTCAGTATTTAAATACTTCTTTTCAAACGGTGGCTTGACTTTAGCGTATAAAGTATATTCTGTTCCAACGGTCTTCAGTCCTGTTGGATAAGTGTTGAAGATCCTAACACTTTACAGCCTGTTTGTTGTATCCAACATGTTGCATTTATAATGCTGTAGCTGTAGGTTCCAACGCTCTAGGCTATCTCTTAGTGCTGCTGTATGGAAGGTGCTGTATGAATGTTTCCAAACAGCTTCCATACTTGGTGTCATATCGACTTATGAACTTCTTGTTGTATGATGGGCAATTTATCCTTTTGCTGTATGATGGCAGCGTGAAGTCTTGCTGTATGTTGGCACTTTATCAAAACAAAGTACAGGATTGTTTATCCCAATAATTTCCCACTTTTTGATAATGCCAAAATCTCTTTATTGATGATGCCAAAACCTCTTAAACATCTTTGATTGGAGAGGCTTTCTTTTTGATCTTCTGTCGAATGTTCTGGTCTTCAGCATTTAAAAAAATGTGAACTGGTCGCAGGCAAGTTCTAAAATGATAGCATCTAACAGGGAAGTGTATTACAACTTAATCTTTTGATTAGCGCGCAGGCACAATCTTTACAGTGTAGTCTAGTGTTAAATATAACTTAACCTATGAACTATTCACAGACAAGTTCTTGCAGCTTTTATACTTAACAAGTTTTTACTTGTTTCTTTGCAGCAATTAAATTGATTTTGTAATCAAACAGTAACACAGTAGTAGATTACGAGTTGTAATCTTTCAAGATCAAATATGAGTTTTATTGATAACAATGAAGATTACATCATTTGAATTCAAAATTACAAAATACAACTAGGCATACAGGTTATTTCCTGTATTGTTCATGCCTCCAAAGCCTTAGGTCAGGATCATTATCTGTTCCTCTCCACCAGTTCAATAAGGAGTCCTTGCCTCGATTCTGATAAGTCGCTCTTTCTTTAGATGATTGATCAAAGGCAAGAATCCAGTCTTCGGGGTGGGTGACCTTTTCGCCATTCTTGTGCTTAGACTTCATTTGCAGTTGCAAGGGGAGACGACCTTGCTCGAGCATCCTTGCAAACTCTTCTGCGGCTTCCATCAGGGTCTTGCATTTGTTGAACATGGCAGACTCCCTGATGAGACGTACAAAGTATCTCAATAGCTCTTTTTTTCTCTAGTTCTTTACCTCTTCAGGAGTTGGCTGACGGTTAACAGGCAATAAGATTTCGGCCGCTCTTTGCACATTATTTTTCCATGGAAACTTAGGATCGTGGAACTCAGGACGAGAACCAGTTACTCTGTATCCATGTGCCGGTGAAGCCAAGCGGCCTATTGCGGCGGTGACGCTTTCTTCTAGAATAGCGTCAAATTCTCTCTCTTTCTCCAATCTCCAGCGCCTTGCAGCTTCTCTCGACTCTTCCCCCTTTTTGGCTTCATCAAGCGAGGATACCTTAGCATCAATGCTCTCCAGGAGCTTCATCGCGTTGTCCTGTTTGGTCTCTAAACTTGAGATTTTTGAAACTAAGGAATTGAGTACTACTGACATGTCGTTAATCTTAGCATAGTGGCCTGTCAGTTTGGAGTCGGTCACTGGAAGGGCGGCTACAGTCTTTACTTCTGAGATATGGAGCTTTGCTTGCTCATCTCTGAGAATTTCTTCTTGGCATTTTTGTAGTTGAGAGAGAGCTTGATTTAATGAACTCGGCAGAATGCATAAAGCCTCTTCAACCTTAGTGATTTCACACTTCAGGCCGGTTATCTCGTCGATGGCAGTCCCATGCAGCCAATCAAGTTGTTGCCAACGTTGTACAGGGCATCTACAGCATCCTGTAGAAACACTGTTTGGCAACCAAGGGCGTGCAATTTCTCTATCTTCTCTTCAGTACGTGGAGAGTTGGGACGCACAAGATTTTCTTCAGCTCCATTGAGCTGTCGCATAGCCACATGACTGCGCAGCTGGTGTGGACTGTCCTCAGGTAGGAAACTGTCATCGCATTCCAGTGTTGGAGGTGATGCAGGGGCATCAGTAACGGGAACGGCTGATTGTTGGTTAGCCTGTTCGGACTTGGCAATAGGGGGGACTGATTCCTCCTGTTCCGGATGTGCTTCAGTAGACAAAGGTATAGGAGGGACTGAATCCTCCTGCTGTCTCTCAGAGTCCACCTGCTCCGGTAGAGGGACTGATTCCTCGTGCGGGATGGCGCGAGCTTGATCTTCTTCAGCAGCCATAGGCTCGGGCGCCTGTGCTGAAACTATCGATTCTTCAGCGATAGGAGGTACTGATTCCTCCCTGTCTTGGGCAGTTTCTTGCTGTCGGGGAGGGGACTGTTGTTGGCTTGAGGTCTCTTGTCCCTGTTGATTTTGCATCCATGAGATTTCCTATTCTCTAGCTTCTTCACGGCTCATTCTCAGACCTGCCTGAAAGGCATCATCATCGTCGTCTGAGTCATGGTCTGATTTGGGGCTGACAGGAACAGTGTCTTCGGATCTCGATTTGCCTTTCAATCGGGCTTGCTCTTTTACCAGAAAATAGCTCTTGATCAGCTCTTGGCAAAAGTTGTTGTCCCATTAAATAAGGGCTTCGATGTTCTGGGAATCTATCACCTCCAGAACAAATGATTCTTCTTCTTTCCACTCGCTCCAGTTGTACAGGGTTTCGTATGGAGCGACCCTGTAGGTCTTCCACTGAACAAGGTGTTCAAAAGCCTGTTCAATCTGTACTGACAACAAAGTGTTGTTTATTAGAGTATCGGGGTAGGGGATGCGTAAAGTATGTGGGTCTACTGTAGGCACAGGTTCCTCGACAGGTATGGGATCCTGTTTTGGAGATGGATCCTGAATAGGGGTTGGTACCCTGATGGGATATGGATCCCTTAAGGGTGTGGGTTCCCGTGCAGGAGATGCAACTTTTGGCTCCAAAGGGGCAGCCGACTCGCCAGAGCCTTCTAAATTGGCAAATAGCTGTTTATCCATCATTACCGCCAAAGGCTCAGAATCTACTGTATGAACAGTAGCAGCTATTTATTCCATAGGGGTTGCGCCCTGTGGGTGTTGTACAATGGGTTGCGCCGTATCTTTGGCTTTTGAAGCCTTCTTCTGCTTCTTCTTTGGCTTCTCTACATCAAGAGGGTTTTTGCTGTGAGATGATCTCTTTCTCTTCTTGGATTTCTCCTCACTCCTGGACTTCAGAGTGGTGTCCCTGGGATCATTAGAAAGGGGCAGATGCCTGGCATAGGGTCTCGACCCAATTAGTCCATCTCTGTGGAATATGGAGGGCTTGCTTCCTCCGATGTATTTTCCTTGGCCAATCTTCTTGGCTTCTTTCAATTGCGGCACACCGCTTTTGGCGAGGCTGTTGTTGAGGATGAGGCCAAATGATTTCTTCTGGGTAGCAGGCTTAGAAGCCTCTTCCTGTAGCCTTTGCAGGATGATTTGACACCAGTTGACTTTTTCACCAGACATGATGGCGACCATCATTCTGAATCGTAGATTGGTGCACATCTCGAGTGCGTTGGTCCTGTTTTCAACAACACGATAGCAAAAATTATGTAAGTACAAAAATGGCAAACAAAAACTCCTTTTGTGGCAGGATGCATGAACATTAGTGTTCGAAGCAGCGCCAGTAAATAGTCCCCAATAAGCGGTGAGGATATCTTGGGACCCAAAGGTCTCAAGCTCTTCCATGGTCAGTCCATCAGATGGTAGCCTATACAGATTCTCCAATAGATCCCGGTCAATGCAGATCCGAACTCCGCGGACGGTGGCAGTAATGTCAGAAATGTCTCCTCCTCTTATTAGAGAGAAGAAACAAACAGAGGCGTCGAGATAAAATTCTTCGATGATTTGCTCATCATAGAGCTCAGCAGTATGGCTTACAAAGCGATAGAGGCCTTGCTGACAGATTCTTTAAATGATGATTTCCATGGCATCAATGTCCTCATTTTCGACACGAACACATTCTAGCACGACGGATCTGGCAAAGATTGGCCCATCGATTATGGTGATGTTTCTCTTCTTAAGGGATTGAGATGATGTATGTAAGATGCCATTATGATTACTGAAGAAAATGTGAGTGAAATGGCAAAGAAAAGGCAGTAAAAAACAGTAAGCAATATAGGCTGTTTGCTCAAGAACTCGTTTAATTGCAAAAAGCGTAAAGAGTCGAAGGGAGCATGTAACAGTCCTTTTATAGTAGGCGGAGAAGGTTAGGGTTTACAAATAGTGAACGATCAGATTTAAGGGATGGGAACAGTCATTTTAAATGTACGAACAGGATGAATCGGGCGTAACTGGTACATCTTATCCATACAATTTTGAAATGATAACCGGTTTCACTTCTGCCGTTTCGGCTTCCCTTATTGCCCAGAATGGCAGTTTGAAATAGTTAATTAATTGAAAATCGCGGCGTTTGAGATAATACAGTCCAGATGTCGTGTAAAGCATTAAATGCGAAGACGTTTGATTTTTAAAATAGGGCACCTGGACGACAAACTATTTTAGAGTGAATAAAATATTAATATAATATTAATATAATATTAATTGATGTCCCATAGTATGTGTTGTATCTGCAAAAATACAGCATTCCCCCTTAAAAGGTACATACGGGATTCAATTCTTACAGCAATTTTTGGATTTATACTGTATTCATGGGTCATATTGTATTCCCCCTTAATTAATGCACACATCAACTGTAGGAAGTTTTCGTCGTCTAAGTCCTACAGTGCTGTCTGACTATCTGAGTGTACAGTTAATTAACGGTGGATACTGTATTCTTGTGTCTTACAGATTTCTCCCTCAATGGATGAGTAAAAGCATAAAAACATTCAGGGAGTTGGGCTGTAGCATTCCCAATTCTTGTCGAAGCATACAGAATCTAGTTGTGCTGAGAGGCTTGGTAAAGATATCGGCTAACTGAATATCTGTATGCACTTTCTAGAGCCAAACATCCTTGTTCTCAACACGATTCCGAATGAAGTGAAGCTTCATATGAATATGCTTAGTACGCGAGTGCAATACCGGATTGTGCGTTATTACAATTACACTCGTTCTATCACACATAATTGGTGTTTTCTTGGCAATGATTCCATAGTCTGACAGTTGTTGTTGCATCCAAATAATCTGCATTTAGCAACTACCAGCAGCATAGTATTCTGATTCAGCTGTGGAAAACGAGTTTGCCAATTGTTTCTTGCTGAATCAGGACACAAGTCTAGGTCCGAGAAAGTGACAAATACCGCTTGTACTCTTCTTATCTAGCTTGCAACCTCCGAGATCCAAGTTGATGTAGCCAACCAAATTGAATCCGCCTTCAGGATTCGTTTGGATGTTGTGAAGTGTGATTCTTTAGGTGCTACTTGATACCGAGCACACACTCCTACAGGAAACTGGATATCGGGCATGCAAGCTGTTAGGTATAAGAGTGAGCCTATTAGCTTCCTGTAGAGTGATTGATCAACCGGCTTTCCAGCTTCATCTGCACTAATTTTCACGAAAGTGCTCATAGGGGTTGATGAGGATTTGGAATTATTCATTCCAAACTTGTTGAGAAGCTCCTTGCTGTACTTCTCTTAGTTGATAAAGATTTATGTAGGCAACTGCTTTACCTGCAATCCTAGGAAATAACTAAGTTCCCCCATCATACTCATTTCAAATTTACTTTGCATGAGATGAGAGAACCTTTGACACAAAGCAAGGTTAGTGGAAGCAAATATAATATCATCTATGTATATTTGAACCATCATGAGGTCATCACCTTCCTGTATCTTAAACAAGGTCTTGTTCACATCACCTTTCTCGAATCCACGCTCTGGGTGCTTTCTTAAGTCAATACAGTGCTTTCCGTAGCCTGTATACAAGGTCTCCGCCTTCTGTGTTGACAAAACCTGGTGGTTGTTCAACATAGACTTCTTCGGCGAGGTCTCCATTCAGGAATGCGCTCTTGACATCCATTTGATATACAATAAATCTCTTATGGGCGGCAAAGGCTAGAAATATCCTAATGGCTTCTAGTCTGGCAACAGGGGCAAAGGTTTCATCGTAGTCTATGCCTTCTTCCTGTCTGTAGCCTGGTGCGACTAGACGGGATTTGATCCTGATAACAAGTCCATTCTCATCCTTCTTTTTTCCAAATACCCATTTAGTTCCAATCACGGTTTGATGCTCAGGTCTGGGTACTAGATACCATACCTTGTTTTTTTTTAAACCATTAAGTTCTTCTTCCATAGATGTAATCCAGTGTGAATTGTCTAGAGCTTCTTTGGTAGAAATAGGTCCGGATTGAGCTAAGAATACATAAATAGTACACATATTAAGTCTTCTAATTTCATCTTGAGATTTTCATACAGGAAATGGAGATTTCTCAGATTCGGGTTCTTCTTGTGCACACAGTACATTTCCTTCTGTACTCTGTATTATCCTACGGGTAGATACTCCAGCGTCAATGTTTCCTATGATCAACTCATGTGGGTGATCTCTCAACCATCTTCTGTCAGGTTCTAGTTCGGCATCCCGTACTGTATCTTGAGTTGCTGTAGTTTCAGCTTCAGGTTGTACAACATCAGCTTCATCTACCTCTGTTCTTACAGCTACGGGGTTAATTTCTAAGTCAACGACATGCTCTATAGGAGTTCGAGGGTCATTAATGGAGAGTCGTTGGATATTCTGAGTAAGATCTTCTACTCTTGTAGGGTCATGGTGAGGTTCGTCGAACACTACATGTACCGATTCCTCGATTGTCAGCTTCCTTTTTTAAAGATCCTGAAAGCTTTGCTGACAGAGGAATATCATACAAATATCTCTCCATCCGACTTATCATCGAATGTTCTAAGTTGATCCTTCCCGTTGTTCAAAACATAACACCTGCATCCAAATATGTGAAAGTACGAAATGTTGTGAGGAAATCCTTCACACTATGCCGCAAGTGCACGGTGTCAACAAGTAATAAAGTGATAAGTAAGATATCGTTCCCTCGAGGACTGGTTTCACTAAGTACCAAAATATAGTCAACTCGTAATTTCATTTGAAGATCAATTATATAGAATTTATTTCTAAACTAATTGCAGAAAAATAAATAGAAAATAATAATAGTAATAATAAAAATAATAATAATAAGGGCGTAAGATTATGATTTTCACCTCAAACAATCAGGAGTGATTTTTATTTAATTGAATTTACTTTTATTCAATTGATTGTAAGCCAGGAATTCCTAAATTATTCTAAAGCCTCTCCCAAGGTCGATAGAAAATACTAATAATTATCAACTCGATATATTCCTATTCGAATTAGATAATTAATAGCTAAAACAATTTATGAATCCCCATAATAAACAGACTTCACAATTCCCATGAGTATATCCCTATCTCACAAAAATCATGATTTTTCTCACAAGAACTATGCCTAAATTTCATCTCCCGAATCCATAAGTACATTCAAATCAATTCAACTATTGGCCAGACAATTGAAAGCATTGAGAACAGTGAGAAGAATCCAATTCAATACGAATAACGAGTGAATTGAAATAAAAATAAATAAATCAAACCGTCATATAATCGGCTACAATCAGAATCCTACTCGAACAGATCTAGAAAATAAGATGCGGAAAAATTAAGAAAAAACGTAAGGGATCCGTGGTCTTGTCGTCGCCCACAAATCTCTTCGTTTCTGCTCTCCTCGGATTCTTGTGTTCTTCGATCCCGTCCAATGATGTCTCGATGTCCCCCTGTTTTTCTGATCTTCAATGTTTATTTATAGCTATCCTTATCCTCCAAAACGCGTCCATGAATTAGGTTGAAATTGGGCTTCAAAAACGACCAGAAACGCGGCAAATCCATCAAAACCGCCCCGTGGGCCGCGACTCACTTAATCTGTGCCGCGGCCCCTAATGTTCAGCGCCTCTATACCTGGGCGCATTTTCTTCATGGGCCGCGGCTCAGCATCCTTGTGCCGCAGCCCCCGGTACAGTTGGTGCGGCGCCCTGCTAGTCACCTTCGTGTGCATGGCCGGCCTTGTGTCATGGCCCTGTGCCAAAATTGTCGTTTTGGCCCGTTTTTATCCGTTCGAGCTTTCGGACTCCAATTTCCTACAAAACATATAAAGATAGTACATTAAAAGCTCATTTATGTAGATTTAGGCTCAAAATGGATATAAAATAATGATAAATAAGCGCATAAAAATATGCCTAACAAATACCCCCAAACTTGAGCCTTTGCTTGTCCTCAAGCAAAAATCAATTTTCAAATAATAAAAAAAATATCATGAATGATCGTGCAAATCCATAGTGCTCAACTTAATCAATACTACCCTGAAAATCTCAAAGAATAATACGAGTATCTTAATAGTGAGTCACATCAAGGACACTGATTCCACAAAGTAACCATTTTTAGTGCTAATCGATCGTTCATGAGGAAAATCAAGCTCAAAGATTAACAAGCGTGAATTTAACCGACCGGCAATACGAAGGGTTAGAGTAAACAAGCTAACTCGCCCAGCCCCACAGTCTAGTGGCAAAATTCAAGAGTTTCATCATCAAAATTACTCCTTGGACTGCATTCCCTTATGTATGATCATAATAAAGATTCGAGTTAACCACTAGGTTCGGATCTCGGGATGTTTCATCGGGATAATCCTAGGGTGGAATTAAATTCTCATCTATTGGGGAACCGTTTGACGTAAAAGACACTCATGGGGCACATGGATGCTTCTAGTTACTAAGTCCCCCTCTACAGCGGAGAAAAAACTCGAATAGCAATTCCCGCATGTCAAGGTTGCCATTTTACGCGAGAGTAAACAACAGGTCACATGAATACCCCCGGTTACTAGGCTTCCCATCATCGGGAGACAAGAAGCTGAATGCAGCAGAGACTTTGAGAGAAATGACTAGTGGCACCTCACTTTACAGAGGACCTTCGAACTCAGACGAGGTCCAATCAGGTGCAGCCGCTCAACAACCATCTAAGATAATTGCAGAGGAGATGATGTCAGCTCCCTCTACATCTGAGATTCTGCCAAAGTCACCTGCACCTGAGATCCTACCTGCAGATGTCTCTGACTCAGACAACTTACCTCTGTCCAAAATATTCAAGAGGAAGTCACCTGAACCGGAGGAAGTTTTCTACATCAAATCTTCACCTGATCAGTCCCTCAATAGACAGAGAGGCCTGGTGGACTATTCATCAAAAGAAGAAGAACTGCTGACTGCCACATCACTTGCACCAGCACCGGTTGTAGAACAACCAGACCAAATGCAGATGGTCATATCACCTGCACCAGCTGTACTTGAAGATCAACCTGCTCACTCCTCAGAGTCGATGGCATAAATAATCCCTCTTTTAACTCTCCCAAGTGTTATTGAGGAAGAAGAGGCTGAGGAAGCCATTGATGTACCAGAAGCTGGATACTCCCTCAACCTCAGGGAGAACAATCCTCTGAACCTTACCATGGAGCAATTAAAAATGGTAAAACAACAATCTCTTAAATTTTCCTTTGTCAATATCTATGAAAATTGGAAGGAATTAAAAACACTTACCTTCCCTCAATTGAAAGAGTTTGTTGAAAGAAGTACCTGGGATCACCCCACGGCTACTGAACAGCTTATAATGTTCTTCTGTCAAGAGACAGATGTGAGCTTGTTATTACAGGAGAACTGGTTCCTTTCTCATTTTAAACAAAATATGGACCAGTTCGTCCTTCAAGTTATGACGAGTATATCACAATGTGAAACCCTTGGAGAGGAGGAGAAAGTAGAAAAGAAGGGAGATAGAGGAGTAGAAAAGAAAGAAAAAAGTATTATAATTATAGAAGTTGAAAAGGAGGACAAAGAAAAGGAAAAGGAAAAAGAGGAAGTTGAAAAAGAAGAAAGAAATGAAAAGAGGGAGGAGTTGAAAAGGAAAAGGATGAAGAAGAAGAAAAGAAAGAGGAGGATGAGAAGAAATAAGAACAGAAGGAGAAGGAAGTGAAGGAAGAAGAAGAAGAAAAGATGATGATGAGGACCATGATCAGTAGTCACTTGATCAGGCCTCTAGCTCAGCTAAACCTTCTAAAGCTGAGAAATCAGAAGGACAAAGGGATCAGGGGGAACAGGCTGGGAAAAGTCACTCTAAGAAGTCATCTGCACCGAAGAAGTAAAAGTCACCTGCAGATGACTCTAAAAAAATCAGGTTCCCCTGAAAAAACCCCATCTGATCAAGCGCCAACAGACAGACAAGTCTCATCTGAGAAGTCTATTGCTCAGAGGCCAACTGCAGAGTGTAATACCCGGATAATTGTTACGTATTTTCATCTATATTTGAACCTTGTGGTATTCGATTCTGTCGTACTAATAATTGAAGTGTGATTTTCCGTATTCCTATTCCGATATTCATGATCACATTGTGTGGAGTTTGTCAATTCATGCATGATTCTGCATGACATTAACGTACATTAGAAGTTGTATATAACGTACGCTACGAGTACAACTTCATGAAAAGATAATAAATATACAAGTCCTCGATGCGAACAGCACACTTACTGTGAAATCTCATCAAGCATGTAGCTGCAATTCGATCTTGTCATACCAATCTTACCGTCGAGTTTACTTAGCCTTGTATGGACTAAGCTTCGCTATATCTGACCTGTGTGGGATGAATAATGCTAAGTATGATGCTTAAATCTGTGTGAGAAGAAGCGAGTCGAATAAGCCAAAGCTAATATGTGTGAACGGCCTAAGCTGTTGCCGGGTGTATCAATCTGTGTGAACGATACAACAATGTATTTAGTTAAAGTCGCATAGTTGTATATGCCGTTATTTTAATACACAATCTACTCCTGTGTGGAAGACCAGTGGACGTAGAGGGGTTTACCTGGAACCACTTTAATCATTATGTCTTTACTTTCTACCTTTACTGTTTTCTATCTGCTTGTGTGATTTTAGTATACATATCGTAAAACCCCTGTACGCATCAAGCTAACAGGAGATCATCAGTTTCTGTATTTACATAAACTTAACCTTGGACTTCCGCTACGCAAACAAACTTCGAAAAAGATACAGCCTATTCAGTATAATGTTTATACTGTATAATGTGGCCAATAAGTGGTATCGGAGCGATTGATTCCACAAAGAATTAATTGATTTTTAACATGGATCAGATCCAAAAAATCATTAACTTCTAGAAACATTATTTTCGTGTCTTTATCATTCATCTTACTTCTATCATGGACACATCTATGATTAATAAAGTCCTTATGTTTTCCACTAACGAATTCGATGATTGGAGAACCAAAATGGAAGCCTATCTTGCTGCGATGCACGAAGAAATGATCTTTGTCATCCAAGAATAGCCAACCAAGATGATGAAGGTCAACACAGCCAAAATAATCGATGGACAACCTTAAGCAGAAATGGTGGAGAATGAACTCGGTCAATCGACAATGTATGATTACAAGCGTGCGAATCTCGACAATGCAGCTAAGAATGCGCTATTTGGCACTCTTAAAAAAGGTATATTCTCCAACATAAAGAGCTATAAAACAGCCAAAGAAATCTGGGAGAAACTCAAGCTAATTTTTGAGGGAACTGAGCTCTCAAAAGAAAACAAAATGTCAAAACTAACTCAACAATTTGAACATTTGAAATAAAATCTTCCGGAATGCTTGAGGAGCTCGACCTCCGATTTACCGGCACTTTCGGACAACTGGAAGCATTGGGTAAAGTGTATACCCAAAAGGAGAAAAATAGGAAAATCTTTGGATCACTCCATGCCCTATGGGGCATTGAGACCACAACTATGAGTGTGCCTTGTAATTTAAATTACATATCTAGTTTCGATCTCTTCTCTGACCTCAAAGCCTTTGAGCATGACATTGACAGGAGAGAGAAGGCCGAAGAGTCACCTGCCAAGACTACTGCATTGGCTGCCATATCTGATGCAAGGCAGCTGACAGTGACGATGACATCCTGTCACAAGAGGATATGGCCCTTCTCATGCATAAATTCCAGAGGCTCATCAAGAAATCAGGAAAGGCCCCATACACGAGCAAACCATTCAATAATGTGATTCCCGAATCACCTTCATCTACAGATTCTAACCTATGCTATAATTGCAGGAAGCCGGTATATTATGCAATTAGATGTCCTTATCCCAAAGTACAGAAATTGCCCGAAGCCGAGCAAGAAGAAAAGGATGAGAAAAGGTGCATATGTAGAAACAAGCTCAAGGACCTGATTGGAGAATTAGAAGACTCGTTCGCATCAACCAAGACGGAGGAGTGCCTTCAGGCAATCACTAACAGTGACTCCTCCGATGATGAAATAGAAGGTAAAGCATATATGTGCTTTATGGCCAAGGAAGAAGATGATGAAGACAGTGAGGATAAGGTAAGCTCAACCTTAGCTACTCCTATTAATGCATCACACACTTTTAAAAATATGATGAATGAGTCTAGAACCATTCAGATGATGGGATTCGGTGAATAAAAAAGAGATACGCAGCGGAAAATAAAACCGGTCTAACCGGATAAAACCAAACCCCAAAACGGATTGTTCAAGTATCGTATAAATGAATAAAATAATTACAGATAAAATTTAGAAGCCATACCCTAGTAGACCTTTGATAATATCTTCTTGAAGGAAAAATTCCCGAGCCAAGCTTTTTCCAGTCACTAACACGAACACGAATCCAATTCGTTCTTCCTTGATGAATGGTCAAAAAACCAAAAGTGCCGAGTGTCTCTACGTTATCACGCAATGGATATTGATCGGAAAAATAATACATCAATTCGTTCTCAAAGAACACGGCTAGGAATTCATACATTATTTTTCTTCTCTTCTCTTCTTCCTTTTCTTATTTCTCTCAAAGATGAAATAAAAACTTGAAGAAAATTTTCTTTATCTCCCCCACTTTGAAACTCATGGCGCTTAGCAAGGAAATGTGTGTATGTTTTTACTTTCTCAAGTCTAACACTCAAAATGAAAGACTTACTTTATTATATAACAAAAATGAGATCAATTATGAGATATGGATCTCATTACAAGTCTTCATACTTTGCTATATAAAAAATACACCTCACATGTTAGGAAGTAACATGGAAGGTGAGAAGAAAGTGAGGGGGGCGGCCCACTTAGTTTTAGGTGATAAAACGAGCCGAGCCACTCGGTTCGTGTACCGGACGTTCGCGCGTCTAATACACTTCATTTTATCTCAATTTGTATTTATACTTAATTAATTAATCCAGTTAATTAATTTTATCAAATAGAAAATTATAATAATATACTTCCAAGAAATAATCATTTACGAATTACATTAATCACCGAGTAATTCAATTCACTAGACCGCATGATTTATCAAATAAATCAAATTAGATATCTAATATCCAATATTAATGAAGTGATAATAAATACATATTTATCCATCAAATATCCTTGTGCGCGACTCCATAAGTCCATCTTAGTCGGCAATGGGAGGAACCAAGGAGTACAGGTAACACTTAGCCAGTCTAGTGCTCCGTACCGTAACCCAACTAAGAATGAATGATTGGATCATTCAAAACCATTATGTCGTGAATACCGTATACGTATAAACCCTTCAATAATATATCCCGGTCAAGTATTAGGGTCACGTAAAGTCAAACCCTACTATAACTTGACTCTATACTTTCTGTTAATGCAAACCGAGATCATCGAGCTCTCGTGTATCAAATAAAACTAGCTCTAAATGCTTTGGCCAAAGACATGATCTCATTTGCCATTAACATCATAGGACATTTACCTCCTCACTTACAGGAGAAAAAAATTCTATCTTGGTATTCAGTGGAGACTGCTACTTGCCCACTAAGTTTCTTTTCGAGGTTGACCCCACCTACCGGCGATTGGATCGAACTACTCTAATGACTAACTTAATGTCTCAAGCACATGTCCTACGGAAACCTCAAATCAAAGGTCTACGTATACCTATCACAACCTTTCGATTCAGTCATTGACAAACCCTGAGTGATATCCATGTGACCAAATCGAGGTGAGTCATGTTCGAGTATACTAATCTCATTAGCATACCTATAACGTATGCTCCCACTAAATCTTAGTGAAGACAGGCACTCTACATTTCAAAGTACACATTATACAAATCTTGTCTAAACTTAATGCCCAATTAAGTTGTATCGACTTGCGAACTAGTTAAGCATTCGAGCTCTAAACACTTCTAGTGCATATCTCCTTATCTCCATGAGAAGTAGAATATTTGCTCTCAAATGCAAGGACTATTATTTATATACCAAATCATAATTCCAGTGATATACAATAATATAGAAATAATAATTGCCTTATTAAATATAATATTCATAATTACAATACAAATGCTCTCACTCTCTCATCCTCTGAGTGGCATTCGAGGGCATATTCCTAACAATCTCCCACTTGCACTCAATGCCACAAACTCTGGTGTTTAATACCCATACTCTCCAGATGTCTCTCTATGACCTTCTGAGATAGTGGCTTGATAAGCGGATCAGCAACGTTATTTGCTGTGTCTACTCTCTTCAGTATAACATTTCCTTCCTGAATCATTTCTCTAACAAAATGATATTTTCTCGTAATACGTTTGGTGTTGTGGTGAGCCCTAGGCTCCTTAGCCTGTGCAACAGCTCCGTCGTTATCACAAAACAGCGTCACGGTCTTCTCCGCATTAGGAACCACTTGAAGTTCCTCAGTGGACTTCTTAATCCAAAAAGCTTCTTTAGCAGCCTCCGTGGCTGCCTAATATTCGGCTTGACATGTAGAGATAGCAGTCGAACTTTGCTTGGCACATCTCCAAGAAACTGCTCCACCATTCAGAGTAAAGACATACCGAGATTGGACATCTGTGTATCCATGTCTCCCGGAAAACTTGAGTCCATATAACCCATCACTTTCAGATCTACCGCGCTGTATGTAAGAACCAAGTCTTTAGTCCTCTTCAGGTACTTAAGAATGTTCTTCACAGCATTCCAATGTTCCTGCCCTGGATTTGACTGAAACCGACTTACTACACTCACAGCATAGGCAATGTAATATCTAGTGCAAATCATAGCGTACATGAGGCTACCAACTGCCAAAGCATAGGGTACCTTGCTCATTTCCTTTCTGTCTTCCTCACTTTGAGGACACATCTCTAAGGAAAGTTTTGCACCATGTTGCATAGGTAGAAACCCTCTTTTAGATTCTTCCATCCTAAATCGCTTCAGGGTCTTTTCTATGTGGAGGGCTTGGGAAAGACCTAACATTCTTTTTGCTCTATCCCGGTAGAGGAGAATACCCAGAATATAGGTAGCTTCTCCCAAGTCTTTCATTAGGAAATCTTTAGAAAGCCAAGCTTTCACAGAACTAAGCATTCCTACGTCGTTTTCTATAAGTAGAATACCATCTACATATAGTATTAAGAATGTAATTTTGCTCCCACTAACCTTCTTGTAAATACAGGGCTCCTCTTCATTTTGGACAAAATCAAACTCTTTGACTGTCTCATCAAGCGAAGATTCCAACTTCGCGAAGCTTGCTTCAGTCCATAAATGGCATGCTGAAGTTTGCATACTTTATGAATATTGGTTAGAGATATGAATCCCTTAGGCTGTTCTATGTAAATCTCCTCCTCAAGGAATCCATTTAGGAATGCCGTTTTCATAATCTAAGTGGGCTGCTATGGGAAGCATCATGCGAATAGACTTAATCATGGCTACAAATGAGAAGGTCTCGAAGTAATCGATTCCTTCTCTTTGGGATTAACCCTTTGCCACAAGCCTGGCCTTATAGGTATCAGCCTTGCCATCTCCACCAGTCTTTCTTTTATAGATCCATTTGCTTCCAATAGGCACTATGCCTTTAGGACGATCTACTAAAGTCCATACCTGATTAGCATGCATTGAGTCTATATCAACTTACATAGCTTTCTGCCACTTGGCGGAGTCAACATCTACCATCGCTTGATCGTATGTAGAAGGAACATTCTCTTGACTACTTTCTGTCATGTCATGGACACCTAGTTCCTCTTAATGCAGATAGCCATACCTCTCAGGTAATTGAAAAATTTTACTAGAATTGTGAGTTTGTGTTTGTATTTCAGAAGGTTCAGTTCTAATATCTTGCACAGGTGTCTCATTTGGTGTTTCTTTTATTTCTTCCAAAGAAATATTTTTACTTGCGCCTCCTTCATGAATAAACTGATCTTCCAGGAAGTGTGCCTGTATATGAACGATGATCATATGATCTTCGTGTATGTAGAATATATATCCCATGAAATCCCTTGTATATCCTATGAAATGACCTTTCACAGACCTAGCTTCCAATTTCTCTACTTTAGTCTTCTTGACATAAGTAGGTCATCCAAATCCTAATGTGATTAAGACTTGGTTTCCTACCTCTCCACATCTCATGTGGGGTCTTAGAAATGGATTTGGAAGGACATTTATTCAAGATATGCGTAGAAGTAAGGAGCACGTGTCCCCACAGATAAGTCGGTAGATCAGTATAGGTAAGCATGGAGCGAACCATGTCCAACAAGGTTCGGTTCCTTCTTTCTGATATACCATTTAATTGTGTAGTGGCTGGAGGAGTAAATTGTGACACTATTCCTAGTTCTTTTAAAACTCATCAAACTCGGTACTCATGTACTCACCACCTCGGTCTGACCGAAGAGTCTTAACACGGTTACCTGTTTGATTTTCAACTAGGGCTTTAAATTCCTTGAATTTATCAAAAGCTTCAGACTTATGTTTCATTAAGTACACGAACCCTTACCTAGTATGGTCATCGGTGAATGTAATGAAATACTTAAAGCCATCTCGTGCCACTTCAAAAGGGCCACAAAAGTCGGTATGGATCAATCCAAGTTTTTCAATAGCTCTTTCAAAAGTCCCTGCGAAGGATAACTTAGTCATTTTGCCTTGAAGGCAAGATTCACAAGTTGGATAGGGATCTGATCCCAACGGACTTGTAAGCCCATCTTTCTCCATTTTATGAACCTTGGTCTGACCAATATGACCAAGTCTAAGATGCCACTTAAGTGTTTGGTTTGTTTCATCCCTACCACGCTTCCTAGTTATAGTGTTCACAGTTGTTTTATTCTTTAGATTCAAATGGTATAAACCATTCAATAATATGGAAGTACCAATGCTGCGATATTTCCTACACGCAAGTGCACGTCATCGTTTACAAGTAATAAAGTGATAAGTAGAGTATCGTTCCCACGAGGATTGAATCTCTAACTACCGATGTTTTCGTATTCCAATTTTATTTGAACAATCGAAGTTGGGTTTTTGCGATTAATAACTAAAAGAAGTACTAAAAGACTAAGCAGTAAAAAACAATATCTTGGATAAAAGAAATCAAATGATGAATAAGTCTAGGGTTCTGAATCCACCTTAGTTTATCCGAATTTTCTCTCGATTATCCGTAATAAATAATTTTCCCAATTTAGTGAAGGCGGAGATTGCTAATATATTCTACCACCTCTCCCGAGGTCAATAGATTTATCTAACGGCGACTAATGCACTCTATCCCTAGGTGAATTATTTCGTCGATAGGCAAAAAGCATGAAATCTCCTAAAGGCCACGTAGTTCCTATGAGTATATTCCTATCTCACAGAATAAAACGGTCCTCACCAATAGTTCCTCACCAAATCTCCTCTCCCGATTCGAAGTGAATGATTAAATCAATAATTGCAAGCATTAAACATAATTGGGAAAACTCAATAAAAAGGTAATAAATTGGATAATCTCAATCAATTCGTCAAAAGAAAGGTTTCATCAAAACCCTAGATTAGGACTTTAGCCTGACATACTAAAAACTGAAAATACAGAATAAATAAACGAAAGCATAAAATTCAAACGCAGATGAAGCTCGGATTCCTCCGTTCTTGACTTCATATACGCCCTTGAATTCTTCTGCTTCCCTCTTCTTCTGCCGTCTCCAAGCTTAAGCTCTCAAAGGTTTTAGATCCAATGATTCCAAGATGATTTAATTAGGGTCTTAAACCCTATTTATAGCTCAGCACATCAGTAAATCGCGTCCGTATCAGTCGGTCAAGCGGCAAATTGACTCAAAATCCGGCGGGCATACAAAAACCGCCAAGTGTGCCGCGGCTCACTAAACTGTGCGCGGCACATCGCCATCATTGAATACAGGCGTTAATTAATTCTTACGTGCCGCGGCTCACTGGCATGCCGCCCACGCAGTACAGTTACTCGCCCTTGGTGGTGTCTTCTGTGCCGCGGCTCGGCTTCCTTGTCTGCGGCTCGAGTCGATTTTGCCGTTTTCGCCGTTTTGCCTCATTTTAGCTTCCGGACTTCAATTTCCTGTCAATCATACAAAATTAAGGCATTAAAAGCTCATTTAGACGATTTCACTCATCAAAACACTACAAAATAATGATAAATAAGCGTATAAAAATACGCCTAACAAATACCCCCAAACTTAAGCCTTTGCTTGTCCTCAAGCAAAAAGAATTAAATTCAATAAAAGAATGTCGTGAATCATCGTGCAACTCATAGTGTTCAACCTAATAAATATTATTCTGTAATTCTCTCTAAATAATACGAGTGTCATAAAAGCGAGTTGCACTCAGAATAATGATTCCGCAAAGTAATCAAATTCAGTCCTAATCACTCGTTCATGAAGAAAATCCAGCTCAAAGATTAACAAAACGTGAGTCAAATCGACCGTCAATATGAAAGGCTAAAATAAACAAGCTAGTTCGTCCCGTTCCACAGTCTAAAGGCACAATTTTCACGAGTCTCATAACAAATAAACCTCGGACAGTATCCCCTTATATATATATGCTCAAGAATTTGATTCGAGTTGACCACTAGGTTAGGATCTCGGGATGTTTCATCGGGATAATCCTAGGGTGGAAACTCCATTCTCATGTATTGGAAAACCGTTTGACGTAAAAGACACTCATGGGGCACATGGATGCTTCTAGTTACTAAGTTCCCATCTACAGCGGAGAAACAACTCGAATACATAATTTCCGCATGTCCAAATCAAGGTTGCCATTTTACGCGAGAGTAAACAGCGGGTTACGCGAATACCCCCGGTTACTAGGCTCCCTATCATTGGCACATGTGAAATATCTAAATCACTAGTCTAATCAAGGTCGTCGTTTTACGCGAGAGTAAACAACGGGTCACGCGAATACCCCCGGTTACTAGACTTCCCTTCATAGAACACATTATCTCGACTTTTGGAAAAAACTGACCGACTCTAAACTCAATCTAAGTGCCAACACGACTAAAGAAACAGTACGACTCACTATCCGGAAAATGTAGCCAAACGTATTGATGGGGATTTAAAAACAAGTATGTATCGTCTCTTATCTGCCAAGACCTCTACAATCACGAAAAATTTCGGACCTAATTGAATACTAAGCGAGCGAAATAGCGGCTACAACTCGACTAAAACTCGACCGTTTCTTCAGAGAGAAAGACAGTGTCGTAACATCAGTATCACACAAATAGAAGCACGAAAATTCACGAATAAAGAAAAACTACGACAAGCAAGGCTATCTAAAAAAAAATTTTACGCAAAGAAATGAAAAGTGCAACGAAATAATGTACAGCAAGAAAATAAAGTACAGCAATGAATGTAGAAACTGAAAGTAAATCCCCCCCCAAACTTAGGACGTACATTGACCTCAATGGACAAAAATGAAATGCAAGAAAAGTAAAAGGTCAAGTACTCCCCTCCAGTCTGCTCAGGAACTGGTGCCGGCATCGTCCGGTGAGGAGGGTGGTGTGGCTGGATGGGCGGGCGCAATAAATGGCCCGTCGGGATGCATGATGTGGGCCGTCCATGCGGCGAGGTGCTCCTGATGATAAGCATCCCTCGCAGCAAGACGCCTCGCCGCTCGTCGGCCGGCCCGGCGGGCCTGCTCTCGCATCTCGGCTCTGGCGGCAGCAACAACGCTCTCCCGCGCCGCCCGCTGCTCCTCCCGCATGGCAGCCATCAAGCTCTCTCTCTCTCTCCTCATCTCATCTCTCTCTCTCCTCAAATACTCCCTCAACTCCTCTCTCTCTCTCTCCTCAGCTCCTCTCTCTGCTCCTCTCTCTGCCTCCTCAAATCCTCCCGCATCCCATCAAATAACTCCTCCAACCTCGCTCTGTCGGGCTGCGGGCCGGCATCTCCATGCGTCAACAAAAGCGGCTCGGGGGATCCCTCGTGAGCCTCCTCTAGCAAAAATCCTCTCCCCCGAGCGTGTGCCGGCGCTCCTCCCCACTGGTCAAAGTGCGATATGATGCGGTGGTCGATCGGGGCCTGTGGGGCAAGCATCGGCTCGTCGTCTGACCAAGTCAGCCCCGACTGCCGGCATAAAGCGCAGATGAGGGAGGGGTGCTTCAACCCCGTCTTGGCCCCCCCTGGATACTCTGGAAGATAGATCGGACCAGGATGGGGGCCACATCAGCGCAGCCGGAAGTGATAGCAAAAGTGTCCGGCGCGGAGAGAAAGACTGTACGGATCTGGGAGGTGGGGTCAATGCGTGCGCAGATAAAATAAAGCCGGGCTCCCGAGGCCAGGCTGAGTATGACTCTGAAGTGAAAAGTGGATGAACTCTGTGCTCGCTGCTCCCAGTCGGTACCGGGCTGTGCAATGGTCTCAAGCAGGGCCTCCTTAGTGAGGCTGGTCATCACTCGGTCATAGGCTGACTCGTCAACCGCCGGAAACCCAAAAAGCCTCCGAATAGCAGTCGGGGAGAAATCAACTGTAACCCCTCGGACGTCGACCTGAGTTCGAGACTGTAAAGATGGCAACGTATGCCCTGCCCGGATGTGCTTCAGCAGAGCGCTGGCGTAAAACTCCTGGACGATCGAGATAACCGCTGGCTCGGGAGGTGCGGTAAATCTGGCCCACCCCATCTCATCAATCATGGTGAGCAATTCCCCGTCCTGAGGAGCTGGAGTAAAACCCCTCTCGGGAATAAGTCGTCGTGGCCGGATCTTTTCGTTGAATATCTTGTGAATTTCGGGGTCCGAAAATTGGTGCCCCTCCGCCTCGGCCCGACCACGAGAGGTCTCCCCTCGAGTAGGGGATGACTCGGTCCTAGCACGCTTGCTCAGCTTCTTTGTGCGCGCCATAATCAGTCCTGAAAAGTGAAACACGAGGGTTTATTCACGCAAAAATGATAACAATGATCTATGCTCGGCTAAGGATGTCCAGCCAGAAATTCCGAATTTAAGAAAATAACGCATACGCGAGAGAAGGATGAAATTGGACTTAAACATGTAACCTGGATGTAAGGGTTGGGCTTGCTGTAAATTCAAAACATATACGTTGTACGAAAATTCAAAACGATTGCCTTTTCAAAGAAAATTTTTCATTTAGGCAATTTATCAGACACCTTGAGGGCACAAGTTTACTTGAAGAATAAACATAGTTCTAGCTCGATTCAACCCTCAAAAATCAAAACATAAGTCAATCATTAGTAACTCGGCACATTCAACTCATTTACATTCCAATTTAACCAAGAAAATTCGATGAAACTACCATGTTATTCTCTAAACAATCCTAAAACTTTTAAAGGAGAATAAGCATGTTCCATTCATTCAAAGCATAAACAACTTCCATAATAACCCATAAGCAAGTCAAGATTAAAGATTGAAACGTACCTTTTTGAAGATTGCAAGAAAAATCGCAGGAAAAAATTTGAAAAACTTGGTCGGTCGGTCGCGCGTTGGGGAGGGAAGGAGAAGGAGAAGGGAGGCGTACCTGATAATGCCGGCCGAATGCGTGTTATATGCTACCTGGCCTTTCGGATTCCGCATAGTGTGCCGCGGCACAGATAAAGTGAGCCGCGGCACAAGGTACAGTCCCTTTTACCTGTGTTCTCGTTTTGTCATGTGCCGCGGCACAGATTTCGTGTGCCGCGGCTCAATGCTCAAGTGTGCCGCGGCTCACTTATGCCGTGCCGCGGCACGAGTCTGATTGGTTTAGCCTCCCGTGATTGATGTGTGCCGCGGCTCACAATACTGTGCCGCGGCTCATACTTCAGTTTCTTCCCTGGGACTTTCCTGCACCGAATTTTGAGAAGAAGATGTTAAAAACGAGAGGCAGAAGCAAATTGAAGCACAAAAATGATGAAAAATAAGAATCACGAATACAAGAAAAATAAAGAAATGCAAAAATCTACAACTAAGAACTCGGGTTGCCTCCCGAGAAGCGCTAAGTTTATAGTCTTCAGCCGGACCTATTGGACAACGTTAGTTCGCTTTTCGCAAACTCCATTTGGTTTCCGCCCCGTTCATCGAACCGTTTATATTTTGGTTAAAATTATGACCATTGGTCATCAGCGGTTCGACTTTCGGTTCGGTCATCAAATGTTGTTTGCGAAAAGGTTTCGACTTGAATAACTTCCCGAAACACCCGGTTTCTCCATAACTAATTGTCCGCTTGGCTTTCGGCTCACTCTCCTCCTTCACAAACGCACTCACGACTGCAGCAGATTTTTTCTCATGCTCGAGGAACGCCACTCGTTCTACATCCTTCTTAAAACTTGGGCCATTTAACACAAAATCTGAATTTTCCCACCGATGATGTTTTCGGTGCTTTCCTCTTTCAACAACATCCACACTTTCAATTTGTGACCCTTTAGCAACACTTCCGGGACATGGGAGCGATTTGAATACTTGAAAAGTAACTTGCTCGTCTTGGACCCTCAGAGTTAACTCCCCCTTTTCCACGTCTATAAGGGTTCGGCCCGTCGCTAGAAATGGTCGTCCCAAGATGATTGGAATATTTTCATCTTCCTCCATGTCTAGTACGATGAAATTGGCAGGAAAGATGAACTTATCAACTTTAACTAAAACATCCTCGATTATTCCCCTCGGATACTTTATCGATCGATCCGCCAATTGTAAGGAGACTGTGGTTGGCTTGGCTTCCCCAATATTCAGCTTTTTGAAAATCGACAGAGGCATGAGGTTGATACTCGCACCAAGATCGCATAGTGCCTTATTAAACGAAAGATTCCCCATGGTGCACGGTATGTTGAAGCTTCCCGGATCTTTCAATTTAGGTGGGAGCTTCTTTTGAAGAATTGCACTGCACTCCTCTGTCAAGGTGACCGTTTCAAACTCCTCAAGCTTTCTCTTCTTCGATAATATCTCTTTCATGAACTTGACATAACTCGGCATCTGTTCCAATGCGTCGTGACGGAATATTTATGTGAAGCTTTTTGAACACATCAAGGAACTTAGAAAATTGTTTGTCCGCCCTTCTTTCTTTGTAGTCTGCGGAAGCGGGCAGGGTACACATGTCTTCGAGTTATCCGGCTTCAAATGTTTTGACTCCTCTGGCTTTAAATCCTTCGACTCCTCAATTTACTTCTTCTCTTCACACCGCTCGGGCTGATCCAGCACCTCTCTCCCGCTTCTCAAGCTAATTGCGTTTAGACTCTCTCTAGGATTTGTCTCTGTTGTACTCGGCAATGCTCCCTCCGGACGAGCTGTCAACACATTAGCAATTTGGCCAATTTGGACCTCCAAATTCGAATGGAAGCGAGAATGATTTTGTAATGTAGCTTCCGTACGAGTCATAAATTGACTCGTATTTGCCGTAATTTTGCAAGTGCTTCCTCGAGAGACACTTTGGGAGCGGGAGGGCTGCTTGATTGGTCCAGGCGAAAGGGGGCTGGTGTGAGTTCTGTCCGTTTCTCCATGAAAAGTTAGGATGATTGCGCCACCCCGGATTATAAGTGTTGGAGTACGGGTTATTCGACCGATTCCCATTTCCTACGAATTGAGCCTGCTCCATCTGATTTTGCTCGAACAGATTTCCCACTAGACATTCCGCGCTCGGGTGTGATCCGTTACACCAATTGCATGTCTCAATGGTAATGGGGGCTGGTGCGTGCGAAAAGGTCTGGAGCTGTTGTGTCAAAGCGGCGACTTGAGCTGACAAAGTGGAAATCGGGTCATTGCTTGAAACTTCCATGACTCTCTTCGGCGTCAATCTTTCTGATGGCCATTGGTATGCGTTTTCGGCCATATCTTCTAAAAGCACGTGTGCCTCGGCCATAGATTTTCCCATGAAGGTCCCACCCGAGGCCGCATCCACGAGAGTGCGTGTAGAAGCACTCAAACCATTATAGAACGTATGAAGCTGAAGCCAATCAGGAATGCCGTGATGAGGGCATCTTCGAAGCAATTCTTTATATCGCTCCCACGCCTCGTGGAGCGATTCCATATCGTACTGGACAAAAGTGGTTATTTCGTTTCTCAACCTCGCTGTCTTAGCTGGTGGGAAAAATTTGGCAAGGAAGGCTTGCGCTAACCTCTCCCATGTTGTAATCGACCCCGACGGTAAGGAATTTAACCAAAACTTTGCTTTATCCCTCAAAGAGAAAGGAAAAAGCCTCAATCGGATGGCATCGTCGGTGACACCATTGGTTTTAAATGTGTCGCATATCTCAAGGAAAGAAGCAATATGGGCATTCGGGTCGTCCTTCGGCAGTCCACAGAATGGGCTCGCCTGCACCATCTGAATAATGGCGGGCTTGATCTCAAAATTATTAGCTTGGATAGTGGGACGCGAATTCGAAAAATTAGCGTTGACTGCGGCATGGCATAATCTCGAAGAGCTAGTTCGGTTGAACTTGCCGCACTTGGTTGTCTCCTCCTTGGATTTCGATATTCTCGGCCATGTTGACCGTAAATGCGCAACTCTCTTTTCTCCTTTTTGTTCCTTCTTAGAGTGCGCTCGAGCTCGGTGTCCAAAGGTAGTAGGCCTTCGTTACCGAGTCTTCTCATGCACTACACGAAAGGTCCTGAAAGGAAAAACAAATAAACGAAATTAAATACACAAAAAAATAAAAATAAAACGTTCAAATTAAAACTGGAAATACTTAAATCGATATTAGAAAATTTCAATCCCCGGCAACGGCGCCAAAAACTTGTTGCGATATTTCCTACACGCAAGTGCACGTCATCGTTTACAAGTAATAAAGTGATAAGTAGAGTATCGTTCCCATGAGGATTGAATCTCTAACTACCGATGTTTTCGTATTCCAATTTTATTTGAACAATCGAAGTTGGGTTTTTGCGATTAATAACTAAAAGAAGTACTAAAAGACTAAGCAGTAAAAAACAATATCTTGGATAAAAGAAATCAAATGATGAATAAGTCTAGGGTTCTGAATCCACCTTAGTTTATCCGAATTTTCTCTCGATTATCCGTAATAAATAATTTTCCCAATTTATTGAAGGCGGAGATTGCTAATATATTCTACCGCCTCTCCCGAGGTCAATAGATTTATCTAACGGCGACTAATGCACTCTATCCCTAGGTGAATTATTTCGTCGATAGGCAAAAAGCATGAAATCTCCTAAAGGCCACGTAGTTCCTATGAGTATATTCCTATCTCACAGAATAAAACGGTCCTCACCAATAGTTCCTCACCAAATCTCCTCTCCCGATTCGAAGTGAATGATTAAATCAATACAACTATTGCCCAGATAATTGCAAGCATTAAACATAATTGGGAAAACTCAATAAAAAGGTAATAAATTGGATAATCTCAATCAATTCGTCAAAAGAAAGGTTTCATCAAAACCTTAGATTAGGGCTTTAGCCTGACATACTAAAAACTGAAAATACAGAATAAATAAACGAAAGCATAAAATTCAAACGCAGATGAAGCTCGGATTCCTCCGTTCTTGACTTCCGCCTTCCGCCTTGAATTCTTCGCTTCCTCTTCTTCGCCGTCTCCAAGCTTAAGCTCTCAAAGGTTTTAGATCCAATGATTCCAAGATGATTTAATTAGGGTCTTAAACCCTATTTATAGCTCAGCACATCAAGAAATCGCGTCCGTATCGGTCGAAATCAAGCCAAGCTTGACTCAAAATCCGCGGGCATACAAAAACCGCCAAGTGTGCCGCGGCTCACTAAACTGTGCCGCGGCACATCGCCATCAGTGAATACAGGGCGTTAATTAATTCTTACGTGCCGCGGCTCACTTGGTGTGCCGCGGCACTGAGTCTGTTACTCGCCCTTCGGCTGGTGTCTTCCTGTGCCGCGGCTCAGCTTCCTTGTGCCACGGCTCAGAGTCCAGTTTTTCCGTTTTCGCCCGTTTTGCCTCGTTTTAGCTTCCGGACTTCAATTTCCTGTCAATCATACAAAATTAAGGCATTAAAAGCTCATTTAGACGATTTCACTCATCAAAACACTACAAAATAATGATAAATAAGTGTATAAAAATACGCCTAACAACCAACCAATTTATTTCTGAAATAAATACGACAGGACCCATCTGAAATAAAGAAGTGAAATCCATTTCGGTCCATAACCGGAATAGATACAATATTCTTGCCCCTTGGGCAAAACAAGTACATCATCTAAAGTAAGAATAAAACCAGATTCCAAATTCAACATAAGGGATCCAATATCAGAAGCCTCGACAATATGTCCACTTCCGATGGTTACCATCACCTCCCTTAAATCCAGCTTCCTACTTCGTTCCAGATCCCGATTCATTGTACAAATGTGAGAATTCGCACCAGAATCAAGTATCCAAGAAGTAGAATATACAGTTACAGAACAATTTGTTTCTAAAACCAGTAGTTCCGTAACTGAAGGCGGATTACGGTAAAGCTTTGGACAGTAACTCTTTCAGTGTCCTTTCTCACCGCAGTTAAAGCACGCATCCATTTTCTTGGCCCCCTTGCTCTTTTGAACCATTGGGGCTTTGCCCTTTCTCTTATCGATCTTGGCTATTGGACCTAACTGCTTTTTGTTCTTTTTGTTCTTGTTCTTGGACTTCCAAGTCCCAGAAGAAATTACAAGTGCAGCTTTCTTTCCTTTTGTCTTCATCTGAGACTGGGCAGTCATCAGTTTGTTCATTAGCCCAACTAAGTTACACACAATCTCATTGCAGTTGAAGTTCATGACAAATTGGGGAAAAGGAGTCAGGAAGTGACTGCAGGATAAGGTCAGTTTGGAGAGATGCATGCATCTGAAAATCAAGAGCTTCTAATCTCTCAATCATTGAGATCATCTTGAAGACATGGTCCCCAACCCTCTCTCCTTCCATCATCTTGGCGCTGAATAATTGCTTTGATATCTCATATCTAACAGTTCGACTATGCTCTCCATATAGCTCAGCCAGGTGCGCTAAGATGGCTCTCAAAGATGTCATATTCTCATGGGCACATTGAAGCTCATTAGTCATCAAGCCTAACATGTACCCGCGCACTCTTACGTCATCTTTTACCCATTTCTCATGGGCATCGACGTCTTCCTGATTGGCTCGGGTCCTTTCAGGAGCCGCTGAAATGTCCGCCTCCAAGACGTACCCCAGTATTTCCATAGTGAGGACAATCCTTAAGTTCCAAAGCCAATCCACATAGTTCGGACCAGTCAGGACGGTTTTTTCAAGCAGTATAGCGAGTGGGTTCATTGTCATTTTGAGAGTTTTGTCAACCGCAGAGAATAATTTAAGATTCGTTAGTGATTGTTTAATTATGATCCGAGTAAAGAATTTAAGGACTTTCTTTATTCATAACTCGGCTCCCACTATTTTTATCGTCATTTACACACTCCCATGTGAAATCCAGAAGTCACGGTTGACTTCATAGTGGTGATCGAGTTCTTTACAAAGTTTAATAGAGTGCAACCCATACCGTTTCTATTCTATCATTCTTTATAAAGTGGTGTCTAACACCAACCCATATAATGGATGATTCGATCTTCTTTTACCCCTAGTTCACTTGCCCTCAACCCATTCGGTTTCTATGGCTCGCTGAACTATCTAAGTTTAAACTGTCAACTCCTATTAGTCTGACAATTGAATCTTACCCGGCAACCCATACGGTTTCTAGGGGTTTGATTTGTCACAACCAAAGACATCTAATGCACTCTAGGAATTTATCAATCTTCCCCAAAAATATTACCCCGATATACTCGGAAGAATAATATTCTGGTTTAGATTTCAATTTTCCATGAGTTTGACGGAGGGTAGGAAACCTCATAACCTTTATAACTTAGTGTTTATAAGTGGGAGTATTAACGCGATTATATGTTACACTCTGCACATTAATCCGTTTATAAGCGCAGTTTGTCGGTTTGTTTGTTTGTCATACAATATGAAAACATACACAACCTACAACTGACAACATGCAGTTCATGGATCGTTCCTAGAACAAAAACATCATAATCTAATTACATGTCTTCGGTTTTGAATCTTCGTCTTCTCGAGCGGATCTTCCTCCGGTCTTCGTCATTACATATAAATTTTACATTTGAAAAATTGCATCCTATACAAATTTTCTAGTAAAATATATAGGCTCAAAACGGCCTTTACAACCCAATCGAACAAAACAAACGATTCAAAACTAGGTCATGAACTACATCCCCATTCAGAATTAATGCAACAATTATATTAAATAAATGATAAAAATAATTAATCTAAATATTGATATAATCAACAAAAAATAATCCAACAATTAGAATCAATCTAATTAATTCACGTAACTGTTAATTTTAATTTATTCCACACAAAATAAATATTTCGTTAAATTAATTCCCCTAAAAATAAAGTTACCATAATTATATTTTAGTCAAATTATATCCAATTTAATTTGTGGGAAATTAATTACCGAACAAAATATAAAAAATAGAGTCAAAAAACATATGGCCCGGCCATGCGGAAACTACCTGAGTGCCGGCGGGCAGTCGCATGCCGAATCGCTATCATTGCGCGGGAACCGCGCCTGGCGTGCCACTTGACTCAAGTGCCGGGTCCGTTCTCATTTTCAGCTCGTTTTTTCGTCCTGATTCCAAAAATAATATTTTTCTAATCTTTATATTACACATTTAAATCAGTTTTTCAAAAGAAAAATAAATTTACATTATAACATAAAATCATGAAAACTTATTTTTTAGACGAACAATTGAAAATCAACGATTGAAACGATTATGATTCCAAATCATAAAAACATCCAAACAAGCACTCCAAATTCTAAATATCGTATACACGATCTCAAGACCTCGCTCTGATACCACTAATGAGATTCATTGAATAAAAACTAGATATGCAGCGGAAAATAAAACCGGTCTAACCGGATAAAACCAAACCCCAAAACGAATCGTTCAAGCATCGTATAAATGAATAAAATAATGACAGAGATAAAATTTAGAAGACATACCCTGGTAGACATTTGATAATATCTTCTTGATGGAAAAATTCCCGAGCCAAGCTTTTTCCGGTCACCAACACGAACATGAATCCAATTCGTTCTTCCTTGATGAATGATCAAAACATCGAAAGTGCCGAGTGTCTCTACGTTATCACGCGATGGATATTGATCGGAAAAATAATATATCAATTCGTTCTCAAAGAACACGGCTTTGATCCGGACGAATGAGTTATGGTCGAAATAGCTAAGAATGCATCGTGTGCCTTTTTATACTGGAGCCGGCTGTACCGCGGGCCGCGGCCCTCTATTGGCAGGGCCGCGGCACTAAGCCGAGTACTGGGTAGTTTTTTTGGCCGCGGGCCGCATCACACTCAGTCCGGGACGCGGCATGCGAAGCTAATTACCCCTTTTTCAACGGATTTTTGAGGAGAGAAGTTCATTTCATCATTCTCTTCATTCCTCCTCTCCTTGGGCGATTTGTGGGCGATATTTTGGGCAATTTACCATCATCAAACTCCGAGAATTCAGTATCCTCAGGTTCTTGGTGTGGATTAACAACATCAATTCGTGTTCTTCGTCATTAATCCGAGGTATTTTCTTGATTCTCCGGAGTTGACCTTTTTTTTGGGAGTTTTATTCTTGATTTCGTTTTCCATCCAATTTTGATAAATTGATTGGTGTTGGATGTTTTTATTAAACATGTTTTATGGATTGCATATCCATATCTTCGGTTCGTTTCAACCCGAAGGGTGATTTGAGTGTTCTTGAGGTGTAGTGAACATTTGATGTTCGATCAAATGTTCGAATGAACTTTCTTTCGATAGTTTGTTGCAATCTCCGTTGTTTTTGGTCTTGATTCTCAATGTAATCATATTTCGTTGTTTTTGGCCGGGGGATTATAGGTGTTCGAGGGTTTCCGATCGAGCTTTCCCATTGCTTCATGTGCTTTGGATTTGAGGCAAGTACCTTGATATACAAATTGTAGCTACGTGAAATCATTGTTGTCGAAGTGTATGAATTTATACGGATGTTTATATGTATATATATATATATATATACTTATATGTTAAATATAGAGTAAATTGCAAAAATTGTCCTTGTGGTTTGGCCAAATTGCACGTTTCGTCCTTGTGGTTCATTAAGTGCAAAGATCGTCCTTATTTTGCACTGTTACATGCACTTTTGGTCCTTCAACAGTGAAATTTTGCAAACCACAAGGACGATTTTTGCAATGATGGAGGACCAAAAGTGCACGTAATAGTGCAAAATAAGGACGATCTTTGCACTTAATGAACCACAAGGACGAAACGTGCAATTTGGCCAAACCACAAGGACGATTTTTGCAATTTACTCTTAAATATATGTATGTATATACGTATATTGATATATATGCCTATGTCGGTGAATGCCGAGTGATGAATGCTAACACTAGTTGACCTACTCAAATTGGATTGATGTATGAACCATACTTATAAATATAATATAGTAAGGTTATATATATATATATATATATATATATGGTTGAATTGCAATATAGGGATATATGTGCGGCGTTGGTTGGTTATGCCAGAAGGCTTATTGTGATTGAGTTTTGATTGATAACGTGCGTGATATTGTTTAGCTATGTGGTTATGGACTGATGGATAATTTGTGTGAATTGGTGTACCGAGTTGATAATTGCTGTAATGTATGTCTGTGTGCTTGATGTATGAAACAATGTGGATACTTGTTATGAGAAACGTCTTATCCGGGAACCTCTGAGGGCGGGGCGTGTACTCCGGCTTGCTGTACTCTGCAATGTGCGGCTCCATATGGTTGGTGAACACCGGTGTTACCTAATGCGCGTGCAAGGGGCGGATCTTGCGGGACTGATCGCCGGCGCGGTGACATGTTCAAGGGGCGGCCAACATAGTGGAGTGAACGCCGGTGCATAGGTGTTCAAGGGAGGCGTCTGGCAGGCTTATTGGTTACGGATATTCGAGTGATAGCTAAGACCCCGATACCGAACGATGTTCGCAATTCAAAGTTCTTTCAACTCGCTTTAAAATGTTGGTCTTGATATAGACCGCGATTCGTGTTTCTGAAGGTTTGTTTCAACTTATTTTAAATGTTGGTATCAGGTTAATTAACCAAGGATATTTGACGAGATCTCCGAGGGTTAATTAATCAAGGGTCTTGAGCAGGACTTGTCGAATGAGAGGTTATGTCCTTGATTGTATTGTGATGATATTCTGTGAATTGGGTCGAGGACCCGTGAAATATTGAGATGATTGATCTCGTGATGATATTATTTGGATTGGGTCGAGAACCCCGTGAGATATTGTAATGAATCGCTTGTGACAGTATTTCATAAATTGGGTCGAGGACCCCGAATAACGTTGTAATGGTTTTCTTGCAAATTATTTTCCACATGCTGCGTCGAGGACCCGAGAGCTTTTGAAGTTATTTTTTTTAAAAGTATTCCCATTCGATTTTCAAAACCCTAAGACGGCCCGAGTCAATAATAACGTTTTCAAACTATCTTATCAAATTGCTTTTCCTTTTATAAAAGGGGTTTTTCAAGCTAGATCTTTTGACTTATTAGGCTTGTTTTAATGTTTCATTGGTGTTATGATCCGTAAAGAGAATATGGCTATGTGATTACCTTTCACCTTGTGTAAACGAATGCTTTGATGTTTGTTTGTGTGAATGGGTGGTTTATGTTAAGTCTTCGTGGCTGTTGAGTTTGTGTTGATACTTTTCGTATATCTTGTACATTATGTACTTGCACTAGCAAAATTCCAGTTTGCTAACCCCCGAGTTTTCGGGGGGTGGGTGCCTATTATGCGCTCAGATTTTGGCAGCTCAGGAGTAGTCATGGGATTGGCTTGAAAGGAGATGGAATACGACGATGCTAATCACACAATAGTCGGAGTCTTTTCTTTTGTCAGTATTTCTCTTATGATTGAGTATTCACCCTTGCATGGGTGTGATTTCCATTTATTAAATTGAGTTGTCATTCTTTTCTGTATTCAAGTTTATTATTGCCGTTGAGCTTTGAACTACGTTGGTTTTTGAATTGTTTAATGACCTTGTCAGTCAGTTGTAATTAGATTGACCTCGGTCGGTCAATCATTGAGTAATCTTTTGGATTTTAGCCTGGTAGATCCTTGTGAGAAAGGTCTACGGCGTGTGACATTCCCGGACGTATTTTCGGGGTGTTACATTTATGGTATCAGAGCTTAGGTTTGCGAAAAACCTAGGCCGTTGGGTCAACTCCATGTCTTGTGTAAGTCGCGCGCATCAGAGTTGTGATTAGTATCGTGGTTCCGACATCATCTTCAGGCAATCCGTGATGGTAAGTCTCCCGATCGTGAGTCCCCTTATATACGTATTTGATTATGTAGTGTTAATGTGATTAATGTGAACAGGGGTTGGAACTTGTTGGTGATATTATTGTTTTAGGATATAACATGCTTATACGGTCCGAGTGATAATGGTTATGTAGTATGCTTCGGAAGTCGAGCATATTTATCGGTTTCTACATTTCATTAGAATAAATCTCTTAGTGTTAATTTTATCCGTTGCGTGAGTATTTTGAAATGGCATTTGGAATCTTGCAAACTGAGTTTTATTTCGTAAAACTGATTCCCTAAACCGAGTTTTGGTATTTTGGTCTTGCACGTTTTGAAGGTATTCTTAAGACGGTATTTGATATTTTATAAATGACTTTTGTGATTATTTAAAAATACCACCGTCATCGACCTTTTTGGCGTTTTGAACGTTTTTTTTTTAAAATGTTTTTTAGCCTGGTGGGTTCCGGCGCGGGGCTCACGGCGCTGTAATATCACGAACATTTTAAAGTGGTGCTTTAAAATTTTCTAATATTGTGAAAACCCATGATTTAATGTCGTGATGTCAAATGGTCACGTATCTAGGTGAAAAATCCTTTTGACTAAGCATTTTGGTGGAAGAGGAAAGATTTTCAAATTCTGGTATTTGGAACTCAACACTTTTGAAATATTTCAAATTAGTGACGATTTATAAAAGAATTTCTTTTATACATTATTCGAAAAGAATTTTTAAAGTCGATGTATAAACTTCATCTTCCAAAATAAAGGACAGAATCTACAAATTTTGGGTGTAACGTGACTCGCCCTCTTTTTCAAAAAAATTGTTGTCATTAAGTGCATACATATAATGATCGTCCTCGTCGAAGGACTCGAAATTGACTTCAGAAAACTTTGTGCTTTACGATATTACCGTTATTCTAAGGATGCTAACTAAACCTCATGTTGATAATTGTGGTATACTGTACGACTGATAAATTAATATTGTTGAATTGTATTATCCACATTAGTATGTCGATCCTCGGCGGACGTAGACGTGATGATGGAAATGGAAGCGGCGAGGTGGTTCGTACGACAACGATTCATGCTATGGTGAAGGAGTATCAATATCAAACGATATCCTATGAAATCTCCTCAGTTGTCGAGCCCATGAGCGAAGCGAAGAGACCGAGGACATCTGGGAAATTTTTAGGCGATGAAGAGTCTAAGGCTCCCAAGCCCTCACGTCGTTCAAACGTGTCATCTTCGCAGTTGGGAGTGGGCGCTAGAAATCCCAAACCAGCATCGGTGACTCTCGGTAAGAAGAGGAGGTGCTTCAACTGCAACCGTCAGGGACATGTTCGTGCAAATTGTCCCTTTCCATTCTTGACTTGTTACCAGTGCGGGTGTGAAGGGCATCGGGAGAAACACTGTGAGATAGTTTCCGACTTGGTAAAGAATGCTACCCTATTGGAGAGCAGAGCTAGTGACTGGAAAGTGTCCCGAAACCCTATGTTTCCTTCTCAAGATCCTAGCATGGGAGAATGAAGATTTTGTACTATGTCTTAATCGTTGCTATTTCCAACAATTGTGACTTCGATCGTTTTTCGTTTCATTGCTTTACGTTTTCAACTCTTGTTGTTCTAATTTTTGGGGTCGTAATGTCCTCTTAGTATGGGGGAATGTATTACCCGTGCTCTTCTTAGTATTTTCAGTGTGGGATGACTTTCACTTATATATCTTTGGTTTAAGTGTGAACTTCGGAGTCGTTGTTCGACCGTTGTTATTCGATCATTGTTATTCAATCGTGGTTGTTCGATTGTTGTTGTCTGACCTCATACTGCGAAGAATTGTCGTTCACCGTTGGTCAGCTATTTCGATTGCGGTCATGTGGGAAACCAAGCCATACATTGCGAGTCAATAGATGATAGGTTTGGGGATCGAGTTATGTCTCTGCTTGTGACTTTGTGATGGTCGTCGTGGAGCGTGATTTCACGCCGTATGTTTCTTTGCTTTCTTGTTATGTTTTGCCGTTAGGCGTGAGTTTTTGGTTCTTGTGTATCTCGTTGAGTTTTCCTGGCGGGATACTGCTTCTCCCTATATGTTTTATGTTTCGGGACGAAACTTCTTTTAAGGAGGGTAGTATGTAATATCCGCAATTTCGATTTCCGGTAATTTTCTTTTTCTTTGGAAGTCCATATTAGAGACTTTATTGTGACCGTGTCGTCATTCCGAGAATGATTATTTCTACACTTTTTGTCATCCGAGTTCATTTCGGTGTCGTTTTGTTGAATTCCGTGTTCTTAAGCGACTTTTCCACATATGAGTTCGACTTTGTAAAATCACCATCAATTCTTTGAAACTCCAAAAATTCTGAATCTTTTCAATATTATAGAGCATCAAGTTAGCTTTCCAATGGTTCAAACGGTGAGTCAATTGGAGTCCGTACGAAGGAGTTATGCTCGAAATAGCTAAGACTGCATCGTATGCCTTTTTATGCTGGAGTCGGCTGTACCGCGGGCCGCGGCACTAAGCCGAGTACTGGGCAGTTTTTTTGGCCATGGGCCGCGGAACACTCAGTCCAGGCCGCGGCACGCGAAGCAGATTACCCCTTTTTCAGCGGATTTTTGAGGAGAGAAGTTCATTTCATCATTCTCTTCATTCCTCCTCTCCTTGGGCGATTTGTGGGCGATATTTTGGGTGATTTAGCATCATCAAACCCAGAGAATTCATCCTCCTCAAGTTGTTGGTGTGGATTAACAACATCAATTTGTTTTCTTCGTCATTAATCCGATGTATTTTCTTGATTCTCCGGAGTTGACCTTTTTTGGGAGTTTTATTCTTGATTTCATTTTCCATCCGATTTTGATAAATCAGTTGGTGTTAAATGTTGTTATTAAACATTTCTTATGGATTGTATATCCATATATTCGGTTCGTTTCAACCCGAAGGGTGATTTGAGTGTTCTTGAGGTGTAGTGAACATTTGATGTTCGATCAAATGTTCGAATGAACTTTCCTTCGATAGTTTGTTGCAATCTCCGTTGTTTTTGGTCTTGATTCTCATTGTACTCGTATTTTGTTGTTTTTTGCCGGGGGATTATAGGTGTTCGAGGGTTTTCGATCGAGCTTTCTCGTTGCTTCGCGTGCTTTGGATTTGAGGCAAGTACCTTGATATACGAATTGTAGCTACGTGAAATCAATGTTGTCGGAGTGTATGAATTATATGGATGTATATATTTATATATATATATTTATATGTTAAATATATGTATGTATATACGTATATTGATATATATGCCAATGTCGGTGAATGCCGAGTGATGAATGCTAACACTAGTTGACGTACTCAACTTGGATTGATGTATGAACCATACTTATAGATATAATATAGTAAGGTTATATATATATATATATATATGTATATATATATTCGGTTGAATTGCAATATAGGGATATATGTGCGGTGTTCGTTGGTTATGCCAGAAGGCTTATTGTGATTGAGTTTTGATATTGTTTAGTTGTGTGGTTATTGACTGATGGATAATTTGTGTGAATTGGTGTACTGAGTTGATAATTGCTGTAATGTATGTCTATGTGCTTGATGTTTGAAACAATGTGGATACTTATTGTGAGAAACGTCGTATCGGGGAACCTCTGAGGGCGGGGCGTGTATTCCGGCTAGTTGTACGCTGCAATGTGCGGCTCCATATGGTTGGTGAACACCGGTGTTACCTAATGTGCATGCAAGGGACGGCTCTTGCGGGAGTGATTGCCGGCGCGGTGACATGTTCAAGGGGCGGCCAACATAGTGAGTTGAACGCCGGTGCACAGGTGTGTAATGGAGTCGTCTGGCAGGCTTATTGGTTATGGATATTCGAGTGATAGCTAAGACCCCGATACCCAATGATGTTCGCAATTCAAAGTTCTTTCAACTCGCTTTAAAATGTTGGTCTTGATATAGACCGCGATTCGTGTTTCTGAAGGTTTGTTTCAACTTATTTTAAATGTTGGTATCAGGTTAATTAACCAAGGATATTTGACGAGATCTCCAAGGGTTAATTAATCAAGGGTCTTGAGCAGGACTTGTCGAATGAGAGGTTATGTCCTTGATTGTATTGTGATGATATTCTGTGAATTGGGTCGAGGACCCGTGAAATATTGAGATGATTGATCTCGTGATGATATTATTTGGATTGGGTCGAGAACCCCGTGAGATATTGTAATGAATCGCTTGTGACAATATTTCATAAATTGGGTCGAGGACCCCGAATAACGTTATAATGGTTTTCTTGAAAATTGTTTTCCACATGCTGGGTCGAGGACCCGAGAGCTTTTGAAGTTATTTTTTTTAAAAGTATTCCCATTCGATTTTCAAAACCCCAAGACGGCCCGAGCCAATAATAACGTTTTCAAACTATCTTATCAAATTGCTTTTCCTTTTATAAAAGGGGTTTTTCAAGCTAGATCTTTTGACTTATTAGGCTTGTTTTAATGTTTCATTGGTGTTATGATCCGTAAAGAGAATATGGCTATGTGATTACCTTTCACCTTGTGTAAACGAATGCTTTGATGTTTGTTTGTGTGAATGGGTGGTTTATGTTAAGTCTTCGTGGCTGTTGAGTTTGTGTTGATACTTTTCGTATATCTTGTACATTATGTACTTGCACTAGCAAAATTCCAGTTTGCTAACCCCCGAGTTTTCGGGGCGTGGGTGCCTGTTATGCGCTCAGATTTTGGCAACTCAGGAGTAGTCACGAGATTGGCTTGATAGGAGATGGAAGACGACGATGCTAATCACACAAGAGTCGGAGTCTTTTCTTTTGTCAGTATTTCTCTTGTGATTGAGTATTCACCCTTGCATGGGTGTGATTTCCATTTATTAAATTGAGTTGTCATTCTTTTCTGTATTCAAGTTTATTATTGTCGTTGAGCTGTGAACCACATTGGTTTTTGAATTGTTTAATGACCTTGTCGGTCTGTTGTAATTAGATTGACCTCAGTCGGTCAGTCATTGAGTAGTCTTTTGGAGTTTAGCCTGGTAGATCCTTGTGAGAAAGGTCTACGGCGTGTGACATTCCCGGACGTATTTTGGGGGTGTTACACTCAATGCCACAAACTATGGTATTTAATACCCATACTCTTTAGATGTCTCTCTATGACCTTCTGAGATAGTGGCTTGGTCAGCGGATCAGCAACGTTATTTGTTGTGTCTATTCTTTGCAGTGTAATGTTCCCTTTCTCTCAATATGTTTGGTGTTTTGGTGAGACCTAGGCTCCCTATTCCGTGGAATAGCTCTGTCATTGTCACAAAACAGCACCATGGGCCGATCTAAGTCAGGAACCACTTGAAGTTCCCCAGTGAACTTCTTTTCCAAAATGCCTCTTTAGCAACCTCTGTGGCTGCCTGATATTCGGCTTGACATGTGGAATCGCAGTCGCACTTTGCTTTGCACTTCTCTAATATACCGCTCCACAATTTATAGTAAAGATGTATAACCTACCACTTTAAGTTCTCCAATGCCGTATGCGAGAACCAAATTTAGTTCTCTTCATGTACTTAAGAATGTTCTTTATAGCAGTCCAATATCCATGCCCTGGATATGACTGAAACCGACTTACTACGCTCACAGCATAGATAATGTCCAGTCTAGTGCAAACCGTAGCGTACATAATGATACCCACTGTCGAAGCATAGGGTACCTTGCTCATTTCCTTTCTGTCTTCCTTACTTTGAGGATACATTTATAGGAAAGTTTTATGCCATGTTGCATAAGTAGGAACCCCCTTTTAGAATATTCCATCCTAAATTGCTTCAAGATCTTTTCTATGTAGAGGGCCTGGGAAAGACCTATCATTCTCTTCGCTCTATCCTGATAGAGACGAGTACCTAGAATATAGTTGGCTTCACCCAAGTCTTTCATTGAGAATTTATTAGAAAGCTAAGCTTTCACAAAACTGAGCATTCCTACGTGGTTTTCTGTAAGTAGAATGTCATCCACATATAGTACTAAGAACGTAATTTTGCTCCCACTAACCTTCTTGTAAATACATGGATCCTCTTCATTTTTGACAAAATCAAACTCTTTGACTGTGTCATCAAAACAAAGATTCCAACTTCACAAAGCCTGCTTCAGTCCACAGATGGCACGCTGAAGCTTGCATATTTTATGATCATTGCCTCATATATAAATCCCTTAGGATGTTCCATATAGATCTTGTAATATCCGGATTTATTACTGTGTATTTCATCTGTATTCGAACCCTGTATTATTCGGATTTGTGGTCTTGATAATTGGAATATGATATTTCTTGCATTGGTATTTTTGTACATATGTATAACAACATGCAAAATTTCTCATGCAAACTCGTGATAGCGCACGCTAAGAATGTAGATTAACGTGCGCTATCGGCTACTACTAGCGCACGCTACGTATGTAGGAGTTGCGTGCGCTAGGCACTCAATTATTGAGCGGGGCAGCTAGCACATGCGCCAGCCGGGACATAGGTCCGAATAAGATTCCCGCGGACGAACATGGACATATTTGGAGTCAACGCTTATTAGCGTGTGCTAAATATGTATGGTAGCGTGCGCTAATTAGCTAAAGTGCAGAATGTTATAAATAAGACAACAATCCATTTTGGCTTACATTTCCTTCGTTCATTCTTCAGTCTTGAGAGACCAGAGAGCAATATTTATCCTCCTAACACACTTAGAACACATCTACGTGATCCTTGAATATTGGATATTACTTGTGAGTAATCATTGAAGATAAGTAACACCTTGGAGTGGCATATAACCAACCGGAGTCAGATTCTACCTTGCAGTTCAGTAATTTCATCATATTAAGGTATGTTGATTCTATTCGTGTTATGGAGCATAAGATGATCATGTTAGCAAAATATTGAGTTTCTTAGGTAAATTATCCCAACCACATCATTTTTAGAATATTGAGATGATTATGCCTTAAGTACCTTGATTATGAACATCATGATTCGAATCATATTACAATGAACAAGTAGAGGAAGCTTCTATCATTGGTAATCCGAATCTAGTAGGTGTCTTCAAAGCAATCATGGACTTGACTTTAACATCATTACTGTTAGACGAATATAAGGGATTGATCATGGAAGGATTTATCTTGTTAAGATGGGATGTTAATCAAACTACAATAATGATAGTTTTGATTGATATAAAGGTGTTGATATCGACTGTTAGGCCCTCCGAAGTATCGCATGAAGAATTGTAATCGAAATGGAATATGGTTTTATTATAGTATACATATTCTTGAATCCGAAGTTGTTGTTATCCGTAAGATCATTCATAACTGTATAAACATGATATTCATGGAGGTAACATGAATTAACACTGAAGATTTCATTGGTTTGATCATGATGAGATCGCCATCGCCCGATAGTGAGAATCGCCATGCAGTTAGCGCACGCTAAGCTTTGTAGATTAACGTGTGCTATCGATCACGAGTTAACATACGCTACGTTTGGTACGTAACGTATGTTAATCAATCAGGCGAGTCAGTCGGCTGATCGGTGAGGTACTGACCATGCATAGTTAGCGTACGCTAGGCTTTGTTGTTTGCGCGCGCTATCGAGCAGACTTAACGCATGCTACACAGAATACTTGGCGTACGCTAAGAAGTCCAGGCAGATTGCATTTTATGAACTTTCGGCTATAAATCGGATTGTTAGACATTCGTACGACGTGAGATAAATTCTATATTATTTCTTTTGTTAAGGTTTCGAGCTTGTTACGTGATTTGATTGAAGGGGCGACCTTCGAGTGTTTCGTTTCGTGGAAGTATAGTTCTTATCTTCGAATCGAGGCAAGTACCTTATTTGTTTAACGTATTGATGTTATACATATTGTCATGCATGTATGTCGTTATTGTATGTCCACCTCGTGTTGGTCCGACGGGATCATCGGGGGATCTATGCTAGCGTGCGCTGGATCATCGAACGGGTTTTTCCACCACGGGTTGGTCTGACGGGATCATCGTGGGTTCTAGGCAGTGAACGCTGGATCGTCGGAATTACCATGTGTATGTTAAGATATCATTTTGTGATTATCAGTTGGGTATGTTATGTATGAGTTTATCGCAGGAGAAGACTCGTTTGATATTTTATCATTTACGTTATTATTATTCTGCATGTGAAGTTGAATAATATGTTGTGGTACTTGTACTAGCATCGTTGTGCTAACCCTTTCGGGGGTGAACTTTTGTTTATGTTCAGGATCCAAGAGAGCGTGGAAACAACCACTGGAGCTGCATGACGACGAGGGTGCAGAGTGATGTTCCGGCCGGGTTTATTTGTCTGTTGTTTGTTGGTTATTTCAATAAGTACTCGAGTACGTAGTCGTTTATGATGAATTTGAATTTGGTGATGTATTAATAATTTTCTGTTGAACATTCTTATTTTTAGTATTTGGTCAGAACTGTTGTATCTTAATTCCGTTATTATCATTCGTTGGTACCTGTTAATATCTTTTCAATTCTTCAGCCTTGTAAATCCTTATGTAAGGGATTTACGGTGCTGTAATATTCCTGAATATATTGGGGGTGTTACAGAATACGGTATCGGAGCTAAGATTATGGATATCTAGGCCATTGGGTTAAAATAGGGGTCATTTACGTCTTTTGAGGTAACCGGCCCTGAATGACATCATTGTACTGCCTACGTCTTCATGCGAACGGTGGTTGTAAGTTCCTAAACTCTATTTCGTTCTTTACATGTTGTATATCTTTATACTTGAACATTAGACCGATGTTTTTTCCTGTATATTGAGTATTTGTGCTTAGAGTATGTTGAGAGGCGGACGTGGACGTGGTCGCGGTTGTGGACACGGACGAAGGAATGCTGAAAGGGAAGCGTCGCCTTCTAATCAGGCCAGTCATAGCTCAGGCGAGCCACAACGATCCATCAATAACGAACCGGAACCTGCTGTACCATAAATCCTTCGTCAAGTGGTGAACCAGATGACTCAGTTCGCTCAGGTCGTGGACCGAATGCAGGTGGCGGTGGGATTTCAGCAGGGAGATGGACAACAAAGGATTCCAGAAATGGGAAATCGAGGTGACCGATGGTTGCAAGAGGTGGCGAAGATGCAACCACCCAAATTTGACGGCTTTTCCGAGACTCCCACATGGGATCATTGGTTGAAGGAGCTGGAGAAAATCTTTGTCGGAATTAACTGCCCAGACGACCGGAGAGCCTCTATCGCTCAATACTTTCTTATAGGGGAAGCGTCCGAATGGTGGGAAGCCATCCAGCCTGTAGACCATGATGCTGATTGGACAAAGTTTAAATTGATGATGGAAGCTCAGTACTGCCCTCGTCCTTTCAGGGAAGCCAAGGTTCGGGAGTTTTTCTCCGCTCAGCCTTCCGGTGTGCCAGTATCTCAGGCAATTAAGACATTTAACCAGCAATTAGCATTCGTTCGACATCTGGTCAGAACAGATGCAGAAATGATGATTCATTTTGATATGAGGATGAAACCAGAAATCCAGAGGTACATGTCCGGTTTTGAATGTACCACACTCCGTCAATACCAGGATAAGGCGTTGGCGTATGAGATCAAGGAAGTAGCCATGGAGAAATTTACGGAATCCAAGAAGCAGAAAGTCTTTGGTACTTTTACAGAGCACAAGAATAGCGGGCCCCACAAGGCCCAGTCATCCTTTCACTCTTTCAAGAAACCTCCGCACCCAGTTAGGAGTGGAAAGAACTTCGGAGTAACATCAACTATGACCGATGTTACCAGGAAATGCTTTAACTGCGCCCATACGGGGCACTATCGACGAAATTGCCCCCTACCTACCGTGACTTGTTTTGATTGTGGTCTAGAGGGACATCGTGCGGTGTTCTGTGAAGAGGCTGCAAAGTCTTTTAGAGCCCGTACACCACAACCAGTCCAGAAGGAAGCCAGTATCCAACAGACGCAGCAAAGTGTTCAGATGCCTCATAATTTTGGCCGCGGACGAGGCAGAGGACAATGGGACCGAAAGGGGACATCGAGTGCCAGATATGTTCCCCCACGTCTGTACGAGATGAGGAGGACAGACGATCAGGATGCTGCTGTCGCATCAGGTACTGTCCAGATCCTTTCCCAGCCAGTTAGCGTTTTATTCGATACAGGAGCTACGCATTCTTTTATATCCTTGTCTTGTGTAAATCATTTGAATATTTCTGGTTTTCATGCTTGTGAACCTTATGTTGTTGGTTTGCCGAGTGGAGAGAGGATTGTCGGGAATTTAGAATCTAGAGATTTCCCTGTAACATTTGGAGGCAGAGAGTGGCTCTCAAATTTGATTGTAATAGAAATGCAAGGGGACGACCTGATACTCGGAGACGATTGGCTTAATCGATATGGAGCGATTGTAAACTACCGAAGGATGAATATATCGCTGATCGTTGATGATGGTTCCGAAATACTGTTTGAGGGATGGAAACCGGGAAGCTCAGGAAAGTTGATCAAAGCGATGAAAGCTGTCAAATTGTTGAAATAGGGCTATACCGGATACTGGTGTTATGCAATGAAGAAAGAAGACGAAATTGTGGAACTTTCATCCATTCCTGTTGTGAACGACTTTCCAGATGTATTTCCTGACGAGTTACCTGGACTACCTCCACGAAGGGATGTAGAATTTACCATTGAGCTGGAACCCGGAGCTACACCAATTTCTAAGGCACCGTATCGTATGGCACCTACTGAGATGTATGAACTGAAAAAGCAGCTGGAGGAGTTACTGGACAAAAGCTATATTCAGCCAAGCATTTCGCCCTGGGGAGCGCCAGTTCTTTTTGTCCGAAAGAAGGATGGATCACTTCGACTGTGTATTGACTATCGAGAGCTGAAAAAAATGACGATTAAGAACAAGTATCCGTTGCCACGGATTGATGATCTATTCGACCAGTTGCAAGGAGCAACAGTGTTTTCTAAAATCGATCTGAGATCAGGATACCATCAGCTAAGGATTAAGGAATCTGATGTTCCAAAGTCAGCATTCAGAACTTGCTACGGACACTATGAGTTTGTAGTGATGTCGTTTGGTCTCACTAATGCACCTGATGTATTCATGCAATTGATGAATTGAGTGTTCATCAAATATTTAGATAAATTTGTGGTCGTGTTCATTGATGATATTCTGGTGTATTCTAAGAACCCGGAAGAGCATGCACAACATTTGCGGATTGTATTAGAACTTCTGAGAAGCGAGCAACTGTACGCCAAACTCTCTAAGTGTGAATTCTGGCTAAAATAAGTAATATTCCTCGGCCATGTGGTATCAACTGAAGGAGTACGAGTAGATCCTCAGAAGATCGAAGCGATTATGGATTGGAAGCCTCCAAAGAACGTGAAAGAAGTCCGAAGTTTCTTAGGACTTGCGGGGTATTATCGTCGATTCGTGGAAGGGTTTTCCAAAATTTCCCGCCCACTTACTCGATTACTGTAGAAAACTCAAAAAGTTTGAGTGGAATGAGTTGTGTCAGGTTAGCTTTGATTAATTGAAGAAGAGATTGACGACGGCACTGATTCTATAACTTCCACAGGGAACTGGAGGATTTATAGTTTACAGTGATGCTTCGAACCAAGGACTCGGATGCGTATTGATGCAGAATGACAAGGTGATCGCTTATGCGCCGCGACAGCTCAAACCTTATGAAGTGAATTATCCAACACATGATTTGGAGCTAGCAGCAGTAGTTTTTGCTTTGAAGATCTGGAGACATTATCTGTACGGGACTCACTGTCAGATCTTTACGGATCACAAGAGTCTCAAATACATCTTCAGTCAGAAAGAGTTAAACATGCAACAGAGGAGATGGTTGGAGCTGATAAGGACTACGACTTGGAAATTTTGTATCATCCAGGCAAAGCGAATGTAGTGGCCAATGCACTTAGCCGCAAGCCTGTTTCTATTCAGATGCTGGAGACTCTGACCTCCCAACTTAGTCTTCAACAAGAGATGATTAGAGAAGGAATTGAAGTGTAGTTACAAAGAGTCCAAGGACAACTGTGCGTGATGGAATTAACTTCGCCATTAACCGAAGAAATCAAATCTAGACAGGTAGATGATCCTCTGATGATTCGGTTACGTGATGAAGTGATCAAGGGAAAGGCCCCCGGATTCCTAATTCATGATGATGGAGTTTTGAGATTTCAGAACTGACTATGCGTTCCTGATATCGATGTTCTGAAACAGACGATTATGAAGGAAGCTCATAACTCACCCTATTCTATCCACCCGGGCACCAGTAAGATGTACAAGGACTTGAAACAGAATTTCTGGTGGGGTAACATGAAGAAAGATATAGCGGACAATGTCTCGAAATGTTTGACTTGCCAACAGGTTAAGATCGAGCATCAACGTCCTGCCGGGATGTTGAAGCCACTCCCGATTCCTGAATGGAAGTGAGAGGACATATCGATGGACTTTATTACTAGTATGCCGAGAACCAAGTCAGGAATGAACATGATTTGGGTGATAGTTGATCGTTTAACCAAATCAGCTCATTTTCTAGGCATCAAGGATACGTGGGGACCACAGAGGTTGGCACGAGTATTTATTTCGGAGATAGTTATATTGCATGGTACACCGAAGACCATTATTTCTGATCGAGACGGCCGTTTTGTGTCTCACTTTTGGAAAGCAGTTCATAAGGCCTTGGGGACCGAATTGAACTTCAGCATAGCTTATCACCCGCAGACTAACGGACAATCCGAGATGACTATTCAAATGGTGGAAGATATGCTAAGGGCTTGTGCCTTAGATTGGTTAACTGATTGGCAAGTTCATCTACCGTTGATTGAATTTACCTACAACAATAGTTGGCATGCCTCCATTAAGATGGCACCGTTTGAGGCATTATACAGGAGGAGATGTAGATCGCCCCTATGTTGGGACGATTCATCAGACTTAATCGGGACAGAACCAGAGTTGATCATACAGACTCGAGAGAAGATAACCTTGATTCGTGAAAGGCTGTTGACCGCCCAGAGTCGCCAGAAATCTTACGCAGACGTACGCCGTCGCCCTTTGGAGTTCAGTACGGGAGACCACGTACTTTTAAAAGTTTCTCCTACTCGGGGAATCTTTCGTTTCGGAAGGAAAGAAAAGCTGAGTCCGAGATATATCGGACCATTTGAGATCCTTGAGAGAGTTGGAGAGTTAGCATACAGATTAGCATTGCCGCCGTCATTGTGCCATGTTCATAACGTGTTCCACGTATCCCAGTTATGGAGGTATATACCAGATCCTAGTCATGTCATTGATTTCAGCGAGATCGAAGTCGCTCATGATGGGACGTTCGAAGAGAGACCGGTCAAGATACTCGAGAGTCAAGTTAAGCAGTTGAGGAACAAACCAATCGTTTTGGTCAAAGTTCAATGGTCACGTCACGGAGTGGAAGAAGCTACATGGGAAACGGAAGATGGCATGAAGTCCAGATATACCGAATTATTTGCGTCTTGAGTTTCGGGACGAAACTCCTTTTTAGTAGGAGAGTATGTAATATCCGGATTTATTACTGTGTGTTTCAGCTGTATTCGAACCCTGTATTATTCGGATTTGTGGTCTTGATAATTAGAATATGATATTTCTTGCATTGGTATCTTTGTACATAAGTATAACAACATGCAAAATTTCTCATGCAAACTCGTGATAGCGCACGCTAAGAATGTAGCTTAACGCGCGCTATCGGCTACTACTAGCGCACACTACGTATGTAGGAGTTGCATGCGCTAGGCTCTCAATTATTGAGCGGGGCGGCTAGCACATGCGCCAGCCAGGACATGGGTCCGGATAAGATTCCTGCGTACGAACCTGGACAGATTTGGAGTCAACGCTTATTAGCGTGCGCTAAATATGTATGGTAGCGTGCGCTAATAAGCTAAAGTGCAGAATGTTATAAATGAGACAACAATACGTTTTGGCTTACATTTCCTTCGTTCATTCTTCAGTCTTGAGAGACCAGAGAGCAATATTTATCCTCCTAACACACTTAGAACACATCTACGTGATCCTTGAATATTGGATATTACTTGTGAGTAATCATTGAAGATAAGTAACACCTTGGAGTGGCATATAACCAACCGGAGTCAGATTCTACCTTGCAGTTCAGTAATTTCATCATATTAAGGTACGTTGATTCTATTTGTGTTATGGAGCATAAGATGATCATGTTAGCAAAATATTGAGTTTCTTGGGTAAATTATCCAAACCACATCATTTTTAGAATATTGAGATGATTATGCCTTAAGTACCTTGATTATGAACATCATGATTCGAATCATATTACAATGAACAAGTAGAGGAAGCTTCTATCATTGGTAATCCGAATCTAGTAGGTGTCTTCAAAGCAATCATGGACTTGACTTTAACATCATTACTGTTAGACGAATATAAGGGATTGATCATGGAAGGATTTATCTTGTTAAGATGGGATGTTAATCAAACTACAATAATGATAGTTTTGATTGATATAAAGGTGTTGATATCGACTGTTAGGCCCTTCGAAGTATCGCATGAAGAATTGTAATCGAAATGGAATATGGTTTTATTATAGTATACATATTCTTGAATCCGAAGTTGTTGTTATCCGTAAGATCATTCATAACTGTATAAACATGATATTCATGGAGGTAACATGAATTAACACTGAAGATTTCATTGGTTTGATCATGATGAGATCAGTCTACTGCCCAGTAGTGAACTGCCATGCACAGTTAGCGCACGCTAAGCTTTGTAGATTAATGTGTGTTATCGATCACGAGTTAACATACGCTACGTTTGGTACGTAACGTATGTTAATCAATCAGGCGAGTCAGTCGGCTGATCGGTGAGGTACTGACCATGCATAGTTAGCGTACGCTAGGCTTTGTTGTTTGCGCGCGCTATCGAGCAGACTTAACGCATGCTACACAGAATACTTGGCGTACGCTATGAAGTCCAGGCAGATTGCATTTTATGAACTTTCGGCTATAAATCGGATTGTTAGACATTCGTACGACGTGAGATAAATTCTATATTATTTCTTTTGTTAAGGTTTCGAGCTTGTTACGTGATTTGATTGAAGGGGCGACCTTCGAGTGTTTCGTTTCGTGGAAGTATTTTTCTTATCTTCGAATCGAGGCAAGTACCTTATTTGTTTAACGTATTGATGTTATACATATTGTCATGCATGTATGTCGTTGTTGTATGTCCACCTCGTGTTGGTCCGACGGGATCATCGGGGGATCTATGCTAGCGTGCGCTGGATCATCGGACGGGTTTTTCCACCACGGGTTGGTCTGACGGGATCATCGTGGGTTCTAGGCAGTGAACGCTGGATCGTCGGAATTACCATGTGTATGTTAAGATATCATTTTGTGATTATCAGTTGGGTATGTTATGTATGAGTTTATCGCAGGAGAAGACTCGTTTGATATTTTATCATTTACGTTATTATTATTCTGCAGGTGATGTTGAATAATATGTTGTGGTACTTGTACTAGCATCGTTGTGCTAACCCTTTCGGGGGTGAACTTTTGTTTATGTTCAGGATCCAAGAGAGCGGGGAAATAACCACTGGAGCTGCATGACGACGAGGGTGCAGAGTGATGTTCCGGCCGGGTTTATTTGTCTGTTGTTTGTTGGTTATTTCAATAAGTACTCGAGTACGTAGTCGTTTATGATGAATTTGAATTTGGTGATGTATTAATAATTTTTTGTTGAACATTCGTATTTTTAGTATTTGGTCAGAACTGTTGTATCTTAATTCCGTTATTATCATTCGTTGGTACCTGTTAATATCTTTTCAATTCTTCAGCCTTGTAAATCCTTATGTAAGGGATTTACGGTGCTGTAATATTCCTGAATATATTGGGGGTGTTACAGAATATGGTATCGGAGCTAAGATTATGGATATCTTGGCCATTGGGTTAAAATAGGGATCATTTACGTCTTTTGAGGTAACCGGCCGTGAATGACATCACTGTACTGCCTACGTCTTCATGCGAACGGTGGTTGTAAGTTCCTAAACTCTATTTCGTTCTTTACATGTTGTATATCTTTATACTTGAACATTAGACCGATATTTTTTCCTGTATATTGAGTATTTGTGCTTACAGTATGTTGAGAGGCGGACGTGGACGTGGTCGCGGTTGTGGACACGGACGAAGGAATGCTGAAAGGGAAGCGTCGCCTTCTAATCAGGCCAGTCATAGCTCAGGCGAGCCGCAACGATCCATCAATAACGAACCGGAACCTGCTGTACCATAAATCCTTCGTCAAGTGGTGAACCAGATGACTCAGTTCGCTCAGGTCGTGGACCGAATGCAGGTGGCGGTGGGATTTCAGCAGGGAGATGGACAACAAAGGATTCCAGAAATGGGAAATCGAGGTGACCGATGGTTGCAAGAGGTGGCGAAGATGCAACCACCCAAATTTGACGGCTTTTCCGAGACTCCCACATGGGATCATTGGTTGAAGGAACTGGAGAAAATCTTTGTCGGAATTAACTGCCCAGACGACCGGAGAGCCTCTATCGCTCAATACTTTCTTATAGGGGAAGCGTCCGAATGGTGGGAAGCCATCCAGCCTGTAGACCATGATGCTGATTGGACAGAGTTTAAATTGATGATGGAAGCTCAGTACTGCCATCGTCCTGTGAGAGAAGCCAAGGTTCGGGAGTTTTTCTCCGCTCAGCCTTCCGGTGTGCCAGTATCTCAGGCAATTAAGACATTTAACCAGCAATTAGCATTCGTTCGAAGAAACCTCCGCAAGGTTCAGTCTTTGGTACTTTTACAGAGCACAAGAATAGCGGGCCCCACAAGGTCCAGTCATCCTTTCACTCTTTCAAGAAACCTCCGCACCCAGTTAGGAGTGGAAAGAACTTCGGAGCAACATCAACTATGACCGATGTTACCAGGAAATGCTTTAACTGCGCCCAGATGGGGCACTATCGACGAAATTGCCCCCTACCTGCCGTGACTTGTTTTGATTGTGGTCTAGAGGGACATCGTGCGGTGTTCTGTGAAGAGGCTGCAAAGTCTTTTAGAGCCCGTACACCACAACCAGTCCAGAAGGAAGCCAGTATCCAACAGACGCAGCAAAGTGTTCAGATGCCTCAGAATTTTGGCCGCAGACGAGGCAGAGGACAATGGGACCGAAAGGGGACATCGAGTGGCAGATCTGTTCCCCCACGTCTGTACAAGATGAGGAGGACAGACGATCGAGATCTTCTTTGTCGCATCAGTCTTGTCCAGATCCTTTCCCAGCCAGTTAGCATTTTATTCGATACAGGAGCTACGCATTCTTTTATATCCTTGTCTTGTGTAAATCATTTGAATATTTCTGGTTTTCATGCTTGTGAACCTTATGTTGTTGGTTTGCCGAGTGGAGAGAGGATTGTCGGGAATTTAGAATCTAGAGATTTCCCTGTAACATTTGGAGGCAGAGAGTGGCTCTCAAATTTGATTGTAATAGAAATGCAAGGGGACGACCTGATACTCGGAGACGATTGGCTTAATCGATATGGAGCGATTGTAAACTACCGAAGGAGGAATATATCGCTGATCGCTGATGATGGTTCCGAAATACTGTTTGAGGGATGGAAACCGGGAAGCTCAGGAAAGTTGATCAAAGCGATGAAAGCTGTCAAATTGTTGAAATAGGGCTATACCGGATACTGGTGTTATGCAATGAAGAATGAAGACGAAATTGTGGAACTTTCATCCATTCCTGTTGTGAACGACTTTCCAGATGTATTTCCTGACGAGTTACCTGGACTACCTCCACGAAGGGATGTAGAATTTACCATTGAGCTGGAACCCGGAGCTACACCAATTTCTAAGGCACCGTATCGTATGGCACCTACTGAGATGTATGAACTAAAAAAGCAGCTGGAGGAGTTACTGGACAAAAGCTATATTCAACCAAGCATTTCGCCCTGGGGAGCGCCAGTTCTTTTTGTCCGAAAGAAGGATGGATCACTTCGACTGTGTATTGACTATCGAGAGCTGAACAAAATGACGATTAAGAACAAGTATCCGTTGCCACGGATTGATGATCTATTCGACCAGTTGCAAGGAGCAACAGTGTTTTCTAAAATCGATCTGAGATCAGGATACCATCAGCTAAGGATTAAGGAATCTGATGTTCCAAAGTCAGCATTCAGAACTTGCTACGGACACTATGAGTTTGTAGTGATGTCGTTTGGTCTCACTAATGCACCTGATGTATTCATGCAATTGATGAATTGAGTGTTCATCAAACATTTAGATAAATTTGTGGTCGTGTTCATTGATGACATTCTGGTGTATTCTAAGAACCCGAAAAAGCATGCACAACATTTGCGGATTGTATTAGAACTTTTGAGAAGCGAGCAACTGTACGCCAAACTCTATAAGTGTGAATTCTGGCTAAAATAAGTAATATTCCTCGGCCATGTGGTATCAACTGAAGGAGTACGAGTAGATACTCAGAAGATCGAAGCGATTATGGATTGGAAGCCTCCAAAGAACGTGAAAGAAGTCCGAAGTTTCTTAGGACTTGCGGGGTATTATCGTCGATTCGTGGAAGGGTTTTTCAAAATTTCCCGCCCACTTACTCGATTACTGTAGAAAACTCAAAAAGTTTGAGTGGAATGAGTTGTGTCAGGTTAGCTTTGATTAATTGAAGAAGAGATTGACGACGGCACCGATTCTATCACTTCCACAGGGAACTGGAGGATTTATAGTTTACAGTGATGCTTCGAACCAAGGACTCGGATGCGTATTGATGCAGAATGACAAGGTGATCGCTTATGCGCCGCGACAGCTCAAACCTTATGAAGTGAATTACCCAACACATGATTTGGAGCTAGCAGCAGTAGTTTTTGCTTTGAAGATCTGGAGACATTATCTGTACGGGACTCACTGTCAGATCTTTATGGATCACAAGAGTCTCAAATACATCTTCAGTCAGAAAGAGTTAAACATGCAACAGAGGAGATGGTTGGAGCTGATTAAGGACTACGACTTGGAAATTTTGTATCATCCAGGCAAAGCGAATGTAGTGGCCGATGCACTTAGCTGCAAGCCTGTTTCTATTCAGATGCTGGAGACTCTGACCTCCCAACTTAGTCTTCAACGAGAGATGATTAGAGAAGGAATTGAAGTGTAGTTACAAAGAGTCCAAGGACAACTGTGCGTGATGGAATTAACTTCGTCATTAACCGAAGAAATCAAATCTAGACAGGTAGATGATCCTCTGATGATTCGGTTACGTGATGAAGTGATCAAGGGAAAGGCCCCCGGATTCCTAATTCATGATGATGGAGTTTTGAGATTTCAGAACTGACTCTGCGTTCCTGATATCGATGTTCTAATGAAGTGATCAAGGGAAAGGCCACGTACTTTTAAAAGTTTCTCCTACTCGGGGAATCTTTCGTTTCGGAAGGAAAGAAAAGCTGAGTCCGAGATATATCGGACCATTTGAGATCCTTGAGATAGTTGGAGAGTTAGCATACAGATTAGCATTGCCGCCGTCATTGTGCCATGTTCATAACGTGTTCCACGTATCCCAGTTATGGAGGTATATACCAGATCCTAGTCATGTCATTGATTTCAGTGAGATCGAAGTCGCTCATGATGGGACGTTCGAAGAGAGACCGGTCAAGATACTCGAGAGTCGAGTTAAGCAGTTGAGGAACAAACCAATCGTTTTGGTCAAAGTTCAATGGTCACGTCACGGAGTGGAAGAAGCTACATGGGAAACGGAAGATGGCATGAAGTCCAGATATCCCGAATTATTTGCGTCTTGAGTTTCGGGACGAAACTCCTTTTTAGTAGGAGAGTATGTAATATCCGGATTTATTACTATGTGTTTCAGCTGTATTCGAACCCTGTATTATTCGGATTTGTGGTCTTGATAATTAGAATATGATATTTCTTGCATTGGTATCTTTGTACATAAGTATAACAACATGCAAAATTTCTCATGCAAACTCGTGATAGCACACGCTAAGAATGTAGCTTAACGCGCGCTATCGGCTACTACTAGCGCACGCTACATATGTAGGAGTTGCATGCGCTAGGCTCTCAATTATTGAGCGGGGCGGCTAGCACATGCGCCAGCCGGGACATGGGTCCGGATAAGATTCCCGCGTACGAACCTGGACAGATTTGGAGTCAACGCTTATTAGCGTGCGCTAAATATGTATGGTAGCGTGCGCTAATTAGCTAAAGTGCAGAATGTTATAAATAAGACAACAATCACTAGTAGAAAAATGACTTTAGGTAACACCTTGCAGGTAACACTTTGATAACTGAAAATTGGAGAGTGCATAGGTAACACCTAGGTAATACTTTTTTATTAGGTAACACTCAAGGTAACACTTTCAAAATAGGTAACACATTCAGGTAACACATTTTTGTGTTACTTAGTTTAGGTAACACTCACGGTAGCACTTTCAAAATATGTAACACTTTTTTGTGTTACTTAGGTTAGGTATCACTCCAAGTAACACTTTCAAAATAGGTAAGACTTTTGTGTGTTACATAATTTAACACTTATGCATCACTTAGAGAATATGTATAATTATTTGAAGTTATATTATCACTTTTTTTAGTTACAATAATATTATTGTTAAGTACACATTAAAAATATATAACAATAAGGATATATATTAAAATTCGGTTTATCTTAGGTATCACTAAATGTAACAAATTAAAATAAAAAATTTAAAATATAATATAATGCCTTCTAGTAATTTACTACAATTAAAACAATAGGGTAAGAAATGTAATTTAACATCACCAATCTAGTGCATATAATTATTTTTAGATTTTTGGTTCTAGAAATGGAAATTTCTGAAATCTTGTTGGTGTGTATGAAGTGGTTCGGGTTAGAGGAGAAATTGATGTGGGTAAGAGAAAAAAAGTATATCAGAATACGAAAAAAGTCTTCGTCGTGTTTGTCGTAAATTGTTACGTGCAAAAAACGTCCTCGAGTGGTGTTGCGGTGGCGGACGGTGGCCCGCAGATGTACTTTTGCCACCAGTGCGAACGCACCGTCACAATTATACCCTCCCTCGTCGGCGATGTCCTCTGCTGTCTTGCAACTCAGTGTCGAAGAATATCAAAACCCCAACCCTAGTCCCGCCATCCCGAACCTTTATTCGCCGACTCATTCTCTCTCTTCCTCTCCCAATTCCTTCTCCGTCTGTAAACCCTAACCTGTTTCTCGGTCCGTGTCCGCTGGAGATTCTCGGTTGGGACCGGGCACTTTCAACCCAAAGATCGTACTTGTTGGACCTCCTGCCAATCGCCGAGCCAACAAGATTGCGATTCGTGATTGGGGACCATCCACCGCCTCCGGGTTTTCTCTTCGGATAATATTGGGGATTATTTTGTGAGCTCCAGTTCGGCGGTTGATTGAAGTTGGTGAGAATGATCCGGGTGGTATGGTACCCGCCGACCTCCAAATCGGTGTCGGGGCCCTCCCGAGTATCCTTCGATGAGTCTTTGTTGAAATCCGAGATGGCACGGTGCGCCGTGTGTAAGGGCGACTTTGAGATGGGGACTGTTGTGAAGCGGATGCCTTGCAAGCATGTTTATCATCAAGAATGCATTACGCCTTGGCTTGAGTTGCATAATTCTTGCCTGTTTGCCATTTTGAGCTCTTGGTGATGATCTAATTATGAGAGTGGCCGTAATTCGGGCGTAGGGAGATGCTAGGCGGAGCGATGGTTATGACAATGCTGATAGTGATGTAGTGGGGTTTCGAAGGGCCAAGATTAGTACGGAGGACGTGTACCATACCATTGCCTTGGCTATTTGGAGGTTTGGATGTCAGGGTCAGATTCAGGCGGTGAGGGTTCAGGGCAAAATAGGTGGGAGCGGAACTAAATATTTCTAGGTATGTGGCATTTGTATTTAAGCATTTGGTAACGTACTTCACCTCTCCATTTGTGGGTATTCTAGTGCATTTAGTTCAATTCAATTTAGGTAATTTGTAATTTGTCCATGGTAGTAAAATATTTTTGGTGCATATAATTATTTTTGGATTTTTTGGGTTCTAGAAATGGAAATTTCTGAAATCTTGTTGGTGTGTATGAAGTCGTCCGATTCACAGAAGAAATTGATGCGGGTGGAGGCAGAGGTAATTGAATCTCTCGTCGTTAGGTAAATTCTATTCATTGATGTAGTAAGAGTATTGAGTTTCTACTCTGGTGCTTTATTTCCTTTGCTCATTCTATTCTCTTGTACTGAAGTGCTACTAGTATGTTTCGAGTGGGTGGATTTAAATCCTTTCTAAAACATAGTCATCTGAAACGCATCCTTTTCTTTTTTATATATGTATGCAGTTGCACACAGTCACTCTCGCTCACACGTCCTACACATTTCACACACACCCCACCCCTCCCACACACACTACATGCACAATGCACATTTCCACGCACGAGACCCATATACTAAAGATTTATACGTTTATACTTTTCTAATGTTTGGAGAAAATTTTGAATCTCATAGTGGAGTTCAAATCTTTACAAATCAACATTATACCCAAAAGAAATGTGAAATAAGTAGAACAAATCCAAGAGATGGTATTTGAGATCCATGGTTTTAGAAATCCTTTGGTATTTCAAATCCCTCAGTCCAAATACAAACTAGGTGAGGTATTTGCTTGATTTCTCGTTATGCTTCCAATCTTAAACAAACATCTCTTTACCTTATTTGCTCATTTTTATTTTCTTGCTTTGTAAGCATTAACCGAGTAAAGATATCATCATGTGGATACGGTGTTAAGAGTATTAACATGCGAGGCATTTGGTCGGATACCCCTTACTACTGATTAGCCCAAAAAGACATGGGATGGAGCTTTTCTTTGGGTTAGGTGGTTGTATAGCAATTTACGTCTTATTGGCGAAATCATGTCTTTGGGATACATCATTCCCAGTGCGTGCTTTATTTTTATCTTTCACACAGTACACACACTACACACCCGGGAATCTCGATTCTCTCTCTCTTTTTCTATTTACGGGCATACATTTGTTATGCGGTGTTCAATATCAATAGTTGTCATCGTTGGAAGTTTACGGTCATCAATTGATGCGTCAAATAATTCTCGGTGTTATAGCTTTTGGGATCTTTGAACTTCTTTGGGTCAATTTTTGGTGACCTTACGGAGTCCATGATCAAGTGTGATGCGGGTGTGAAGGATTCGGGCTCGCTCATACCTGGACATGGTAATGGCACGTATTTTGTTGGTTATTATTCTCACTTTTACACGTTGTGAATGTATTGCAACTTGGGTTAGCTAGGCGCTTTATTCCATCAGACTATGGTCGTATATGCTGATCTATAGTTGGTTACCCCCACATCATTAAAAGTTGCCCCTGTGGTTAGGGTGTGTTACCGCGCGAGTAGACCCGAGTACGAAGTATTCGACCCCCTCCCTTTGCATTTTCCCGTCGGCCAATATATATATATATATATATATATATATATATATATATATATGTGTGTGTGTGTGTGTGTGTTTGTGTGCGCGCGTGCGTTAATTTTGATCGGTAAATGTATTAATCCCCTTTCTGAGTGTGGATGTCAAATTATGTCTTATGAGGTTCGTTTTTAATAATGATGATAATAATAAAAAAATCATGTAGCAGGTGGTATACTAGATAGGATTGATAGCTACATTTTCAAGGGATCACTGGCTCACTCTTTCGTGAAAGCATTTCTGCCACTTTATGGAGTTTGATGATGCGTGTTGTTGGAGTCGGGCGAGCTTTCTTTAGCCGCTTATGGAGTTTGATGATGCGTGTCGTTGGAGTCGGTGAGCTTTCTATAGCCTCTTTTTTCACTACTCTCAACTCCGAACGCATTCATGGTCGGCATGTTGGAACTGGTATAATCTTGAGGATCAGAACCCGAATACGTATGCAACTCTATCTACCAGGTGGTATTTCCCACATGCATGTCATCTTTGCCTTAAAAAGTATGGATCAATGTGGTGGTGGTAGTGGGGGGGGGGGGGATTTTGCATAAATCTTCAAGTGGGAGTCTGGGTTATTAGATATCTATCTGCAAATGGGTCGACTGCAGAATCGTGAAGGAAGGGGTTACCAAACCCCATTAGCAGTTGTATTTGTACTTCATTGAGCACAATAGTTGGTCAATAAGATATTTATTTGAATTTTTCTCTTTTGAATAGAGAATACGTTGTATAATCAATAATATTGTTATTTAAAAAGCACAAATGTATCATCCTGATAATTAATATTTGGAGGATATATATACTACGGTACTTGATCGATAACCAAGTTAAGATTGGAACCATCATTACAAAGAGTTTGTCACAGATATTTGGCTATTCATCCAAGAAGTGCATTCATTTTGTTCTCTCTGCCTATTTTGTCTATTCGGCTATTCATCCGAGAACTGCATCTATTCTTTTGTCATCTTGCAGATTCTCGATAAGGAATACATCGAAGAAGTGAAGGATAAGAGAGAAATTCCTGAGATAAAACCTCGTTATATTATCTATCTTAAATTGGTAAGCATAAGCATTCGATAACTATATGCTCTTCCTTTTCTTGACAGCTTGTAACTTATAAATATGGGTGTCTGACCTTTTGATGATCCTATTAGGTGCATAGATTAATATACTTGATAATTAGGTTTATAAAGTTATGTATATTATAGGTACTAAGTTATTTAATCTGTTCATCTTCTTTTCTTTAAGTCTATAGCTAACTAAATGTTCTGTAACATTGTAGGATGGCTCCACAGATTATGGAGCAAGTGCATGGTTACGACTTCATGTCTGTATATGCACACTTTCTAGTTTTTGGGTACCGGACTAGATAGGTCACGAAGTTTATTAAATTTTTCCATTTTTCTCGGAGCGGATATTTGGTCATTTGGGATATAAGCGCATTGGAGCTTGCTCATGACCATGCTCCTTTCTCAAAGTATGTGTCAATGAAGGTCCACTCATAATTCGATTTTGTTTTACTTTGACACTTATTATTATGCTCCAATTATTTTTATATTGGTAGGTGTTGCTTATGACTACGCAAAATGCACCCCCTGGACTTGACTATGAGAGAGATAACAAGTTCTCAAAGGTATGCCACTAATACGCTGAACTATATTAGTTTTACGATCATGTTATTAACCACATATTTATGTTTCTTTCTTAGTCGTTTAAGCGGATGATTGCTAGCCGCTTGGTTAAGGATCCTTCAAAGCGACCCTCCGCCAAAAAAACTACTCAAACATTCTTTCTTTAAGCAAGTCGGATCGATCGATTATATAGCAAGAAATAGCAAGAAAGTTGTTGGATGGGCTGCCTGCTCTTGTCAACGCCGTATGCATAGAGGCCGACCCGTTCAAGAAAGCATGTGGAAGTTCAAGACAACAACAATGTCATCATTAATATCAACAATGAATTGAAGATATATGGGAGTTATTTTTTATACAAGTTATAAATTAGACAACAATTAGGTTCTTGTTTTATTAGTTATTGGATATGTGTTTGACATACTATGAATTATATCTTATTGTTATTGGATTATTTATTTGTGTTTTATCAATATATTCTCTCGTTATTTAAATATGAAAAAATGGTTTCTTCTAGTTTTCATATTATTGATAAATATTAATCATAATAATAATAATAGCAAGTGTTACTTAATAATGAATAAGGTGTTACCTAAGCTAACACCCATATAATCGAAAGTGTTCCTTAAGGTATTTAAAGTGTTACCTAAAAAAATGGATACATTTAAAAGTGTAACTATAGTGTTCCTTAAACAATCTGAAAGTGTTACCAAGGTGTTACCTAAGAAATTTCCAAACTGTTACTAAGGTGTTCCTTAAGATAACTTTGGGAAACACGTTTTAAAGTGTTACCAGAATTGATCAAAAGTGTTACCTAAGAGCATAGGGAACACGGGCAGATGTAACACCCAAAATGTGGTACTTATGGTCTATAGGAACACTTTAGGCCCTTTAGGGAACATTTTATGGGTGTTACCTAAAGACATTTTTCTACTAGTGAATACGTTTTGGCTTACATTTCCTTCGTTCATTCTTCAGTCTTGAGAGACCAGAGAGCAATATTTATCCTCCTAACACACTTAGAACACATCTACGTGATCCTTGAATATTAGATATTACTTGTGAGTAATCACTGAAGAGAAGTAACACCTTGGAGTGGCATATAACCAACCGGAGTCGGATTCTACCTTGCGGTTCAGTAATTTCATCATATTAAGGTATGTTGATTCTATCTCCAACTCTAGATTCATGTTATGGAGCATAAGATGATCATGCTAGCAAAATATTGAGTTTCTTGGGTAAATTATCCAAACCACATCATGTTTAGAATATTGAGATGATTATGCCTTAAGTACCTTGATTATGAACATCATGATTCGAATCATATTACAATGAACAAGTAGAGGAAGCTTCTATCATTGGTAATCCGAATCTAGTATGTGTCTTCATAGCAATCATGGACTTGACTTTAACATCATTATTGTTAGACGAATATAAGGGATTGATCATGGAAGGATTTATCTTGTTAAGATGGGGTGTTAATCAAAGTACAATAATGATAGTTTTGATTGATATAAAGGTGTTGATATCGACCGTTAGGCCTTCCGAAGTATCGCATGAAGAATTGTAATTGAAATGGAATATGGTTTTATTATAGTATACATATTCTTGAATCCGAAGTTGTTGTTATCCGTAAGATCATTCATAACCGTATAAACATGATATTCATGGAGGTAACATGAATTAACACTGAAGATTTCATTGGTTTGATCATGATGAGATCAGTCTACTGCCCAGTAGTGAACTCCCATGCACAGTTAGCGCATGCTAAGCTTTGTAGATTAACGTGCGCTATCGAGCACGAGTTAACGTACGCTACGTTTGGTACGTAACGTACGTTAATCCATCAGGCGAGTCACTCGGCTGATCGGTGAGGTATTGACCATGCATAGTTAGCGTACGCTAGGCTTTGTTGTTTGCGTGTGCTATCGAGCAGACTTAACGCACGCTACACAGAATACTTAGCGTACGCTAAGAAGTTCAGGCAGATTGCATTTTATGAACTTTCGGCCGTAAATCGGATTGTTAGACATTCGTACGACGTGAGATAAATTCTATATTATTTCTTTTGTTAAGGTTCGAGCTTGTTACGTGATTTGATTGAAGGGGCGACCTTCGAGTGTTTCGTTTCGTGGAAGTATAGTTCTTATCTTCGAATCGAGGCAAGTACCTTATTTGTTTTACGTATTGATGTTATATATATTGTCGTGCATGTATGTCGTTGTTGTATGTCCACCTCATGTTGGTCCGACGGGATCATCGGGGGATCTATGCTAGTGTGCGCTGGATCATCGGACGGGTTTTTCCACCACGGGTTGGTCTGACGGGATCATCGTGGGTTCTAGGCAGTGAACACTGGATTGTCGGAATTACCATGTGTATGTTATGATATCATGTTGTGATTATCAGTTGTGTATGTTATGTATGAGTTTCTCGCAGGAGAAGACTCGTTTGATATTTTATCATTTACGTTATTATTATTCTACGTGTGACGTTGAATAATATGTTGTGGTACTTGTACTAGCATCGTTGTGCTAACCCCTTCGGGGGTGAACTTTTATTTATGTTAAGGATCCAGGAGAGCGGGGAAACAACCACTGGAGCTGCATGACGACGAGGGTGCAGAGTGATGTTCCGGCCGGATTTATTTGTCTGTCGTTTGTTGGTTATTTCAATAAGTACTCGAGTACGTAGTCGTTTATGATGAATTTAAATTTGGTGATGTATTAATAATTTTCTGTTGAACATTCGTATTTTTAGTATTTGGTCAGAACTGTTGTATCTTAATTCCGTTATTATCATTCGTTGGTACCTGTTAATATCTTTTCAATTCTTCAGCCTTGTAAATCCTTATGTAAAGGATTTACGGCGCTGTAATATTCCTGAATATATTGGGGGTGTTACAGATCTCCTCCTCGAGGTAAGCATTAAGGAATTCCGTTTTCACATCTATTTGCCATATTTCAAAATTAAAATGGGCTGTTATGGCAAGCATCATGCAAATAGACTTTATCATGGCTATAGGTGAAAAGGTCTCAAAGTAATAGATTCCCTCTCTTTGGGAAGAACCCTTCACCACAAGTCTGGCCTTATAGGTATCAACATTCCCATCTCTATCAGTCTTTCTCTTGTAGATCCATTTATTCCCAATAGGCACTCTGCCCTTATGACGATCCACTAGAGTCCAGTCTTGATTAGCATGCATAGAGTCTATCTCAACTTCCATAGCCTCTTGCCACTTCGTGGAGTCCACATCTACCATCGCCTAGTCATAAGTGGAGGAATCATTCTCTTGGATACTTTACATCATCTCATGGGGAACCAGTTCCTATTCATGCAGATAGCCATACCTCTGAGGTAAATGAGAAGCTCTATTAGACCTGCGAAGTTTTGTTTGTATTTCAGAAGTTTTTGTTCCAATATCGTGTACAGGTTTCTCATTGGGTGTTTCTTTTATTTCTTCTAAAGAAATATTTTTACATGTGCCTCCTTCGTGAAATAAACTCATCTTCAAGGAAATGTGCTTGTAAAGCAACAATGATCCTATGACCTTCAGTCATGTATATATATATATATATATATATATATATATATATATATATATATATATAAAGTTATCAAATTGGTCCCGTATATGGGACCAATTGGCCAAAAAACCTCATCTATCTCTGACGGATCAAAAAACCCCACATCTCCCCCGTACTTTAGCCAATTTAGTCCTCCGTCGCCGGCCGGATTATTTTTCGGCCACCGGAGCTGATGTGGACGACACGTGGCTGACACGTGGCAAAAAAAATATAAAAACCTAAACAATATAAAAAAATCTAAAAAAATTAAGAAATCTGGAATATTAAAAAATGTAAATTTAAAAAAATTTAAAAAAAATTAAAAAATTTAAAATCTAAAATTTTTTTAAACAATATAAAAACCTAAATAATATAAAAAATTTTAATATTTTTTAAAAAATCTAAAAGAATTTAAAGAATCTGAAAAATCGTAAAAAATTTAAAAAATTAGAACCTTAGGTAATTATTTTTAATTCTGAAATATTAATATAAATATATTAGAACTTTTTATTTTAATTTTAATTTTGTAATTCTGAAAAGATGTTTTTTCAGAAAAAAATCTTTTTAATTCAAAAGATTAATTTTATAATTCTGAAAAAAATATTTTTATTCTTTTTAATTTCTGAAAAAAAAATTATATATTTTTTAATTTTATAATTCTGAAAAAAATCTTTTTATTTTCTGAAAAAAAATGAGAAAATTATCAAAATGATCTTTTTCAGAATCTTTTCAGAAATTAAAAAGATTCTTTTTTCAGAATTATAATATTTAAAAAAAAATATTATTTTTTTTCAGAAATTAAAAAGATTAAAAAGATTTTTTTTCAGAATTATATTATTAATCTTTTGAATTAAAAAAAAATTCTTCTGAAAAAAATCTTTTCACAGTTATAAAATTATAAAATAAATAAAAAATTCTAATATATTTATATTAATATTTCAGAATTAAAAATAATTACCTAAGGTTCTATTATTAAATTAAATTAAAAATTAAATTTTTTTTAGATTTTTTAAATTATTTAGGTTTTTATATATTTTTTAAAAGAAATTTAGATTTTAAATTTTTTAATTTTTTTTTAAATTCTTTTAAATTTTTTTAGATTTTTTAAATTTTTATAAATTTAGGTTTTTTAATATTCCAGATTTTTTAATTTTTTTAGATTTTTTTATATTATTTAGGTTTTTATATTTTTTTTGTCACATGTAGTCCACGTGTCGTCCACGTCAGCTCCAGTGGCCGGAAAATACTCCAGACGGCGACGGAGGACTAAATTGGCTAAAGTAGGGGGGTGATGTGGGGTTTTTTGGTCCGCCAGAGACAGATGGTTTTTTTTGACCAATTGGTCACACATACGGGACCAATTTGATAATTTTCTCTCTCTCTCTCTCTCTATATATATATATATATATGTGATATGTAAAATGTGGTATGTGAAAGCTGAGGATAGTCCTTGTAGGGACACAGTGAACGTTCATTTTCGCATCCGGATATTGGGATATGTGTTTGTTGATTACATTATCCTTGGGGATGTGTTTGTGATTATTGATTGGTACATTGTCCATATATTGAAGACTTGTGTTGTGATTACTTAAACTGAGAATATACATTCAGCGAAATCATTTCCAATTGATAAAACATATAAGATGAACATGTTTATTTGTGATATGTGTGACTGGCCCGATTATGGGCTGGTTTTTCCAGTCGCAGGTACATCTAGGGTGCAGGCTTGGAATCATGAGGCCGAGGGAAATGCTTGACGATAGGGATTAAGTCAAGAAGTGTTATTTTATATAAACTTAGGGTTTATTTTCTATTCAAACATCTGATGTAATAAACAAAACTATGTGTACCTTGACTTTCCTTGTGGATGGTTGTTTATATTGTACTAATATTCTGCTAGAGGTAACCTTTAGACCAGTCCTTAGGTCTATCACTGCACATGCACCTTAAATAAGTTTCTAGACACTAGTTTACTCTCTCAGTTTGACCATCAGACTGGGGCTGGTAAGAAGTGTTATGATGCAACAAAACTCCCTTTGTTGTGAATAACTCCTGCCAAAATACACTAAGAAAGACCTTATCTCTGTCAGATAGAATATGTTGTGGTAAACCATGTAATTTGAAAACTTGATTAAAAAATGCATTAGCCACTGTCGATGTAGAAAAATGGTTAGTCAGTGGGATGAAATGAGAGTATTTGGTAAAACGATCTACCACAACGAAAATGACATTATGTTTTGTGTGATGGGGGCAATCTTTGTATGAATTCCATTGAAATCTGGGACCATGCTGAAGATGGAATCTCTATTGGTTGGAGTAGACCAGGATAATGAATAAGTTCATGCTCGCACTTCTGACATTCATAATGTTGAACAAAAGATTCCACATTTTTCTTCATTCGCTACCAACAAAACAAAATTTTGGCATGTTGATAAGTGACAGACATGCCAGAATGTCCCCCTATTGAAGAATCATAAAGTGTTTCTAGAATTATTGTTCTTAGTTTGGAATCATTACCAACCACAATCCTGTTCTTAAACCTCAATATTCCTCATTGTATTCATAGTCTGAAGAAGATTTATGATCAATTACCAATATAGCTATGATGTGTTGCAACTCTCTATCATCCAAGTAAGATCCATTAATCTCAAAAATATTAGTATGAGTAGTAGGCATTACACATATCTTAGCTTGGTCATGGTGTACTCTGGACAAAGCATCAGCTACCATATTTTTTTTCCTTCTTTATATTGGATATGATAGTCCAATTCCAAGAGTTTGGTAACAACTTTTTGTTGCAGATAGGTCATGACCTTTTGTTCCAATAGATGCTTTAGGGACTGTTTGTAATAATCTTATTTTTTCATTTTCGTATATCTCGATTTTTTGTTATTCGTTGTACCGATGTATTATTATTATCCTCTATTTTCTTTTCTCCCATTATGTTCTCTCGGTACACAATTAAAAATTTGATTCGTGGTTGAGACTCTTACCGAGCATCTCGTAATGATCGTTTCCATGCGATTTTGGAAAATTGGTCATCAAGTCATTGCGGGTGGGCATTAGCCTGCTGGGTGTGGCAAGAGCTGGTCCGGTGCGGCAAGAACTGTCCAGGTACGGAAGGAAGCGGTCCGGTGCAGCAAGAACTGGCCAGGTTCGGCAGGAACTGGCCAGGTGCGGCAGGAACCAGCCGGGTTCGGTCGGTCAGGTCTGGAAGGTTCTCAAACATGTCCGAAAGGCGGCGGCCGGTCGTGTCTGGAAGGTTCTCGGGCCTATCCGAAAGGCGGCAGTCTAGTCGTGTCTGGAAGGTTTTAGGGCCTATCCGGAAGGCGGCGGGCAGAGCGTGCCTGGAAGGTTCTCGGGCATGTCTGTAAGGCGGCGGGCCAATCATGTTTGGAAGGTTCTCGGGCCTGTCCAGAAGGTGATGGGCAGGGCCTGTCTGGAAGGTTCTCGGGCATGTCCGGAAAGCGGAGGGCAGGTCTATAAATATGACCTAGCAGTCGCGTTTTTCGCACGTTTTCTCATTCCTCCTCATTCTTTTACGCGGTGGGTGCTTCGAGCATTCAAAGGCGTGGTGTAAAACTATCAATCCATGGAGTTTTGAGTTCATGACATCAACTCAAGCATCCCGTAGTCCCCTCCGATCGACCGAATAAGGGTAAGTTTTCCTAAAATCCTTATTTTGGAAAATTTGGTTGTTTTGGAATGATTCGGCCCGTCTATTCCAAATCAGCCTAGATTATTGAAGGATTGTCAATAATATAGCGATATTCTACCAATTTCATAGTTTTTCCGTGGTTTAATTATCCGCAATTCGTTGTTTTGTTGAGTTTTAAACCAACCCATTCAAGGTGTCTGGTAAAATGCCGTAGACAGAATTCTGGCGTTCTACGATGTTTTCCTTGCTTGATTGCTGTTGGATTGATGCCAGGATATTAGGGTCAAATTCTCTGCGAGGAGCTGGTGTCAAAGGAATACCAATATTAGATGATACCCTATGAAACCTCCTCAGTGATTGAGTCTACGAGCGAAGCAAGAGGTGGAAGACATCTAGAAGATTTTTGGGCCCCGTCATTCGAATGCATTGTCTTTGCTGTCGGGAGTGAACGGTGGGCATTTCCAAGCCAACGTCATTAACTTCCAGTAAGACAGGAAGGTGATTTAACTGCAATATCCAGGGGCATGTTCGTGCAAACTGTCCCTCTCCACCCTTGACCTATTACCAGTATGGGTGTGAAGGTCATCAGAAAATACACTGAGAGATAGTCTCCGAATTGACAGAGAACACCACCCTATTGACGAACAAAGCAAATGAACAAGGGGCGTCATGTACCCCTACTTCTCCTCCCGAATAGCCTAACATTGGCGAGTGATGATGTTGTAAAATGTCCTAATCATTAATGTTCCCAACAATTGTGACCTTGATTCTTTCCACCCTCTTGTAAATCCAGTTCGGGCTTTCCAGTATTTCTATCAAGGAAGGATGAAACTCCCTTTTAGGGGCAGAGGTGTAATAACCGGGATTTTTGCACAACAATTTAGGGCTTTGAACCCTTATGTTTGGATTATGCCATGGCACTGTAGAACTTGCAAGTTCTGTGATGTTGCGGCTATCGGCCTGATATCTGAACTTATCGTGATTATGGTTTCCGTCATGTGCTGGTTTCAAGATCTCGTTGTATAATCCCATTATCGATGAATATTGAACCATATTCCCCTTGGTAACTCATGATTTCACTCGAACAACCCATTTCCATTTGCGTATTGTGCTTTATTTTGGTTTAGACTTGTGACGATTAACCGAACCGCGTCAATACCGAGAATTATCATGATGTTAGTAGTCATTCCACATTCGTCAGAATTCTTAGAGGTTGGTCTTTCAACCTTATAAAGTTTATTTAACATTTGAAGGTCCTTTCATCGTCTTTCATCATTCCTAAATTCGTCTTAAACCCGACAACTGAATTATGACCATTGCTTAAACTGCGGGCATGATGTGACCAAGGATAATGTACGCTATCATCTATGTATAGTGTGTGCTACGGTTCAACCGACTTAGGATTTCGAGGGAGTTCCTGTTCCAATCTTGAACCCACATAACGTACATTAACCTTCATGCATAACCCTTGCAAATTCCGTTCGAAACGATTATTTAATGGTTTTTGCTTGTGCAATAAATAATTCCAGGCATGTTGGGAGCTTAGGTGTTGTTGCTCGAGCTCAAGACGTGATTCCATGACGTTTGCGCCATTTCATAAATTTCCCTAACTCTCGGAGTATTCATTTGTTGAATTCATACTCCTCCACTTCGATCTCTCGTATGTATGTTTATCGCCTCGACTCATGTATCGGATGTTCGCTTATTCGGTTCATTGCATTTTGAGGATTGCCGCGTTCACATATTATTCGTGGTATTTTGGGGCGGAGCAAAGTAATTACCCTTCCTTGCTTGTTCTACCGCTCTTTTTTTTAAGTTTCGGGATGAAACTTAATTTAAGGGGGTAGAATGTAATAATCCTATTTTTTCCATTTTCGTATATCTCATTTTTTTGTGATTCATTGTGCCGATGTATTATTATTCTCCATTTTCTTTTCTCCTGCTATGTTTTCTCCCAGTATGTAATTAAAATTTTGATTCGTGATTGGGACTCTTACCGAGCGTCTCGTCATGATCGTTTTTGTACGATTTTAGAAAATCGAGTCATCGAGTCATGGCGGCTAGGCATTGGCCGGCCGGATGCGGCAAGAACCCTTCCGGTGCGGCAAGAACTGGCCAGGTACGGTAGGAACCAGTATGGTGCAGCAAGAACCAATACGGTGCGACAGGAACCGGCCAGGTGCGGCAGGAACCGGCCCGGTTCGACCAGTCATGTCTCGAAGGTTCTCGGACGTGTCTGCAAGGTGGCGTTCGGTCGTGTCTTAAAGGTTCTCGGGCTGTCCGGAAGGCGGTGGGCCAGTCGCGTCTGGAAGGTTCTCGGGCCTGTCCGGAAGGCAGCGGGCAGGACGTGTCTGGAAGTTTCTCGGGCATGTCCGGAAGGCAGCAGGCCAGTCGTGTCTTGAAGGTTCTCGGGCCTGTCTAGAAGGCGGCGGGCAGGGCATGTCTGTAAGGTTCTCGGGCATGACCGGAAGGTGGCGGGCAGGTCTATAAATATGACCGAGCAGTCGAGTTATTCGAACGTTTTCTCATTCCTTCTCCTTCTTTTCTGTGGTGGGTGCTTCGAGCATGCAAAGGTGTGGTGTAAAACTATCAATCCATGGAGTTTTGAGTTCATGACATCGAATCAAGTGTCCCGTAGTCCCCTCTGATCGACCGAATCAGGGTAAGTTTTCCTAAAATCCTAATTTTGGAAAATTTGGTTGTTTTGAATGAATTGGCCCATCTATTCTGAATCATCCTAGATTATTGAAGGATTATCATAATCTATCGGTATTCTACCAATTTCATTATTTTTCCACGGTTTAATTATCCACAATTCGTTGTTTTGTTGAGTTTTAAACGAACGCATTCAAGGTGTCTGGTAAAATGTCGTAGAGGGAATTTGGGCGTTCTATAATGTTTTCCTTGTGGGATCACTGTTGGATTGATGCTAGGATATTAGGGTCAAATTCCCGGCGAGGACCTGGTGTTAAAGCCTTTCGTTCGTCGTCTTCATCAAGGTCCCGAAGTTTTCGATTGACCGTGTTCTTCGGAGTATTCACGAGACTTGCCGAGATTGAAAGTCTAATGAATCGCCCATCCCGTCTTCGTGTCAGTCGAACGTTTCCCATTCGTTGAAAGACCAGGAAAGTACTTTGATTACGTTTGATGTACTTCGTGTGAATGAATATGTGGAAAATGTGATTTTTGTGAAATGTGGTAATTTCAGAAAATGTGATTTCAGAAAGTGGTAATTTCAGAAAGTGTGACATGTGGTCAGTGAGTCTGTTTGTGAGCCAAGTAAAACTAGTGAGGGTCCACTGGGGTCCGCTAGACAACGATTTCTACGGATCACTTGGTTTGGCTATACAACCAGAGAGGGCCTGACGAGGACCTCTGGGGTGCGTATCTCGCGTGAGGTACGGGTCCAATATAGATCGAGAGGTTGTCTTATGTTGGTTGTTGTACTATATTCCGGAATATAAGTGATGATGATATGGTTTTGTTGATTTATTCACTTGTTGTATATATTCATGAATCATTATACTTGCACCGGACCCCTTTGGGGGTGGATACATTGTTGTGTATTCAGGTACAAGTCCTATGTAATACCACGAGTATTCCATGCTGTTAAAAACATCATGTACTTCATTTTTAACGATTTAACATTGTACTCTACCTCTCGACGCTTGTACTTTTATACATTATGTTTAGACCGTGTTGTCATGTATAAAAGCTTGTGGCATTTATTTGTTTTTTTGATGTAATTGTATGATGTTGATGATATGTCGGTGACATACCTTGATGTCGTTGAGCAATTATCGGTGCGAATATGATGGTGGCCAACGTCTTGTTCCCCGAGAAATTGCTGGACGAGTCTAAGGAAGTTGTGTTATAAGGATTAAACGTGATAATATAACTTAGTGTATTAAACGAACCTTACGTATGTTATTTAAACCGCATTACGTACGCTAGCCTCATCGCGTTACGTACGTTAAAGCTTATGCTTTACGTATGTAATGCAGTCTTCAATCTTCGGACGAGAATCTTGATCCCGCGTGGTCAGGACAACTTTCGGCGCGATAACGACAGTAATTCAACTGAGCTTTATTTACTTAACTGTAACACCCCCAATCCACTCAGGGATATTACATGTCGTAGACCCCTTTCCGCAAGGATCTACCAGGCAGGAGACTACAAAACAAAACTCACATGCGGTCAACTCGACCAAAACATAAAACCGTAGACCGATTAGGTCTCTCAAAACACAACATATCCGTACATCTGATAAACCAAAATACGACTCGATCATATATTACATAAAATGTCCATCCCCTCAAGGATGACAAGGAAAACTCAGACCGACAGATCACTGACGGACAACCAACTACAACTGTGACTAGTATTGCTGCTTTACAGCATCCACCGAGCCGATCCTGTGGTTGCTCTCTCTCCAGTCAGAACACCTAGAATAATTAACAAAATCCCCAACGAGGGGTTAGCGATAGAATCGCTAGCAAGTAACCAAGCTATAAAGTTATACATCAAGAATACAACCGTTATGAAAATAACCTTTCAATAAGGTAGTAACACGATCCCCGAGTCTAAAGTCTTTTCGAAAATGGTTCCCATTAGGGAAGATCATAAAGATAACTTCAAAACACATTTGAAAGAATAATTGAGGACATCGGGGGTCTCAGTGTAAAATCACGAAAAGATTTGTGGTTCTCATTTTCAAAAGGGTTTTCTATCAAAATCATGTAGATGGTACAATTCTCAAGCAAGCCTCAAAGGCAAAACCACAATCACCAATATAATCGGAATCCAAGATTCATACATTCACAGTTCAGAGATATCCTGTCAAATACTCAAATCACCTTCGTGGCCTCGATGGGACCCATCCCGGATTAGTTACCGAAAAACAAGCTCAAACCCACCCATAAGTTATCTTGACATCTTACTCGCAAGTAACGATTCTCAGAGCCCTCTCCGGACCTACCCGATTAGATAACCTTATGGTCAAATCATATAAACTGGCCATACTCGCAAGTACGCACCGCCGGAGGACTCACGGGTCCCTACCAGGTTAATCATCATTCGAACACACCCACAAGTTATCGTGACATCACACTCGCAAGTAACGATTCTCGGAGCCCTCTCCAGACCTACCCGATTCGATAACCTTATGGTCAAATCATAGCATCTGGACGTACTCGCAAGTACGCACCGCTGGAGGCCTCACGGGTCCCTACCCGGTCAATATCACAATTCACCGATTTCACAACAACAAGGGTATAACATTCGCCACAATCACAAACACGTAAAATCATGAGTTGATGCAACAAACACTTTCACAAGGTATAACATTCACGTCACATCATCATTTAGTAAACATTCTAATAAGTGAACAATACAAATATTCCACAATTTCTCGGATAACTACTCACTTCTAAATATCTGTCTCGAACACAATACACATGAAATGGTGGTTATCATTCTCCAAGAATTTCAAGTTTACGCTCGTATTTACTTTCATAGAATCACATATTCATTTAGAAGTGAGTTATGGTTAAACGTTCAATCACTAACAAGTCCACGTTAAATTCACGACACGTCACATTCTCAAAGTATAAAGATTATAGATGAGATACTCGCCTCAAGTCCAAAGCACGCGAAGCAACGGGAAGACTCGATCGGAAACCCTCGAACACCTATAATCCCCCGGCCAAAAACAACGAAGATACGATTACAACGAGAATCAAGACCAAAAACAATGGAGATTCCAACAAACTATCGAAGGAAATTTCACTCGAACATTTGAGCGAACATCAAGTGTTCACTACACCTCAAGAACACTCAAATCACCCTTCGGGTTGAAACGAACCGAAGATATGGATATCTAATCCATAAAATATGTTTAATAACAACATCTAACACCAATCGATTTATCAAAATCGGATGGAAAATGAAATCAAGAATAAAACTCCCAAAAAGGTCAACTCTAGAGAATCAAGAAAATACCTCGGATTAATGGCGAAGAACACGAATTGATGTTGTTAATCCATACCAAGAACTTGAGGAGGATGAATTCCATGAGATAGATCGCCCAAAAATTGCCCCTAAATCACTCTATTCGTGTGGAAGATGAAGAAGGGAGAGGAAATGAAGTCCTCTCCCGATTCCCTACTGAAATAGTGCAGAAAAGACTCGCGTGCCGCGGCCCGGACTGAGTGTGCCGCGGCCCGCGGCCAAAAATAACACCTAGCATGGTTTAGTGTCGCGGCCCGGCCAGTAGAGGGCCGCGGCCCGTGGTACAGCCGGCTCCAGCATCATAAGTCGCATGGTGCGGTCTTAGCTATTTCGACCATAACTCCTTTGTTCGGACTCCGATTGACTCACCAGTTGAACCATTAGAAAGCATACTTGATGCTCTATAATACTGAAAAGATTCAGAACTTTTGGAGTTTCTAAGAATTGATGGTGATTTTATAAAGTCGAACTCATACTTTGAAAAGTCGCTTAATAACACGGAACTCAATAAAACGACAACGAAACGAACTCGGATGACAAAAAGTGTAGAATTAATCATTCTTGGAGTGATGAAACGATCACAATAGAATCGCTAAGATGGACTTCCGCCAAAAAAATAGAATTTACCGAAAATCGAAATTGCGAGTTCCGATGGTGATCTTACAAAGTCGACCCAAATGCACAACAACGATACTCCTCGACAAAACATCGATCATTCAACATGCAACGAAACATTAACAGACAACACCAACGATCCGAAACGAAACACCATGCAACAAATAATCACACGCGACCATATGAACCCAAAAATCAATAATCGAGAAAACTAATACCGATACTTGGCAACCGAGAAATATCCAGAAAAATCTAAAGTAATCGGAATAAAAATCTCGGGTTTTACATTCTACCCCTCTAAAAAAAATTTCATCCCGAAACTTAAAAAGAAAGGGTGAAGCAAGCAGTCATCAAAGTGAACGAACAATTAAACCTCAGCGATCTACACGAGTCGATCCTGATAATGGTGTTGAAGCTCGATTCTGGGAAACCTTATGGAATAATTCACAATACTGAACTCTATGGCCCTCGAGTCCACAGTTATAACAAGTAATCGAATGCGAAGGACAATTAGATTGCACATGACCCACAACGTTGCAATTGAAACACCTCCCAGTCTAACTAGGAGTCAAAGAAGATGACTTGGAACCCTTGGTTCCACCAAACGAAGAAAGGGGAGGTTTCGTCGTACGACTATGTGAAACTCGATGAGAAGAAGTTCCGACTCTCACACCGTCTGAAAAATCTCCAGACGTCCTCTGCCTCTTCGGCTCATGCGAAGGCCCAGTAGATGTCGATGCCATCTCGTATGCCATGGCTCGATTCTGATACTCTCTCAAAGTAACACAAGTGAAACCCGACATGCATTGTCGAATCTCTGGTCTCATCCGCATATCGAAATAACGGATTTTGTCTTCCTCGGTCCTCGCCTGCCTCTTCACATAAGCGAGCTGTCGACTATAATCGATAATAGCCTGTGACACGGGTATATCCTGCGGCTTGGCTAGGTAAAAATCTCGGATAGTCTGCTCTCGGATCGACTTCGGGCAGAACTCAACTTCCATCAACTTCTTGAACTCTTCCCAAGTAACAGCATGATCCTGTGGCTCAACGGCTTCCCACCAGTTAGCGGCGTCACCAACGAGAAGGAACTGAGCGATAGGAATCCTCCGTTCCTCTGGACAACCAACTGCCTTAAAAATCTTCTCCATTAGGAAAAGCCAACCGTCCCAGCCCAAAGTATCACCCGCGCCTGCAAAGCGAGGAGGACGCATACGAACCACTTCTCTAAGTCACTGAGTCGACCCAACATCCTCATTCGCGGCATTGTTACGCTGAACCGCCTGAGCCAAATGTGTCATCTGGTTTGCCACCTGCTGGAGTATAGTAGCAACACCAATACTAATGCCATTACCGGCAGCATGATCCTGACCACGCGACTGATTTCCACGACCTCTCGGCATACTGAGCTGACAGCCGTTCGAAACAATAGCACAAACACTACATAATCAACATAGAGCAACAAGTGGTAATACAATAAAATGCTCACTCTGAGTCATAACACGAATACACGAACTATCACCGCAACGATAGAATTAAAATTTATAACTCACTCACTTAGCTATGTCAACACAACGTACGACCTTTACCAAAGCAATCACGGTCAAAACCACAAACATATCGTCGTGGTCAAATATGGGTAATATTTTAAAAACAAAATTTTCCGAGGTACTTGTCCAAATGATAGCATTTTAAAATTCCTGAATTTGAAGAATTTTTGCTTAAATGAATTTTTGAAAAGAAATGTTTTTAATACCTCGGTCATTTGATCAAAACTATGAACCCATTATTATATATGCTTCGTTTTGAAAGTCATTTGCAAAGCATTTTGAAACATTATTCTATCCGATGAACAGTGTCGTCAAACTGACCTTATCAATATATATCATCATTGCTACCAATCAATTACCACATCCGGATAACGTCAAAGAATAATATAATTAAACCGAACTATGAAATCATATCATCTGGGCGTACGCCTATAACTCGCTAACAAGAACGGTGACAATTTATAATACGTCAATAATATCCACACAGGATAAGCAACTAAGTGCAATACTACTGGTACCGCTGTTAAAGTTCACCATCGTCACAGACGGACCATATGACTAGGTCGACAGGGATTAAACGACCGATAATGAGCACATATAGAATTGTAACAACAAAGATACTATCATGATAGTCAGAAGCTTACAGTCGTAGTAACTAACTGTAAGATGGAAAAATCAACTCAACAGTCTCAGAACGGCCCCGAAGGTTAAGGGTCGACTCCTAACAGTGCATCTCGACATTTAGAAAGTACTGTAAAAAAAATTCTCCAACGGGCATAACAACATAACAAATACATAACGTTTTAAATTTCGAAACCCAAAGTCGTTGGCAAAATAGAAATTTTCCAAAATCGTTTCGATCATAACCGAAGATGACGGTAATATTTTACTGTGCCCTGAATACATAAATATAATTTTTTTTCCAAATACCGTCTGATGGTGTCATTTGAAAATACAAGATTAACTTGTCAAAACCCCACCGATTTCAAAATCCATACAGGCTGTTGTTTAATCGCACCATCAAAATATTTTCAAAATCGACTTTCACAAAAATGCTCCGACCCTTAAGGTCCTTCAGAAACACGTTCTCAAACCTACCCGCAGCGTCCTAATTACGACACTCCAAACAAAAATAATCGAACTTAAAACCACATGCCCAAATGGCAAACAGAATCACAAATTCAACCAAATACATATCGTGCCCATCGAGTTTAAACATACAACAAAACCATCCATCTGGGTTTCTCACCGACTCAACCGTCGGTACCTTTTTCGAAACCCATCAAGGTTCACAACTTTCACATCATACCACTCCACATGGCGATTCTAAGTCAAAACATCAATACGTCCAGTTGTATACACATACAATGCGTCACAAGTATCCGATACAACTTCCTTACACAACACCGTGTAAATAAAATCATGCACCACAATTAATTCGCACATGTGAAATCATGAAATACAGATACCTCGCATAAAGGAGGAGACTTACGTCCATAGGTCGTACGAAGATGATGGCTGCACCACGATACTAATCACGACGAATCACAATTGATCACAACGGATCACACTTGTTAATAATTGCTCACCCGGGTGACACGACAAGACACGACTCGACAAGACCCAACTGCCTAGGTTTTCTCAAACCTAAGCTCCGATACCATTTGTGTAACACCCCCAATCCACTCAGGGATATTACACGCCGTAGACCCCTTTCCGCAAGGATCTACCAGGCAGGAGACTACAAAACAAAACCCACATGCGGTCAACTCGACCAAAACATAAAACCGTAGACCGATTAGGTCTCTAAAAACACAACATATCCGTACATCTGATAAACCAAAATACAACTCGATCATATATTACATAAAATGTCCATCCCCTCGAGGATGACAAGGAAAACTCAGACCGACAGATCACTAACGGACAACCAACTACAACTGTGACTAGTATCACTGCTTGTGGTTGCTCTCTCTCCAGTCAGAACACCTAGAATAATTAAATAAATCCCCAACGAGGGGTTAGCGATGGAATCGCTAGCAAGTAACCAAGCTATAAATTTATACATCAAAAATACAACCGTTATGAAAATAACCTTTCAACAAGGTAGTAACACGATCCCCGAGTCTAAAGTCTTTTCGAAAACGGTTCCCATTAGGGAAGATCATAAAGATAACTTCAAAACACATTTGAAAGAATAATTGAGGATGTCGGGGGTCTCAGTGTAAAATCACGAAAAGATTTGTGGTTCTCATTTTCAAAAGGGTTTTCTTTCAAAATCATGTAGATGGTACAATTCTCAAACAAGCCTCAAAGACAGAACCACAATCACCAATAAAATCGAAATCCAAGATTCATACATTAACAGTTCAGAGATATCCAGTCAAATACTCAAATCACCTCTGTGGCCTCGATAGGACCCAAACCGGATTAGTTACCGAAAAACAAGCTCAAACCCACCCATAAGTTATCTTGACATCTTACTCGCAAGTAACGATTCTCGGAGCCCTCTCCGGACCTACCCCATTAGATAACCTTATGGTCAAATCATATAAACTGGCCGTACTCGCAGGTACGCACCGCCGGAGGCCTCACGGGTCCTACCCGGTTAATCATCATTCAAACACGCCCGCAAGTTATCGTGACATCGCACTCACAAGTGACGATTCTCGGAGCCCTCTCCAAACATACCCGATTCGATAACTTTATGGTCAAATCATAGCATCTGGCCATACTCGCAAGTAGGCACCGCCGGAGGCCTCACGGGTCCCTACCCGGTCAATATCTCAATTCACCGATTTCACAACAACAAGGGTATAACATTCGCCATAATCACAAATACGTAAAATCATGAGTTAATGCAACAAACACTTTCACAAGGTATAACATTCACGTCACACCATCATTTAGTAAAGATTCTAACAAGTGAACAATACAAATATTCCATAATTTCTCGGATAACTACTCACTTCTAAATATCCGTCTGGAACACAATACACATGAAATGGTGGTTATCATTCTCCAAGAATTTAAAGTTTATGCTCGTATTTACTTTCATAGAATCACATATTCATTTAGAAGTGGGTTATGGTTAAACATTCAATCACTAACAAGTCCACGTTAAATTCACGACACGTCACATTCTCAAAGTATAAAGATTATAGACGAGATACTCGCCTCAAGTCCAAAGCACGCGAAGCAACGGGAAGGCTCAATCGGAAACCCTCGAACACCTATAATCCCCAGGCCAAAAACAACGAAGATACGATTACAACGAGAATCAAGACCAAAAACAACGGAGATTGCAACAAACTATCGAAGGAAATTTCATTCGAACATTTGATCGAACATCAAATGTTCACTACACCTCAAGAACACTCAAATCACCCTTCGGGTTGAAACGAACCGAAGATATGGATATACAATCCATAAAACATGTTTAATAAAAACATCTAACACCAATCGATTTATCAAAATCGGATGGAAAACGAAATCAAGATTAAAACTCCCAAAAAGGTCAACTCCGGAGAATCAAGAAAATACCTCAGATTAATGACGAAGAGCATGAATTGATGTAGGATGAATTCCCTGAGATAGTTTGCCCAAAAATTGCCCCTAAATCGCTATATTCGTGTGTGTGATACCCGGTTGTAATTCAGTCATTATCATTCAGTATTTATCGTTCAGTAATTTTCACTTAGTAAATTTCACTCATTAATGATCATTCATCACTCATATTCAATCATTATATTCACCGTTCAGAGTAATTGTATCCTATAACAATCGTCATTCATCACCAATCTAGTTGGAGAATCGTGTCGTGTTTATTATCATTAATATCTTCATAGTGTGCTGTGTGTGAGGAGTAGCGCACGCTACGTACTCTCTTTAGCGTGTGCTAATTGAGTACGGGTAGCGCACGCTACCTCTCAACACTAGCGCACGCTAGTGCAGTTCAAGCAGGCAGTCCATAAGGCACTGGACTGCAGTTGGGTTGTTAGTAGCGCACGCTACGAATGGAAGGTAGCGCGCGCTAGCAATTAGGAGTAGCGCACGCTATGCATTCGGTGTAGCGCGCGCTAAGGTCGGATCAGGCAGAGTCCAGTGGCTACTGGACTGATTAGGAATAATTTCTAGCGCACGCTACAAGTGGTTATTAGCGTACGCTAACTTGGGTCAGTAGCGCACGCTGAATCTTCTGTGTAGCACGCGCTACCGCGATCAGATCAGAGAACATGAGGTTCTGGACTCCAGTACTGGGCATCAGATAATTCGTTAGCGCACGCTAACATTTCTAGTTAACGCACGCTAAGTATATGGCAGTAGCGCACGCTACAAAAAGGTATGTAGCGCACGCTACCGATAAGGTCAGAGGGTACTGGACTACCCAGTATACCCGTTAGCGCACGCTAAGAACAGGATCTAGCGCGCGCTAAACTGGGATTATTATAAATTGGACAGTGTAGTCCAGATTTCGTCATTTGTCATTTCTTCTCATTCATTCATCGGTTCTGGGCGATTCGGAGCTTCTTGAGGAGTGTTCTTCGAGGTGAAATCAGCTATCAACATTTCCAAGCATATAATCCGGAGTAATCTTCATTTCATCATCTTCAAACATCATAATCAAGGTAATAATCTCTTGGATCTAGAATTTCGGATTTTTGGGTTTTCCTTCCGATTTCTTCGTGTAAGCTTGGATTGTTGTTGGAATATGTTAGATATGAGTTATCTACCTTGGATAAATGTATTCCTACGGATTGGATAACATATATTTCAGATTTCATGTATTGTTTGAGGTTTGATTCAAGAACACCTTGGAGTTGACTTTGATATTTGGGGGTTTTCGATTAGATGTTGTCGTTAACTCGTTTTGTAGATTCCTATGGGATTATTGATATCATTGGAGGTATTTTGTTGGTTTGAAATATTCATTTTGGTGTTGGTTTTTACATATTCGGGATTGGATATTATCGAAGGATGTATGTTTGCTAAGTGTTTGTTTGAATGCCTCAATGAGTTCTGATATTGTTGTATCGACCTTTGAGTTAATCGTAATTCATGCTTGATACGTATATTGAGCAGATTATTGGTTATTGTGTCATTCAAGGTTGTTCGAGCGACCGACATCTCGTTTTAGGATTTTGTTCGAGGAAGGACATTTCGACACCGGTATTGTGTAAGTAAATTCTTACTCGGTTAAAAGGATATTCAATACCTTATGTTGTTGTTCATTCATATTTGTAATTCACTCATAATATATCGTTCATGTCAAGACTTGTAATTATCAACTCATCATGTAACTCACGAGGAACGACGGTTCCAAAATCAATTCATTGAAGGTATCACTCGTTGTATCATTATTTCATCTCGGTGAGTTCTTCTTGATCCTTATTGGATTCTATTCATTACTCCTCACCTTGGTCATTTTGTTCTGGCGATCTTCCGGAATTATATTGTATGGCCAGTTGGCGCATGTGTGGAATTTTTGTCGGGCACACTATGGTCATGTGTATATGCGGGACTCCGGACACATTGGATTGTGCGCATGGTAATGTGTATACGCGGGACTCCGGACACATTGAACCATGTGACTAATTAGGACAATAGCGGGTGTATATGCGGGACTCCGGACACTCGGCTATTTGTGCTATTACTCAGTTCATTCGGGCGTACATTGATGCTCATCATTCAACTTAATTCATTAATTCATTCATGTGATTGTTGTATATTGTTCAACTCTTGAGGATTGTTGTTCTGTGTAACTGACCCCGTTGGGGGATATTATTTTCAGGTCATGGCAAGGCTAAGGCACGGGAAGAGAACGTTGACGGCGAGGAGTCCCAGTGATGCTAGTTGGGGGGCCCAGTCCTTACAGTCTTCATGTTTTCTTCATTTGTATTCCGCTGCAGACTTTCACTTTAAATACTCATTTTAACTGGTGTTGTATATTTTATCTTCATATAAAATATACATGTATTCTGTTTTTATCCTGGGTGTGTTGTACTTGAAACTCCTCATCAGAGTAGTTATTGATATACTGTGGTTCGGTACTACAACTATATCACTTAATTCATTAATTTTCATTCGCCTAGTGGGTCCCAATTGGGGGTCCACGGCACTATAATATTCGCCTAGTTTGGGGTTTTACAGAGTTGGTATCAGAACGTGGTTTTAAATACTACCTTCCGAGTCATGTCTCATTGAAATCATCATTCATCAGATTAGTATCATTGGACTTTCGCATCACGTGTGACCCGTGCAAGAGCCGAGCCCCTCAGACCAAAGAACAGTAAGATTTCTGACGCCATGGTATAATTTTTGGCAATAAGAATCACTTATTCCTCATTTTCATTTGTGATCATGTCGAACATGTTAACTCATTAATCACTCAGTTCATTTCACTGTTCAGTTGTTGATCTTGAGGATCGTATCATTAATCTTGTTAACTTGTTCAAGATAATTATTTCAAGGATTTCATCAGATAATCTCGTCACCTCAGTTGATCATTCATGTAATCATTGTGTTTGAGCGCGTGTGCTCATTTTTATCGTTTCATAACGTAATCATAATGTGATATTCATCCGAGATATATAATCATCTTGTGACTTCCCACTTCAGAATAGAAAGAGCTGGCAGAGGACGCGGGGGAAGAGGCCGCGGTGCGGGCCGAACCCCGAGAACTCGTGCGAATACGCGTGCAAATGCGAGGAATAATGCTAATTCATCGAGCAGCGACGCCGCCACTCATTCTCCTCGAAATGATCATTCACTGTCATGGAGTCGTACATGGGACACAACTCATTCAGAGGGTGTTCGGGTTGATCCACTCGCTTTTATGCAGGGCATGATGGCCCAGATGACTCAAATGGCACGTCTCATGGAGACGATGCAGAACTCAGCTACTCAGAATCAACAGGCTCCTCCGCCGCCACCTCAAGGGCAGGAGAGGGGTGTGAGCAGTATTATTGGCGACAGCTTTCGCCAGAGACCACCTACTTTTGAGGGCTCATCTGAGCCGGCGGATATTGTTCATTGGCTTGAGCATTTTGAGAAGTTATTTGCTACGGTGGATCGCCCCGAAGGGCGTAAAGTTTCAGTTGCGGCTTACTATCTAGGTAAGAGCGCTCATTCGTGGTGGTTATCGTTGAAGCCCACCGACGGATCATGTACTTGGGACCAATTCAAGACTCTCATGATGGAGAGGTATTATCCGGCCCCACTCAGAGAGGCCAAGTTATCGGAATTACTCACTCCCGACCTCTCAGCGGACGATGATGTTCTCGCCATTGCCGAGAAATTTCAGGAGCTTCTCCCTTTCCCCTCGTCTATTATTCACTCCGAGGCGGACAAGATCAAGTATTTCAGCAAGAGGTTGAAGCCTCGTATGCGGATGCAGTTGCTTAATCACAATTGCACCACTCTGGCTGAATTCATTGAGAAAGCTCTTACTTATGAGCTTACTGCTAAAGAGATTGCTAAGCAACAACCTTCATCTGCTGGCAAGAAGTCTAAGAATCGAAATCAGCCTGAAAGCAGTCAGGCAGCTTTCAAGAAGCCTCGAGCGGGCTCTACTTTCACCGAGCGACCTCCTATGGCGCCCAGACCCGTGGAATCTCAGTTACGAGCGGCCAGTTCGGCCATTACCAGTTTCAACTGTGGAGAACAGGGTCATTACAGCACGAAGTGCTTGAGGCAAACCGTCACGTGCAATAACTGTGGAATGGCGGGGCATAGGGCCCATTTTTGCCGAAAGGACTCCAAACCTACTCCGGCGTCATCTCAGGCCCCGAAACAGTCAGTGGTTCCGAATCAGGCTACTCAGTCCACATCGTTTAAGACGACGGGAGCTAACAAAGGCGGAGCCCACAGCTATCAGACGGGAGCATCTGGTTCTGGAGCTGGCAAGCCCCGAATTTATGAGATGAAGAAAGCTGATGATCCAGAAGCCCGAATGATCTCAGGTACACTCGAAATTCTATCTCAACCTGTGTTTACCCTCTTTGATACTGGTGCATCGCATTCATTCATTTCCGAGTCATGTTTGAGTAGACTACGTCTGGGTAGTGCTACTAGTTGTGAGTCTTATGTCATTGGTGTACCTGATGGTAGAAGAATTATCGGGAATCGTGAGATTACGAATTATCCAATTCAGTTTCACGGCCGTGATTGGTTGGCAAACCTAATCGTGGTAGATTTACCGAGAGACGACGTCATCCTGGGTATTGATTGGATGGATCGTCATGATGCCGTCATTAGTGTCCGTAAGCGTATGGTCAATATCATCTCAGACGATGGGGTCGAATGTGTATTTCTGGGAGGTAATCCCAGCTGTTACGGGAGAGTCATCAACTTGATGAAAGCAGTGAGATTACTCAATCAGGGGTGTATCAGTTATTGGTGCTATATGACCAAGACCGAGAAACCATCAGTAATGTTGATGGATATTCCTATAGTGAGAGAGTATGCCGATGTTTTTCCAGACGAGTTACCTGGTTTGCCTCCACAAAGAGATGTGGAATTCACGATTGAGTTAGAGCCTAGTACGTCTCCAATATCAAAGGCACCGTACTGGATGGCCCCGACCGAAATGCAGGAGTTGAAGAATCAATTAGAGGATTTGACCGAGAAGGGTTATATCCGACCTAGTGCATCCCCATGGGGAGCACCAGTATTATTTCTCAAGAAGAAGGATGGTTCGTTCCGCTTGTGTATTGATTACCGGGAATTGAACCGGGTGACGATCAAGAATAAGTATCCTCTACCCCGTATCGATGATCTTTTGGACCAACTTCAGGGAGCTTCAGTATTTTCCAAGATCGACTTAAGATCTGGATATCATCGATTCGGAGTCGAGTCGGATATCGCAAGGACGGCGTTCCGAACACGCTATGGTCATTATGAGTTTGTGGTAATGCCGTTTGGGTTAACTAATGCACCTGCGGTGTTCATGGAATTAATGAATCGGGTTTTCATCGACTATTTGGATCAGTTCGTGGTTGTCTTCATTGATGACATTTTAATTTATTCTCGTGACCGGGAGGAGCATGAGTTTCACCTTCATCAGGTGCTCGACGTGTTGAGACGGGAGCAACTTTATGGAAAGTTTTCCAAATGTGAGTTCTGGATGTCCGAAGTGACATTTCTCGGACATGTAATTTCATCTGTCGGAGTTTGTGTCGACCCTCAGAAGACGGAGGCGATCCGAGATTGGCAACCTCCGAAGAATGTTAAGGAAATCCGTAGTTTCCTCGGATTAGCTGGTTATTATCGGCGATTTGTGGAGGGATTTTCTAAAATTTCTCAACCAATGACGAACCTTTTACGGAAGGATAAGAAATACACGTGGTCCGACGCGTGTCAACAGAGTTTTGAGGAACTCAAAAGCCGATTAATTTCAGCACCTGTACTTTCCTTGCCGCAAGGGACGGAAGGATTTGTGGTTTATAGTGATGCATCCGGACAGGGTCTCGGATGTGTACTAATGCAGAACGAGAAAGTTATTGCTTATGCTTCACGGCAATTGAGACCTTACGAGGTTAATTATCCGACCCACGACTTGGAGCTAGCAGCCGTGGTATTCGCATTGAAGATTTGGCATCATTATCTTTATGGCGTTACTTGTCAGATATTCACCGATCATAAGAGTCTAAAGTATATATTTACTCAGAAGGAGTTAAATATGCGTCAGAGGCGGTGGTTGGAACTAATCAAAGACTATGATATTGAGATACTTTACCACCCGGGCAAGGGGAACGTTGTCGCCGACGCCTTGAGTCGTAAGTCCGTTCAGGAGCAAATGCTTGCTCGATTAACAGTTCAGAGGGAACTTCAGCAGGAATTTCTGAGACCCGAGATCGAGGTCTGGTTATAGCGAGCACAAGGGCAACTTTGTACGTTAGAGATTTCATCGCCACTTGAGAAGGCGATCAGGGAGAATCAGGGTTCGGACCCATTTTTGTTACGCATTCGAGATGATGTGACTCAGGGGAAAGCCCCTGGATTTGTGGTCCATGAGGATGGACTTTTGTGATTTAAGAATCGGTTGTGCGTACCGGCGAATGACGAGTTGAAAAACTCAATTTTGAGAGAAGCTCATGCTACCCCTTATTCCGTTCACCCGGGGTCTAGCAAGATGTACAAGAACTTGAAACAAAAATACTTGTGGAGTAATATGAAGCGAGAAGTCGCGGAATTTGTTTCGAGATGCTTAACCTGTCAACAAGTCAAGATAGAACATCAGCAACCGGCGGGTATGCTGAAACCTCTCCCTATTCCAGAGTGGAAGTGGGAAGATATTTCAATGGACTTCATCACGAGTTTGCCGACGAGTGGTAGTGGCATGAATACGATTTGGGTAATTGTGGATCGTCTAACTAAGTCAACTCATTTCCTTGAGATTAAGGATACTTGGGGTCCCGAGAGACTTGCCCAGTTGTTCATCAAAGAGATAGTGAGATTGCACGGTACTCCTAAGAGTATCGTTTCCGATCGTGACGGACGATTCGTGTCTCATTTTTGGAAATCAGTTCATCGTGCAATGGAAACTCAGCTTAATCTCAGCACAGCTTTTCATCCTCAGTCCGACGGACAATCAGAGTGGACTATTCAGACTTTGAAGGACATGTTGAGGGCATGTCTTCCCGTTTGGAAAGATGATTGGGAAGCCCAACTATCATTGATCGAGTTCACGTACAACAATAGTTGGCATGCTTCGATTAAGATGGCACCTTACGAGGCCTTGTACGGTCGTCGTTGTCGATCTCCTTTGTGTTGGGATGACTTATCATAATCAATTGGCACCGAGCCCGATATGCTTATAGCCGCCCGTGAGAAGGTAGCTTTGATCAGGAGTCGTTTGTTAACCGCTCAGAGTCGGCAGAAGTCATACGCAGATAATCGTCGTCGACCGTTAGAGTTCGAGACGGGTGACCATGTTTTGGTCAAGGTATCCCCGAGCCGAGGTATCTTCCGTTTTGGGAAGTGGGGAAAGTTGAGTACGAGATTCATTGGACCGTTTGAGATTTTGGATCGGGTAGGCGAGCTAGCTTATCGATTGGCCTTACCTCCGGCATTGAGCCGAATTCATAATGTTTTTCACGTCTCTCAGTTATGGAAGTATGTTGCGGACCCGAGTCACGTACTTCAGTTCGACGAAATCGAGATCGCTGGTGATCATTCGTATGAGGAACGTCCTACACGAGTCTTAGAGCGGCGAATCAAACAATTGAGGAACAAGATGATTCCTTTGGTTAAAATTCAGTGGTCTAGACACGGAGTCGAAGAGGCTACTTGGGAGACCGAGGATAGTATGCGGGAGAGTTATCCCGAGTTGTTTGACCCTTAGCTTCGGGGACGAAACTCTTTTAAGGGGGGGTATATGTAATACCTGGTTGTAATTCAGTCATTATCATTCAGTATTTATCGTTCAGTAATTGTCACTCAGTAAATTTCACTCATTAATGATCATTCATCACTCATATTCAATCATTGTATTCATCGTTCAGAGTAATTGTATCGTATAACAATCGTCATTCATCACCAATCTAGTTAGAGAATCGTGCCGTGTTTATTATCGTTGTCATCTTCATAGTGTGCTATGTGTGAGGAGTAGCGCACGCTACGTACTCTCTTTAGCGTGCGCTAATTGAGTACGGGTAGCGCACGCTACCTCTCAACACTAGCGCACGCTAGTGCAGTTCAAGCAGGCAGTCCATAAGGCACTGGACTGCAGTTGGGTTGTTAGTAGCGCACGCTACGAATAGAAGGTAGCGCGTGCTAGCAATTAGGAGTCGCGCACGCTATGCAGTCGGTGTAGCGCGCGCTAAGGTCGGATCAGGCAAAGTCCAGTGGCTACTGGACTGATTAGGAATAATTTCTAGCGCACGCTACAAGTGGTTATTAGCGTACGCTAACTTGGGTCAATAGCGCACACTGAATCTTGTGTGTAGCGCGCGCTACCGCGATCAGATCAGAGAACAGGAGGTTCTGGACTCCAGTACTGGGCATCAGATAATTCGTTAGCGCATGCTAACATTTCGAGTTAACGCATGCTAAGTATGTGGCAGTAGCGCACGCTACAAAAAGGTACGTAGTGCACGCTACCGATAAGGTCAGAGGGTACTGGACTACCCAGTATACCCGTTAGCGCACGTTAAGAACAGGATCTAGCGCGCGCTAAACTGGGATTATTATAAATTGGACACTGTAGTCCAGATTTCGCCATTTGTCATTTCTTCTCATTCTTTCATCGGTTTCGGGCGATTCGGAGCTTCTTGAGGAGTGTTCTTCGAGGTGAAATCATCTATCAACATTTCCAAGCATATAATCCGTAGTAATCATCATTTCATCATCTTCAAACATCATAATCAAGGTAATAATCTCTTAGATCTAGAATTTCGGATTTTTGGGTTTTCCTTCCGATTTCTTCGTATAATCTTGGATTGTTGTTGGAATATGTTAGATATGAGTTATCTACCTTGGATAAATATATTCCTACGGATTGGATAACATATCTTTCGGATTTCATGTATTGTTGGGGTTTGATTCAAGAACACCTTGGAGTTGACTTTGATATTTGGGGGTTTTCGATTAGATGTTGTCGTTAACTCGTTTTGTGGATTCCTATGGGATTATTGATATCATTGGAGGTATTTTGTTGGTTTGAAATATTAATTTTGGTGTTGGTTTCGACATATTCGGGATTGGATATTATCGAAGGATGTATGTTTGCTAAGTGTTTGTTTGAATGCCTCAATGAGTTCGGATATTGTTGTATCGACCTTTGAGTTAATCGTAATTCATGCTTGATACGTATATTGAGCGGATTATTGGTTATTGTGTCATTCAAGGTTGTTCGAGCGACCGACATCTCGTTTCAGGATTTTGTTCGAGGAAGGACATTTCGACACCGGTATTGTGTAAGTAAATTCTTACTCGGTTAAAAGGATATTCAATACCGCATGTTGTTGTTCATTCATACATGTAATTCACTCATAATATATCATTCATGTCGAGACTTGTAATTATCAACTCATCATGTAACTCACGAGGAACGACGGTTCCAAAATCAATTCATTGAAGCTATCACTAGTTGTATCATTATTTTATCTTGGTGAGTTGTTCTTGATCCTTATCAGATTCTATTCATTACTCCTCACCTTGGTCATTTTGTTCTGGCGATCTTCCAGAATTATATTGCATGGCCAGTCGCATGTGTGGAACTTTTGTCGGGCACACTATGGTCATGTGTATATGCGGGACTCCAGATACATTGGACTGTGCACATGGTAATGTGTATACGCGGGAATCCGAACACATTGAACCATGAGACTGATTAGGCCAATAGCGGGTGTATATGCGGGACTCCGGACACTCGGCTATTTGTGCTATTACTCAGTTCATTCGGGCGTATATTGATGCTCATTATTCAACTTAATTCATTAATTCATTCATGTGATTGTTGTATATTGTTCAACTCTTGAGGATTGTTGTTCTGTGTAACTGACCCCGTTGGGGGATATTATTTTCAGGTCATAGTAAGGCTAAGGCACGGGAAGAGAACGTTGACGGCGAGGAGTCCCAGTGATACTAGTTGGGGGGCCCAATCCTTACAGTCTTCATGTTTTCTTCATTTGTATTCCGCTGCAGACTTCCACATTAAATACTCATTTTAACTGGTGTTGTATATTTTATCTTCATATAAAATATACATATATTCTGTTTTTATCCTGGGTGTGTTGTACTTGAAACTGCTCATCAGAGTAGTTATTGATATACTGTGGTTCGGTACTACAACTATATCACTTAATTCATTAATTTTTATTCGCCTAATGGGTCCCTGTTGGGGGTCCAAGGCACTGTAATATTCGCCTAGTTTGGGGTGTTACAGTGTGGAAGATGAAGAAGGGAGAGGAAATGAAGTCCTCTCCCGATTCCCTGCTGAAATAGTGCAGAAAAGACTCGCGTGCCGCAGCCCGGACTGAGTGTGCCGCGGCCCGCGGCCAAAAATAACGTCGAGCATGGTTTAGTGCCGCGGCCCGGCCAGTAGAGGGCCGTGGCCCGTGGTACAGCCGGCTCCAGCATCATAAGGCGCACAGTGCAGTCTTAGCTATTTCGACCATAACTCCTTCGTCCGGACTCCGATTGACTCACCGTTTGAACCATTGGAAAGCCAACTTGATGCTCTATAATACTCAAAAGATTCAGAACTTTTGGAATTTCTAAGAATTGTTGGTGATTTTACAAAGTCCAACTCATACATGGAAAAGTCGCTTAACAACACAGAACTCAACAAAACGACACCGAAACGAACTCGGAAGACAAAAAGTGTAGATCATTCTTGGAATGACGAAAAGTTCACAATAGATTCGCTAAGATGGACTTCCACCAAAAAAGAGAATTTACCGAAAATCGAAATTGCGGAGTTCCGATGGTGATCTTACAAAGTCGACCCAAATGCACAACAACGATGCTCCTCGACAAAACATCAATCATTCAACATGCAACGAAACATTAACGGACAACACCAATGATCCGAAACGAAACGCCATGCAACAAATAATCACACGCGACCATATGAACACAAAAATCAATCATCGAGAAAACTAATACCGATACTCGGCAACCGAGAAATATCCAGAAAAATCTAAAGTAATTGGAACAAAAATCTCGGGTATTACAGTAACTAAGCAATACATTACGTACGTAATGGACAATGTCATTTCGGGCAGTAGGCTCTGAGAACCCCTTACGTACGTTAACCTTTTGGCAATAACGTATGTAACGAAGTTTACGAACGTAAACCCTTGGGCATAACGTACGTAATGCCATCCTGGTGTTATAAAATGGCATCTCCTCTTTCACTTCTCCCGACCCTTAAACATTTCTCCTCTCCCAAATATCATTCCAGCCCTCCTAATCGAATTCTAGCCTCCCTAGCCGCGTGTTATCATAGTAAGAGTGGATTGATCAAGCTCCGGAGAAGGTTTTGTAGGTGTTGTCCTCCCGTTCTTCATCGTCCTTTGTTGTTCTTCCTCGTGCCTCGTCAAGTAAGGTAAGTTTATCAAACCTTTGAATCCATCTCAGTGTTGTTAGTTAAGTTGAACTAGATTTCGAATGTTTTGGGTAGTTTAGAACTTTTGATGATGATCGAACCGGTGAAACTAACCACAATTGATTAAACGAAACCTATCAAGCTAGTATTTTGCATGACTTGTGGTAGTAAACATAGTTGGATTGCAAAACTCATGATCGAACTTGTAAATCACCAACACCATGGAATCGTCATCTTATGGATTTTGTTTGTAATCCGATTATCGTATGGTAGACTCGTTGGTAAATCTTTAATGAATTAGTTATCAATTATCGAATTGGATAGGTAATCAATATTAGGATTTCGTGGGAATTGTACTTGTCCGTTCTACCCTAGCGTTATGGAATTTCGAGTTTGAGTAATTAGCAAGATTAAGGGTGGTTATAGTCGTAATCATAATGTAGAAATGGTGTATAAAAACATTGTGATTAAAATGATGTTATAAATTGAAAATCAGTGGATTGAGGATTTAAGTAATTCGCATTAAACATAGAATTTTGGTTTCGACATTATGAAACAAACTAGGTTTAAAATCCTATCGGGACGGGGGCAATTGTCGCTATTCATCATTATCACCATGAGGTATTAATCGACGAATATGTAATAGGTTGAGCTCTCGATTGTGGGCGTTCGAGCCGTTGTGTTATCAAGGAAGTTACTCTCGTCAGAACTAAGGCAAGTGATACATTGCTCGGTCTATGTTACGATAAATTTCAAAATTTAATATGTCTCTATTCGTGGAAATTGTATTTCGTTTTACTTGAAAACTTGATTGATGGGCCGATGTGTAGAGGGATAAAACTTGAATGGTACCCAAGTCCGGAGTATTCCTGTGTAGATACTTCTGTGACCCTTGGTTGCGACCTTGGGAGTTTATGTGTTGATATATCCGTACAGAACTGTGTTGAGGGATAAAACTTGAATGGTACCCACGTCCGGAGTATTCCTGTGTAGATACTTCCGTGACTCTTGGTTGCGACCTTGGGAGTTTATGTGTTGATAGAAAATATAATGTTGGGTATGTTGTGACCTAATGCCAAACCGAATAATGATATTGTATTGCAGGTCTATCTTATATTTTCGATGATTTTTTGTTCACATTGTCTGACCTAGGTTGGCTGGAACGATTCGTCGTGTCAGACAAATTTGTTGAATATGAGCAGGACATTTCCGAAGGTTCCGGTCAGGCTTGAGCGGTGTTGGAAAGAAGCCTTGTTCTTTCGTTTCTTTGAACTGAATTCTGAATATTCCAAGTTGATGTAATAACCGTGTATTCGAACATATTTTTCCAAAGTATTTCATTTCGTAATTGTATCATCATGGAGCTACTTTCATAAAAATTATTTAATGGATAAATTTTAAAATCTTAAAAAATTGCCTTGTGAGTCCCACACGGGGTTCACGGCACTGTAACGTCCCGGTAAATTTTTGGGGCGTTACATCCTTATGGTGAGCCGATGCAGGAAGGGCACGAGGATGACGAGCAGCAGTGATATTCTCTCGTGTTGCCAGTGTCGTATTAGTTGATCTTGTTTTGGGTAAGTACTCCCGAGTACTGTTTTTATTGATGTCATGTCGTGTGTGGGCTTGGGTAGCGTCTTGAAGTTGTTACCTATTTGTTGAGCTGGTTTTGACTATGGTCATATCTGACCTTATCAGTCGAGATGCTATGGTATGTTGTGTTGTCGACCTTGCCGGTCGACCTGGGTTGTTTTTGGATTTATGTTCGTCCTGAGTGGTCGTTGTGTGTGTATAGGTGTGTTAAACAGGTCTTGCCTTGTGGATTCCCGAAATGGATCCACGGGGTTGTGACAGTTCCGACCCGGGACGGGGTTGTTACACGGTTGATTAGTACTTATGATGAAATGACCATTTGATAAATAATGTCTCCATTTGGTAATTGCTAACACAATAGCCATTAGATCCTTTCATATGCAGATAATCCAAGTTGAGATGGTCCCCATGCTTTGCTGATGAAGGCTATAGGTTGTTGTCCTTGCATAAGCACAGCCCCATACCCTCTGGAAGATGCATCTGTCTCTACAATTAAGGGCACTGCAAAATTGGGAAGAGCAAGCACATGGGTGGTTGACATAGGTAACTTAAGGTGTTCAAAAGCATTAGTAGCCATGTCGGACCAAACAAATGCATCTTTTTGAGTAAATTTGTTAAAGGCTTAGCTATAGAGCCATAATATTAACAAACTTCCTGTGGTAACCAGTCAATCCAAGAAAACCTCTTAGTGACTAAATATTGTTAGGTGTAGGCCATGATAACATAGCTTCAATTTTGCTAGGATCAGCTTGGACCCCCTAACATCAATGATGTGACCTAAATATTCAATATATGACTGTCCAAAATCACACTTTGAAGATTTAACAAAGAGTTTATTTTCTCTAAGTAAGGTGAGAACCTTGTGCAGGTGGGAAATGTGGCCGTGGATATCTTTACCAAAGACCAGAATGTCATCAAAAAAGACCAAGACAAACTACCTCAAAAAGTTTTGAAACACACAATTCATGAGAGATTATAATGTTACAGGTGCATTTGACAGTCCAAAGGTGAGTTTTAAAAGCAGTTTTTGGACTATCTTTTTCAAGAATTCTTATCTGGTAAGATCCAGATCTTAAATCAAGTTTAGAAAACACAGTAGCACCATGAAGTTCATCCAACAGCTCATCTACTAAGGGAATGGGCAAATCATGTTTTATTGTGAAATCATTCAAGTACCTGTAATCTACACAAATCGCCACTTTCCATCTTTCTTTTTAACTAGTATCACATGTTGGGGTATAAGGGTTTTTATGGAGATCCGGATTTTCCAATGGATCGTGTAAACACTTTCCGAACTGATATTTCTACCCTATGCCGGGTTACAAGAAATTCAGCCTAGGATAATTTAATGGAACACTTAGGAATCTAGGCACAGAAACGTAAGCCAAATTGCTAGAGAAATTCTGTGTTTATCAGAAAGATAGAGAGCTCAGAAAAAAAAGGATGTGTCTAAGACTCAAGAGGAGAGCCTTATTTATACATGTCGATTAGGGTTACATTAGGTCGATTTAGGGTTTTTGAGAGCGGCGCCGTCATTAGTGGTCCGAAATTAGGGTTGACGGATGGTTTACCAAAATTGACGAAATTAGTCAATTTTACCATAGTCTCCTTCGGAAATATCACTAAATCCCCAGTCAATTTTACCATAGTCTCCAGCGGGACCACCGCCGGGGGCAGACCCTCGACATAATCGTACCGGCTTATAATTCGATCTTATACATGTGTGCACTCCGCACATACCCGAACATATATTAGAATACAAATTATAAGACCCCTTAGCTCACATATTAGTTCCAATTACACAAAATGAATGGTGACACTAAAATCACCAACATCACATGGGAAGCAAAGGAAGATTGGGAGGGTTGAATGAATGCAGCAGTTAAGAGTTCAGAGATAATTTTTTTCTATTTCTTATTTTTGGCTATGGGAGTGTCTATAAGGTGGGATTCTCCTAGGTTGGGCATATGGCTTTGGGACAATAGAATGGTTAATATCTCTTATTGGAGGTAACTGAGTAGGCTCTAGGAATCTGTCAGAGAAGGAGTTTAACAGAGGAGAAAGTTCGACAGGATAGGAAGAGAAAGCTGACCTGGATGAGTGTTTTCTTGAGTTTGGATTGAGTAAAGTTGGTCTACCGCACTGTGGGAAGAACGTTTGATCCACTTAGATAGTTTCTTCCCACTGATCATTTACAGTTCCACAAGGTTTGAAGCAGCTTTTAAAGTTAAAGGTTGATGATCATTAGTGATAGTCAGTTGCATCTTAGAGAAGTCAAACTGACTGGACTGTGTTGTTGAAGCCAATCCAGACCAATTACCATAAGCCCTAAGTGGAAGAATTCTAACATCAGTTCTGAATTCATGCCCTTGAATCTTCCACACAAAATGAGGAGAATAAACTCTACTGCATAGCTGGTTACCATCAGCAATGTCAACCACTAGTGGGGATGTAGCTTGGAGATGAATGCCTAGTTTGTGAGCCACTGATTCGTCCAGAAATGTATGTATGCTGCCAGTGTCAATCAACAAATAAATAGAGTACTTCTCCATCACACCTTTTAGTCTAAAAGGTGGAGAAACTGTTAGGACCAAACATTGCATTAATTGAAACTTCAGCTATTTGATCATCTGAAATAGGAGTGTTCTGGTCGGCTTGCTCCATTGCTTGATAAGTCACTAGACAATACTTCTTCTTCTTCTCACATAACCAGGAACAATGTTCTATTTTTGCACTTATGACCAGGACCAAAAGTCTTCATCACAATTGTAACATACGTTTTTTTCTCTTCTAGGTTGCATTTGTGCGGGGGTTAAAAAATTTTCCTAGGCAAGTTGTTATGGGTACTGAGACTAGTAGTGTTGGTAGCAGATGTAGGTTGTGAAGGATACGTGGAGAGTTGAGGTTTAGTGGGGTTAAAGTTGGCAGTGTATGAAGGCTTGAAAGATGGGTATGAAAATGATTTGGTAGGCTTAAATTTGGATGCCAGATACAAAACCTGCTTCTCATGGTTTAAGGCCAATAAGTAAGTAGCTGCCGCAGTGGAAGGTTTAAGCATTTTAACCCCATGTTGCAACTCATCGTCTAAATCACTTATATAACTACTGGTAAAGTACACTTCATCACAGTAATGACCCATAGAGAACATCAAACCACGCAAATCCTCAAACCGATCAATACAATCAGAAGCTGAAGATTGTTGAACCAACTTCTTAAACTCAGAGATGACATTTATTGGGTTTAAATCATCAAACTTGGCAGCTATGGCTTCAGTAAACATTTGCCAAGTTTGTGGTGGATTAGTTGAAAACATTCTGTGGAACCAAATATCTGCAAGGCCTTCGAGATTCATGGCAGCTACATGAATTTTCTCTTGATCTGAATGATGGTGTAAGGCGAAGTATCGAAAACATTTGCGAAGCCACGGACGAACATCATGCCATCAAATTTGGGGAATATGTATTTTGGCAATTTGGAGGGTAAGGTGTTTGAATGTTGGCTTGTGTGGGCTGGAATATGGTAGGGTGGGGGTTGATTGAAGAATTGAGGTGGAGAATGATGAAAGTTATGTGGAAATGCGTGGGAAAATTGGTGAGTGACATGTGAGGGGTTAGGCATGGAGATGAAAGGAGATTCAGGAGGTCAATGCTGACAGAATTGGTGATTGAATGTTTGATTTTCTGGGTTGAATGGTTGTTTTTCTGGGTTTGGTGAATAGTGAATCGGAGATCTAGAAATTTGGGTGGGAGGAGGTGTTGATGAGGTGGGAACAGAAGGAGGTTGCAGGCCAGACATCATCTTCATCATATCTTTGGATTGTTCTTTGATTTTCTCATATCATCCATGAGAGATCGAGTGTTAGCATCCCTAGAAGCATTTTTCTTCAGACATTTGATCTTGAAGAAGTTGGAATTGGGATGGGAGTTGAGAGATTTCCTCAGGAATGGAAGATCTCGTGTTGTGAGTATGTTGAGTCATAGCAGAAAGTGATGAATATGTGAAAGGAGGAAGATAATAGGATCGGACTGGCTGATACCAAGTGTAACAATCCTTGTTGAGAGTAGATTATTACAAGGAGGAGAATATGTGAAGGTAGATTAGGTTGATGGGAGAGATGAAGAATCTGCAAGAACTTAGGCCAAGGCTAGAAGAATTGACTAGTTAACAAAGATATAAATGAGAAATAGTGTAGCTAAAGAATACTTCAATTCATGATCTTTCCTTGCTGATTACGTTGTCTTTATATAGTAGCTGAGGAAAGAATATTACAATCTAAAATGACTTGTAAATGAAACACTTTTCATAATTTAAAAGCTGGAAATAAACTTTAATAACTTGCCTTATGCTTTACACCTAGAACATGTGTGTAGTCTTATGCTTGTAATGATCTTAGCCCCTTCTCTTCTTTTTTGTTGATGTATTAGCTGTAGTATTAGCTGTAGGATATGATATAAACATCCATGGTGTGTCCGTTCTTTCTATATCACCCATACACTTATCAACTTAAAGTTTCTCAATCAAATTCCTAACTAGTAATATTTTTGCTTTAAGCTTGTCATCTTTCAAATTGCACGTTGTCTACATTATTTTAAAAAGAATAATAATTTAAGGCGCACCACTTACAGAATAGGTGTTAATCTAGTAAGACAAAGTTGTATCTTGTTTTATTACCTTATTATTTGGTATTCTTCCTCCGGCCGGCCCTGGGGGTAGGCCTCGAGTGCGCCGGCCTAGGGCCCAGAGTAAAAAGGGGTCCAATTTTTTTTTTAGTACTATTATAGGCTGAGCCCACCTAGACTTTTTTTCCCAGCCCAAGCCCAACTGACAACCAACCCATATGATATGAAGTTACGTGACTTCTGTCTTCTGAACTAAAGTCTAAAGCAGACCGCATCCGCCGCAAACACCAGATTTTGCCTTGCCCTAATCCTAAGCTAAAGCAGCTAAGTGCCTCGCCTCCATCTATCGATCTACTGCACAAGGCGCGCGCGAGAAGACCGAAGTGCGACCACTGACTCACGGTGTTTTTGTTCTGCCACTGCCAAGCCCGACGTTTGCTCCGTCATCCGTGCACCCCACCACCGGTAACCTGTCCTGACAGTGCCGCCCGGCGCCGCGAGGGCCGAGGAGCCAAGCCTGAAGTGCTCATCTGTTCTGTTTTCACTCCGCCATCTGCTGCCGCCGCGAGGCCGAGGTGTTTCTGTTCTGATTTTTAATTCGTTGCTCGTTTTGTTTGGTTTGTTAATTGCTATTTATTTGTTGTTTTGATTTTTAATTCCTATCTCGTTTGGTTTGGTTTGGTTTGCTTGGTAATTGTTATTCGATAATTTGCTAGTGTTGTTGTCAATTGTGTTGTACTTCGGTTAAGATGTACCCTAAAAAATACAAATCCGGCGCTGAAAAACGAAAAAAAAAAAAAAAGAAAACTAGATATAGAGTTTAAAAAATCACAATATGGGGCTCTTGATAAATTTGTTTTCAAAAAGATAGATGTTCCAAATGCTAATGATGTGTCAAATATTAATGATGTGGAAAATGTTAATGATATGCCATATGATCAATTAAATGATGTGCAAAATGATAATGATGTGCCCCAAAATGCTGATGTGATTATATGTGATTTTGCATCTCAAAATGCTCGAAGAAACCGCTTTTTAGGACGTTAAGAATTTTTGTTATATTTTCACTTGGATTTGGTTTTATCTCCCCTAAGTTTTTGTACTCTTTGTTATTTCTTTCAATGAATTGGGAAGAGTACTCTTTCCTTAATGGTGATTTCCCTGAAGGGGTTTTTCGCCATAAGATTTTAATGAGGCCCATTGCACATTTTCATTTTGCTTTAAAAAAATTATTTTGACGTTTATTATGTTAGATAAGAGGGCCTATTTATCAAAGTTTGCCTAGGGCCAACGAAATGTCAGGACCGGCCCTGATTCTTCCACAGACATTCAACGAATTTCCAATCGTCTTCATTTATATAACTTTTTGTTGGAAAGATCTATTTTTTAATGATTTTTTAATGGCTAAAAAATGTAATTTTTATAGAATTAAATAATCAAGGATTAATCTACATCGGGAGTAGATAATCATGTATATCTCATTTCTCAAAAATCAATTTTTTTTGTGAGTGGGAAATTAATGATTGAAGTTAGTCATTTGAAAGGCATTTGATATGAATGGGGATAAGAAGAATCACATCCCACATTGAATATGTGATGAAGTTTGAGACACTTAATAAAGTGAAAAGGGTTGGAGAGTGGACAACATGACCAAGATTATGTCCCTAATCTTGGAGGTGGCTCGACCACATTATCTACTATTACCTTTGGGCCAAATTCTGTTTAGTATAGTCTATCTGGATTCATTATCAGAAGATTGATTTGGTAGAGACCAAATCAGACGACTCGATTCTGAAGAGGCATGTTTGGATCGGTATCGGCACTGGATAAAATTTGATCGTTGGACTCCACTCCTAAACACTTACGAAGTGTAATGAGTATAAAAGTTACATGGTTCGTTAAATGCATGTTTATACCCATGTTAAAATTATCGAATCACAAGCATACAGAGTATTTTATACATATTTCATAGCCTCACACATGAAGTTTTACTGCTCAATTCTGGAATCATTTCCAGTTCACCCGAGCTTCGATTCTGGTGTGCTACAGTTATCAAAAACGTTAGCCATTGTAACTTTGGGGACAATACGTCTGATCCGTCAGCACTATACGGGACGTAATGTCTTGCGGAAAGATTTCAATTGCCTCGGCTTTTTGCTACATTTCTAGAATTTTTCACTATAATTTTAATTTTTTGTTCCCAGTCGAATAATAGTTCTGTTCGGTAGACTTCTATTTATCCGGTTTGTTGTAATTTCTGAGTTTACCGGAATACCTACTATTTTCAAACAACAATCGCAAGACAATTAATCAAAGATGTCTACTAGTGTGGATGCCTTCTATAGTTCGAAGGCCATTATTCTTGCTATTGTTCCTTTTGTTCCAGTCCAGGCAGAAAAGCCTGCATAACTCAACGGAGTCGATTTCAACTGTTAGCACCAGAAATTGTTATTTTACCAAACCACCCTTGGTTTGGAAAAGTACTTGAAAGATAATCCTCCAATTATTGCTGAAATAAAACCAACATGGAGAAACGTGATGCATTTGAAGCTTGGGGGCAAGGTGATTACCTTAGCTAAAACTATGTCCTTAATGGGTTTAATAATGAATTGTACAACATGTACAGTAATGCGAAATCTTCCAAGGAATTATGGGATTCTTTGAAAAAGAAATACAATAATGAGAATGCCAGAGCGAACAAATTTGTTTTCGGTAAAATTTTGGACTTTATGATGGTTGATACAAAAACCCTCTTATCCCAAGTCAAAGAAATGTAATAACTTTTGCATAACATTCATGTTGAGGGCATGAGTATAAGTAAATCCTTCCAAGTGACTTGTGTGATTGAAAAATTGCCAACGGGTTGGAAATATTTCAAGAATTACTTGAAACAAAAGAGCAAGAAAATATCTCTTGAGAATTTGGTTGTCCGTCTTCGTATTGAAGAAGACAATCGAAAATCCGAGGCTAAGTCGGGCAAGTTGTTTGTTCCATACGAAGCTCGTGCGAACTTGATAGAACAAAGCAACTCCTTCAAAAGAAAAGCGTTGCAAGCGACAAAAGGGAAGCATTGAGAATTTACCGGCAATTATCACAACTGCGGCAAACCAAACCATATGACTAAGGATTACTGAAAGCAAAAAATGAATGGACCAAAAAAGGGCAAGTCAAGTGCCTATATTGCTGAACATGGCTCTACACCGGGAAAATTCAATTATTTTGAGATGTGTGTGATGGTGTTTGAGGCACCAGAAGAGAACGGCTATGTTTTCGAGGATTTATATCATTATGACAAGGCCACAATGGTTGTTCAAGTCAACATAAAAGTGTCGTTCATTGATACTGGAGCCACTCGTCATGTTTGCTATGATATGAGAGGTTCTCGACAGACACTCCTACTACTGGCAGGAAACTCTGTATGGGGAATACCTATTCCTCTGAAGAGGTTGGAATTGGAAGCGTGGTTCTGAAGCTAACTTCTGTAAAGAACTAATGCTGAAGGATGTGCATGTCCCATACATCAGCAAGAATCTAGTCTCAAGCATGTTGCTGGTGTAGCATGGGTTTAGGTTAGTGCTTGAGTCCAAGAAATTTGTTCTTTGCAGGCTTGGTCAGTTTCTAGGTCATGGATATCTCGACTACGGTTTGTTTAAAATGAATGTAATGGTTGTGCGCCGTGTATTAAAAAGTACTAATAAGAATGATTCTGCTTATGCTTATATGCTTGAATTTTCGGATTTATGGCAGGTTAGATTAGGACATACGAACTAAATGCTATAAAAAGGTTAATGAATCTGGAATTACTTTCACTTCAACAATTTATTCACAAAAGAGATGTGAAATCTGTGTTGAAGCCAAAATAGCCAAATTGCCTTTTCATTCTGTGGAAAGGAATATAGAACCTCTAGAATTGATACATACTGATATGTGTGATTTTAAAATGGTGCAAACTACAGGTGGCAAGAAGTACTTTATTATTTTTATTTATGACTGCACCCGATATCGCTATATGTATTTGTTAAAAAGTAAAGATGAAGCTATTGAAGCTTTTAAGAATTATAAGACTGAAGTTGAAAATCAACTAGAAAAAAGATTAAAATTATTCAAAGGGATAAAGTTGGAGAATATGCGGTACCGTTTGAAGAACTGTGTGCTAATTCAGGCATAATTCATCAGACGATTGCACCTTATGCTTCTCACTCTGATGACATCGCCGAACGAAAAATAAAACCTTAAAAGAAATGATGAATATCATGTTGATAAGTTCAGGTCTACCCGAGAATATGTGGGGATGTTTTAACGGGTAACCACATATTGAATAAAGTACCACTAGAAGGAAAAAATAAGACTCCTTACAAATTCTGGAGAAATTGTAAGTCTTCTTACAAATACCTTAAAGTGTGGGATATTTGACTAAGGTTGTTGTACCTGAACTTAAGCAAATTAAAATTAGATTAACAACGGTCGATTGTGTGTTTGTAGGATTAGTTTTTGCTTATTTATAACTTTTTTCTAACACAATCCAATAAATATGCTGAATCTCTGAGGACTACACCCCTTCCACATCCAGAGGCGCCCAACTATGGTGGTGTGTGCATGGGTATTGTAGGGCATGGACCGACGCCAAAAAGACCTTTTCCAACCAAGGAGCTCTTTGTTGTCATAGATGAAGAAACACCCATAGCTAGTGAATAAGCTCCCGTTAAAAAAAAAGAGTAAAAAAGGCTGTGAAGAGTCATCAAATCTAGATGACAAACTTAAGATAGTTTGAGAGAGTATGGCTTTAAAACAAGCAACCCCCAGGCCTGAAACTATCACGTATGAGGCTTGTCTGAAAGCAAGATTTCTGATCCTAAAGTAGATGGCTCCATTTCAATTTACAACACAAAGAAATATGGTTATTGCTTGCTTTGCGATACATATTTTTATTAAAAATATATTATTCAAGACCAGTTATTCTTGGAGTGCAATGAGGACTTTGTATTTACCAACGAAGAAAAAGGCGAAGGAAGTAGACAAGAAGGATTGGATATCTCACAGTGGGGTGTTAATAGCACACAATATATGGCTAATTTGCGTGATGAAATTACAAATAGTTTTATTTAAGAATTGTGTCCGAACTTGGATGTCTAAGGATTTTAATTATGACATTATGTTTGATGATATTGTATGAATTTATGACATTATGTTTCGGTGATGCTGATCAATTTATAAAATTATATTTTAATGTTCATTTACTTTTTGTTATTCAGAAATATACCATTCAACTTAAAAAGTAAACACCTTATCAAAGACGGCTTAATTCTTACTGATGGGTAAAACAATTATTTTTATCATTAAGCTCGTTGATTAAAAAAAACTTAATATATTCAAACAACTTAATTCATTCAGTCAACTTAATTCATTAAGACTACTTAATTCATTCAGATAGTTTTGATAAAGACCCCCTTAGACACACATGTTGGCCGCCACAACTGGTTTTAAGGCTCACAGTGGTAACAACGGAAAAAAAGGCATGGCAGTGTTGGATCTCGACCGGAGTGAACGGAGGTGGAGGGTTTCGGATTTGGGTTAATAGAATTCGTGCTGATTGAGGTGCGGGATCAAGTTTTAATTTTCCTTTTTTCTGCTCCGGACCGAAAGGGTTTGGGGGGATGCCGACCAACACATAAATGAGTATATAACATGGAAGATGTTCCAGATTTAGGAAAGATTGTTCCGACGGGCCTCTAGTTCGGGTCAGTTGAACGGGACCTCTGGCCTTTATTCCAGGGTTGATGTTTTCTTTTTTTGTTTTGTGCTGCTCTCAAGATCTCAACTGAATATGAGTGTTCGAGTTTTATTTCGACCAATGCCAAAAACTTTGGTACTTACGATATTTTTCGATATGATATGCTCAATATTTTGATATTTTCGATAAGAAAATTATGAAATCTATAGTTAGAAAACGACCTCGATCTCCAACTTCCATTCCTCCAGCATCAAATTAAAAGTGTTAGTAGATGGGTCGTATACATTCCCTGTTCTATTTTTCAACTTCAACCAAGCACCGAATTTTCCTTTCAAGTAATCAAAATGATTACGCATCTGCTTTCGATCGGCATCAAAGTTGTGAGTGCTTTTAATGCCTTTAAACTACTACCTTCTTTCCCGTTAAGACCCACCTCAAGAATGCAAGTAGGTTTTCACAACATTCAAATCCTCCCAACTAATCCTACTTGAATTCTTTTTTTTTATGTTCTTGTGTTTCATCCTTTTGTTCCATACCTAAATCAAAAGTACAAGTTAAAAAAAAAGAATGAAAATCTTACTTTGAGAACAAAAAACGAAAAGCAAAAACAAAGAATAATAATGTGTGGGTGTACTTTCTCAAAGAAAACCCGACTTATCAAAAAATATTTTTCACTAATGTCAATCACTGTTCAGTCTTAGAGAAATGATCAAATATGATAGAAATAATATGAAAACCCATAAGTCTGACTTTTAACGAAAGACCTGAAGTGAAAAATAAGGCTTAATCTACCAAAATAATAAACAGAAAATCTGACTTTGGACATTATTATTTTGTGTAGATGCAATTTCTCAGAGTTAAAAACCCCATGGTAAAATTACAAAGAATCCCCTCACAAAAAAAGGCAGAAGCTCAGTAAAAAAGAAAAAAAAAGGCAGAAGCTCAGTAAAAAAGAAAAAAAAATAAACATATTTAAAAATGCAGAAGAAGCATAACTCCATCAATTTAAACATTTATTCAAAAAAATAAACATGTAAGTGTTATAAAACTAATTTTAAGCAAGACTATTATTGAAGATAATAATAGCATAAAATAGAAAAATAACAAGGGAACAAGTAGGGAGGAAATGAGATGAAGTTTTATTACTCTTTCTTTTTGTGTGTAATTTCTTCATTTCCATAATCACATATTTATAGCAAAAAATATGGCACTATTACAATCACAAGTCTTGTTACTATTACATCACAAGATTTGCTATTATTTGTCTTATGATAACAATTAATGCTAAAGTCCAAATGATATTATATTATAACACTCCCCCTTGGACGTAACACTATAGCAAGCTGGATGAGTATGCCTCGTTAAAAACCTTAAGCCGAAAAACCCAGTAGGGCAAAATCGGACAGAAGGGAAAAAGAGTACATCCTCAGATCCAGACCTTATGCATAAGCTGCCTCGTTAAAAACCTTAAGCTGGAAAAACCCAGTGGGATAAAAACCAGTCATAAAGAAAAGAGTACAACGCACGTATTTGATTTCACTCCCCCTGAAATAAAGAGTCCAAATTGATTCATCAATCTTGGTTCTTGTTAGCTCTTCTCATGCCTATGCCATATACCAGTTTCCCGAATATCGATGTCGGTAGTGATTTTGTAAATATATCAACAAGATTGTGGCAGGAGCGAATTTGTTGAACATTTATTTCTCCATTTTTCTGAAGTTCATGCGTGTAGAAAAACTTCGGTGAAATATGCTTGGTCCGATCACCTTTTATATATCCACCCATGACTTGTGCTATGCATGCTGCATTATCTTCATAAATGATTGTGGGAGTGTCTGTCACAAGCTTCAATCGACATTCATTTAGTATATGAGCTATAACCGATCTTAGCCAAACACTTTCTCTACCAGCTTCATAGAGAGCAATTATCTCAGAATGATTGGAAGATGTGGCTACTAATGTTTGTTTGGTCGATCTCCATGATATAGCCGTACCATTATAGCAGAATAAATAACCGGTCTGTGAGCGAGCCTTATGTGGATCGGATTTGTATCCCGCATCAGCATAACCAACTAATCCAGAGTTAGTAGCCTCTTTTGAATAGGATAAACCCAGGTCAATGGTACTATTGAGATAACGAAAAATGTGTTTGATACCATTCCAATGTCTTCGAGTTGGTTCAGAACTGTATCTTGCAAGTAAATATACTGCAAAAGAAATATCGAGTCTGGTGCATTGTGCTAAATACATCAGTGCTCCAATAGCATTGAGATAAGGCACTTCAGGACCCAAAATTTCCTCATTTGGTTCTTTAGGTCGGAAATGATCTTTCTTAGGATCTAAATTCCTTACGACCATAGGAGTACTCTGTAATATCCGACTGTAACTTTTCATTTTTACCTGTCGTTGTATTATTCGGATAATCCGATTATCATAAATCGTTGCATTTAGTATTATGTTGAGGTATTATAGATTTGAATATCACATCGTTGTTAGTTCATTTCATATGTGATGATTCGATGTTAATTAGAGAGTTGCATTTTCGAATTTTTCTGTTGATGTAGCGTACGCTACACAGTACGATTAACGTACGCTAATCTTGTGCCTTAGCGTGCGTAAGGTTTCCTCTGTTGCGTACGCTAAGAGGGAATCTGGCATCAGTTGACTTCAGCACGTGAACTCCTTAGCCGTTAGCATGCATGTGAACAAGGTCTGAGCTGTCATGTCGGCTAGAATCAACTTTTATTAGCGTGCGTAACCCATTTCTCATTAGCGTGCGCTAACGACCTACGAAAATTCAAGACAGTAGCCTCTGTAAGCCGCTTACGTACGTAATATCGACCGGTTAGCGTATGTAAGTGCATTAGCGTACGCTAAACTGTTCCGATAGCGTGCGCTAAGTATGTCCAGTCTATTTATAGGACCAGCCTATTTTTCATTTCTTCACAACTCTAAACCGATCCTCTCTCCATATATCGTCCCTCTACACTCCCAAAACGATATCAGCCTTCACCAACTTGCTTCTAAGCCTTAAATCTTGGAGTGGAGCTCATTTCCTTGGAGATTAGGAGTTGTTCTTGAACTTGGAGTATATTTTCTCATAGCATTGAAGTTGTTCTTCATTTCTGGAGGTAGGTGTGCTTTCCTCTCTGCATTATTTTCTTATGTTGATGATTAATGACGAATTATACTTCACCTAGAGTTAGATTAAGCAAGTAAAACATGGTTATAATTAAACTTTTTAAACACTTCTCGATGAATATGATAAATGAGGGTTTAGATTAGATGAGTTCTTGATGTTGTAGTGATGGTAACCACGTTTGTAGTTATCATTACTCATCTTACTGGACGAATTTAGCTCAGTAGAACATTGTTGGATCGGTTAGCTTCATCATAGCTGGATTTAATCAAGAACTTGATATCATAGAGTGTTTAAACACCATTCTAGGTATTTAATTACCTTGGGAAGAACTTGATAATGTTAAAGATAGGATTAGATGATCTTGTTCAGAAATCTTAGAAGCTTTAACAATCATTATGGTTCAGCTTCACAAGTCTTTGAAGAATGATAAGGATCTTGATAATTACAACAATAACTTTTCATTAATCTAATGTGTTGATAACTTAGAATGTGGTTCATCATCATGCTAAATAGATAGTGTTCTTAAGAAGGTGATGCTGTTTATGAATGATACTGTCATGGTAGATTGAGTATCAAATTCATTATGACTATCCTTTTATAATAGTAGATGTTGTAGAACATAAGAATTTGATTAAACCAATTTTATTGGCGAATTGAAGATGTTTTGTTCATAGAATAACTAGAGAATTAAAGGACACTTTTGGTATGGTAATACGATTTTGGAAAATGAATTAGATGTATTGAAACCTTTCATTAATCGTTAAGGTATTCATTAGGGTGGAATGAATTATTCGAGTAGGTTGCGGGCGTCGTTTCCTACGAATTGAGATTAATATTATGTGAATATATTATTGAATGAATTACGTTTCATTCAAGGTTGCTTGTTCGATTGAGCGTTTAACCGAGGATACCGTCCGTTTGATCATTTGGAGAACGACTATCTTTCGCTTACGGAATTGAGGCAAGTTATCTTGCTTGGTTATAATGATGATTAGATTCTTGTGATAGTTATATAGTTCATGTGTATAAATTGTTCATGTAATGTTTGTCGTGACTTGACATTGTCATTGACGTTATCCCGTTTTCTTCATGGGGTTGCATTCCTGGCACGCTGCTTTGAATCGTTGATCTCGTTGGTCTTTATTTTCACTTTGGTGAGTTTTTCTTGATCCTTAATCGGATATGTATTTCATTGAACTTCGCTTTCATGTTGTATCGTGACATTTCCTAATCATATCTGCGTCGATCGATATTGTGTAGGATTTTTAGCCGGGCACTTGTATAGTCATACGTGGATGTTTCCGTATTGGATTGTGCACACGAGACGTAGTTCGTGAGGCTAATTAGGTACATTGTCACACGTATATTCTGGATTCCGTATACGGGGTGGACATGTACACGGACACATTTCCGGATCGGGCGTACTGTGATGTCCATCTTGAGCTATATTGTTAATCGTTCATAGTCCATGTGTGATTGGATGTGTTCGACGATTTGTGACTGATTATTTCATACGCCCGAGGGGTATGATTAATAGTCGGAATGTTTTCCTTGAAATCTTCATACGTGAATTGTATAATGTTGGAAGAATTGATTATCATGTATATCTGACCCTGTGTTATGGGCGAAATACTTGTATTGTATTTTAGGTCGAGGAAAAGGCAAGGCACGGGAAGAGCATGTTGACGACGAAGGGTTCGAAGGATACTAGTTCGGGGGCCCCACATCATTTGTTGTCCGGTTATGTTAAACCGTGTTATGTTATTTTACTTTCCGTTTCAATTAAATTACTATCTGGTTGTATTGACATTTGAAGTATTTTCCATCTCCATATGGTTTATACTTGTTTTTCGGATCGTGTGTATTATAAGGCCGTTGGCTGTAATTTCGATAAACTCCTAATCGGAGTAATGACTATTCATTGTGGTTCGGTATGACAAATAATACTTATTTAACCTGTTTTGGATATCGCCTGGTGGGTCCCAGTGTGCGGTCCACGGCACTGTAATAGCCGCCTTTTGGGGTGTTACAGAAGATGGTATCAGAGAGTTGTTTCCTTTTTATGAGTCATTGTGAAATGAACTAGTATCAAGAGACCTTCGTGTCACGTGTGACCTGTGCAAGCGCCTGACCCTACGAGCCAAATACGGTATGTACTTTATGAGCCATGATTTAATTACTGGCATAATATTGATATCAGTATAGGTCTCCTTGTTGATCATGTTGTTTCGAGGAATTGTGACAGGATTTTTCTGATTGATAATCCGAGGTAAATGATGAATTGATTATATGATTGAAATTGTTCGACTTGACGCCGATATAATATTCGGTGCGACATTCGTGGTATCGATAACCGTTTCCTTGAAAAATGTAATTCCTTGTTGCTATTAACTTAGCATGAATTTTAGTATCTTGAACTGTACTTATGGTTATCATTATGATTGATTCTTTCAGTATGGAAAGAAACCTGAGAGGTCGTGGCAGAGGGGGACGAGGCCGCGGAAGGGGCCGAATCCCGATACCTCGAGCCAACAGACGTGCGAATGCGGATCAGAGTTCCGCAGACAGTGGTTCGCCTTCTAGGGAACAATCGCACCACAGTGGGCGCGGGGATGCGCGTGTCGATCCTTACGTCGTAATGCAGGGCATGATGACACAGATGATCCAGATGGGTCAACTAATGGAAGCTATGCAGAGGGCCGCTACTGGCCAGCAACAGGGGGCTCATCCTCCTCCTGTGATTGGCGGACCCGTGTGTCGGATTATCAACGACATCTCTCGCCAGCGACCACCGACTTTTAAAGGCTCCTCTGAGCCTGCTGACATTGTGCATTGGATCGAGCATTTTGAGAAACTTTTCCAGATGGTGGACTGCCCGGAAGAGAACCGCGTCTCGGTAGCCGCGTATTAACTTAGCAAAGGCGCTCATACCTGGTGGCTTTCTGTAAGGCCAGCTGATGGCGTTTATACTTGGGATGGATTTAAAAACCTCATGCTGCATCACATTATCTGCAGGCCACTCCGTGAGGCCAAACTGTCGGAACTGCTGAACCCCGACCCGTCTGAAGACGATGATGTATTATCTGTTGCTGAGAAAGTCCAGGCACTCCTTCCTTTTGCCACGACAATTATCCGAACGGAGGCCGATAAGATCAAATACTTTCTCAAGAGGCTTAAACCCCGAATGAGAATGCAACTGTTGAACCACCACTGTACTACCTTACCAGAGTTCATCGAGAAAGCTCTGGAGTACGAACTCACCGCGAAAGAGATTTCCAAGAAACAACCACAGTCCAACAACAAAAGGTCCAGAACTGTAACTGATCGAGAGTAACCGGGACATTCAGAAGCCCTACCATTGCCAAACCCTTCTGATCGACCACCCATGGCGTCTAAGCCCGCCGGATCGCACTCTCAAACGGTTCCCTCATCCGTGGTGTGTCATAACTGTGGGGGCCAGGGGCATATCAGCTTCAAATGCCCAAAGCCTGCCATCACATGCCATACTTGTGGAAGAATGGTCACCGTGCTCGTTTTTGCAGGAGTGGGCCCGGACATGAACAAGTAGCGTCTCGTGCTCCGGGCCAGTCCTCTGTCGAACCGGACGCTCCGTCTCGCTTCCTATCGACCACCGGGCGAATAGGGAATGGTCCGTGAGAATCAAAGTGGTACACTGGTGCCGAATCGCGAAACCTGTGGATTTACGAGATGAAGAAAGCTGACGATCCCGAGGCCAGCATGATTTCAGGTATACTCGAGATCCACTCCCATCCAGTATGTGTTCTTTTTGATACTGGTGCTTCACACTCCTTTATATCTTCTTCTTGTTTAAGTCGTTTGCCTCTAAACCATGTTATCGATTGTGAGCCCTACATGATTGGCCTACCTGATGGTAGAAGAATTATTGGAAATCGTGAAGTCCAGGACTGTCTGATTCGTTTGAACGACCGTGAGTGGTTGTCAAATCTGATTGTAGTCGATCTACCTAAGGATGATATAATCTTGGGTATCGATTGGATGGATCGTCATGATGCAATACTCAGTGTCCGCAAGCGGATGGTTACCGTCACTTCCGATGATGGATTCGAGTGTATTTTTCGAGGTGATAACCCCAGTCGTTCTGGGAGAGTCATCAGCGCTATGAAAGCAGTGAAACTGCTTAATCAAGGGTGTATTAGTTATTGGTGCTACATGACCAAAACAGCAGATCGGCCAGTTGAATTGGCCGACATTCCAGTAGTTCGAGACTACCCAGATGTATTTCCAAACGAGTTGCCAGGCTTACCTCCTCATCGTGATGTGGAGTTTATTATTGAGTTAGAACCCGGTACATCCCCGCTCTCAATAGCACCATACCGTATGGCTCCGACTGAGATGCAGGAATTGAAGAACCACCTTGAGGAGTTGACTGACAAGGGCTATATTCGACCTAGTGCATCCCCTTGGGGAGCACCAATGTTATTCGTACGGAAGAAATATGGATATCTACGCTTATGTATTGATTACCGTGAGCTGAACAGGGTAACCATCAAGAACAAGTATCCCTTGCCTCGTATTGATGATTTATTGGACCAACTTCAGGGAGCTGCCGTGTTTTCTAAGATCGACTTGAGATCTGGTTATCATCAGTTGAGGATTCGAGAGTCTGACATTTCGAAGACAGCATTCCGTACTCGCTATGGGCATTATGAGTTTGTGGTGATGCCATTTGGACTGACTAATGCACCGGCAGTATTCATGGAGTTGATGAATCGAGTTTTTATTAACTATCTGGATCGCTTTGTAGTCGTTTTTATTGACGACATTCTGATTTACTCTCGTGACCACGAAGAGCACGAGCGTCACCTCCACCAAGTCCTCGATACATTGAGGCGGGAACAGCTTTATGGGAAATTTTCTAAGTGTGAATTCTGGATGCCTGAGGTTGTCTTTCTTGGGCATGTGATATCATCCGAAGGGGTGAGAGTGGACCCACAAAAGACGGAAGCCATTCGAGATTGGCTACCACCGAAGAACGTAAAGGAAGTTCGTAGTTTCCTCGGCCTAGCAGGTTACTACCGGCAGTTCGTAGAAGGATTTTCTAAAATTGCGCAACCGATGACTAACTTGCTGCGGAAGGACAAGAAGTATTTGTGGTCAGAAGCATGTCAGCAAAGTTTTGATGAGCTCAAGAGTCGATTAATTTCGGCACCTGTTTTGGTCTTACCTAAAGGAACGGAAGGATTTGTGGTGTATAGTGACGCATCGAGACAGGGTCTGGGATGTGTACTAATGCAGGAAGGGAAAGTGATTACCTATGCGTCGAGACAATTGCGACCCTATGAGGTTAACTATCCAACCCATGACTTGGAGTTAGCAGCTGTGGTGTTTGCTTTGAAAATCTGGCGTCACTATCTTTATGGAGTTACCTGCCAGATCTTTACAGACCACAAGAGCCTAAAGTACATCTTTACTCAGAAGGAGTTGAACATGAGACAGAGAAGGTGGCTAGAATTAATCAAGGACTATGATATCGAGATCCTTTATCATCCGGGTAAAGCAAATGTGGTTGCCGACGCTTTGAGCCGTAAGACAGTGCAGGAGCAGATGCTGAGCCGTTTGACAGCACAGAGAGAGTTGCAGTTGGACCTTATGAGGCCAGAAATTGAAGTTTGGTTACAGCGTGTTCAGGGACAACTTTGAACCCTTGAGATTTCTTCGTCTCTTGATGATATGATCAAATCGAAGCAAATTACGGACCCATTCTTATCTCGAGTTCGGGATGAAGTATGCCTGTGGAAAGGGCCGGGATTCGTGATTCACGAGGATGGATTGATACGTTTTAGAAATCGAGTTTGTGTACCCGCTGACGAAGAGTTGAGGAACTCTATCATGAGGGAAGCCCATGCTACCCCGTACTCTATTCACCTGGGCTCTAGCAAGATGTATAAGGATTTGAAGCAGAATTATTGGTGGGGGAATATGAAACGTGAGGTTGCCGAATTTGTTTCGAGGTGCTTAACTCACAAGAGTTAAGATTGAGCACCAACGACCGCAGAATGCTGAAACCGCTCCCGATTCCTGAGTGGAAATGGGAGGACATATCTATGGATTTTATCACTAGCTTGCCGACGAGTCGTCGAGGAATGAATACGATTTGGGTGATTGTGGACCGTCTGACCAAATCAGCCCACTTCTTGGAGATTAAGGACACGTGGGGGCCCGAGAGATTGGCCCAGCTGTTTATTAAGGAAATTGTGAGACTACACGGTACCCCCAAGAGTATTGTATCAGACCGTGACGGGCGATTTGTGTCACACTTCTGGAAGGCTGTTCATCGTGCGATGGGCACGCAGTTGAATTTCAGTACGGCTTTTCATCCACAGACCGATGGTCAGTCGGAGATAACCATCCAGACTCTAGAGGATATGTTGAGAGCATGTTCTCTTGATTGGAAGAACGATTGGGAAGCCCAACTGCCTTTGGTGGAATTCACTTATAATAATAGTTGGCACGCTTCGATTCAGATGGCACCGTATGAGGCATTGTATGGCCGTCGCTGTAGGTCCCCTTTGTGCTGGGACGAACTGTCAGAATCTCTGGGTACGGAACCCGATATGTTGTTAGCAGCCCGTGAGAAGATCACTTTGATTAGGAGTCGGTTGTTAACGGCTCAAAGTCGACAGAAGTCTTATGCTGACCACCGTCGACGACCGCTTGAGTTCGAGGTTGGTGACCATGTGTTAATGAAGGTGTCTCCTACCCGAGGTGTTTTTCGTTTCGGGAAGAGGGGCAAGCTGAGCCCAAGGTACATTGGGCCGTTTGAGGTTTTGGAGCGTATAGGTGATCTGGCCTATCGACTAGCTTTGCCACCGACCTTGAGTAAGATTCACAACGTGTTTCATGTCTCCCAGTTGAGGAAATATGTTTCTGATCCGAGCCATGTACTTCAGTTCGAAGAAATTGAATTAGCAGAGGATCATTCGTACGAGGAGCGTCCTGTACGGATACTCGAGAGGAGGATCAAGCAGTTGCGGACCAACCGTGAAGGTTCAAGACCCAAACTTATCCATCGAGCACTAGCCGAGACTAGCCTCCAAAACACAATTAATCACAAACGGTAATGACCACAAGATTACCGAATTCTCAAGAATGATAGTGTGCTGCCTTGAGTCGGCCAACACGACAACAATAACTCAGGATGGGCACCGTCCTCGGCGGTCCCAATTAAAATACCTTGATTGCCTTGGAAAGGTCAATCGATAACAACGACTCAACGGATGGGAACTATCCTCGACAGTCCCAATTCAATACCTCGATTGTCTTAGAACGACCAATCGATAACAACAATCAACGGATGGGAACTATCCTCGACATTCCCAATTCAATATCTCGATTGTCTTAAATGACTAATCGATAACAGCGAATCAACAGGTGGGAACTATCCTCGACAGTCCTAATTCAATACCTTGATTGTCGTAGAACGACCAATCGATAACAACGACTCAACGGATGAGAACTATCCTCGATAGTCCCAATTCAATACCTCGATTGCCTTAGAACGACCAATCGATAACAACGAATCAACGGATGGGAACTATCCTCGACAGTCCCAATTCAATACCTCGATTGTATTAGAACGACCAATCGATAACAACAAATCAACGGATGGGAACTATCCTCGATAGTCCCAATTTAATACCTTGATTGTTTTAGAATGAACAATTGATAACAACGACTCAACGGATGGGAACTATCCTCGACAGTCCCAATTCAATACCTCGATTGTCTTAGAACGACTAATCGATAACAACAAATCAACGGATGGGAACTACGTTCGACAGTCCCAGTATACTCGATTGTCTTAGAACGACCAATCGATAACAACGAATCAACGGATGGGAACTGTAACACCCCCAGATCCAGCCGGGAATATTACAGCGCCGTGGGCCCCGAAACGGAACCCACAAGGAATTTTTACAAACATTTCAAATACACCTAAACGGCGATGACGCCAATATCTTTTGAATTAATCAAAGACTTTATAAAATCCGTTTAACAAGACCGTCGAAAAACTCTCATTTGAAAGTACAAGGCCAAACCGCCAAAACTCAATAGTTTCAAAAGTACACGTTAAGTCACCGCTTACACGTATTGACAAAATAGTTTAGAAAACGGTTTTCCAAAATAACTTAAGTTACCACATACCAAAAGTGCATTTAAAAATACTCACACAACGGAAACGACAAACAGCTAAAAATACTCTAGCAGCGGAGTATAACAACTAGTCAAAGTACTCGATTCGCAAACACACGCCATAGCTAGTATCCTCCGGGAAGCTCATCTCTTCACGACCGCTACAGGTTCGATACTCCAAGTACCTAAAAAGAAATCCCACGACGGGGTCAGCCATAATACTGAACAATGATAACTGTCACATCACATCAATAATTACATACCAATGAAATCACAAAATAAGAATACGACCAATGGAATCTTATCGTCATAACTTTACCAACTCGATGATAATCCTCAACAAAATAATCCTTACCATATTCCACATCTCGTAATCTCCACTAAACAATGAATTCATGCAGAACATCTATATTGTACTTCAAGCAATACTCAAGTTCTCGAAACATCGTCATGACTCACCACTAGAAAATGTACCAACTCTGGCTAATTCAATCCCTCGGATAACATCAACAATATCAACAAGATAATCGATTGTCCATCCAAGGACAAGAACCAAGAAGGAGATACAGAACATACCTCAAGATATACAATGCCACGATGACTCGCGTCAGTTTAATCCGAGATCAGTTCAATACAACACACGTACATGGTCCTAACAGAAGACCTACAAATGCATACTCATATGACAATCTCAATATGCTCACAACGATAACGACAATGTATACTCAATGGAAATCCGATGATCCAGCACACACAACATAGATCCCAAGATGATCCTACTAGATCAACACGAGGTGGATAACAAAAAATATACATATGCACAACAACAACACATGGTAAATCCAACAATGCGGATCCACATGATTCTATCAACGCAACACAGGGTAATCCAATGATTCAGCACCCTCAGCATAGATCCCAAGATGATCCTGTCGGACCAACACGAGGTGAAAAACCCGTCCAATGATCCAGCGCCCTCTGCATAGATCCCAAGATGATCCCGTCGAACCAACATGAGGTGGACAACTCATCCAGTACCATCGGCATAGATCACATGATCCCATCAGATCAATACAACATATATAATACAATTATGCATACACATATGCAAATCAATATGTTCATCAACATGAACAACATATGAATTAATATCATGAATGACATAATGACAAATCAACTTGGACGACCTCATGTTCAACAACATAAATGATAATATGCATGATCAAAATCATCAACACTAGACCATAATCAAATTAAGATACTTGCCCCGAGTCCTTCAGGAGCAATCTCGATGTCAAATCATCACCGATGATTATCCTCAATGTTTGACGATCCAAAATACCACGGCCATAGATAACTCATATCCTCGTCTTATCATAACGTATCCTCGGTATCCAAGTATACCAATAACAAATGTAAATCATATACATTATGATTTTACTCCCAAAAATCGGAAAACCACATACATACCAAATCTCTAGAGTTCACACCAATAATCATTGCTATATGCATCATAAACGGAATGAAACTGAAACCATTCATTAAATATTATAACTGAGCAAGTATTAACTTGCCTCGATACCAATACGACAGTAGTGGAGTCATTATCAATTTCCCTACCTTCATCTACGAGCTCCTTGACTCCTATTAAAGCAATTCACAGACATCCTCGAACTCGACCGCAACACACGATTCTAATCGATGATTAATTCTCACAGCCTATTGCAATAATCGATAACAACAAGTTCGATAACAATCAACAAACCCACGGTTCCACAATATCTTGGTCAAACACAAATCTGAACGATCCAACTCAAATAATTACGAACTCTTAATCCTCAATAAATTTTACATACACTGTCTGTTGACTTAGCATACGTTATTCACATTACGTAGTGTGCGCTAATATCCAGAACATACTTTACGTACGTAAGACTTTAAGATTTACGCATGCTAAATATTCCAATTAACACCTTGTGATCATAACTATCGAAATACAGATGTAAAAAATCATACTTTGATATTAATCATCTTTATTAAGTTTATCCAGCCCTGAACACAATTATAAAGAATTCAATCTGTTCGATATGTATTTGTATTATAACAAAGTAGGGTTGAATCGATTATAGTTCGATAAATACAATAATTTCAGTGGCTGGAAATATCAAAACAAAAACCAAGTTATTTACCCATGTCAATCTGCTACAAAATACATGAAATATAATCGGAAAATAACCTTAAAGTTAAAAGATATACATATTCAAAATAGGCAACGCGATCAACTTTCAAAAGAATTGTTGCTGGAAGTCACTGATACGGACAGGGCTGACTCAGTGTAAAACGGCTCATTTTATCGAAGTATTCCAACTCAATAGTTACCATAAAAACAACAATTATACTTTTATGTATTTTTATTACAAACTGCTCGAGATGGATTTTCAAAATAACTTACAGGTTGTAAGATAATAGAGTTCAAAGAAGTAAACCTAGTCTGGAATTCTGAGACACTGCGGAAATTCATCGAACAGGTTCAGTTATTATCCTGGAAAAGATGGTCTGACTCACCAGAAAATAGTTCTTTTTATTCAAGTATTCTTACTCAATACTTACGATACAAATAATATTTATACTTATATGTATTTTATTTAAAAACTGATCGAGATGTATTCGTAAAATAGCTTACCGATTGAGAGATAATCGAGTTCAAAGATGCCAACCCAGACTGGAATTCACAGACTCTCTGGGGAATTTCGTCAAACGCCTACCAGACGTCTCCTGGACTAGGCTGCTCATATTCGCTGGGTTCTTGAGCGTTTTGGACGACTTACGTATATAAAAACTAAAATAGAAAAATATTGTTTTGAAGAGAGAGATATTATCTATGGATATTGATAAACGACATTAGAAAGCAATGTATATACTACTGCTCTTAACAGGTACAAAATATGTTAGTCAGTCAAAACAGCACATGGCCAGGCATCGCGAGCGACGACCCGCACCTCGCTCTCACGGGAATCCCGGGCAACTGTCGGGCGCTGACATACGCAGTGATGCACGGTGCCCGACAGCTGGCAGTTTTTATTAATTCGATCATAACTTCTTCGTCCGGACTCCGATTGGCTCACCGTTTGGACCATTGGAAAGATAACTCAATTATACACAATACTTTAAATTTTCAGAATTGTTAAACTTCTCAAAAATCTATGGTGATTTTTCAAATTGATACTTATCCACGACACTTCCCAGAAATGTACAATTTTATTTCTATTTACATTTTCGGTATTTACTTTCTTATTTTAAATAGTCAACGACTATAAATACATCTCCGATACATCCAAGTAAATTTATAATCTCATATATAGTCCGGATAATTTCTCTAATTCTCATTGAATAATTTATCGGAGAATACAACGTTGGCCATCGTCACATTCTTATCAACAATTATTCGATGATATCAGAAAATAGTACCCGACATATTACTCTCATTTACTCAATATTACGTCCAGAACCAAAATTAAATATTCATATTACCAGTATTCCAACAAGGTCACGATAAAATATTATTCTAAAATTCAGGATATTACATATACTACCCTCCTTAAAATAAGTTTCGTCCTTGAAACTTGCCATTCTGTCACAAACAAGTGCCCAAACCAGAAAATCCAAAATCATCAACGGTAAGCAATCATCGTCACAATCAAATCACCAAAACAATATACTTACTGGTCCGTGAAGTTGACGATCTCCCGTGATACTAGCAATTGACTCCACGTCAAAGCCTCAATACTCTTGCAATCACAATTTCACAACTCTCAACTAAATACATCGTTCTACTCAATTAGGGAGTAATCCATACGTGTGAAAGCCTGTCTGCCTGATCGCACAATCAAGTCCCAATCCTGATAAAACCAATAATGCACGATACATCTGTGAAACAACTGCCCAAAACAATGTCAACAGATCTCGAAACATCGACACAACGTCTGAATGCTCATACGATCAATAACAATGATCAAACAATAAATTAACCAAAAATATCACCGACATGATAAACTCTAATACGACCAACCAAAGGTCAAAACACATCTGAGAATATCATCAACATGATAAACTCCAATAATACCACCGAAGGATCAATAATAACTGAAAATACCATCACATGGTAAGCTCCAACACGAACACAAAAGAACCATAGGGACAGATATATGAGAGGATAAAATTCTCAAAACGTTATACAAATCACACAGTGGATCTCAAGGAAACACACCCGACTATTGAACATACCTCTCGGGCGTATGAACAACCAGTCACAAACCGACGTACATACTCAATCGTATATGGAGTATGAACGACTAATCAATATGGCTCAAAAGTCAAAAATAACTATAGCAAAATCACGCTGCCACACCAATAGAGTTACATAGCACATGTGCCCCGGTTATACAAAATCCAGAGTCGCAAAATCATATTCTGCACATAAATCTACAACACGCATCATATTCCTCTTATCGGCTCAACCAACCGGTCATCCCTGGATAACCAAACTACCATACTGAAGTTCGGATATCTTTTCATCGTACCATCGATATGTTATCCAGTTCGTGAGTCTCATTCAGAACTCCACCAGGATATGCATTATGCAATACGTTTGTACGTATACTAATCACATTTTCAAAACATCTTGAAATCATATAATCTTGTCAATAAAAATCCATTTTCGAAAGTTCTTTCCATAATTTCAAAACTCAAAACATATATTTTTGTAAGACCACAAAATGAATTTTCGAAAAATTAAACCGGCTCGCTTATGCCAAGTATTCGATAACAGTTTTCTTTGAATCCACATGACACTACACCATATATGGGTTTCAACAACACCTGAAAAACTGTGTTCAGAAGTCCAAAAAGTGTTGCTGAAGGCAAAAAAACAGGCTATGGCTACACTTTAACCCAATTTGAAGGTGTTACAAAAACGGCCGCAACCATAGGGGTCTAAGGTAACACTTTTCTTGTTTTTGGTAACATGTGAAAAAAGTGTAACAATAGACCCTATGCCAACACTTTTCGTGTCTGTGCCAACACTAGATTTTGTATTGGTGTAGACTTAAGGCTACACTTTTTATATATTTAGTGACACAAATATTTGTGTAGCTGTAGACCTATGCTAACTCTCATGAGGTCTAATGTAACATTAAATTGTGAAACACTTTGACATCTTTACCAACAACTTTAGCACTATGGCTACACTTATATATGAACAGTTCTAACTTTTGCCAACACACTTTTAATCTTTGCCAATACAATTTCTATATTTTGTCAACGGGAAGAATTATAAATTAAAGTCTATGGCTATATTTTTGCATATTTTTACCAACATTTTTCATGGTAAAAAGCAACATGTTATATTGAAAAATAGATATTACCATAAAACAGTCAATACTATTAAAACACTGTCAACCATAACAACATCCAAAATACATGATTGCCAAATATTCAATCCATAATCAAACAACCAAATGCACTTACATAACCCAACATCCAAAATCTAACTTAAAATGTCATTCAACAATTAGCTTAAGTACTATTTAATAGCTAAGAACAAGTTACCATCGCAATCGATAAATACAACAAAACTACTTGAGTCACTTAGCAAAATTTCATCATCTCAGCCCCCCCAAAACGACAGCTCTAGTTGCCTCATGGTCTACGTCGAGCAGAATGTTTTGCGTCTCCGACTTCTTTCCTCGCACTCTCAGTTGTAGAGTATGTTGTTGTATTTGAGAAGAGCCCGCATTATCTCCCTCAGTTGAAGGAAGTTCCCAACCTCCACTGGTATGCTAGCCAGTTTGTGGCCCATTATTACCAATCACCAAACGAATCAACATTTAACTACAAAGTACAACAATTAGCAAAAAAAAAAAAAAAAAACTACAGAGCACATCAGTTAAATTCTGATACAAAACACATGACATACCATGATCATGATAAACTAGAAATAAAGCGTGAAAACTATGCAAATGATTGACTACATCCATACTCATGTATACCAATTCGGCTCGTCACCAATTCCACTAAAATTCGGTTGGAAAAATCACACGATAGAATCCAAAATTGTATAGACTTAGTTAAAATCATCTTTTCCACAAATGACTCGCAACATCGATCATTATCCCATTCTGCAATTCTGCAACTATGCCTTGAAGAAACATATTTTTAAAGACAATAATACTGTCTCTAAATAAATTTAAGGTAATATATTTTCATGACAATGAGCAAAGTAGTTTATTCAAAATGTATCATGTTGAAAAGTATTATTTTCAAATGTTCTAAAATAGTTTCATATGCCTCAAAATGAACTAACATGACTACATGTTCCTCTTAACAATCCACCACATCTTTCCCAAATACACAATTCCATTTTCCAAGTTTACCCGACACATCGATTTTCCAAAATCTCAGTTTCTCAAGATCATTGGTTCTGTCCCAACTATTGTGTTCTGCTATCTCATAACGTAACACATAATATTCTTTCGAATCTTAAAGCACATCAATATTATAACTGCAAATAACCTCAATGCAATTCAAAATCCAAATACTTACAGATCATGAAGCCGACGATTCCCCGTGATACTAGCACATGTCTCAACTCTAGAAAATACTCGACACAGATATTTTCAAAACATCTATTTTGCAAAATCAATTCAACTCAAAATACGATGCATCTCTGTCCGAAAAAACATGTTAATATCATTTGGAGAAGTTTACAAAAACCACAGTACCAAACTGGTAAACCACATATCACACAAGCCCGAGTGAATAGCAAAAACCCAGGGCTCTAATATTTGCCAACCGACAACTCAAATGATGTGACACAACACGACTCGACTCGACCCAACAACCTAAGTTTTCTCAACTAAGCTCCGATACCATATTCTGTAACACCCTAAAGCCAACCGGGAATATTACAGCGCCGTGGGACCCGAAACGGAACCCACAAGGCTGAAAGGAATTTTTACAGCCATTTCAAATACGCCTAAACGGCGATGACGGTAATATCTTTTGAATTAATCAAAGACTTTATAAAATCCGTTTAACAAGACAGTCGAAAAACTCTCATTTGAAAGTACAAGGCCAAACCGCCAAAACGCAATAGTTTCAAAAGTACAGGTTAAGTCACCGCTTACATGTATTGACAAAATAGTTTAGAAAATGGTTTTCCAAAATAACTTAAGTTGCCAAATACCAAAAAGGCATTTAGAAATACTCACATAGCAATAATGACAAACAGCTAAAAATACTCTAGTAGCAGAGTATAACAACTAGTCAAAGTACTCGATTCGCAAACACACGCCATAGCCAGTATCCTCCGGGAAGCTCATCTCTTCACGACCGCTATAGGTTCGATACTCCAAGTACCTAAAAAGAAAGCCCACGATGGGGTCAGCCATAATACTCAACAATGATAACTGTCACATCACATCAATAATTACATACCAATGAAATCACAAAATAAGAATACGACCAATGGAATCTTATCGTCATAGATTTACCAACTCGATGATAATCCTCATCAAAATAATCCTTACCATATTCCACATCTCGTAATCTCCATTAAACAATGAATTCATGCAGAACATCTATACTGTACTTCAAGCAATACTCAAGTTTTCGAAACATCGTCATGACTCACCACTACGGAAATGTACCAACTCTGGCAAATTCAATCCCTCGGATAACGTCAATAATATAAACAAGATAATCGATTGTCCATCTAAGGACAAGAACCAAGAAGGACATACCTCAAGATACACAATGCCACGATGACTCGCGTCACTCTAATCCGAGATCAATTCAATACAACACACGTACATGGTCCTTGCACAAGACCTACAAATGCATACTCATATGATAGCGTCAATATGCTCACAATGGTAACAACAATGTATACTCAATGGAAATCCGATGATCCAGCGCACACAGCATAGATCCCAAGATGATCCTACTAGATCAACACGAGGTCGATAACCAAAAATATACATATGCACAACAACAACATATGGTAAATCCAACGATGCAAATCCACATGTTTCCATCAACACAACACAGGACAATCCAATGATCCAGCGCCCTCAGCATAGATCTCAAGATGATCCTGTCGGACCAACACGAGGTAGAAAACCCGTCCAATGATTCAGTGCCCTCAGCATAAATCCCAAGATGATCCCGTCGGACCAACACGAGGTGGATAACTAATCCAGCACCCTCGGAATAGATCACAGAATCCCATCATATCAATACAATATATACAATATAATTATATATACATATATGTAAATTAATATGTTCATCAACATGAACAAAATATGAATTATAATAATATGAATGACATTATGACAAATCAACTTGGACGACCTCAGGTTCAAAAACATGAATGACAATATGCATGATCAAAATCATCAACACTAGACCAAAATTAAATTCAGATACTTGCCCCGAGTCGTTCGGGAGCAATCTCGATGTCAAATCATCACCGACGATTATCCTCAATGTTTGACGATCTAAAATACCACGTCCATATATAACTCATATCCTTGTCTCATCATAACGTTGTAATATCCGGATTTCTACTACTGTTGTTTAATATTATTTTATCCGAGTTATATTGTACAGCGTGGAATCTGTACAGTATGGATAAAATGAATTATGGACTGAGATGTCAGTATTGTTATAATTGTCGTATTTCATCGACAATTTCATTTGAGGATATAATATGTTGAGTATATATAATCAGTATGCCGTATGTTCATGTTCTGCATGTCGAGACGTTGGACGAGAGTAGCTGAAATGGCTAAGTATAGCCACATTAGCGCACGCTACGATGTATACATAGCGTACGCTAATACACCAGGATTACGTAAGTTAATGAGTAGAGTTAACGTACATTAAGTTGCTAAGTGTTACGTACGCTATGCATAAGGCATTACGTATGTAACGAGAGGAATCAGACAGCTCAGGCTATGGCCGGCAGGTGGGACCCGCGGTCGGTAGCTTTCGGCGAGGAACGTGCTTGGTCGAGTCAACTCTTGGTTAACGTACGCTATGGGTAATGCATTACGGACGTTAACTGAGGAATTACTGTAGTAAGTCAACGTACGTATTATGTACGTTATAGAGGAAATATTACGTACGTAAGCGAGTGAACGAAACAAGTCAGTGAGCTCTGGATTGATGTTACGTACGCTACGAAGGACACTTAGAGTACGTTAGGGAGCATTACGTACGTTAATGCTGCTGGATAACGTACGTAATGGGGGATGCAGTTTATAAAATGAAGATCGGTCTTTCATTTCTTCACGAGAGAAAATCGATTTCCCCCCCAACTTTCGTCCCTCTGAGCATATTAGTGAGATTTAACCTCTTCCATCTTTATTACAAGCTTGGAAACATGAATGGGAGGCTTGAATATGGAGATATGGTTGATCCTTGAAGAGTTTGATTGTGTTATTCATGTTCTTAAGGTATGTTGTCGAACTCTTCACCTTGATTTCGGATTTTTGGTATTGTAATCTGTATTTGATTCATATGAAGATGATTATGATGTTGTTATTACGGTTCTTGAGGTTATATGAACTATATGTTGAAGGATATGATGGTTTATGTCTTGATTATGTTGATTATGATTATAGAATCATAGTGTTCTTGGTGTTCTTGGTAGAATTGTTCGATTCTTGATGTTAGGAGGTTCATATATTGGAAAATATGATAATATACACCTTGAATCATGAATGAGGATTGTGTGGATGTTAGAGGATATCGAATTACGTTGTTTTGATGGCTATGAACAAGGTTTCGAATCATTTATTGTTCTTGAGGAACTCCTTGATGAATTTAACATAGCAAGACGATCGTATGTTGAATTACCGGTATTTTTAGATATGAAGATCGAATGTCCGTTGATTGTAGTGGTAGAATTAATATGTTCTTGATGAAATACGAATCATGATATCAAATTGGAATCCGAAAAGATTGTGATTGATCACCGAATATGATTTCCTTTACATTCGTATCCGTAATCGTATTTTGGTTATAAATTCGTAATTGTTTGAGTTGGATTGTTCGGACTTGTGTCTAATCGAGATATTGTGAAATTGCTGAGTTTGTCGATTGGTTATATTGATTAGTAATTATCGGATTTCAGTTCATATGATGGATATGAATTTTTAAAATGGTTTGAGTTATACTATTTGGTTTTGTATGTGATCGAAGTGTCGTTGAACCATTGAAATCGATTGGTTGGCTATGTCGGTTATTGATTGTTATTGAATCGTTGCTATTTGATTACTTGAATAGGTTGAGATTATTGATCGGTGATTATAACCGTATGTTGCGGTCGTGTTCGAGTATGTTCGTGAATTGCATTGGTCGGGGCTGAGGAGCTCGTAGACGAAGGCAATGAGATTGGTAGCGGTTTCATCATCGTCGTATCGGTATCGAGACAAGTTATTACTTGCTCAGTTATAATGTTTAATGAATGGTTTCAGTTTCATTTCGTTTATAATGCATATAGCAATGATTATGACTGCAAATTCTGGAGATTTGGATTATATGTTGTCTTTCTGATTTTGGGAGTTAAATCATAATGTATATGCTTTATCTCGGTTATTGGCATATTCGGGTATCAAGGTTACGTTGCGATAGAGATGAGGATATGAATATCTATAGTTCATGGTACGTTTAGATCGTCGAGTATTGAGGATAATCGCCGGTGGTGATTTGACATCGAGATTTCTCCTGAAGGACTCGGGACAAGTATCTTAGTTTGATTCGGTTTAGTGTTGATGTTGTTGATCATGCAGGTCGTCATTCATGTTGCTGAACATAAAGTCGTCCTAGTTGTGTCATCATAGTGTCGTTCATGTTTTGATTCATATGTTGTTCATGTTGATGAACATATTGAGTTGCATAATTGTATTGTTATGTTGTGTTGATCCGTTGGGATCGTGTAATCTATGTTGAGGGCGCTGGATCAGATGTCCACCTCGTTATGGTCCGACGAGATCATCTTGAGATCTATGCTGAGGGCGCTAGATCATTGGACGGATTTTCCACATCGTTATGGTCCGACGGGATCATCTTGGGATCTATGCTGAGGGCACTGGATCGTTGGATTACCCAGTGTTGTATTGATGGAATCATGTGGATTCGCATCGTTGGTTTTACATGTGTTGTTTTGTGTACATGTATATTGTTGGTTATCCACCTCGTGTTGATCTGGTAGGATCATCTTGGGATCTATGCTGAGGGCGCTGGATCATGGGATTTCCAGTGAGTATACATTGTTGTTATTGTTTTGAGCATATTGACGTTGTCATATGAGTATGCATTTGTAGGTCTTGTGTTAAGACCGTGTCCGTATGATGTATTGATCTGATCTCGGATTAGACTGACATGATTGTCGTAGTATTGTGTGTCTCGAGGTATGTTCCGTATTTTCCCTTGATATTTGTCTTTGATGGACAATTGGTTTTCGTGTCGAGATGTGATGATGTTACCCGACGGATTTGGGTTGGACAGAGTTAGTAGATGTCCTAACAGTGAGTTATGATGATGTTTTGAGAACCTTGGGTACTGTGCGAGATGTGAATTTTGGTAAAGTTATGACGATAAGACTACATTTGTCATATTCTTATTTTGTATTCTCATTAGTATGTAATTATTAATGTGATGTGACAGTTATCATTGTTGGATATTATGGCTGACCCCGTCGTGGGATTTCTTTTTAGGTTCTTGAGATATCGAGCTTGTACGGTGGTGGAGAGATGAGATTCCCGGAGGATATTGGCTAGGGCATGTAATTGTGTATTGAGTTTCCTGATCAGTTGTATTCTGCTGCGTGAGTGTTTTTAAATGGCCTTTTGGTATCTGGTAACTTAGGTTACTTTGGCAACCGTTTTCTAAACTATTTTATCGGTACGTGTAGCTTAACGTATGTTTTTTAAACTGTTGAGTTCTAGCATTTCAGGCCTTGTCCTTTAAAACAAGATTTTACGACGGTTTTGATAAACAGATTTTTTATAGTCTTCAAATGTTTTAAAGATAGTACCGTCGTTGGCCTCTTGGGTATTTGTAAATATTTGCGAAAATTTCTTTTAGCCTTGTGGGTTCCATTCCGGGGCCCACGACGCTGTAATATTCCCGGTCGGATCTGAGGGTGTTACAAACGTATCCTCGATATCCAAGTATACCAATAACAAATGTAAATCATATACATTATGATTTAACTCCCAAAAATCGGAAAACCACATACAAACCAAATCTCCAGAGTTCACAACAATAATCATTGCTATATGCATCATAAACGAAATGAAACTAAAACCATTCATTAAATAATATAACCGAGCAAGTATTAACTTGCCTCTATATCAATACGACAGTAGTGGAGTCATTATCAATTTCCTTGCCTTCGTCTACGAGCTCCTTGACTCCTATTAAAGCAATTCACAGACATCCTCGAACTCGACCGCAACACACGATTCTAATCGATGATCAATTCTCACAGCCTATTGCAATAATCGATAACAACAAGTTCGATAACAAACAAACCCACGGTTCCACAATATCTTAGTCAAACACAAATCCGAACGATCCAACTCAAATAATTACATAATCCTCAATAAATTTTACATACACTGTCTGTTGACTTAGCGTATGTTATACACATTACGTAGCATGCGCTAATATCCAGAACATACTTTACATACGTAAGACTTTAAGATTTACGCATGCTAAATATTCCAATTAACACCTTGTGATCATAACTATCGAAATACAGATGCAAAGAATCATACTCTGATATTAATCATCTTTATTAAGTTTATACAGCCCTGAACACAATTATAAAGAATTCAATCCGTTCGATATGGATTTATATTATAACAAAGTAGGGATGAATCGATTATAGTTCGATAAATACAATAATTTCAGTGGCTGGAAATATCCAAACAAAAACCAAGTTATTTACCCATGTCAATCTGCTACAAAAAACATGAAATATAATCGGAAAATAACCTTAAAGTTAAAAGATATACATATTCAAAATAGGCAACGCGATCAACTTTCAAAAGAATTGTTGCTGGAAGTCACTGATACGAACAGGGCTGACTCATTGTAAAACGGCTCATTTTATCAAAGTATTCCAACTTAATAGTTACGGTAAAAGCAACATTTATACTTTTATGTATTTTGTTTACAAACTGCTCGAGATGGATTTTCAAAATAACTTAGAGGTCGTAAGATAATAGAGTTCAAAGAATTAAACCTAGTCTGGAATTCTGAGACTCACTGGGGAAATTCATCGAACAGGTTCAGTTATTATCCTGGAAAAGATGGTCTGACTCACCAAAAACGGTTCGTTTTATTCAAGTATTCCCACTCAATACTTACGCTACAAACAATATTTATACTTATATGTATTTTATTTAAAAACTGATCGAGATGCATTCATAAAATAGCTTACCGATTGAGAGATAATCGAGTTCAAAGATGGCAACCCAGATTGGAATTCACAGACTCTATGGGTAATTTTGTCAAACACCTACCGGACGTATCCTGGACTAGGCTGCTCAGATTCGCTGGGTTCTTGAGCATTTTGGACGACTTACATATATAAAAACTAAAATAGAAAAATACTGTTTTGAAGAGAGAGATATTATCTATGGATATTGATAAACGACATTAGAAAGCAATGTATATACTACTGCTCTTAACAGGTATAAAATATGCTAGTCAGTCAAAACAGCACATGGCCAGGCATCACGAGCGACGACCCGCGCCTCGCTCTCGCGGGAATCCCAGGCGACTGTCGGGCGCTGACGTACGCAGTGACGCACGGTGCCCGACAGCTGGAAGTCTCTATTAATTCGATCATAACTTCTTCGTCCGGACTCCGATTGGCTCACTGTTTGGACCATTGGAAAGCTAACTCAATTATATATAATATTTTAAATTTTCAGAATTGTTAAACTTCTCAAAAATCTATGGTGATTTTTCAAAGTTTATACTTATCCACGACACTTCCCAGAAATGTACAATTTTATTTCTATTTACATTTTCGGTATTTACTTTCTTATTTTAAATAGTCAACGACCATAAATACATCTCCGATACATCCAAGTAAATTTATAATCTCATATTTCGTCTGGATAATTTCTCTAATTCTCGTTGAATAATTTATCGGAGAATACAACGTTGGCCACCGTCACATTCTTAACAATAATTATTAGATGATATTAGAAAATACTACCCGACATATTACTGTCATTTACTCAATATTACGTCCAGAACCAAAATTAAACATTCATATTACCAGTATTCCAACAAGGTCATGATAAAATATTATTCTAAAATCAGGATATTACAGGAACTGTCCTCGACAGTCCCAATTCAATACCTCGATTGTCTTAGAATGACCAATCGATAACAACGACTCAACGGATGCCTCAGTACCTTTAATTGGCTATCGACTACAGAAATGATAATCAAATACATCAATGCCTTCAATCGGCGAATACAACATCAATAGAAAAACACCGATATCAATAACAATGACCACAACCATATCTCAAGGGAACATCAGCCAACAATAATAACTGATACATCGATACCGTGAACCGGCTATCGACAACAATGTTAACAACAAGTATCTTAATGCCTTGAACCGGCCATTAACGAACAATAATAACAATTGGCATAATTGTCGAAGGGTATCGTATCAAACCATCACCTGGTATCAACGAAAATCATGAAGAGACTATGTCTCGAAATGATACAACACATTCATACACAAATATGATAACATTAATCTTGTTGGGTAGTACAAGTATAAAACTTGCCTCAAACCGAAGGCGATGAAATCCTCCAACGAACAATGATGGCATCCTCCGACGATCACAAGCACTCGAAAATGAAATACAATTCATTCAATAACACAAAATCAATAGAAAACAACACCATAGAAAACCTCGATTCAAACACGAATCGATCAAACCACACAAACGAATATCATAGTCCTCAACTATGAATTCTAACATCCTGCAATCACTCCAATGATCAATTAACATGATCATTATGTTCTTAACACTTGTGAAAAACAATTCAACAAGGATTATCAAGAACAACATCAAATTAATCATCTCAAAATGATAATATCACCAATATCATCATCAATACCTCAAGAACATCATCATCACAACGAACATGATGTCTCCACCAATATCAATCACCAATTCCTCAAAAATTTCGGATTAATCAACAAGACTAACTTAACCATTTCAAGATTATGATAATCATCTCCTAATTCATCATAACCCCTTACTAAAGGTTATAATCTCTCAAGAACACAACCAACAACAATAATCATCTCCAGGCTATGTTAATTATCTAACGATCTTAACATAACTCTTCTGAGCCATGATTATAACACCCAAGTTTTCTTAAACATCAATAACACAATCAAACGCAAGCCATATCATCATGTTCTTCATCATAAGTTCATAAAAACTATGAAGAATCATACTATCCTACAACAACTCAATAATACACGAACTAAACGACAACAACATCAACATAATCTCGAGTTAAACACAAGAATAATCAACATACCTCCTTAAAAATGAAGAACAACCTCAAACCCTCAAGAATCCACTCCAATCTTCAAGTTCCTAAGCTCCAATCCAAGTTATGAATCTCCAAATCAAGTTGGAAGAGGCTGGAATACACTAAGGGATGCAGAGGGATGATTTCTAGAGAGAGAAATCGAAAATGGGTCGTGAAGAATTGAAAGATGAAACATGTCTTTATAATATGCACAGTTCATTACGACCGCTAACCTCAATGCATAACGTACGTTAATCCTCCTTATGTACGCTACCATCCCTGCGTAGCATACGCTACGTCCTGCCAGAACTCACTGCCTCAAAATGGGACCTGTATTACGTACGTTAGCCAAAAGTTGTACGTAACAACCACAACATTACGTATGTTAGCATCCATGCATAGCGTACATAATGAGCATTGACGAAGCTACCTCGAAAAGCCGAATATCCTGATCAAGTATGGCCCTACACGCCGAAAGTCAGATGCGATCTGATACCCTGTATTACGTACGTAACCACATGGTTTAACGTACGTAATGTAACATCCCAATTCACAAATGGGACATTACACGCCGTAGAACCCCCGTGAGGTCTACCAGGCTAACTCGTGACACATGAACCACAATGATAACATGAAAGATGTACCCAAAGAGTAAATAAGGCCGTGGCCTCGGCCAAAACATTTTAACGGAGTACATGAGACATAAGTTAAATACCAAAATGTTGCCCACGCAGGGGACTTAAACCATGTTCAAAAATAAACCAACTATCTCCAGTACTCAACAGATGCAATAACAAAACAGAAAAATGCACTGAGCCACATCATCATCATGCCAACCCATCCTTTGCATGCGCATCCCGTGCCACTCCTCACTGACAAGACTAAATGCATAAGACGCATTTCCCATTTAAGGGGTTAGCATTCGAATAGCTAGTGCAAGTACATAATTACACAACATTATATACATACACAATTCAACGCAAATAAATCATTAGGAAAATTATTTTGAAAGTCAATATTCCGAATATCACATTAACACCAAAACGATATCAACAAGTTTCCCACATCACAATTATCCACGCTTGGTAACTCGCGACCGTACCCATTAGTATCGGTCCCCAGGTCCCGTCGGACCGTCCCAGGTGAGAAACCACTTCCGCGGCCGTACCCATTAGTATCGGCCCCGCAGGTCCCGTCGAACCGTCCCCAGGTGGAAGAACATCAACACACGCACTCAATTCCACTTCCATGGCCGTACCCATTAGTATCGGCCCCCAGAGGCCACACGCCATCCCCAGGTGGAAGAGAAACAATCACATTCGTTCAGTAACACCATATACATCACTCGCATCAAAATCATATGCACATAACGGAATGTAATACATGTACTTGCCTTGGATAACACGACGCGAAGGAAAACGGCGAAAGGAAGGGTTTCGGTCCAAACAATCTTCACAAATCTGGTCCTAACAACAATAGAGACTCAATCAACTACAATTCCACTGAGAAATCACGAATTAATCGATGTTCTATCCTAAGGGACAATCCGCCGAACACTATTGAGGCATAAAGTTCAAGTTCGATCAACGAAGGGGAAAAACTTGGAATTTATCCGCTAAAGTTCTAGGAAAACATAACACCACGATTACCCAACAAATATTCATCATCAATCGTAACAAAAACGAAAGGAAGAATGACTTTTAGCCAAGAACCCTAAAATTAGGTATAATGACCAATTACCTCAATTCAACGATGGAAAGGCGGAAGAAGGATGATTAATTCGTGTTGGAGAGTCCAATTCTGAGTTATAAGGTGTTAGAATGCAATATCTGGTTGGAATCGCCCAAAATCGCACTGAGGGAGCGGAGAGACGAGAGGAAAGGTGAAAAAATGGGGTCAAAACCCGTGTCCGTCCTATATATACTGGACAGAACACGGCGCAACAAACGGTCCAAATAGCGCCGTGTTCAGCGCCGTGTTGCTGGTCAGCGGGCGACCCCTGTGCGACACGGCGCACAGACACGGCGCAAAATGCCGCGGGTCTTGCGCCGTTTCTCGGACAGTGCTCGACCCCCTGGGCGACACGGCGCAAAATGCCGCGGGTCTTGCGCCGTTTTGCCAGTCCTGACGCATGCATTCGGGCCGAAACAATGCTACCAAAAACGAAAAAGACGATCACCAAAACACGATATGCCGACCCAATGATCAGGAAAGAAAATACACACAACGAGAAACAATAACCAAGAACCCAAAGCGATCCGAGGTACACGATCAAAATCGAACAAGGAACAAATTCCCTAAACTTATAGGAAATTACAAACGGCCCAAACATCCGTAAAATCACGATACAACGTCGGATTAACAATCCGAAACTCACAACATGCTCTACCCAACCATACGAACTAATGAAAATAGGAAAATGACGAAATCGAACGAGTTAGCGACAATCGGATACACAAGCGACAAATATAACTCAAGATGAAAATTACGTAAAAACATCATCGAGACTCGTCCAAATGGGGAAACTCCGAGAACAAAATAGATTCATAATTCCAAAACAGTGCCAAGCGAGTTGTCCGAAACGAAAATACACCAAAAATAGAATTTACTAAAAATAGAAAATGCGGATATTACATTATCTCCCCCTAAAAATAAGTTTCGTCCCGAAACTTACAACACGAATAATTCGGGGTATCTCGACCTCATAGTCTCCTCCGTTTCCCACGTGGCTTCCTCGGATCCATGCCGCGACCACTGCACTTTAACCAAAGGAATGGTTTTGTGCCTGAGTTGCTTCACCCGACGTTCTAAGATCTGAATCGGCCTCTCCTCGAAGGTGATGTCGGGTCCCAACTCGATCTCTCCAAAATCAATAATATGGCTAGGGTCCGGTACGTACTTCCTAAGCTGGGAAACATGAAATACGTTATGAACGTGGCTCAGGGACGGCGGTAAGCCTAGCCGATAGGCAAGCTCTCCCACTCTCTCTAAAATCTCAAACGGCCCAATAAACCTCGGACTAAGTTTACCCTTCCGGCCGAAGCGGTAAACTCCTCGTGTCGGCGACACCTTAAGCAAAACATGATCTCCCACCTCAAACTCCAACGGACGGCGACGCGTGTCGGCATAAGACTTCTGCCGACTCTGGGCCGTTAACAATCTATCCCGAATCAGAGTAATCTTCTCTCTCGTCTCAACTACCATATCGGGCTCGGTACCAATCAGCTCGAACGCATCGTCCCAACACAACGGCGATCTACACCTCCTCCCATACAACGCCTCAAATGGCGCCATTTTGATCGAGGCGTGCCAACTATTGTTGTACGTGAACTCAATCAACGGCAAGTGCGACTCCCAATCATCCTTCCATTCTAGGGCACAGGCTCTCAACATATCCTCTAACGTCTGGATCGTCCGCTCATTGTCCGTCGATCCGAGGGTGATAAGATGTCTTGAGTCTCAACTCGGTCCCAAAGCTCGATGAACGGCACGCGAAAATGTGACACGAACCGCCATCACGATCCGAAACAATACTCTTAGGAGTCCCATGCAATCTCACGACCTCTGCAATAAATACTCGTGCTAGTCTCTCCGGGCCCCAAGTGTCCTTAATACCCAGAAATGAGCTGATTTGGTCAGTCGATCGACAATAACCCAAATCATGTTCATTCCATTCCGAGTCCTAGGCATACTAGTAATGAAATCCATAGAAATATCCTCCCATTTCCACTCCGGATAGGAAGTGGTCGCAAAAACCCGCTGGTCGCCGATGCTCGATCTTAACTCTTGTGAGTCAAACATCTCGACACAAACTCGCTAACGTCTGTCTTCAAATTACTCCACCAAGAGTTGCTCCTCACATCCTTGTACATTTTATTCGTACCAGGATGTATGGAGTAAGGCGTGGTATGAGCTTCACTCAAGATCTTGTCTCGGCTCAATATCATTCGGTACACATAGTACGCGAAATCTCGAACGCCATCATCCCGAACCACAAATCCAGGGCTTTCCCTGCCTCACATCCTCCCTTAATCTGGACCAAACATGGATCATCATCTTGTTTCGCCTTGATATCATCGATCAGGACGAAGTGATCTCTAATGCACATAATCGGCCTGAACTCTCGAACCCAAACCTCAATATTCGACAAATAAGATCTCGCTGGATCCTACTCTGCGGTGTAAGTACTTCTAACATACGCAACGCCATCGGCTTACGGCTCAACGCATCCGCCACCACGTTAGCCTTACAGGATGGTAAAGTATCTCGAGGTCGTAATCTTTAATTAGCTCTAACCACCTACGCCTCATATTTAACTCCTTACATCAAGATATACTTCAAACTCTTGTGGTCGGTAAAAATCTTACACGACGACCCATAGAGGTAATGCCTCCACATCTTCAAGGCGACCGCAGCTAACTCCAAATCGTGCGTGGGGTAATTCACCTCATAAGGTTTCAACTGGCGGGACGCATATGCAATCACTCTGTCTCTCTGCATCAAAACACATCCTAGACCAAGGCCCGAAGCATCACTGTACACTACGAAATCCTCGTTCCCCTGAGGCAATGCTAACACGGGCGCGGTAGTCAAACGTCTCTTTAACTCGTCAAAACTGTCCTGCCTATCTGTAGTCCACTCGAACTTCTGAGTTTTCTGGAGCAACTGAGTGAGTGGTCTAGCGATCCTAGAAAATCCCTCAACGAATCTACGGTAATAGCCGGCAAGACCCAGAAAACTCCTCACCTCCTTCACATTCTTAGGCGGCTCCCAAGCCATCACTGCCTCTATTTTCTGCGGATCTACCCGAACTCCCTCTGCTGAAATCACATGCCCAAGGAACATCACTTCCTCGAGCCAAAAATCACACTTAGAGAACTTCGCGTACAACTGCTCAGCCCTCAAAGTGTCTAATACAATCCGAAGATGTAAGGCGTGCTCCTCTCGACTCCGTGAATAGATAAGAATATCGTCAATAAAAACGACTACGAATTTGTCCAGATACTCAATAAAAACTTTGTTCATCAACTGCATGAACACTGCTGGGGCATTGGTTAGCCCGAAAGGCATAACCACAAACTCGTAATGGCCATATCTCGTCCGAAAGGCAGCTTTCGGAATATCGACGTCCCGAATCCTCAATTGGTAGTAGCCCGATCGCAAATCAATCTTCGAAAAGACTGTCGCCCCCTGAAGCTGATCAAACAAATCGTCAATCCTGGGCAAAGGGTATTTATTTTTGATGGTTAGCTTGTTTAATTCTCGATAGTCGATGCATAAACGAAGCGATCCATCCTTCTTCTTAACAAAAAGTACAGGCGCACCCCAAGGCGATGCGCTCGGTCGAATATACCCTTTATCTAACAACTCTCCCAACTGATTCTTCAACTCTAGCATCTCTGACGGTGCCATACGGTACGGTGCTCGAGAAATAGGGGCCGCATTCGGCTCAAGGTCAATAGGAAACTCCACCTCTCGATGTGGTGGTAATCCCGGCAAGTCATCCGGAAATACATCGGGGTACTCGCTAACAACTGGAATCGACGATATGTCAACCCCACCATCTTCCGCCTGCAGAGCGAAACACGATGGCCGACACAACCTTGGTTCAAAGTTTCATCGCCTTCAAGGCGCTAATCACACACCCGATCTACCGGCTTACGGTAGACGAGTATGCTCGGTGCCGTCCTCGGCAACTATCGTGATGGTACGAGTCCGATAGTTCATGATAGCACCATGGCGATCCAACCAATCGTCCCCGAGGATCAAATCCTCACCCTTAAGGTCTATAACAATGAGGTTCGAGGCGATCCGGCTCCCGATCCTCACCGGGCAATCCCTAACTTCCCGGTCCCCAACCATACGATCCCATTGGCGTACCCACTACGAACGGCTCACACTCAAACAAGCGGTCAAAACCAATACGACTCACACAATCCGAAGCTATAAAGGAATGGGTCGCACCCGAATCAAAAAATCTTGGCTGGATGAGAAAGGATCGAGTGGTACACGACGCCACCGGAATGTCCGCCTCCTCCGTGCGCCTCATCCGATATAATCGGGGATGGATCGAGCCCGAACTCGGCGGCGCGGCGATCCGGTGACTCAGGCCCCTACCACGACTCGAACCTGCGGAACATGAGTAGCCGGTGAACCGAGATCCTACGATCGGCGGTGGTAGTCGTAAATCTAGCGGCCTGGTGGCCCTCTCACAATGAGCCGCTCGATGCCCGGTCATCGCAAGTAAAGCAAGTAACTAACGGAAGTGGGCAATCCTTCACAACGTGCTCGGCCGACCGCAATTAAAACAAACTCTCCCTTGGTCTGTGATGGCCCAGCAGTTACCACGAGATCCACCGGCCGATGAAACGGCTTCTTCCTGGTGTAGGAGCGAACGAGACCTCAGCCCGACCACCTTTTCGGCCGAGAACCCACCGGTAGTCTTACCTTCTTAGCTTCCGAAACCGACTCGATTAGGATGACCATCTCGATCGCGGGCGCGATCACAGTATTCCTTCAAAGTGGCACACATGAGCGGCGCCATACTCGCCTAATATGTGGCTTCATGCGCATATTGAAGTATCGGATTTTATCGGCCTCCGTTCTCACTTGATCCCTCACGAAGCCCAATGGCGATTGTAAGAAATGATGGCACGAGAAATAGGCACATCCCGAGGTGTAGCGGTGAAGAACTCTACAATTCTGCGCTCCTTGATGGCGGCGGACAATATTCGCTTCCATAGCAGCCCCGAACTCATCCCAAGTGGCCCGACGATCTCTGGGCGCAACGGCCTCCCACCATTCCGCAGCCTTCCTTATCCAGGAGGTACTGGGCAATGTGTACCCTCTGTCCTCGGGACAAGCTACGGCATCGAAGGTTACGGACAACTGAAAGAGCCAATTCTCCCATCCGAGGGAGTCAAGATCCGGAGAAACGAGGAGGGTGCATCTTAGTTACCGTCTGAAGCCACTTACTAGCCTCCTCTTAGGTGTCGGGCGGATTCGCGCCCACCCCGAGCTATCCGAGTAAGTTGGGCTACCAAGCTGCTGAAATCGGCGATAGCCAGCGTCGGCATTATTACCCGACGGCACCGAGTGAGAGGCCGAGTCCGCAGAGGATCGGGAAAGTGAGCCCTCCTCATTATCGCACCACGACCACGGCCTCGGCCGCGTCCCTAGCGATCTACCACGACCTCTCAACATACTGAAGAAGAATAAGAAAAGAACAAGATCAGAAAGATTCACAATTCACAAAGTTGGTAACACAAGTCACGATTCTGAACAATGCAGGAAAACGAATTACAGAAATATAAGAGTTCGAGGGGACTTACAGCCACGGGTCGCACGAAAAGACGGTAGCATGATGATATTAGGCTCAACGACTGACTCTAATGATGCAACTGACAGACCCAAATTTCACCGACAGCCTAGGTATTCAAAACCTAAGCTCTGATACCATAATTGTAACATCCCAATTCACAAATGGGACATTACACGCCGTAGAACCCCCGTGAGGTCTACAATGCTAACTCGTGACACATGAACCACAATGATAACATGAAAGATGTACCCAAAGAGTAAATAAGGCCGTGGCCTCGGCCAAAACATTTTAACGGAGTACATGAGACATAAGTTAAATACCAAAATGTTGCCCACGCAGGGGACTTAAACCATGTTCAAAAATAAACCAACTATCTCCAGTACTCAACAGATGCAATAACAAAACAGAAAAATGCAGACTCGAGCCACATCATCATCATGCCAACCCATCCTTTGCATGCGCATCCCGTGCCGACTCCTCGGCTCGACCGATTACAAATGCATAAGACGCATTTCCCATTTAAGGGTTAGCATTCGAATAGCTAGTGCAAGTACATAATTACACAACATTATATACATACACAATTCAACGCAAATAAATCATTAGGAAAATTATTTTGAAAGTCAATATTTGAATATCACATTAACACCAAAACAGTATATCAACAAGTTTCCCACATCACAATTATCCACGCTTGGTAACTCGCGACCGTACCCATTAGTATCGGTCCCCAGAGGTCCCGTCGGACCGTCCCCAGGTGAGAAACCACTTCCGCGGCCGTACCCATTAGTATCGGCCCCAGAGGTCCCGTCGAACCGTCCCGGTGGAAGAACATCAACACACGCACTCAATTCCACTTCCATGGCCGTACCCATTAGTATCGGCCCCAGAGGCCACACGCCATCCCAGTGGAAGAGAAACAATCACATTCGTTCGGTAACACCATATACATCACTCGCATCAAAATCATATGCACATAACGGAATGTAATACATGTACTTGCCTTGGATAACACGACGCGAAGGAAAACGGCGAAAGGAAGGGTTTCGGTCAGAACAATCTTCACAAATCTGGTCCTAACAACAATAGAGACTCAATCAACTACAATTCCCGAGAAATCACGAATTAATCGATGTTCTATCCTAAGGGACAATCCGCCGAACACTATTGAGGCATAAAGTTCAAGTTCGATCAACGAAGGGGAAAAACTTGGAATTTATCCGCTAAAGTTCTAGGAAAACATAACACCACGATTACCCAACAAATATTCATCATCAATCGTAACAAAAGCGAAAGGAAGAATGACTTTTAGCCAAGAACCCTAAAATTAGGTATAATGACCAATTACCTCAATTCAACGATGGAAAGGCGGAAGAAGGATGATTAATTCGTGTTGGAGAGTCCAATCGAGTTATAAGGTGTTAGAATGCAATATCCGGTTGGAATCGCCCAAAATCGCCGAGAGGAGCGGGAGACGAGAGGAAAGGTGAAAAATGGGGTCAAAACCCGTGTCCGTCCTATATATCTGGGAGTAACACGGCGCAACAAACGGTCCAAATAGCGCCGTGTTCGTGTGTTCTTTGGTCGGGCGACCCACATGCGACACGGCGCCTGCACACGGCGCAAAATGCCGCGGGTCTTGCGCCGTTTCTGACAATGCTTTCGACCCCACAGGCGACACGGCGCATGCAACCGGCGCAAAATGCCGCGGGTCTTGCGCCGTTTTGCCAGTCTAACGACGGCGTGCAGGCGAAACAATGCTACCAAAAGCGAAAAGACGATCACCAAAACACGATATGCCGACCAACAAATCCGAGGAAAGAAAATACACACAACGAGAAACAATAACCAGTAACCCAAAACAGTCCGAGGTACACGATCAAAATCGAACAAGGAACAAATTCCCTAAACTTATAGGAAATTACAAAAACGGCCCAAACATCCGTAAAATCACGATACAACGTCGGATTAACAATCCGAAACTCACAACATGCTCTACCCAACCATACGAACTAATGAAAATAGGAAAATGACGAAATCGAACGAGTTAAGCGACAATCGGATACACAAGCGACAAATATAACTCAAGATGAAAATTACGTAAAAACATCATCGAGACTCGTCCAAATGGGGAAACTCCGAGAACAAAATAGATTCATAATTCCAAAACAGTGCCAAGCGAGTTGTCCGAAACGAAAATACACCAAAAATAGAATTTACTAAAAATAGAAAATGCGGATATTACACGTAACCCTCCGCCTATAGCGTACGTAATGCCTTACATATAGCGTACGGTATGGCTAGTATACTTGGCCGAAAATCAAAACTCACCAACAACATCCAGTCGGCAAGCCGATGACAAGTATAAATATTTCAATTCCGAAATATCCCAATACAATATACATTGTATCAGTTAAATACAAAAGCATTTGTACAATTCCAAATGAATACATACAACACAACAGTAAAGCGAAGAAATTACCCCCGGATATTACATACTCCTCCCTTAAAAAGAGTTTCATCAACAAAACTAAGGGTAAACAACTCGGGATATGAACCATCCATCCGGATCAAAAAACAACATCTCTAGGAATACTCCTCAATGCGAACCACTCCGCCTGAGTAACTGGGCCAACCCCTCGGGTCCCCACGTCTCCTCTGCCTGAACAAGGCGAAAATGAAGTGATAAAACACTCAACCAAGTGCGAGATCTGTCGAATCATGACTCCTCCATTAGAGACCAGCCAGAAAGTCGTACCAACCGCATGGCTTGTAACACCGGCGTACACACCCTACGGGATCCGCCCATTGTACATGTCTACAATCATCGGTGTACATTTCCCCGTTCTCATCGGCATCGGACGCCCATGCAATCACTGACTCACGCCACAAAATAAAAACAACAACCCACATATATAGTCCTCGGGACCATATCAATCGTACGCCCAAGTCCTCACAACTTGACGTCCCGAATCACAACATGGATTACCCGGATTATCACAAAATCTCAGGTACAACACCAAAGAAAATAAAATCACATCAAACCATCTCAAATCTCAAGATTCTCAAATACTATCGTTACAAGATAGATCGACAACAAATGGTTCACAACCATAATACCATAATACAGATTAAGTTAAACATTAATCCGAAAATCAAAGAAAGGAATACATGAATCAAGGCTACATCTCAAGTGTACCCTGTTGGAATATAAAACGCAGCAGAAGCGAGATTGATGAATGGAATAGATTTGGTTTTATAAACTAACTAACAAAATTGTGGATCTATTTAGGCTTGTCAATTAATTAATTAAACAGACTAATTTAACAATTTAAATATACGTATTTATGCAGTAGAATTGGTAATTCGTACCTTTGAAGCGAAGTGGTAGAAAATCCCTTTGGGTCGATCGAACTCCTCCTCGTACTCCTCCTTGATCTTCTTGTATTTCTACCTCAAGATCTTCTAGAGTATACCCGCCTATATCCGGATGTAGTGTGGGCAACAATCTACTGGACAACTTGGACTGTAATATGGATCGGCCGAACCACTTTTTCTTCCAAAAATTACCTTACAAATTTTCTCCCTATTTTTCTTGAATATTTGCGTATTTAGAAAAATATTGTGTTAGCTAAATTGTGGAATCCAAGACACAAGTCAAGATCCACAATTAAACACAAAATTAGAGAAAAAATCAAACACTTTTGTGCCAAGAAGAGTGAAAAAATCGGGGGGGCCATCAAGTCCTATTTATAGGTGTTTTGGGCTAGTCTAGGGACCTTAAGGAGGATAAGGTAAGAACTCCCAATAGATTTCATCTTACCAATATTAGGACTCTTCCTAATATAATGAATCTATTAATATCAACTTAGTCCACTAAATGTTGATATTGCACTTCCTACCAAAATCTCAAATTACGAAATTGGGCCCCCTTTTGAACTAATTATTTCCCGTGTTTAAGATATCACATGTCCATTAATTAATTTGAGCTACTGGCAGCTTTTAATTAATTAATATGTTATACATGAGTATACCACTCGAGCTTTATTATTATATCGGAAAATTAATTCCATCTGCAGGGTTTAATATAATAATTCTTTCGAGTGCTTCAAGGGACATGATCAACCCGACTGGTCGGGACACGATTAAGAGCTATAATATTAATTATCATATAAATAATAATATTGCCCAAAATATCGAGCATATTGAGTCAATCATTTTGTCTCTCACCCTAGATAAATCAAAGCAATAAATATTAAATATATATAATTAAATATTAATCACTAGAATTAAGAAATAATAATTGTTCGAGATGTACGTTCTTCTTATAGTCAGTACAGAATAATTTATCTCACCTCGATCCTGTTCAACGTATACCGAATACGCTAGTATATGCTAATGGTCAAGACCAACCAATCTCAATCATATACTACAACTTTTCACATGACGGTCTAATGTTATATAGGTTGTGAACTAATTATTACTATGTAAGGGACCGATAATGTGATCTTTTGTGTGACTCGACACACCACATTATCTATAATATAAAGTAATTTAGACAATATTTGCATAACCATAGCGTGAATAAATGTGCAAAACATGTGATAAAATGAATTAAATATTCTTATAGATAAAGACCGGAAAATTAGGTAATACAAGCATAAAGTATGCTTTGATGTATACAACCCTAACAATCTCCCACTTATACTCAAATCATGATTTTGATGTATACTATATAGACTATGTCTATCTATCTCCCACTTATACTCAAAGCAATGCTGCTATACATCTCAACCCCATTCCTTCCACATGCCCTACAAATGACTTTGATGGCAACCCTTTTGTGAAAGGATCAGCTAGGTTGTCTTCAGATGCTATCTTGGAGACAATAATCTTTCCTCTCTTCAAAAAATCTCGAATTAGATGATATTTGCGCTTGATATGTTTGCTTGCTTTGTGGGTCCGTGGTTCCTTCGAATTTGCAACAGCACCGGTATTATCACAATAAAGTGTAATACTCCTAGGCAAATTAGGAATCACACCCAAATCTTTTAGGAAGTATTTGAGCCATACCGCCTCTTTAGCTGCCTCTGAGGCTGCTACATATTCGGCTTCCATGGTAGAGTCCGCTATGCATTTCTGCTTCACACTCCTCCAACTGATGGCTCCACCTCCCAAAGTGAAAACATATCCGGAAGTTGATTTCGACTTTTCTTTGTCCGAACTGAAATCTGAGTCAGTGTAACTGTTACGTGCTATTTTTGTATGCTTTATTGTAATCATTTTTGTAATATTCGGATTTATTATTGAGTATTTCATTTGTATTTGAGCCATGTATTATTCAGAATCGTGATATCGATAATTTGAGTATGATATTTCTCACATTTGTATCTTTGTACATGATTATAGCAACATGCAAATTTTCTCATGCAAACTCGTGATAACGCACGCTAATAATGTAGCTTAGCGTGCGTTATCGGCTAAAACTAGCGCACGCTACGATTGAAGAATTGCGTGCGTTAGGCAGTCAATTATTGAGCTAGATGGCTAGCACATGCGTCAGCCGGACATGGGTCCGGATAAGATTCCCGCGGGCGGAACTGGACAGTTTTGGAGTCAACGCTTATTAGCGTGCGCTAAGGATAGTAGGATAGCGTGCGCTAATCAGCTAATGTGCAGAAACTTTATATAAGGGATAGCACCCTCATTTCATTTGGTTTACATTTCCTTCACTTGTTCTTCGTTCCTTGGAAGTCCAGAGAGCCTTCCCTACTCCTTAAACACATACAATTCCGCCTTAATTGATCATTAAATATTGGAGAGTGCTTACACTTGATCATTGAAGAAGAAACTCACTTTGAAGTGACACTCAAGCAACCGCGGTTGAAGTCAATCTATTGTTTCAGTGTTTCCTTCATCTTAAGGTATGTTAATACTATTTCCTACCTTGGATTCGTGTTATTGAAGGATATGAGGATTATGTTATCAAGATATTGAGTTCCATTGGTGAATTATTCAAACAAATATAATGTTTAGATGTTGGAATGATTATGCTTATGATATCGTCGTTGAAAACATCGTAGTTGGAATCCTAGTACGTCAAATGATGAGAGGAATATTCTTAAGTTGATTATCCGTATGATTTATGTTGCCATATTGATCGTAAACTTGGAGGTGATATCACTTTTGTTATAAGGACTTAAGAAAGAATCATCTTAGGTTGTATCCTTTCGTATAAGTTGGAATTGTTACTTCACCTTCAAGATGAAGTCTGAATGTGATAATGATGATGGAATCTAGTGCATCAACCTGAGATCACCGAACTTCACATGAGAATGATAATCGAGTTTGAACATAAGAGTTGTGATGATTTTCATTTCCTTGAATTCAAAGATGTTTGAATCTGTAAGATCATTCATAAGTTTATGAACATGACATGTAGACGATAACGTATGTTAATCACTAAAGAGTTCGTAAGTTTCATCACCGTTAGAACAGTCTGCTGCCCAGTAGTGAAACTGCCATTAACGCTTAGCGTACGCTAAGCTATGTAAATTAACGTACGCTATCGGGCATGTTTAGCGTACGCTACGCTTGGAACGTAACGTGCGTTATATCATCAGACGAGTCAATCGACTGATCGGTGAAGTACTGACCGTGCATGGTTAGCGTACGCTAGGCTACGTATAATTACGTGCGCTAACGAGTATCCTTAACGTATGCTACATAGGATACGTAGCGTGCATTAAGCAAGCAAGACAGATTTCATTTTAATAACTTCCGACCGTAATTTGGATTGTTAGATGTTCGTTCGACTTGAGATGAATTCTATATTATTTCTTTTGTTAAGGTTCGAGCTTAGCAACGTGATTGATCGAAGGGGATGACCTTCGAGTATTTTGATATTCGTGGAAGTTTTATTCTTGTCATCGAACCGAGGCAAGTACTCTAATTAGAATTGTTTATATTATGTCAGTTATATTGTGATTGTATTGTGTACATGTGTTGTGATTAAATGCCCACCATGCGTTGATCCGATGGGAATCATCATGGGAATCTATAGCTGTGTGCGCTGGATCGTTGGACAGGTAGTTCCACCATGCGTTGGTCCGACGGGATCATCATGGGAATCTATAGATGTGTGCGATGTATCGTTGGAATACCATTAGTATGTTGAGACTGTTATGATGTGATATGTGTTGTTGTTATTTCTCGTTGGAGAAACTTGTTATGATAATTGTTGATTATATCACTGTTGTATGATTATTGTACTTGTACTAGCATCGTTGTGCTAACTCCTTCGGGGGTGAACATTTGTTTATGTTCAGGATCCAAGAGAGCGGGGAAACAACCACTGGAGCTGCATGATGACGAGGGTGCAAAGTGATGTTCTGGCCAGGTTTATTGTCTGTTGTTGGTTATTTTAATAAGTACTCGAGTACGTCGTGATTTGTGATGTTTGGATTTCAGTGATGTATTAATAATCTTCATATGGATATTTGTGTTCTCGGTATTGAACCAGAACTGTCGTATTTTATTTCAGTGATTTCATAATTTAGTATCTGTTATTGTATTTTCATTTATTCAGCCTTGTAAATTCTTATGCAAAAGATTTACGGCGCTGTAATATTCCTGAATATATCGGGGGTGTTACAGAATATGGTATCAGAGATAAGATTATGGATATCTTGGCCATTGGGTTAAAATAAGGGTCATATATGTCTTTTGAGATAACCGACCGCGAATAACATCACTGTACTGCCTACGTCTTCATGCAAGCGGTGGTTGTAAGTTCCTAAACTCTATCTCGTTCTTTACGTGTTGTACCTCTTTATATTTGAACATTTGAACGATATTGTTTCCTGTATATTGAGTATTTATGCTTTCAGTATGTTGAGAGGTGGACGTGGACGTGGTCGCGGTCGCGGACGCGGATGAATGAATGCCGAAAGAGAAGCTTCGCCTTCTAATCAGGCCAGTCATAGCTCAGGCGAGCCACAGAGATCCATTAATAATGAACTAGAACCTGCTGTACCCGAGATCCTTCATCAGGTGGTGAACCATATGACTCATTTCGCCCAGGTCGTGGACTGAATGCAGGTGGCAGTAGGGTTACAACAGGGAGATCGACAACAGGGTATCCCAGATATGGGAAATCGAGGTGACCGATGGCTGCAAGAGGTGGCAAAGATGCAACCACCTAAATTCGACGGCTTTTCTGAGACTCCCACATGGGACCATTGGTTGAAGGAATTGGAGAAAAATTTTGCTGGAATTAACTGCCCAGACGACCGGAGAGCCTCTATTGCTCAGTACTTTCTGATAGGGGAAGCATCCGAGTGGTGGGAAGCCATCCGGCCTGTAGATCATGATGCTTAGTGGACAGAATTTAAATTGATGATGGAAGCTCAGTACTGCCCTCGTCCTGTGAGGGAAGCCAAAGTTCGATAATTTTTCTCCGCACAGCCGTCAGATGAACCTGTATCCCAAACAATTAAGACATTTAACCAGCAGCTGGCATTTGTTTGACATCTGGTCAGAACAGATGCAGAAATGATGATCCATTTTGATATGAGGATGAAACCAGAAATCCAAAGGTACATGTCCGGTTTTGAATGTACCACTCTCCGTCAATACCAGGATAAGGCGTTGGTGTATGAGATCAAGGAAGCAGCAATGGATAAGTTTGCAGAATCCAAGAAGCAGAAAGTCTCTGGTAGTTTCACAGAGCACAAGAGCAGTGGGCCCCGTAAGGCCCAGTCATCCTTTCACTCTTTCAAGAAACCTCCGCACCCATCTAAGAGCGGAAAGAATTTCAGAGCAGTGTCAGCCACGACGGATACATCTAGGAAGTGCTTTAACAGTGGCCGCCCAGGCCACCTTTGGCGTGATTATTTGCACACTCCAGTTACATGTTTTGATTGCATACAAGAAGGACACCGTGCGACATTTTGCAAGGATGCCACCAAGTTCGGTGGAACCCGTACATCACAGCCAGCTCAAAGAGAAGCCAGTATCCAATAGACGCAGCAAAGTGTTCAGATGCCTCAGAATTTTGGCCGCGGACGAGGCAGAGGACAGTGGGACCGAAAGAGTACAGCGAGTGCCAGATCTGTTCCCCTATGTTTGTACGAGATGAGGAGAACATACGATCAGGATGCTGCTGTCGCATCAGGTACTGTTCAGATCCTTTCCAAGCCAGTTAGCGTTTTATTCGATACAGGAGCTACGCATTCATTTATATCCTTGTCTTGTGTAAATCGTTTGAATATTTCTGGTTTTCATAATTGTGAACCTTATGTTGTGGGTTTACCGAGCGTAGAGAGAATTGTTGGAAACTTAGAAACTAGAGATTTCCCTGTATCTTTTGGGGGCAGAGAGTGGCTCTCAAATATGAATGTGATAGAAATTCAAGGAGACGACCTGATACTCGAAGACGATTGGATTAATCGATATGGAGCTATTGTAAACTACAGAAGGAGGAATATCTCGCTGATCGCTGATGATGGTTCCGAAATACTGTTTGAAGGATGGAAACCAGGAAGCTTAGGAAAGTTGATCAAGGCGATAAAAGCTGTCAAATTGTTGAAACAGGGATGTACTGGATACTGGTGCTATGCAATGAAGAAAGAAGATGAAATTGTGGAACTTTCATCCATTCCTGTTGTGAAAGAATTTCCGGATGTATTTCCTGACGAGTTACCTGGACTACCTCCATGACGGGATGTAGAATTCACCATCGAGATAGAACACGGAGCTACACCAATTTCTAAGGCGCCATATCGTATGGCACCTACTGAGATGTTCGAGTTGAAAAAACAACTGGAGGAGTTACTGGACAAAGGCTATATCCAGCCAAGCATTTCGCCCTGGGGAGCACCAGTTCTTTTTGTCCGGAAGAAGGATGGATCGCTTCGACTGTGTATTGACTATCGAGAGCTGAACAAGATGAGGATTAAGAACAAGTATCCGTTGTCACGGATTGATGATTTATTTGACCAGTTACAAGGAGCAACAGTGTTTTCAAAAATTGACCTGAGATCAAGATATCATCAACTAAAGATTAAGGAATCTGATGTTCCGAAATCAGCGTTCAGGACTCGCTACGGACACTATGAATTTGTAGTGATGCCGTTTAGTCTCACTAATGCACCTTCTGTATTCATGCAATTGATGAACTGAGTGTTCATCGAATATTTGGATAAATTTGTGGTCGTGTTCATTGATGACATTCTGGTGTATTCTAAGAGCCCGGAAGAGCATGCATAGCATTTACGGATTGTGTTAGACCTGTTGAGAAATGAACAATTGTACGCCAAACTTTCTAAGTGTGAATTCTGGCTAAAGGAAGTGATGTTCCTCAGCCATGTGGTATCAGCTGAAGGAGTCCTAGTAGATCCTCAGAAGATCGAAGCAGTTATGGATTGGAAGCCTCCAAAGAACGTGAAAGAAGTCCGGAGTTTCTTAGGACTTGTTGGATATTATCATCGATTTGTGGAAGGGTTTTCCAAAATTTCCCGCCCACTTACTCGACTTCTGCAAAAAACTCAAAAGTGTGAATGGAATGAAATGTGCCAGAAAAGCTTTGATGAATTGAAGAAGAGATTGGCGACAACACCGATTTTAACACTTCCATAGGGAACTGGAGGATTCATAGTTTACAGTGATGCTTCGAACCAAGGACTCAGATGTGTATTGATGCAGAATGATAAGGTGATTGCTTATGCATCACGACAGCTGAAACCTTATGAAGTGAATTACCCAACGCATGATTTGGAGCTAGCAGCAGTAGTGTTTGCTTTGAAAATATGGAGGCATTACCTGTTCGGGACTCACTGTCAGATCTTTACGGATCACAAGAGTCTCAAATACATCTTCAGTTAGAAAGAGTTGAACATGCGGCAAAGGAGATGGCTGGAACTTATTAAGGATTATGACTTGGAGATTCTTAATCATCCAGGCAAAGCAAATGTAGTGGCTGATGCACTTAGCCGCAAGCCTGTTTTTATCCAGATGCTGGAGACTCTGACCTCCCAGCTCAGCATTCAACGAGAGATGATTCGAGAAGGAATTGAAGTATGGTTACAAATAGTCCAAGGACAACTGTGCGTGATGGAAATAACTTCATCGTTAACCGAGGAAATCAAATCTAAGCAAGCATATGATCCTCTGATGATTCGGTTACGTGATGAATTGATCAAGGGAAAGGCCCCCGGATTCGTAATTCATGATGATGGAGTTTTAAGATTTCAGAACCGACTCTGCATTCCCGATGTCGATGTTCTGAAATAGACGATTATGAAGGAAGCTCACAGCTCGCCCTATTCTATCCACCCGGGCACCAGTAAGATGTACAAGGACTTGAAGCAAAATTTTTGGTGGGGCAACATGAAGAAAGAAGTAGCGGATTATGTTTCGAAATGCTTGACTTGTCAGCAGGTTAAGATCAAGCATCAATGACCTGCTGGAATGTTGAAGCCACTCCCGATTCCTACATAGAAGTGGGAGGATATATCGATGGACTTTATCACTAGTATGCCGAGAACCAAGATAGGAATGAACATGATTTGGGTGACAGTTGATCGTGTAACCAAATCAGCTCATTTTCTAGGCATTAAGGACACGTGGGGACCAGAGAGGTTGGCACGGGTATTTATTTCAGAGATAGTCCGACTGCATGGTACGCCGAAGACCATTATTTCTGACCGAAAAGGTCGCTTTGTATCGCATTTTTGGAAAGCAGTTCATAAGGCCTTGAGGACCGAATTGAATTTCAGTACAGCTTATCACCTGCAGACTGATGGACAATTCGAGAGGACTATTCAAACGGTGGAAGATATGCTAAGGGCTTGTGCCTTAGATTGGTTAATCGATTGGGAAATTCATCTATTGTTGATTGAATTTACCTACAACAATAGTTGGCATGCTTCCATTAAGATGGCACCGTGTGAGGCCTTGTACGGGAGAAGACGCAGATCGCCCCTATGTTGGGACGTTTCATCAGACTTGATCGGGACAGAACCAGAGTTGATCGTACAGACACGAGAGAAGATAGCCTTGATTCGTGAAAGGTTGTTGACCGCCCAGAGCCGACAGAAATCTTATGTAGACAAACGTCGTCGCCCATTGGAGTTCAGTACTGGAGACCACGTACTTTTAAAGGTTTCCCTACTCGGGGAATCTTTCATTTTGGAAGGAAGGGAAAGCTGAGTCCGAGATATATCGGACCATTCGAGATCCTTGAGAGAGTTGGAGAGTTGGCATACAGATTGGCATTACCACTGTCATTGAGCCATGTTCATAACGTGTTCCACGTATCCCAGTTACGGAGATATATACCGGATCCTAGTCATGTCATTGATTTTGGCGAGATCGAAGTCTCTCAGGATGGAACGTTTGAAGAAAGACCAGTCAAGATACTCGAGAGTCGAGTTAAGCAGTTGAGGAACAAACCAATCATTTTGGTCAAAGTTCAGTGGTCATGCCACAGAGTGGAAGAAGCCACTTGGGAAACGGAAGATAGAATGAAGTCTAGATATCTAGAGTGATTTTCGTCTTGAGTTTCGGGATGAAACTTCTTTTTAGTAGGAGAGTATGTAATATCCGGATTTATTATTGAGTATTTCATTTATATTTGAGCCATGTATTATTAGGAATCGTGATATCGATAATTGGAGTATGATATTTCTCACATTTGTATCTTTGTACATGAGTATAGCAACATGCAAATTTTCTCATGCAAACACGTGATAACGCACGCTAAGAATGTAGCTTAACGTGCGTTATCGGCTAAAACTAGCGCACGCTACGATTGAAGAATTGCATGTGTTAGGCAGTCAATTATTGAGCTAGATGGCTAGCACATGCGCCAGCCGGACATGGGACCGGATAAGATTCCCGCAGGTGGAACTGGACAGTTTTGGAGTCAACGCTTATTAGCGTGTGCTAAGGATAGTAGGATAGCGTGCGCTAATCAGCTAATGTGCAGAAACTTTATATAAGGGACAACACCCTCATTTCATTTGGTTTACGTTTCCTTCACTTGTTCTTCGTTCCATGGAAATCCAGAGAGCCTTCCCTACTCCTTAAACACATAAAATCCGCCTTACTTGATCATTAAATATTGGAGAGTGCTTACACTTGATCATTGAAGAAGAAACTCACTTTGAAGTGACACTCAAGCAACCGGGGTTGAAGTCTACCTATTGTTACAGTGTTTTCTTCATCTTAAGGTATGTTAATACTATCTCTTACCTTGGATTCGTGTTATTGAAGGTTATGAGGATTATGCTACCAAGATATTGAGTTCCATTGTTGAACTATTCAAAAAAATATCATGTTTAGATGTTGGAATGATTATGCTTATGATATCGTCGTTGAAAACATCGTAGTTGGAATCCTAGTACGTCAAATGATGAGAGGAATATTCTGAGCTTGATTATACGTATGATTTATGTTGCCATATTGATCGTAAACTTGGAGGTGATATCACTTTTGTTATAAGGACTTAATAAAGAATCATCTTAGGTTGTATCATTTCGTATAAGTTGGAATTGTTAGTTCACCTTCAAAATGAAGTCTGAATGTGATAATGATAATTAAATCTAGTGCATCAACCTGAGATCACCGAACTTCACATGAGAATGATAATCGAGTTTGAATATAAGAGTTGTGATAATATTCATTTCCTTGAATTCAAAGATGTTTGAATCCGTAAGATCATTCATAATTTTATGAAAATGACATGTAGATGGATAACGTACGTTAATCACTAAGGAGTTCGTAAGTTTCATCACCGTTAGAACAGTCTGCTGCCCAGTAGTGAAACTGCCATGCACACTTAGCGTACGCTATGCTATGTAAATTAACGTATGCTATCGGGCATGTTTAGCGTACGCTACGCTTGGAACGTAACGTGCGATATATCATCAGACGAGTCAATCGACTGATCAGTGAGGTACTGACCATGCATGGTTAGCGTATGCTAGGCTACGTATAATTGCGTGCGCTAACGAGTATCCTTAACGTACGCTACATAGGATACGTAGCATGCGTTAAGCAAGCCAGACAGATTTCATTTTAAGAACTTCCGACCGTAATTTGGATTGTTAGATGTTCGTTCGACTTGAGATGAATTCTATATTATTTCTTTTGTTAAGGTTCGAGCTTAGAAACATGATTGATCGAAGGGGATGACCTTCGAGTATTTTGATATTCGTGGAAGTTTTATTCTTGTCATCGACCGAGGTAAGTACTCTAATTAGAATTGTTTATATTATGTCAGTTATATTGTGATTGTATTGTGTACATGTGTTGTGATTAAATATCCACCAAGCGTTGATCCGACGGGAATCATCATGGGAATCTATAGCTGTGTGCGCTGGATCATTGGACAGGTAGTTCCACCATGCGTTGGTCCGACGGGATCATCATGGGAATCTATAGATGTGTGCGCTGGATCATTGGAATACCAACAGTATGTTGAGACTGTTATGATGTGATATGTGTTGTTGTTATTTCTCGTTGGAGAAACTTGTTAGGATAATTGTTGATTATATCACTGTTGTATGATTATTGTACTTGTACTAGCATTGTTGTGCTAACCCCTTCGGGGGTGAACATTTGTTTATGTTCAGGATCCAGGAGAGCGGGGAAACAACCACTGGAGCTGCATGACGACGAGGGTGCAGAGCGATGTTCCGGCCGGGTTTATGTCTGTTGTTGGTTATTTTAATAAGTACTCGAGTACGTCGTGATTTGTGATGTTTGGATTTCAGTGATGTATTAATAATCTTCATATGGATATTTGTGTTCTCGGTATTGAACCAGAACTGTCGTATTTTATTTCAGTGATTACATAATTTATTATCTGTTATTGTCTTTTCATTTATTCAGCCTTGTAAATTCTTATGTAAAGGATTTACGTCGCTGTAATATTCCTGAATATATCGGGGGTGTTACAATTTTATCTCTATTTTGATCTAATTCTGCGTAAATTAGCTCTTAATGTATTATGTTTACATGTTTTGTAGGAAATTGGAGTCATGGAGCTCGAACGAGGCAATACGGACCAAAAATGACATTTATTGGTAGAGGGACGCATCACACGAAACTGGGCCGCATCGCAGACTCAACACTCGGCAAGCTGGAACAATCTGTACCGAGGGCGGCAGCACACTCACTACGGCCATGGTCCGTACTGAATTTACGCCCAGGCAGGGCAGTTTTGTAATTGGGGCCGCGGCACACTTACTCCAGGTCGTGGCCCACAGCGGCGAAAAGCCTAATATGATTTTGTGACTTTGGCCGTTTTGGAGTCAGAAAAACCAAATTTTCTAGACGCAATTTGGAGAGAGGAGAGGGTTATAAAAGCTGAGATAAAGACACAAACAAAGGGGGAGGAGATGATATACAAAACCTACTTTTAAAGAGGAGGAGCTCAAGGAATCATCAAGGCATCCAAGGAGGAATTCGACGGAGGCTTCGGCGAGGACTTGGATAGGACGAGCATGAATTCAAATATTCTCTCTTAGTGTTTGAATATTCTGAACTCATGTCTTATTTCTATATTTTGTTGATTAATTCTAGCATGTTAGGCTAGATCATTTGTTCTAGGGAAGAGATGAAACTTAATTTATGAGGAATTGTTTGTTCCTGGCATATCTCTAAATTATTGTGGTTGTTTGAGTTTTAATTCTTGATCATAATGCTTTTCATTTACTGGCCATTTATGAACTGAAATAATTACTTGTTTTGAATTGGGAAAGGATAATCAAGTAACGACATAGGGAATTCAAACCAATCGGATATTGTGGGATAGGAATATACCCTCAAGGAGATTGTAGTCAAAATTATATTATAAGTGCTTATTAGGACTTCAATGAAACAAGTCACATAGGAATATAGTGATTTGCTAGTTCGATACATTCTAGCGACCTCGAGAGGGGCGGTAGGATTAAACTAGATAATCTAGACTTTCATCCAACTCGATAATCATCTTTAGAACTCGAGCAAATCAATTCTGAATAACTGTGGCGGAATGTCGATCCTAGACGCTTTTAAAACCAATAAACTCTCTCTTTAGAACGTAGCGTTTATTATTCCTGAATCTGCAATTTTCAGCCTTTATTTATTTTATTTATTTTCTTGCATAACCAAACCAATTATTCGATCATCCAAATAATATTGAAGATGACAAATAAAGTGGTACTTAGTTAGACAATCCTCGTGGGAATGATACTCTACTTTTCACTGTATTACTTGTACGATAACGTGCGCTTGCATTCGCTATTTTTCACATAATGTTTTTGGCACCATTGCATGGGACTGTTTATTAACTAATATCAATTTGAGCATTTTTGGTATTACTCTGGACATTTTTTTTCTCATTTTTATTTTCTGTTTTTCTAATTGATTCGGACATAGATTTTTCTTCGAAGGGATTCTTACTAGTGCAAGAGAAAACTTGGAACAAAAGGCTTACTCCCTTTTGATCCCGAAATAGAACGCACCCTTAGGAAATTCCGCGAAGAAAAATGCATAATTCAATTCCAATCACTATGGAGCATAATATCGATCCGAATAACAATAATGTCACTCCGGAAGCTTTGGCTCTTCGCGATTACGCTCTTCCTCAGATAAATGTCAATCTTTCGGGGATCACACGTCCAACTATTCAAGCAAATACTTTCGAGAGTAAACCGGTCGTCATCCAAATGGTCTAGGGTAGTCAGTTCTGTGGGTTGGCGGATGATGATCCTAATGCACACATCTCTACTTTTCTTGAAATTTGTGAAACTTTTAAAACTAATGGAGTCACCGACGATGCCATTCGTTTGTGGATTTTCCCGTTCTCTCTCCGAGATAAAGCAAAAATTTGGGTAAATTCTCTTCTGTCGGGTTCTATCACGACCTGGGCTCAATTGGCACAAGATTTCCTAGCCAAATTCTTTCCACCTGCCAAAACCGCAAGGCTAAGGAATCAAATTACTACTTTCAGGCAGCTTGAGGTGGAGTCGCTCCATGAGGCTTGGGAACGGTATAAGGATCTTATGAGGAAGTGCCCCCATCATGGTCTACCGGATTGGCTGCAGATTCAAACATTCTATAACGGATTGAGTGCTTTTACATGCACTCTAGTAGATGCAGCAGCTGGGGTGCTTTAATGGGCAAAACTATGGCTGAAGCTTATTCCTTACTGGAAGCTATGGCTGCGAATGCTTATCAGTGGCCTTCTGAGCATGTGAATCCAAAACGAGTTATGGAAATTTCCGACAATGATCTAATATCTACGCTATCAGCTCAAGTTGCAGCTTTAACTCAACAACTGCAAGTTTTATCACACGCTCCTTCTACCGGTACCACGGAAACTTGCAATTGGTGCAGCGGCTCTCATCCAAGTTCTGAATGTCAAGTCGGGAATCCATTTGAGCAATTTCAGATAGAACAAGCTCACATTGTGGGGAATGGAAATCGTCAAAATAACCCGTATTCTAACACCTACAACCAAGGGTGGCAAAATCATCCAAATATTTCATGGTGGAATGGACAAGCGTTGAACAAACCTCCACAAGCTCAATTAACTCAGCCACAATAGTAGTCCCCTCAACCACCAAAAGTCTCTTTAGAAGATGCACTTGCTCAAATGGCGGCTAATATGAGTCAATTCATGACTCGCACTGAAACTACTCTACAGAATCATTCCGCTTCTATTCGGAACTTGGAGGTTCAAATGGGGAAGATTGCAAATCTATTATCATCTAGACCCCAAGGTGTCTTACCAAGTGCTACCGAGACGAATCCTAAATAATATGTGCAAGCTATTGAGTTACGATGTGGAAAGGAACTACACGAGCAGTCCAAGAGTAGCAAAGAAAAGAGCATTTCCTTTGCGAAAGTGAATAATGAGGAGCCCACTCAAGCAGAGACCAATATGTCCTCAAAACCCAAGTCAAAAGTAGTCTCGGCCACTCATCCTACTTATGTGCCACAAGTCCCGTTTCCACAGCATCTGCAAAAGCAGAAGTTTGACAAGAAATTTTCTAAGTTTCTCGATGTCTTCAAGAAATTGCATATTAATATCCCATTTGTCGAGGCTTTGGAACAAATGCCGAGCTATGTGAAATTTACGAAGGAGATTTTATCTAACAAAAGCAAGCTCGAAGAATATGAAATGGTGGCACTAACTGAAGAGTGCAGCGCTATTTTACAGAAAAAGCTCCCACCTAAATTGAAAGATCCAGGAAGCTTCACTATCCTTGCACTATTGGAAACTCGTCCTTTCATAGAGCTTTGTGTGATCTTGGTGCCAGTATTAATCTTATGGCTCTCTCTATTTTCAAGAAACTAGGTATTAGGGAGGCCAAGCCTACTAGGGTATCTTTACAACAAGCAGATAGATCCATCAAGTATCCTAGAGGGGTGATAGAAGATGTCCTAGTCAGGGTTGATAAATTCATTTTCCCTGCTGGTTTTATTGTGCTCGATATGGAAAAAGATCATGAGATTCCGATTATTTTAGGTAGACCGTTTTTAGCTACTGGTAGAACCCTTATTGATGTTCAGAAGGGTGAATTGATGCTTCAGGTTCAAGATGAACAAGTAACATTCAAAGTATTTCGATCTCACCCGCATCCAAGCGATGTCGAGAAGTGTTCTCAAACTGAAAGATTAGATGTTTTTGTGAAAGACACACACCGAGAGAGTTTTCTGTCGGAATGTTTAGAATATGTTTTGATTGCTCCGACATCTAAGAAAAATTTAGAACTAGTCGCGTATCTTAGGCATTTGGACATGTCATCTTCATCATCCGTTCGCCCACCATTAAAAAAATCTAATGCCACCGTAAATTCTTCCGTTGTAAAGAAAACTAAGCCGGAAGTGAAACGGTTGCCAAGTTATTTGCAATATGGGTGTTTCGGGAAGTTACTATGGTTCAAGTATTTTCGTAAAGAACGTTGGATGTCCAAACCAAAAGTCAAACGGTTATAAACTAATGGTCAAAAACTTAAAATACTTAATAATGGTTCGATGGACTTTGCGGAGTCCAAATGGTGTTTCAGAAAAGCAAATTGATTTTCAAAAGGTCCGGCTGAAGACGATAAACTTAGCGCTTCTCAGGAGGCAACCCGAGTAGTATTAGTTTTTATTTTTCTTTGTTTTTATATTTTTATTCCATTATAGGGGTAGTTTTCATGTATTTTTGACACATTTTACTATTCTCACTTGTTTTCTTTGAATACAGTTGAAAAATTTTCGCAGAAATGACTCCAGGGCTATCTCCCAGCTAGGGCTGCGGCATGTGAATTATGGGCCGCGGTGCGCATAGACTCAACCCGAGCGCCGTTCTTTCTGTACCGAGGGTCGCGGCACACTTACTACGGGTTGCGGCCCCTGCTGAAGCTATTAAACCTGCGCACTGTGCGAGAATTCTTGTGGTTGAGAGAGAACACACAATTTCAGATCGGTTCTGCTTCCTGGCCTTCATCTTTGATTCTCATCTATCCAAGTCCATGAACTCGTGATGGCTCGTGACTGACCATATCCTCCTCCCAGATGGACCATTCATGCCTCCGATCATGTCTCCTACCCCACCATCTTCACCAGATGAGGATGCTCGAGCCCCATGATCTCCACTTCTTCGAGGGGAGTGTTCTATTCGTTACTTGTTCATTGAGGACAATGAATATCTTAAGTTTGGAGGGGGGAGTTAGCTTGTTTAGTTTGTCTTGCTTGATTTTCGATATCTTTGTCACTTGCTTGTCTTCTTTGGCATTTTGGATATTTTTAATATTTTGTGTGTAACACCCCCAAATCCCATTGGGTCATTATAATGCCGTGGACCCCACATCAGGAGATCCACCAGGCGAACATGACTAAAATACAACAAACTGACCAAAAGGGGAATCACAATTCCTACACTGACATCCAACATAATATTCCGATATGGAATTTCAATGACAACAGTGGGCCTACATGGCCTAAATAAAATACAACGACATCCACGAGCCTAGCTCGGATGATACAAAATGACAACGACTGAACAAAACTGGAGTACTCCAACTGTCTAACTGACATGAACACCAAAACATCTCGGACTAGTATCGCTCGAATGCCTCGTCGCCATCGTCATGCCCCTGTGTCTCAACTCTCTCCTCGCAAGCACCTAAAACATGAAAACTTGTTCCGCCCCTACGGGGTCAGTCATCCAGATAATGAATATCAAATACATGTATAACATGATATGCATCCAAAGGTAGAATAAATGGTGCATCAATGGTAATACGAGATGCTCACAAACCAAAGTAACAATTGAGCATTCGTGAAATACTATGCCCGTGGCATTCGATCGGTACCTGCTCAACAGGTTAGAACACAAGTGCCCAACGGTGAATCATCAATACAGATCACAACAATGAACTACACGAAGAAAAACCAACCCAGAGATGAAATAAATACGAATCACAATTGCTTGAAGGTTCCAGCGAAAATACCAATACGTCACGATGGCCTGAAAGCCACTCAGCCGAAACTGCTAGTCATCACAATGGCCTGAAGCCAAACAACCCGAAGCTGTATCAACTGAGGGCCAAAGCCACGGCACGAAGCCGTATCACAATGAGATCATCCAATGACCGTGACCTGCTGAATTGCAGGTGCTGGGAAACCAACCGCGAGGGTTCAAGCCCCAGACTTACCCATAATGAGATCACCCAGTGACCGTGACCTACTGAACTGTAGGTGTTAGGAAACCAACCGCGAAGGTTCAAGTCCCAAGCTTACCCATAATGAGATCATTAACATGACCGTGACCTACTGAACTGTAGGTGTTGGGAAACTAACCGCGAAGGTTCAAGCCCCAAGCTTACCCATAATGAGATCATTAACATGACCGTGACCTACTGAACTGTAGGTGTTGGGAAACCAACCACGAAGGTTCAAGCCCCAAGCTTACCTATAATGAGATCATTAACATGACCATGACCTACTGAATTGTAGGTGTTGGGAAACCAACCGCGAAGATTCAAGCCCCAAGCTTACCCATAGAGCACTAGCCGAGACTAGCCTCCAAAACATAATTAATCACAACAGTAACGATCCCAAGATTATCAAATTCACAAGAATAATAGCATGCTGCCTTGAGTCGGCCAACACGACAACAACAACTCATGGATGGGCACCATCCACGGCGGTCCCAATTCAAATACCTCGACTACCTTGGAATGGCCAATTCACAACAACTTAACGGGTGGAACTATCCTTGACCGTCCCAATTCAATACATCGATTACCTTAGAATGGTCACTCAATAACGATGACACAACGGATGGGAATTATCTTCGATAATCCCAATTAAATACATCGATTACTTTAGAACGGTTAATCGATAACCAATGATACAACGGATGGGAATTATCTTCGATAATCCCAATTCAATACATCGATTACCTTAGAACGGTTAATCGATAACAATGATACAACGGATGGGAATTATCTTCGATAATCCCCATTAAATACATCGATTACCTTAGAATGGTTAATCGATAACCAATGATACGGTAGAATAGATGTCCCGACATCTTAAACCGACCACCGAAACAGATATGATAAACGAATATATCAAATGCCTTCAATCGGCCAATGCAATATCATAGCAATAGTTCCAATTCGATAATAACGATTCAACGATGCCTCAGAATGACATCAACGTCAACAATAATAATCGATACATCGATGCCGCTAACCGGCTATCGACAACAAGAATCTCAATGCCTTAAACCGGCCGTTAATGAATAACAATCACATCTGGCATAATCACTGAAGGGTATTGCATCAAACAATTCCCAAATATCAACATATCACGAAGAGACTAAGTCTCGAAATGATACAATACATTCATACACATATATGATAACATTAATCTCATTGACCAGTACAAGTATAAAACTTGCCTCAAACCGAAGCCGAGCAAGTCCTTCCATGATCAACGTCCTGGCACGAAACGACGAACGGCGCCTCCCGACGATCACAAACACTCGAACAACCTTGAATGAAAACGATTCATTCAAAAACACAAAATCAATAGAAAACAACGACAAAGACAAAGCCCGATTCAAACACGAATCGATCACACCGCACGAACGAATATCATAGTTCTCAACTATGAATTCTAACATCCTCTAACACCTCGATGATGAATTAACATGATCATTACGTTCTTAACAGTTGTGAAATCCATTCAACAAGATTCACTTAAGAACAATCATCAAAACAAACATCTCAAAATGATAATATCACCAATATCATCAAATTGATCCTCCTACAATGATAATATTATCAATATTATCATTATCACCCCAAGAACATCATCAACTCAATAATCATGATGTCTGAAACAGAAATCCTTCATCAATACATCATGAATTCGGATTAAACAACAAGATTCACTCAACTATTTCCAAATTATGATAATCACCCCTTAAATTATCATAAATCCTTACTAAAATGGTTATAATCTTTCAAGAACACCATCAACAACAACAACAACAACAATCAACTCAAGACTATGTTAATCATATAACAATCTTAACATAATCCTTACTAGACATGATTAAAACCTCCAAACAATCTAAAACATCAAGAACATAATCCAACTCAAGCAATACCATCATGTTCTTCATCAAAAGTTTATCAAAACCATGAAGAATCATGATATACTCCATTAATCAAACAATACCCGAAGAAAACAACAACAAAAACTCGAAGATCACTTGAAGAACAAGAGATTGAGGGAACTTACCAAAGAAGAACAAGAAGAAGCCTCCAAACACCAAAGAAGCACCAACAAGCTTCCAACTTCAAGCTTCAATCCAAGCTAGGATGATCAAGATCGAGTTGGAAGGGGCTAAACATCAATAACAAGTCCAAACGGACGATTCTAGGGAGATAAAATGTGTTTTGGTTCGTGAGGAAATGAAATACGAAACCAAGATAAATAGATTGACAAGTCCATTACGTACGTTATATGCCCATGCTAACGTACGTAAGGGCCTTTACGTACGCTATGTAAAAACAGTAACGTACGTAAAGCTAAACCCAGAACTAACTGAACTAAAATACGAAGGCCTTAACGTACGTAAACAAAAACATATTACATACGTTAACAAGACCTTCATTACGTATGTAGAGCTCACCTCTTAACGTACGTAAGGTTCCGTTGACTGCAATAGTGAGATCCGATCGAAAGATGCTCGGGACCCACCGGTCGAAAGTGACTACGAGGAAGGTTCCTGCCACCTACCAAGCATTACGTACATAACCTTACAAGCATAACGTACGTAATAGCAACACGCTAGCGTACGTAATGCTACACCCGTAGCGTAGGTTAAGGCTATGAACTTAGCCAAAAAAAATCCAAACTCTCCAACCAACATTCAAACGACGAAACCAACCCGACGACAAGTATAAATATTTCGATCCCGAAATACTCCAATACAATATTCATTGTATCATTACAAAACAATAATACTTGTATAATTACAAATGAATACGTACAACTCAACAGTAACACGAAAAAAAATATCCCCGGATATTACATTGTGAGTATGTCGTGCAGCAATGCGTAAGACTGAATATATAATTCTAATTTCTATTTGAATAACCGGATAAGTCTAGTCGAGTTCACCTTATGCTATTTTATACTCGAGTCTAGTTTTTGCGTCATTGTGGAAGCCTTGGCATTCAGGAAATGAGATAGACGTGTTTGTAGTGTTCGCATTACACGAGCCACCGTATATATTTGTTTGGTTGCATTATTCACCTAGCTAGTCGTCTAGTGACATTGCCCTACTAAGCATATAACTAAGTACCTACGATTATGCATTGGTTCGGATAGTTTTAATTCCCATAAAAATGAACAACCTTGCATGTTCTAGGATGGGATGTCAAGTAACCGGATGTATTCACGTAACCCGTAGTTTACATTCGCGTCAAACGACAACCTTGAATAGACATGTGTAAAAGGTAGAATAATTATTCAGAAAAATTGCATCTCCTATGATAGAAAGCCAAGTAACTGGATATATTCACGTAACCCGTAGTTTACATTCGTGTAAAATAGCAACCTTAAATTGGACGTGCTAAAAAAACTCGAGTTTTTTCTCTGCTGTGGAGGGAGACTTAATAACTAGGAGCATTCATGAGCCCCATGAGTGTCTTTTACGTCAAACGGTGCCCCAATACATGAGTATGGAAATCCACCCTAGGACTCTTCCGATGAAACATTCCAGGAGTCGAAACCTAGTGGTTAGCTCGTTGTTCCTAAAATCATAATAATAGTTATTAAATAAAGAGGGATTGCTGTCTGGGGAATGTCATTATGGAAATCATATTAGTTGTGTTGCATTTTGTATGTTTATGTCACAAGGCTGTGGGACTAGGCGAGTTAGCTTATTATAACCTCACCATTCATTTTATCGGTCGGCCCATTTCACGTTTGTTGATCTTCGAGCCTTGACTACTTTCATGGGCTGAGATTAGCACGAAAAAGGTTACTTTGAGAAATCATTGTCCGTAACGTGACTCACTAGTACGATATTCGTATTATTATTTGAGTTTTTTAGGTTAGCATTAATAAGTTGAGCGATATAAGTTTGCACGATTGTCCACGATACTTGTAGTTGTTTGGAGTTGATTTTTGCTTGAGGACAAGCAAAGGTTTAAGTTTGGGGGTATTTATTACGTGCTATTTTTTGTACGCTTTATTGTCAGCATTTTATCTCTATTTGATCTAATTCTGCGTAAATGATCTCCTAATGCAATATGTTTACATTTTTCTTAGGAAATTGGAGTCCTGGAGCTTGAACGAGGCAAAACAGACCAAAAATGACATTTATTGGTAGAGGGACGCGTCACACGAAGCTGGGCCGCATTGCAGACTCAACACGCAGCAAGATGGCACAATCTGTACCGAGGGCCGCGGCACACTTACTATGGGGCGCTTCCCGTATTGAATTTATGCCCAGACAGGGCACTTTTGTAATTGGGGCCGCGGCACACTTACTCCAGGCCGCGGCCCACATCGGCAAAAAACCTAATACGATTCCGTGACTTTGTCCATTTTGGAGGCAGACAAAACCTAATTTCTGGACACGATTTGGAGAGAGGAGAGGGTTATAAAAGCTGAGACAAATACACAAACAAAGGGGGAGGAGATGATATACAAAACCTACTTTTGAAGAGGAGGAGCTTAAGGAATCATCAAGGCATCCAAGGAGGAATCCGACAGAGGCTTCAGCGAGGACTTGGACAGGACGAGCACGAATTCAGATCTTCTCTCTTAAAGTTTGAATATTCTGAACTCATGTCGTATTTCTGTATTTTGTTGATTAATTCTAGCATGTTAAGCTAGATCCTTTGTTTGAGGGAAGAGATGAAACCTAATTTATGAGGAATTGTTTGTTCCTGGCATATCTCTAAATTATTGTGGTTGTTTGAGTTTTAATTTTTGATCGTAATGCGTTTCATTTTCTGACCATTTATGAACTGAAATAATTACTTGTTTTGAATTGGAAAGGATAATCAAGTAACAACATAGGGAATTAAAACCAATCGGATATTGTGGGATAGGAATATACCCTCAAGGCGATTGTAGTCAAAATTAGATTATAAGTGCTTTTTAGGCCTTGAATGAAACAATTCACATAGGAATATAGTGATTTGCTAGTTCTCGGTACATTTTAGCGACCTTGGGAATGGCAATGGGATTAAACTAGATAATCTAGACTTTCATCCAACTCGATAATAATCTTTAGAACTCGAGCAAATCAATTCTGAATAACTGTGGTGGATTCTAGACCCTAGACTCTTTTAAAACCAACAAACTCTCTCTTTATAACATAGCGTTTATTATTCAAGAATCTGCAATTTTCAGCCTTTATTTATTTTATTTATTTTCTTCCAAAACCAAACTAATTATTCAAACGTCCAAATAATATTGAAGATGACAAATAAAGTGGTACTTAGTTAGACAGTCCTCATGGGAACGATACTATACTTTTCACTTTATTACTTGTACGATAACGTGCACTTGCGTTTGCTATTTTTCACATCAGTAACCTAAAGGACAAAGTGTATCCGATTGATATACAAGCATATGCTCCCTAGTCCTTCTCAAGTACTTGAGTATATGCTTGATAGCAATCCAATGTCTCGGTCCTGGGTTCGACTGATATCTCACCACCATGCCTACAGCATGACAGATATCAGGCCTAGTGCAAAGCCTAGCATACATGAGGCTTCCCACTGCCGAAGCATAAGGGACCAGCTTCATATCACCTATCTCCTTCTGTGTCCTAGGACACATAGCCTTAGATAGCTGAATTCCATGTCTGTAAGGTAAGAAACCTTTCTTGGAATTTTCCATATTAAACCGCTTTAGCACCGTATCGATATAAGATGCTTGAGATAAGCACAACATCCTTTTCTTGCGATCTCGAAAGATCTTAATACCAAGGATGTGCCCAGATTCTCCCAAATCCTTCATATCGAACTACTAAGATAGCCATGCCCTTACGTCTGATAATACTTTCACATTGTTTCCAATTATAAGTATATCATCTACGTACAGTACAAGAAACACTAGCATGTTTCCATCGCACTTTTTGTATACACAAACCTCACTAGGACACTGTTCAAAACCATACGATTGAATGACCTCATCAAATCACATGTTTCAAGACCTTGATGCTTGCTTGAGACCATAAATGGCTCTCTTAAGCTTGCACACTAAGTGCTCCTCTCCTTCAGCAATGAATCCCTGAGGTTGGCGCATATAGATTTCCTTATCAAGACTCCCGTTCAAGAACACAGTCTTGACATCCATCTGCCAAATCTTCATATCCAAATGCGCAGCTATAACTAAGAGAATCCGGATCGATTTAAGCATGGATACTGGCGAAAAAGGTCTCATCGTAGTCGATTCCCTCCTTCTGAGTGTAACATTTCACAACAAGTCTTGCTTTCAAGGTTTCAACCTTCCCTTTCGATCCTCTCTTACGCTTGTATACCCACTTACTTCCAATGGGTTTTACCCCATTGGGTAGCTCTACTAGCTTCCACACTTGATTAGAATCCATAGATCCCATTTCGGATTCCATTGCTATTTACCAGGATTCAGCATCCTTGTCTTGAACTGCCTGCCTATACATACATGGATCCATTTCATCCTGGTCCGGGGAGTGGTCCGAAGATGCTCCCATGCCGATGAAATGATCAGGTAGACGAACAACCCTCCCACTACGATGAGGTGTGTCCTTGGTTTGTGTATCCACAATAGTGTCGATACGTGGTACACTAGGTGTTTGTACAATTGGTAGTGTCGAAATCTCGCCCCTAAGTTCCTATAGAATGACCTCACTCCTAGGTCTGTGGCTTATTACATAGTCCTCCTCTAAGAACCGGTCATTGGTGCTAACAATGACCTTCAGATCTTTAGGACTGTAGAATAAGCCACCCTTCATTCCCTTCGGATATCCTATAAACACTTGTACTTCTGTACGAGATGCTAACTTATCAGCTTCCTTATTCAGCACGTGTGCTGGTGAACCCCAAATCCGAACATGTCCCAGATTGGGTTTGCGCCCATTCCATAGTTCTGTGGGTGTTTTTGGAACTGATTTCGAAGGCACCAAGTTTAGAATATACGCTTCTATTTCCAAGGCGTATCCCCAAAACGAAATAGTCAAATTAGAATAACTCATCATTGACCTAACCATCTCTAATAAAGTTCGATTCCTTCATTCAGCAACACCATTTTGTTGTGGTGTATCAAGCACAGTGAGCTGGGAAGTAATTGCCTCATGTGCCAAGAAATCCATAAACTCTCCACTAAGATATTCGCCACCATGATCAGATGATGCTTCTCCATTTCAGCCTTGAGTTCTTTGAACTTATCAAAAGATTTAGATTTACGTCGCATCAATATATGTATCCATATCTCGAATAATCATCTATAAATGTGATGAAGTATTCAAAACCACCCTTAGCCTGGATGTTCATTGGACCACATACATCGGTGTGTACCAATTCCAATACATTTTGTGCATGATTTCCTTTGCTTTGGAAAGCCCTTTTAGTCATTTTCCCTTCCAGGCAGGATTCACAGATTGGAAATTACTCAACTTGGAGTGAATCCAATGGGCCATCGTTTACCAATCTTTGAATCCTTCTAAGGTTAATATGACCCAATCATAAATTCCACAAATATATTTGATTTATGCTCCAAGGTTCTTTTCTTTTATTAAGATTAGTTAAAGAATTAAGTGATTTATAATTATGCAAGGGAGTTGGTGCAGCATTAATGATATAAAGTCCTTCATTATAAGTACTCGTGTAAACATATTCACCATTTCTTTTAGTAATTGCATTATCTCCAAAAGAAACTGAATAACCATCACAACGCAATTTAGAAACTCATATTAAATTCATTCTAAAATCAAGTACTAATAATACATTATTTAGGACTAGAATCCTATCATTAACTTTTAACTGGACGACTCCCACTGCAACAGCCTTCAGCTTGGAATAGGCGCCCCAGCTAATAGTAATCTCATCTGCGCTAAGTACTTTGGTTACATGGAACCCCTGCGAGTCATAACAAATATGATCAGTGGAGCTCGAATCTACTATCCACGAAGTGATAGAACAGGCATCCAAACATGTTTTGACTACTAGTGCATGAGACGTACCTTTCTTAGGGCAGTCACTCTTGATATGCCCCTTCATACCGCACTTATAGTATTTTCCCTTCAGCTTTTTGTTTGCCTCGGACTGAGGAGCCTTGGACTGAGGAGCCTTGCCCTTAACTTTGAAGGTTGCCACTTGCTTCTGGCCAACCTTCTTTTTCTTCTTTGCCCATTTGGGTTTTGAAGAAGTAGCACCGGTTGCCGCAAGAATTTGATGATAACCTTGTTTGAAGAGACCTTCAGCAGATTGAATCTCTGTCAGAAGTTCTGCCAAAGTGTATGTCCTACGATTCATATTGTAGTTAAGAAGGAACTGCTCAAAGCTTCTTGGTAAGCTGCCCAATATAATATCGACCTGCGACTCCGTATCGATAGTAGCCCCCAGTATGCTCAGTTCGTTCAAATGAGACATCATTTTCAGAACATGATGCCTTACTGGAGTCCCTTCAGACATTTGAGTTGTCATCAACACCCTCATTGCATTTTGCCTAGCCGCCCGGTTCTGATGACCAAACATCTCGGTGTGATTTTTCATCATCTCCGCGGCTGAGGCCATCGTCTGATGCTGATGCTGCAATACATTTGTCAGTGAAGCCAAAATGTAATAGTGATCCATCTCATCAGACTTTTTCCATTTTCGGAATTCAGCCAACTCTTCAGTAGTGGCATACGGTTCTGGTTACAGAGGGCTCTCCTCATTTAACACAAATTTATGCCCCTCGGCAGGCAGGACAATGTCAAGATTTCTTTTCCAGTCGGCAAAGTTAGTGCCATCAAGTTTATTTTCTTTGAGAATAACAGCTAGTAGATTGAAAGACATCTGAGAATAAAATTAAAACAGCATTCATCACATAATCCGATGCAAAATATATTGAAAAATCTTAAAACACAATATATGCAGTCAACCAACACCTCGAAAAACCGCACATGCAAGCCACGCTAGTATGGACATTTACATATACCCCAAGTAGATTTTAACGTCTTTAATTTTAATATCTAGTCAAGATGTGTTTTGAAAAGTAAAATTAATAGTTGGTTCCTCTTGGCCATGTATTAAATTAACATAGACTCCGATGGGAGCTTATTAATTAATACACCTAAGTGAACACCATAATTTAACAAACCTTAGAATATTATTTAATGATAATAGTCCTAGAGATGGATAGATCATATCATAAAAAACAACATTCACCTTTTTGTTATCTAATTGAAGTTTAAAACTAGTGAGCTAATGATCAGCACATCCGATGTGGAGGAAGACTCTAATGTCAACGCGCATGCTAATTATTTCACAATTTAAACCAATTGTGGAGGCCAACTTGATTTTGAAAATCAATTATTAAAATCACTTAGTTATTTTGAGAAAAATAAGGTTTTTGATTTTCTTGTCCTAACATGCAAGAAATATATCACGCATACATCCATACATATCATACATCAAAACAGTAAAACCAACAAATAATTAAAACTGGATAATTAAATCCAATTATCATGGCTTTTATTCCTCGTTTTGAATAACGACAAAATCCTTAGCTCTTTTGCTCCCACTGCTTCAAGCATCTCGTCACCTCCTCCCGGTTGAGGCACAAAAATTGTTAATTTAGAGACTTTCTTCCATGCAAAATTAATTGCATAAGAAATTTCCAAATTAAAATAATTGTGCTCCAACAGACGCAACGAACGGTGGATAAACGAATAGGACCATACACCAAACGAACCTACCCAGACAAGCCCGACCCGCTGCCCGACCCAACCTGCTGCACTCGGTCTGCCTGGCTCGAGGCGCCCGCGGCCGAGACAGCATGTGATTGCCGAGTCCCAATCGGCAACAGGCTGGTCTCGGTTGGTTCGTCCGTTCAGGACTCCTTTTCGCGCCGGACTTACTTTTCCTTCGTACTTTGTGTATCCAATTCGATTATAATTTTACAGTCAATAAAATACATCGAATTTTGCAACAAAAATTATAAGGAAAAATAAAATCCTATTCTACCCATAGATTTTCTCATGGGAAAAACTTATACATGCCTCAAAATCGGGCCAAATTACCAAAAAATGCGTAAATAAATAAAAATATCACACAGCCATGATAATTGGACCATATTTACCTGCAAGACAATTTCTAGAAAAATATTCCAAATATCATACCATATGAATATATTAAATTGCTAGCAAATTAATCACAAAATTAATTAAATTGAACAGAACCTTAAGATCGGCTCCGATACCAATTGTTGGAATATAAAATGCAGCGGAAGCGAGATTGATGAATGGAATAATTTGGTTTTTTAAGCTAACCAACAAAATTGCGGATCTGTTTAGGCTTTTCGATTAATTAATTAAACAGACTAATTTAACAATTTAAATATATGTATTTACGTAGTAGAATTGGTAATTCATACCTTTGAAGAGAAGTGGTAGAAAATCCCTTTGGGTCGATCGAACTCTTCCTCGTACTCCTCCTTGATCTTCTTGTATTTCTACCTCAAGATCTTCTAGAGTATATCCCGCCTATGTCCGGATGTCGTGTGGGGAACAATCTACCGGACAGCTTGGACTGCAATATGGATCGGCCGAACCATTTTTTCTTTCAAAAATTACCTTACAAATTTTCTCTCAATTTTTCTTGAATATTTGTGTATTTAGAAAAATATTGTGTTAGCTAAACTGTGGAATCCAAGACACAAGTCAACATCCACAATTAAACATAAAATTAGAGAAAAAATCGAAAATTTGTGTGTCAAAAACAGTGCAAAAATCGCCCCCCCCCCATCAAGTCCTATTTATAGGTGTTTTGGGATACTCTAGGGACCTTAAGGAGGATAAGGTAAGGACTCCCACTAGATTTCATCTTACCACTATTAGGACTCTTCCTAATATAATGAATCTATTAATATCAACTCAGTCCACTAAAAGATTGATATTGCACGTCCTACCAAAATCGCAAATTATAAAATTGGGCTCCCTTTTTAATTAATTATTTCCCGTGTTTAAGATATCAGATGTCCATTAATTAATTTAAGCTACTGACAGCTTTTAATTAATTAATATGCCACTCTCTTGCTCTGTCCTTCAAAGTATGCACAAAAAGTCTCATTTTTATCGCCTCGTCATTTACATATAGATATTTGAAATTCCCACAAATCTCCAAAAAACGGTTAATGTGGAGATATAGATTCTCGTCGGTTCTTTCATAGAATGAGTTGTTGTTGGAGAAGAGCTTGATGACATCAAGGCGAATCTAAAAATTGTCCACTCCAAATGGTGGATAGATCACACTTGATTGCACGCTCAAAGATGGGGGTTCATGAATTCCCCAAAGACCATGTTGTCTTCATCTATTTCCGGTACAATAGGATTTTGTTGATGTTGAATGTTTTGAGCATTGGGTATTACCCCTACCGGAGGAATTCTTTCGTTATCATTTTCTTGGAGGAGACGTGGGTTTGGTTCGTCCGCCATTGATGGTGAAGAAATAATGCTTGTTTTTTGTTCTCTTTACCATCTTCTGAATGTGGCTTCAATCTCGGGATCTAGTGAAACTAAATCACGATTGTATGTCCTTCGCATAGACAAGAGAATTTACAACATAGAAATGTATTTGTAACAATAGTGAATAATGTATTTGTAACACCCCTGAGATATTCAAGGTATATTACAGTGTCGTGGACCACTACATGGGACCCACCAGGCTAGACACGAATTACCACAGTAAAAACACACATCACTCAGATGAAAATAAAATAACACGCCCGGTATAACCGGTGGAATAATCAACACCAACAAACATAAATAACTTCGACGAATACAAATCATAATCCGAAGAGAAAAGTCTAAGTACTCGCGAGTATAATCTATAAGTTTATAAGGTAGACAACAACCATATAGAAGGGAACAATGGAAATAAAAGGACTCAAATGCACATGTCAACGACCCCGGCCAGCATCCTCATACTGTCCCAGTGCCCGCTCGTCCGTCTAAACGTAACCTGAAATCCATAACAAGAATTTCCCCAAAACGGGTCCCCAGAGGGGTTAGCAATTACGCTAGTACAAGTAATCAAGGCAAACCATTCCCTTATACATTTCATAGTACAATGCACCAAATTTATTTCAAAATCAAAACCAGACATGTCTTTTCTGGAAACAAACAGTCAAACATCAATTTGCCTAGGACCAGGGTGAAGTCACCTGTCCCACTCGAGGCCTCTAAGGACCCTCCCGAGCTGGCCATATCATAAAACAAGTCACGCACAGGCATCGCCTAGGACCGGGGTGAAGCCACTGATCCCACTCGAGGCCTCTAAGGACCCTCCCGAGCTGGCTAGCGAAATAAACTCGTGAATCCAGAGTAAAGTCATAGATTACCTCGAGGCCCCGTCGGACCCTCCCGAGGTGAGCAAAGCACACACAATATACATCACTATTTCATGTTAAGCATAAAGGTTTCCAAAAATACTTGCCTTGAATAAATGACGACGCAACGAATGAAAAGTAAATTCACTGATGAATGCTAAGAACCAACGAAACCGAACCTAACGATTCAAAGAATACAATCACAACCATTTCCAAACAAATACGGAAAAGGAATACACCCGAAAACCCGCCTACGATTCATGTATATTCGTACAAGAACAACAACGAGGGCGGAGCACACCCAAACCCTCTCGATTACGAAAATACCACGAAATATACCATGAATCCGAAGAAAAACCAACCAACAAGATTAATCATATTCATCATGAATTAATCCACAATACGGAACGAATCAAATGATAAAACCGAAAACCCCCAATTTACCCAAAAGTAGGGTTCTTAGAAGATTTACCTTGATTCGGACGGAGGAAGACGATTACGATGATGATAAACTACACTAGGAATACAATACTTGATTCCGCAAGGATTTCTACGGCCAAAACTTAAAGAATCGCTCAAATTTCTCTATAAACACTCGCTGCAGACGAAAAGGGGGAAAGTGAAGAAATGACGCGATTGCAGGGTCAACTCAGGTTTATAAGACCGGGGCCTGTGTTACGTACGTTACATGAGCTGGTTAACGTACGCAATGCTCATTACGTACGTTAACACTCAAGTATTAGCGTACGTAATGGCTGGGCAGAACAGTCCGCCCCAAAATGCTGAGCTCGCTAGCGTACGCTACATCAGACGGCTAGCGTACGCTACAAGAGGCTTACGTACGTAACACCAACGTCTTTACGTACGTAAGGGTCTGGGCAAAACTGGGCAGAACCACTGTCCAAGATGGTGAGGGCCATAACATACGTTACAACTAAGGCATAACGTGCGTTATGCAGGTATCGATAGCGCACGCTAAAAGGCATGCGTAACGTGCGCTATGTGTTCAGTAGTTCTACACTGCTGAACACCGTTTCCTGCACCGAACAATACAAAATGAAACGCAAACACAAGGACAGAACCCAGAAGCGTAAACACGAAATAATCGCGACGATGAAGCTAAGCACTGAAGGAAAATACAATTCCGACTACTGGAAAATCTAAAATACGACAATAGAGATAAAATTCCCTAAACTTATAGGAAATTGCAAAACGGCCCAGACGTCCGAAAATCACGATACGATGTCGGATCAATAAGCCGAAACTCACAACACGAATAACTCAACCATACGAACTCGTGCAACCAAAGAAATTACAAAATCAAATGGATTCTACGAGAATCGAACGTCCATGCAACAATACATGACATAAGACGGAATAATATCAAAACACTCCGAAACTCGTCCAAATGGAGAAACCCCAAGAATAAAATAGATTCAAAATGTCGAAACGGTTACAAGCGAGTTGCTAAAAATGAAAATACACCAAAAATGAAAATATCGGGAAAAAAAATGCGGATATTACAGTATTATTTCAAAATAACACTTATACTTCCCCGGCAACGGCGCCAAAAACTTGAAACGTCTTTTGTGTAACTATTGCAAGTGCACGATATCGTATCAAGTAGTAAGTGGACTTTTTGAGTCCGGTTTATCGATCCCACGAGGAAGTTAGGTTATATATTAAATTATACACTTTATCTATTTGTTATAGAGATTTAGATGAGCGAAACAAACAATTTAAAAGTTTGGTTTGACAATTGCAAGGAAAATGCAATAATAGTTCTAAAATTTAAGGAAATTAAAAGATTGCACTAATAGTAGATTAAAGAAAGGGTAAAATATAATAGTTGGAATTACAAACTTAGTTCATCATTAGTTATAGAAGATGTATAGGAGGTCATAAGATGTATTTACTTATTATATTGTGTAGATTCGATTTTCCTTAAAAAGACGGTTCCTCTTTCGAATGTCAAAATGTTCCTTATATATTGAATCAATCCACTATATTTCTATGTTGATTGGCTTCAATACATAGCATTAGGTTTTATGAAAATAACTCAAAGAATTATCTAAGGTCTAGAGGTATACTTCTATCCTCTAAAACAACTTAGAGTAAAAATCATTTGATCTAATCAACATATTTTCTTTCAAAATATATGAAAACCATAAATATCATCATTTATTAGCCAAATAAATAAAGATTGGTAAAAGAATGAAAATCACACACAATAATAAGTAATCCATAATAGATCTTTATACAAACTTAAATAACATGACAAACCTTGTTTATAATCCCAACTAAGGATAACTTAGCCCATGAAGGCTTTATTCAACATATTACAAGCTTGAGTGGTCATTATTAGTTGAAAAGGGAAAAAGTTGATACTAACTTCTTAGTAGATAAAGGAGAAAGAAGCAATAAACTCCCTCAACAACATAAACTAAACCACTATTACATACATTCTCAAGAACACAAGTGTGTTCTTCACACAAAGAAAAATATTACAAAGTAGGAAAAATATAAGATGAAGGATGATAAATGATGGATATAAGGGGTCTATTTATACACCTAAAGTCATCTAATAGCCCAAAAACTCCAGCATTATTACATTAGATCGGATCAAGGTCAGCCATCCCCTCAATAATAGACCAAAAGAATAAAAGATTTAAAAATGATCATACATATGTCAAGAGTTACAGTCGTAACTTTCAGATGTTACGGCCGTAACATGGCTTCGGCTTTTTGCACATTAGTTGATGTGTGAGTTACAGCCGTAACTTTATTTGTACGCCCGTATGGAGTTTCAGACTTCATTTTCAGCCCAGAATTTCTTACACTCTTGCGTTTTTGCCCCAAATCATTTTCGGATGATAACTTTTGATATATAGCTCTGATTTTTAATTCAGAAAGAAGCCGAACTCGTCTCAAAAATCTCTACAACATGAATACATAAAAATTCAATATAGAGAATATTTTATAAACATGTTATTTCTTGAGTAAATCAGTAATTCAATCCGATTAAGGCTAAATTTACATCTTCATCCTATAAAAATAAAATTATTAAAAAGTAATTAATTTAAAACAAAAACGAGTAGACTATCTCATAATTATGGGTGAAATATATAAATACCAATCACGGATAAGTGTATAAAACTAACACTTATCACACCCCCAAACATGAATTCTTGCTAGTCCCGAGCAAGACTCTTTATTATTCACGCTCAAAATAAAAATAAAAAATAAGACACAAAATAAGAAAAATAATACACACACAAATTAAGAAAAATAATTATATAAAAAGAGAAAAAGAGATCAAAATGCCATTAACACACAATAACCAGCTTTATACAGTAGATAGAAATGAATCAAGATTCAAAATAAATCTACTAATGATTTTGAAGTTAAAACACAGTTTTATTTTTGTAATTCCAAAATGCAAGGTTTTCCCCTAAAAGTTGATTATTTCTTTCCCACTCGTGACACACACGACTCCCTTTAATGGTTGCTCTCGATCACTCATTTATTTTTTGACTCAATATGATAAAGAATTTCATCGGCGTCATCAAATATTGTGATTGTTCATGAAATTGAGTGTATTGAAATTCAGCCACCAATTAATTCAAATCTGCTCATAATCTACATTCCTTTTATAGACTTAATAACTCGAACTAGTAGGTGATAGCTTTCACACCGTTATTCTGCTAACGTGTAGCTCTTTTCACCAACACATTTCCATCTCTTTTTAGGTGATAGCTTTCACACCGTTATTTGCTAACATGTAGCTCTTTTCACCAATAATTTTTTTTCGTGTGAGACGGCAGCTACGCACCAACAATGGTTAGTCCTTTATTTTTCGCAATATTTTAGGACCCCCTTTATTAGGCAGCTGTTGCTGCTCAACACCTCTCCCTTTTTTTCAACTAGCCTTTTTTTCACCAATGACTTTTTTTTAGGGAATACGATTTTTGCAGAAAAATCGTTTATTAGCTAAGCATGAAAAATCAAAAACTCCTCAAATTAAGTAAATTTCAGTTCTATTTTTCATCAACCGACTGATTCTTCTTTTCTTAAGGTAACGATTGACTCGATTTTAAATGATAATTACAAGGCTTGGAAAGAGAGATTAAGGCTCAAAATTTTTTGGAATATACAATTTTTTAACCGGTTAAAATGATTTTAGAAACTTGTATATAGCTAACTTATTTGTGTTATGGCCAGGTCTAGAAATCTCACAAATCAAAATAAATAAAATAAATATATATATATATATATATATATATATATATATAAATATACACTAAAAAATCAAAGCTAAATAACAAAAATAATCAAAACACACCATAATAATCAAAGCTAAACACACCAAAATACCAAACACACAAAAATAATCAAAACACACCACCCCCAAACTTGAAAAAGAAACTGTCCTCACTTTAAAAAAATAATAATTAAAAGAAAGGGAGAAAAGTAAAATACTCCCTGTTATGAAAGTTGATGCTTGAGCTAATTGTAATATCCTGATTTATTACAGTGTATTTCATCTGTATTCAACCATGTATTATTTCGGATTGGTGATTTTGATTATTGGAGTATGATATTTCGTGCATTGATATCATTGTACATAAGTATAGAAACATGCAAAATTGCTCAAGCAACCTAGTGATAGCGCACGTTAAGAATGTATCTTAACGCGCGCAATCGGGCCACTATTAGCGTACGCTACACAGGTAGTAGTAACGTGCGCTAAAGACTCAATTATTGAGCGGGGCAGCTGGCTCGTGCGCCAGCGGGACATGGGTCCGGATAAGATTCCCGCTGACGCACCCGGACAAAATCTGAAGTCAACCATTATTAGCGCACGCTAAGAGATACTTAGTAGCGTGCGCTAACTTATCAATAATGCAGAAATTATAAATGGGACAGCAACCGCTTGAGCTTTCATTTCCTTCGTCTATACTTCATCTTTGAGAGTCCAGAGAGCAATAATCTACCTTCTAAACACTTAGAACATGTATGAGTGATCATAGAACGATTGAGTATCACTTGTGAAGTGATCTTTGAAGAGAAGTGACACCTTGGAGGGGCACGTAACCAACCGGAGTCGGATTACACCTTGTGGTTCAGTGATTTCGGCATATTAAGGTATGTTCAACCTATCACCAGTCTTAGATTCGGATTTACAATGGATATGATGATCATGTTAACAGGATATTGAATTTCATTAGTAAATTATTTCAACAACATCATGTTTAGAAGATTGGGATGTCTACAATTAAGATATTATTGTTGGAACCTTGAAGTTGGAATCCTAGTACTTCAAATGATGAGAGATATATTCGGAAGTTAACAATCCGTATGATTTATGTTATCTTTGTGATCATGATTTGGAAAATATGTTATAAGAACTTAAAGGGAGAATCATCTTAGGAAATATTCTTTCGTATAAGTCGGAATTGTTAGTTCACCGCAAGATGAAGTCTGAATATGTATAATGATAGTAGAATCTAATACATCAACCGGAGATCACCAACTTTGCATGAGAATTGTAATCAAGATGGATTATGGTGTCATGATGATTATTCGTATATTTGCATCTTGAAGTTGATATAATACTGGAGATTATTCATAAGAGTAAGAACTTGGTATTCATGGAAGTAACATGAATTATCACGAAGGATTTCATTGTTTCGTTCATGGCAAGAACAGTTTACTGCTCAGCAGTAAACTGCCATGCAGAGATAGCGCACGCTATGTTATGCAGTTTAACGTGCGCTATCGAGCACTAGTTAGCGTGCGCTACGTTTGGTACGTAACGTACGCTAGACCATCAGACGAGTCAGTTGACTGGTCAGTGAAGTACTGACCATGCGTCGTTAGCGTGCGCTAGGCTTTGTTGTTTACGTGCGCTATCGGGCAGACGTAACGCACGCTACACAGAAGTACTTAGCGTGCGCTAAGCTCCTCGGGCAGATTGCAGTTTATGAACTTTTGACCGTTAAGCGAATTGTTAAACATCCATACGACGTGAGATAAACTCTATATCATTTCTTTTGTTAAGGTTTGGTCTCGTTACGTGATTGATTGAGGAGGACGATCTTCGAGTGTTCATTTTCGTGGAAGTATTGTTATTGTCTTCAAATCGAGGCAAGTACCTTAATTGTTTTATGTATTGTTGTTATACATATTGTCGTGCATGTATGTCGTTATTGTGTGTCCACCTCGTGTTGGTCCGACGGGATCATCGGGGGATCTATGCTAGCGTGCGCTGGATCATCGGACGGGTTTTTCCACCACGGGTTGGTCTGACGGGATCATCGTGGGTTCTAGGCAGTGAACGCTGGATCGATGGAATTACCATGTGTATGTATTGATATCATGTTGTGATTATCAGTTGTGTATGTTATGTTTGAGTTTCTCGTAGGAGAAGACTCGTTGGTATTTTTGTCGTTTATGTTATTATTATTCACCGTGAGATATGAATAATATGTTGTGGTACTTGTACTAGCATCGTTGTGCTAACCCCTTCGGGGGTGAACATTTTGTTTGTGTTCAGGATCCAGGAGAGCAGGGAAACAACCACTGGAATTGTATGATGACGGGGGTGCAGAGTGATGTCCCGACCGGGTTTATTTATCTTTCGTTTATTCGTTATTTCAATAAGTACTCGAGTACGAAGTCGTTTGTGATGTTTTGAATTGGTGATGTAATATTGAGTTCTGTTGAACAAATTGTACTATTTCTGTATTTGGTCAGAATTGATGTACTGAAATTCCGTTATTTCCATTCACAAGAACTTTTTATACTTGTTAAATTCTTGACCTTGTAAATCCTTATGTAAAGGATTTACGGCTATAATATTCCGAATATATTGGGGTGTTACAGAATATGGTATCGGAGCTAAGATTATGGATATCTTGGCCGTTGGGTTAAAATAGGGGTCATTTATGTCTTTTGGGATAACCGGCCGTGAATGACATCACTGCACTGCCTACGTCTTCATGCGAACAGTGGTTGTAAGTTCCTAAACTCTATCTCGTTCTTTGCATATTGTATCTCTTTATACTCGAATATTAGAACGATGTTGTTTCCTGTATATTGAGTATTTATGCTTACAGTATGTTGAGAGGCGGACGTGGACGTGGTCGCGGTCGTGGACGCGACGGAGAAATGCCGAAAGGAAACGTCGCCTTCTAACCGGGCGATCATAGCTCGGGCGAGCCGCAGCTTCTATTAATAATGAACCGAGATCCTGCTGTGCAGAGATCCTTCGTCAAGTGGTGAACCAGATGACTCGGTTCGCCTGTGTCGTGGACCGAATGCAAGTGGCGGTTGGGCTACGGCAGGGAGAGGGACAAGGGATCCCGGATATGGGAAATCGAGGTGACCGGTGGTTGCAAGAAGTGGCGAAGATGCAACCACCCAAATTCGGTATTTCCGAGACTCCCACAGGATCATTGGTTAAAGGAGCTGGAGAAGATTTTTGCGGAATTAAGCGCCTGACGACGATAGGAGAGCCTCTATCGCTCAATATTTTACGATAGGGGAAGCGTCCGAATGGTGGGAAGCCATCCGGCTGTAGACCATGATGCCGATTGACAGAGTTTAGATTGATGATGGAAGCCCGATTGCCCTCGTCCCGTGAGGGAAGCCAAAGTTCGAGAGTTTTTCTCTGCTCAGCCTTCTGATGTGCCCGTATCCCAGGCGATCAAGACGTTTAACCAGCAGCTGGCATTTGTTCGACATCTGGTCAGAACAGATGCATAAATGATGATTCATTTCGATATGAGAATGAAACCAGAAGTTCAGAGGTACATGTCCGGATTCGAATGTACCACACTCCGCCAATACCAAGATAAGGCGTTGGCATATGAGATCAAGGAAGCACCCATGGAGAAATTTGCGGAAAACAAGAAACAGAAAGTCTCTGGTACTTTCACAGAGCACAAAAACAGCGGGCCCCGTAAGGCCCAGTCATCTTTTCACTCTTTTAAGAAACCTCCGCACCCAGCTAGGAGCGGAAAGAATTTCGGGGCGACATCAACTATTACTGATGTTACCAGGAAATGCTTTAACTGCGCCCAGACGGGGCACTATCGACGGAATTGCCCCCTTCCTGCCGTGACTTGTTTTGACTGTGGACGAGAGGGACATCGGGCGGTGTTTTGTGAAGAGGCTGCAAAGTCTTTTAGAGCCGTGCACCACGGCTACCCGAGAAGGAGGCGGTATTCCACGACGCAGCAAAGTATTCAGATGCCTCAGAATTTTGGCCGCAGGCGGCGAGAGGACAATGGGACCGAAAGGGGACATCGAGTGCCGGATCTGCTCCCCACGTGCATGCGAGATGAGGAGGACAGACGATCGAGATCTTCTTTGTCGCATCAGTCTTGTCCAGATCCTTTCCCGGCCGTTAGCGTTTTATTCGATACAGAGCTACACATTCTTTCATATCTTTGTCTTGTGTAAATCGTTTAAATATTTCCGGTTTTCATGCTTGTGAACCTTATGTTGTTGGTTTACCGAGTGGAGAGAGGATTGTCGGAAATTTAGAAACTAGAAATTTCCTGTATCATTTGGAGGCGAGTGGCTCTCAAATCGATCATGATAGAAATGCAAGGAGATGACCTAATACTCGGAGACGATTGGCTTAATCGATATGGAGCAATTGTGAACTACCGAAGGAGGAATATCTCGTGATCGCCGACGATGGTTCCGAGATTGTTTGAGGGATGGAAACCGGGAAGCTCAGAAAGTTGATCAAGGCGATGAAAGTCAAATTGTTGAAACAAGGTCATCAAGATGCGGTGCTACGCAATGAAGAAAGAAGAAGAAATTGTGGAACTTTCATCCATTCTGTTGTGAACGAATTTCCGGATGTGTTTCTGACGAGTTACGGACTACCTCCACGAAGGGATGTGGAATTTACTATTGAACTGGAACACAGGCGACACCAATTTCTAAGGCGCCGTATCGTATGGCACCTCTCGAGATGTACGGCGAAGAAGCGGTGGAGGAGTTCTTGGACAAGGGCTATATTCAGCCAGCGTTTCACCACGGGAGCGCCCGATTCTTTTTGTCGAAAGAAGGATGGATCGCTCATTGTGTATTGACTATCGAGAGCCGAACAAGATGACGATTAAAAACAAGTATCCGTTGCCACGGATTGATGATCTATTTGACGATTGCAAGGGGCGGTATTTTCTAAAATTGATCCGAGATCGGGATATCATCGGTGAGGATTAAGGAATCGATGTTCAAATCCGCATTTAGAACTCGTTACGGGCATTATGAGTTTGTGGTGATGCCGTTTGGTCTCACTAACGCACTGCAGATTTATGCAATTGATGAACCGTGTGTTCATTGAATTTTGGATAAATTTGTGGTCGTGTTTATCGATGACATTCGGTGTATTCTAAGAGTCGGAAGAACATGCGGCATTTGCGGATTGTATTGGGACTTTTGAGGAACGAACAATTGTACGCCAAACTTTCTAAGTGTGAATTCGGCTAAAGGAAGTAATGTTCCTCGGCCATGTGGTGTCAGCTAAAGGAGTCAGTGGATCCTCGAGAAGATCGAGGCAATATTGGATTGGAAGCCTCCAAAGAACGTGAAAGAGGTCCGAAGCTTCTTAGGACTTCTTTGGATACTATCGTCGATTCGTGGAAGGGTTTTCTAAAATTTCCGCCCACTTACTCGACTCCTTGAGAAAACTCAAAAGTTTGAGTGGAATGAATTATGTCGATTAGCTTTGATGAATTGAAGAAGAGATTGACGGCACCGATTCTATCACTTCCACAGGCCGAGGGATTCATAGTTTACAGTGATGCTTGAACCAAGGACTTGGGTGCGTGTTGATGCGAATAACAAGGTGATCGCTTATGCATCGCGACAATCGAAACCTTATGAAGTAAATTACCCGACACATGATTTGGAACTAGCGGAAGTGGTTTTGCCTTGAAGATTTGGAGGCATTATCATGCAGGACTCACTTCAAATCTTTACGGATCATAAGAGCCTCGGTACATATTGATCGAAAGAGTTGAATATGCGGCAAAGAAGATGGTTGGAACCGATTAAGGACTATGACTTGGAGATTTTATATCATCCAGCAAAGCGAATGTAGTGGCCGATGCACTTAGCCGCAACTGTCTCTATTCGAGATCTTGGAGACACCGACCTCCCAACTTAGCCTTCATGAGAGATGATTCGTGAAGGGATTGAAGTGTGGTTACGAGAGAGTCCAGGGGACAAGCGTGCGTGATGGAGATAATTTCGTCATTAACCGAAGAAATCAAATCTAGACAGCAGATGACCCTCGATGATTCGGTTGCATGACGAAGTGATCAAAGGAAAGGCCCCGGATTCATAATTCATGACGATGGAGTTTTGAGATTTCAGGACCGACTCTGCGTTCCGATGTTGATGTTAAAGCAGACGATTATGAAGGAAGCTCATAGTTCGCCTATTCTATCCACCCGGGCACCAGTAAAATGTATAAGGACTTGAAGCAGAATTTACGGTGGGGCAACATGAAGAAAGACGTAGCGGACTATGTTTCGAAATGCTTGACTTGTCAGCAGGTTAAGATCGAACATCAACGGCCTGGTGGAATGTTGAAGCCGCTCCCGATCCCTGAATGGAAGTGGGAGGACATATCAATGGACTTCATCACTAATATGCCGAAAACCAGGACGGGAATGAACATGATTTGGGTGATAGTTGATCGTTTAACCAAATCGGCTCATTTTCTAGGCATTAAGGATACGTGGGGACCAGAGAGGTTGGCACGAGTCTTTATTTCAGAGATAGTTCGATTACATGGTACGCCGAAGACCATTGTTTCTGATCGAGACGGCCGTTTTGTGTCTCACTTTTGGAAGGCAGTTCATAAGGCCTTGGGGACCGAATTGAACTTGATCTGACTTATCACCGCGATCGATGGACAATCTGAGAGAACTATACAAACGGTGGAAGATATGCTAAGGGCCTGTGCCTTAGATTGGTCAAACGATTGGGAAGTTCATCTACCATTGATTGAATTTACTTACAACAATAGTTGGCATGCTTCCATTAAGATGGCACCGTTTGAGGCATTATACGGAAGGAGATGCAGATCGCCCTTATGTTGGGACGATTCATCGGACTTGATCGGAACAGAACCAGAGTTGATCGAGCAGACTCGAGAGAAGATAGCCTTGATTCGTGAAAGGCTGTTGACTGCCCAGAGTCGCCAGAAATCCTATGCGGACGTACGCCGCCGCCCATTGGAGTTCAGTACCGGAGATCACGTACTTTTGAAGGTTTCTCCTACCCGGGGAATCTTTCGTTTCGGTAGGAAAGGTAAGCTAAGTCCGAGATATATCGGACCATTTGAGATCCTCGAGAGAGTTGGGGAGTTGGCCTACAGATTAGCATTACCGCCGTCATTGTACCATGTTCATAACGTGTTCCACGTATCCCAGTTACGGAGATATATACCAGATCCCAGTCATATCATCGATCTCGGCGAGATCGAAGTCGAACAGGATGGGACGTTTGAAGAAAGACCAATCAAGATACTCGAGAGTCGAGTTAAGCAACTGAGGAACAAGTCAATCGTTTTGGTCAAAGTTCAGTGGTCACGTCATGGAACGGAAGAAGCCACTTGGGAAACGGAAGCTGATATGAAGTTTAGATATCCCGAGTTATTTTCATCTTGAGTTTCGGGACGAAACTCCTTTTTAGTAGGAGAGTATGTAATATCCTGATTTATTACAGTGTATTTCATCTGTATTCAACCATGTATTATTTCGGATTGGTGATTTTGATTATTGGAGTATGATATTTCGTGCATTGATATCATTGTACATAAGTATAGAAACATGCAAAATTGCTCAAGCAACCTAGTGATAGCGCACGTTAAGAATGTATCTTAACGCGCGCAATCGGGCCACTATTAGCGTACGCTACACAGGTAGTAGTAACGTGCGCTAAAGACTCAATTATTGAGCGGGGCAGCTGGCTCGTGCGCCAGCGGGACATGGGTCCGGATAAGATTCCCGACACACACCGGACAAAATCTGAAGTCAACCATTATTAGCGCACGCTAAGAGATACTTAGTAGCGTGCGCTAACTTATCAATAATGCGAAATTATAAATGGGACAAAGAACCGCTTGAGCTTTCATTTCCTTCATCTATACTTCATCTTTGAGAGTCAGAGAGCAATAATCTACCTTCTAAACACTTAGAACATGTATGAGTGATCATAGAGCGATTGAGTATCACTTGTGAAGTGATCTTTGAAGAGAAGTGACACCTTGGAGGGCACGTAACCAACCGAGTCGGATTACACCTTGTGGTTCGATGATTTCGGCATATTAAGGTATGTTCAACCTATCACCAGTCTTAGATTCGGATTTACAATGGATATGATGATCATGTTAACAGGATATTGAATTTCATTAGTAAATTATTTCAACAACATCATGTTTAGAAGATTGGGATGTCTACAATTAAGATATTATTGTTGGAACCTTGAAGTTGGAATCCTAGTACTTCAAATGATGAGAGATATATTCGGAAGTTAACAATCCGTATGATTTATGTTATCTTTGTGATCATGATTTGGAAAATATGTTATAAGAACTTAAAGGGAGAATCATCTTAGGAAATATTCTTTCGTATAAGTCGGAATTGTTAGTTCACCGCAAGATGAAGTCTGAATATGTATAATGATAGTAGAATCTAATACATCAACCGGAGATCACCAACTTTGCATGAGAATTGTAATCAAGATGGATTATGGTGTCATGATGATTATTCGTATATTTGCATCTTGAAGTTGATATAATACTGGAGATTATTCATAAGAGTAAGAACTTGGTATTCATGGAAGTAACATGAATTATCACGAAGGATTTCATTGTTTCGTTCATGGCAAGAACAGTTTACTGCTCAGCAGTAAACTGCCATGCAGAGATAGCGCACGCTATGTTATGCAGTTTAACGTGCGCTATCGAGCACTAGTTAGCGTGCGCTACGTTTGGTACGTAACGTACGCTAGACCATCAGACGAGTCAGTTGACTGGTCAGTGAAGTACTGACCATGCGTCGTTAGCGTGCGCTAGGCTTTGTTGTTTACGTGCGCTATCGGGCAGACGTAACGCACGCTACACAGAAGTACTTAGCGTGCGCTAAGCTCCTCGGGCAGATTGCAGTTTATGAACTTTTGATCGTTAAGCGAATTGTTAAACATCCATACGACGTGAGATAAACTCTATATCATTTCTTTTGTTAAGGTTTGGTCTCGTTACGTGATTGATTGAGGAGGACGATCTTCGAGTGTTCATTTTCGTGGAAGTATTGTTATTGTCTTCAAATCGAGGCAAGTACCTTAATTGTTTTATGTATTGTTGTTATACATATTGTCGTGCATGTATGTCGTTATTGTGTGTCCACCTCGTGTTGGTCCGACGGGATCATCGGGGGATCTATGCTAGCGCATACCTGGATCATCGGACGGGTTTTCCACCACGGGTTGGTGCAGCGGGATCATCGTGGGTTCTAGGCGATGAACGCTGGATCGTTGTAATTACCATGTGTATGTATAGATATCATGTTGTGATTATCGATTGTGTATGTTATGTTTGAGTTTCGTAGGAGAAGACTCGTTGGTATTTTGTCGTTTATGTTATTATTATTCACCGTGAGATATGAATAATATGTTGTGGTACTTGTACTAGCATCGTTGTGCTAACCCCTTCGGGGGTGAACATTTTGTTTGTGTTCAGGATCCAGGAGAGCAGGGAAACAACCACTGGAATTGTATGATGACGGGGGTGCAGAGTGATGTCCCGACCGGGTTTATTTATCTTTCGTTTATTCGTTATTTCAATAAGTACTCGAGTACGAAGTCGTTTGTGATGTTTTGAATTGGTGATGTAATATTGAGTTCTGTTGAACAAATTGTACTATTTCTGTATTTGGTCAGAATTGATGTACTGAAATTCCGTTATTTCCATTCGTCAGTAACTTTTTATACTTGTTAAATTCTTCAGCCTTGTAAATCCTTATGTAAAGGATTTACGGCGCTGTAATATTCCCGAATATATTGGGGGTGTTACACTAATGCCTTTTTAGATCTGCAAGAAAAAAAAATACGAGGCAAACTACAGAAGAAAAAAATAAAAAAAATATACCCTGAAGTATAACACAATTTTTAAGATGCGTTTTAGGAAAGTCCGAAGAGTCGCCTTACGCTGCCATCAATGCTTTTATTAAAAACAAATAATAAAAATTACAGTAATAAAAATAACAATACATAAATCGCGAATAGATGCGCATCAAGAGATCAAAAAGAAACTCCTTAAGCTGCCATCATTTTGTAATACCCGTGATTTTCTCTTTCGGTACTTTTTCGTTTCTGGCATCTTTCTGGTTTCCAGAAGCTCACTTGCGAGCGTTTTGACATTTTGATAATGTTTCGTTCTGCGTGTTTGGTCATTCGAGTTGTTAAAATTTATTTTACTCGAATCCGTGTCTTGAGCGACTTTTCCCGCTATTTGATTCATTTCATGTGATAATGGTTCGAAACTACGGTTTCATGTTTTCTATAAGTCCGTTGAGCTTTGTTATACGTGTTGTGAGTTTCGATTCGGTTGCTTGATGTCATATTGTGATTTACGGACGTTTTGGGCGTTTCGTAATTTCTCAAAGTTTGGGGTGATCATACATTATCGTATTCGAACCTTCGGGTAGTCGGGAATAGGTTTTCCTTCAACACTTAAGTTCGTCGCCTCGAATCCTTTATGTTCGTACCATCGGGAGTTGTTCACCATTGCATATTGATTTTTTCGGTTCCTTTCTTGCCTTCTTGTGCTATTGCTGTACTCCCCAAATAGGCACCTTACGACGTAATGCATGTCTCGATTCGTACGTAACGGCCTTTGTAAAATAGTGCGAGAATTCTGCGATTTTAGTTACGTCGTAAGCATGGGAGTCTTACGTCGTTAACAAGCTAACGTCGTTAGTGCCTATGGCTAACGTCGTAACACGGCACGGGTTTATATACCCGAGTTGACCAATCGTCATTTCTTCACCTACACTTCGTCTCTCCGCGGTGGGGCGACTCGGCGGCGATTGGACGGGGATTTTGGGGTCTTGTAACTCCAAGTTTACATCTTCCTTGAGTTCTTGGTGTTGTTTAACATCCTTAATCCGTGTTCTTCACCTTCGATTCGAGGTAAACATCTTGTAAACCCTTCCTCTATATTTACGGAATCTTGAGTTTCGGGTTGTTCTTCTTGATTCTTGTTGTTGTATATCATCAATCGGTTATATCGATTCTCTTCCTATGATTTGATTCGTATTTCTTACCGTATTCGGGTCCGGATTATGTTCTTGTTGTTCTTGGGAAGTATTGAACCCCAAGTGTTCGATCTTTTGTTTCTACGAATTCTTGTTGGGAATTTCATATGTTTTCCATCCCTCTTGTGATCGACTTCGTAGTAATTATATTGTTCTTGTGATTTCGACCTAGTTGGAAGATTCGAGGATTGCCGGTCAAGCTTTTTCGTCGCTTCGCGTGCTTTGGATTTGAGGCAAGTACCTTTATATACGAATTATAACTATGTGAAATCATTGTTGCCGAAGTGTGTGAATTATATATATTTATATACTAAATATATGTATGTATAAGGTTATACGTGTATATATATATATATAATTGTAACACCCCCAGAATACGTCCGGAAATGTTACACGCCGTAGGCCCTTCTCACAAGGATCTACCAGGCTAAACTCCACTAGACTACACAATGATTGACCGACCTGGGTCAATCTAAATACAACACAGACCGACAAGGTCATTAAACAATTCAGAAACTAATTAATTTTACATCTCAAATGACAAAAATAAACTTTCACACAAAAGGGGATGATGACTTCATTCAATAAATGAAAACTACACTCGTGCAAGGGTGAATACTTAACCAAATGGGAAAAATACCGACCAAGATGAAACAAAAGAAAAGACTCTGACTCTGGTGTGATTAGCATCGTTGTCCTCCATCTCCTTCCAAGCCAATCCTGTGACTGCTCCCGAGCTGCCAAAACCTGAGCGCATAACAGGCACCCACCCCCCGAAAACTCGGGGGTTAGCAAACTGGAATTTTGCTAGTGCAAGTACATAATATACAAGATATACGAACAGTAACAACATAAAATTCAACCGCCGTGAAGCCTTAACATAAACCATACATTCCCATAATCAACACAGAGTAACACTCGCATACACAAGGTGAAAGATAATCACATAGCCATATTCTCTTTACGAAACATAACATCAATAAAATTTTAACCAAGCCCAAGGAGTCAGGAAAGTCCCTTTTGGAAAAAGGAAAAAAAATGTTTTGATAAGGTAGTTTGCAAACGTTATTGTTGACTCGGGCCGTCTGAGGGTTTTTAAAATCGAAAGGGAATACTTTTGGAAATAATTTCAAAAACTCTCGGGTCCTTGACCCAACGTATGGAAAACGATTACACAAAAACCAAGTCAACTTATTTGGGGTTCTCGACCCAATTTATAGAACACCGTCACAAACGAAATCATTACAACATATCACAGGGTTCTCAACCCATTCCAAATAACATCATCATGAAATCAATCATCTCAACATTCCACAGGGTCCTCGACCCAAAACACAGTATAGCACCACAATACAATCAAAGGTACAAAACTCTCATTCGACATATCCTGCTCAAGACCCCCGATTAATTAACCCTCGGAGATTTCGTCAAACCTCCGTGGTTAACTAACCTTGATACCAACGCTTTAAAAACAATTTGAAACAAGCTTTCAAAAACATGAATTGCGGTCTGTATCAAGACAAATATTAAAAAGTGAGTTGAAAGAATTTGAGATACGAACATCGTTCGGTAACGGGGTCTTAGCTATCACTCGAATACCCGTAACCAATAAGCCTGCCAGGCGCCTCCCTTGCGCACCTGTGTACCGGCGTTCACTCCACTATGTTGGCCGCTCCTTGAACATGTCACCGCGCCGGCGATCACTCCCGCAAGAGCCGCCCCTTGCGCGCGCATTAGGTAACACCGGCGTTCACCACCCATATGGAGCCGCACATTGCAGCATACACCAGGCCGAAGTGCACGCCCCGCCCTCAGAGGTTCCCGGATACGACGTTTCTCACAACAAGTATCCACATTATTTCAGACATCAAGCACACGGACAAACGTCACAACAATTATCAACTCAGTACATCAAATCACACAATTTCTCCCCCAGTCCATAACCATACAAATAAACAATAACACGCACGTTGTCAATCAAAACTCAATCACAATAGGCCTTCAAGCATAACCAACCAACTCCGCACATATATCGCTATATTGCGACTCAACCGAATATATATATATATAAGTATAGTTCATCCATCAATCCAAGTCGAGTACATCAACTATCATCGATATTAATCACACGACATAGGTATGTGTATATCTATATATATACATACTTATATATATATATATATATATATATATATATATATATATATATATATATATATATATATATATATATATATATATATATACACGTATAACCTTATACATACATATATTTAGTATATAAATATATATAATTCACACACTTCGGCAACAATGATTTCACATAGTTATAATTCGTATATAAAGGTACTTGCCTCAAATCCAAAGCACGCGAAGCGCAGAAAAAGCTTGGGCAATCCTCGAATCTTCCAACTAGGTCGAAATCACAAGAACAATATAATTACTACGAAGTCGATCACAAGAGGGATGGAAAACATATGAAATTCCCAACAAGAATTCGTAGAAACAAAAGATCGAACACTTGGGGTTCAATACTTCCCCAAGAACAACAAGAACATAATCCGGACCGAATACGGTAAGAAATACGAATCAAATCATAGGAAGAGAATCGATATAACCGATTGATGATATACAACAACAAGAATCAAGAAGAACAACCCGAAACTCGAAGATTCCGAAATATAGAGGAAGGGTTTACAAGATGTTTACCTCGAATCGAAGGTGAAGAACACGGATTAAGGATGTTAAACAACACCAAGAACTCAAGGAAGATGTAAACTTGGAGTTACAAGACCCCAAAATCACCTTCCAATCACCTACGAGTCGCCTGACCACGGAGAGACGAAGTGTAGGTGAAGAAATGACGAATTCGGTCAACTCCCGGGTATATAAACCCGTGCCGTGTTACGACGTTAGCCATAGGCGGCTAACGACGTTAGCTTGTTAACGTCGTAAGACTCCCATGCTTACGTGCGTAGCAAAATCGCAGAATTCTCTGCACTATTTTACAAAGGCCGTTACGTACGTAACTGAGACATGCATTACGTACGTAAGGTGCCTATTTGGGGAGTACAGGCAGCTAGCACAAGAAGGCAAGAAAGGAACCGAAAAAAAATCAATATGCAATGGTGAACAACTCCCGATGGTACGAACATAAAGGATTCGAGGCGACGAACTTAAGTGTTGAAGGAAAACCTATTCCCGACTACCCGAAGGTTCGGAATACGATAACAGAAGTGATCACCCCAAACTTTGAGAAATTACGAAACGGCCCAAAACGTCCGTAAATCACAATATGACATCAAGCAACCGAATCGAAACTCACAACACGTATAACAAAGCTCAACGGACTTATAGAAAACATGAAACCGTAGTTTCGAACCATTATCACATGAAATGAATCAAATAGCGGGAAAAGTCGCTCAAGACACGGATTCGAGTAAAACAGCCCCGGAACAACTCGAATGACCAAACACGCAGAACGAAACATTATCAAAATGTCAAAACGCTCGCAAGTGAGCTTCTGGAAACCAGAAAGATGCCAGAAACGAAAAAGTACCGAAAGAGAAAATCACGGGTATTACACATTTAGCATGATTTTTACACACAACAGAAAGTGAAAATAACAATAGGTCCGATATAGGTTATCAAAGGGAGAGGAATGAATCTAATTTTTGTTTTCTCACGGTAAAATCTTCCATCCAGATAATATTAGCTAGAGTTGGATCTGGTTGAGAAACAAATTCAATGAGTTTATTGATCAGAGCTTCTGGTGTTGTTACAACGACTATGATTCGTTTAGCACGCTCGAAAATAAAACCTTTATCACCAGAGTAGTCGATGAAAGATAGTAAACCATCAAAAAAACCATTGACATTAAGCAGACCTATTGGTTTTTTATGAGCATTTAGCTGGGCTCTGGTAACCACATGAAAAAGTTCCTCAAGAGTGCTAAAACCACCGGGAAGGGTGATAAAGGCGTCGGCATTATTCATCATGTGAGTTATGCGATCTTACATATTTACAGCTCTAAACTCATCTCCAATAGTTGCCCCAGTGATTTTACTTTCAGCCAGAGGTTTTGGAATTATTTCCAACATTTTTACTCCTTCCATATAGGCAGAAGCAGCGGCGCGTCCCATTAATCCTAGACTTCATCCTCCATAAACTACATGAATGCATTTTTCTCCTAAGGTACGACCCAAGTTGTGGGCTGCTTCAGTAAAGCATGCCTCTGTTCCATAAGTTGCTCCACCAAAAATGCAGACTGAATTAAATCTTTTTGTGGAAGATGATGATTCCATTTTTGAAAAGAAACTTAATTGAGAGAAAAAAAGGAAAAGTAACAAGTTTGAGGGATAAATAAAAGAAACAAGCACAATGTTTATTTATACAAGAAAAATAAGGTAAATTTTTTTAACAAATCTGTGATTGCGTTAATTGCGCTTAAACTACTCAATAGAATAATGAATGCATTTATTGCGTGTCACTTTTTTATTCAGAAAATCTCACCGTACGACAAAAATAAAAGATACTTATGCGTATGTATAGTAGTTGTGACTGTGGCTCACATTTTCCTCTGATTTTACATTCAGAAATGGCTTAAACGCCTTCTATGAGTCGGGGAGAAGCTTCACATCCAATTTTTTTACAAATTGGCAACGTCAGATTCCCAAGACGTTGTTCATATTCTGGCATCAATTGCATCAATTTTTAGACAATAATCATCTGTAGAGGGATGATTCAAAGTTTTTAGGACATTGAAGGTGGCATGTTTGTCTTGCACTATAAGAATTAGCTTTCCTTCGTAGACGCCAATAAGAGCATGTCCGGTTGTAATAAATGGCTGTCCTAATATAATAGGAATATTCTGATCTTCCTCCATGTCAAGGATGATAAAAATCTGCTGGAAATATAAATTTATCAACCTTGATTAACACATTTTCTATTATCCCATGTGGATATTTGATTGACCGATCAGCTAATTGCAGTGAAACTGTGGTTGCTTTTGCTTCTCCCAAGTTTAGTTTGTTGAAAATTGACAGGGGCATCAAATTGATATTTGCCCCTAAATCACAAAGAGCTTTGTCAATATTCACTTCACCAATTGTACACGGGATTGTAAAAGTTCACGAATCTTTTAGCTTGGGTGGCAACTTCTTTTGTAGTATTGCGCTACATTCCTCTATTAGCATGACAATTTCATATTCTTTAAGCCTTCGTTTGTTAGAAAGAATATCTTTCATAAATTTGGCATAGCTTGGCATTTGTGCTAGAGCATCGGCAAAAGGTATGTTGATGTGTAGCTTTTTGAAAATTTCCAAAAATTTGCCGAATTGCGTATCGAACTTGTGAATCTTCAACCGTTGAAGCAAAGGGATAGGTGGAACATAAGATTTAGCACCAACTAGACCTTTTTGAGATGAAGGTCCTGATTCAGATTCTTTTTCTGTTTCTCGACTTTGTTTATTTTTTTGTTTTTCAGATGATTTTCCACAGAAATCTCGGACAACTGCACTCCACTTCTTGTTGTGATAGCCTGGACACTCTCCCTTGGATTTACCTCGGTATTGCTACGTAACATGCCGTGGGATCTTTCTGAAAGTATTTTGGACATTTGGCCAACTTGTGTCTCCATATTTTTAATTGAACCATTATTGTGTTGTTGATACTTCAGTTGTTGTTCGGCTAGCTTCGTGGTTGCTTCTTCCCACCTGGGCTTCTTTTCTTGATGCATTGGATTCAACACATTGTTGTTGTTTGCATAAGAAAAGTTTGAATGATTTTTGTACCCTGGATTGTATGTTGGCCCGTAAGGATTGTATACTTGCCTTTGGAAATTCTGAGCATAGGCCACTTATTCTGGTGGTGGGAATGACTGCTCCCATTGCACTAAGGGACACATAGTGCTGTTGTGAGTTGCTCCACAGATTTCACATGAAAGAGCTACAACTTGTGGAGTTTGCACCGTCTTCACAGATTGAGGAGTTGAAAAAGACATGTCCTCGACTTTCTTTGATAAAGCTTCAATTTTTGCCAACATAAGTGAATAAGAATCACTTCAAAAACACCATTTGGTTTCTTTGGATATTTCTGTCTGTCCATCTTGCACTTTGTTCACTTATAACCTCAAAAAGATTATAAGCCTCTCTCATAGTTTTGTTGCCAAGTGAGCCATTTGATGATGAATCGACATTAGCTCGGCATGTAGGTAAGAGTCCTGAATAGAAGTAATTGACCTGTGCTCCCAAATTGAAACCATGGTTAGGACATTTTCGTAGCATATGTTTGTATCTCTCCCATGCTTCGTGAAATGACTCCGAATCTTGTTGACAAAATGTAGAGATTTTGTATTTGAGTTTCGCCACTTTGGTGGAAATATTTAGTGGTGAATTTCTGAACAAATTCGGGCCAATTTGTTATGCTTCGTGGTGGCAAAGTATCTAGTCAATCTCTCGCTCTGTCCTTCAAAGTGTGCACACAAAGTCTCATTTTTATCGCCTAGTCATTTACATGTGGATATTTGAAATTTCCACAAATCTCGACAAAACGGTTAATGTGGAAATATGGATTCTCGTCGGTTCTTCCATAAAATGATTGTTGTTGGATAAGAGATTGATGACATCAGGGCGAATTTGAAAATTTTCCACTCCAAATGGTGGATAGATCACACTTGATTGCACGCTCAAAGATTGGGGGTTCATGAATTCCCCAAAGAGCATGTTGTCTTCATTAATTTCTGGTACAATAGGATATTGTTGATGTTGAATGTTTTGAGCATTGGGTATTACCCCTACCAGAGGAATTCTTTCGTTATCATTTTCTTGGAGGAGACGTGGGTTTGGTTCGTCCGCCATTGATGGTGAAGAAATAATGCTTGTTTTTTGTTCTCTCCGCCTTCTTCTGAATGTGGCTTCAATCTCGGGATCTAGTGAAACTAAATCACAATTATACGTCCTTCGCATAGACAAGAGAATTTACAACAAAGAAATGTATTTATTGTAACACCCCCGAGATATTCAGAGTATATTACAGCGCCGTGGACCCCTACATCGGACCCACCAGGCTACAACAAGAAAACTCCACTCGACTAACCGTCTCGGTTAGCGAGGACACACATTTTAATAATACAACAAATAAAAATACTCCCAGAGTAACCGGAGAATTAAACATCAACCAACAATATAGAAATATCGGGTAATACAAATGGAGTTCGAAATGGAAAACCTAAGTACTCGCGAGTACAATCTATTAGTTTATAAATGTGAAGACAACCATATCGAAGTAGGCAAAAGAAATAAGATGACCCAAATGCATATGTCAACGGCCCAGGCTAACATCCTCGTACTGTCCCAGTGCTCGCTCGTCCGGATGATCATAACCTGAAATCCATAACAATAATTTCCCCACAACGGGTCCCCAAAGGGGTTAGCAATTACGCTAGTACAAGTAATCAAGGCAAACCAATCGCTTACACATTTCATAGTACACGCACCAATATCATTTCAAAAACCAAAACCAGACATGTCTTTTCCGGAAACAAACAGTCACAATTAATTTGCCTAGGACCGGGACGAAGCCACGAATCCCACTCGAGGCCTCTAAGGACCCTCCCGAGCTGGCCACATACATAAAACAAATCAAGCACCACACGTCGCCTAGGACCGGGACGAAGCCACGAATCCCACTCGAGGCCTCTAAGGACCCTCCCGAGCTGGCTAGCGAAACAAACTCATGAATCCACGACGAAGCCATAGATTCCCTCGAGGCCCCGTCGGACCCTCCCGATGTGGGTAAAGCACACACAATATACATTACCATTTCACGTTAAGCATAAAGGTTTCCAAGAATTACTTGCCTTGAATAATTGACGATGCAACGAACGGAAGGAAAGACGCTGACGAATGTTAGTGACCGACAATTACAAACCTAGCAATTCGAAGAACACAATCACCACCAATCCTAACGAATATGGAATTTGAATATACCCGAAAACCCGCCTACGATTCATGTATATTTGTATAAAAACAACAACGAGGGCGGACCACAACCAAACCCTCTCGATCACAAAAATATCACGAAATATACCATGAATCCATAGGAGAACCAACAATACCAACAAGATTAATCATATTCATTATGAATTAATCTATCATACGGAACGAATCGGACATAAACATGAAAACCCCCTAATTTACCCAAAACAAGGTTTTAGGAGTTTACCTCGAATTAATGACGAAGAACACGATTAGATGTTGATAATATGCTCCAAAAACTCGAAGAAGATGATGGCTCGGAGTTACCACGCTTCAAATCGCCGGAAATTCCAAGAAAATCGCCTAGGAGTCGGATGGGGAGGAGGAGAAATGATAATGGCCGAAATCGGTCAACTCCTGGGTTTATAAACCCAGGACGCGTTACGTACGTTAGCCACCGCTTGCTAACTTACGTAAGCTGTGTTACGTACGTAAGCCATAAGGTCCTTACGTATGTAACCAAAAAGGCAGAACTGCTTGTACCATTTTGCACAGGCCGTTACGTACGTAACCAAAGGTGTGTTACGTACGTAACATCCTTTCCTGGGAAGTACAGGCCAGAATTAGACAAGAGAGGGGGGTACCGAAAAGAGTCGAAATACAACGGTGAACAATTCATGATGGTACGAACATAAAGGATTCGAGGCGAAGAATGAAAGTGTTAAAAGAAAACATATTCCCGACTACCCAAAGGTTCGGGAAAATAACAACCATCGTAATTATCCCAAAACTTTGGGGAAATTACGTAACGACCCAAAACATCTGAAATGAACGATACATGGTCGAAACACCAAACAAAAACTCACAAAACGCATATTACATGAGATGGATCCTTGGCAACCCCGAAACGGCGGTTCCAAACGACGATTTACGAGAATACCCGAAATAGCGACGAAAACAACATGAAACACCGAATCGGATAAAACGAGTCCGAAACAAGCTCGAACGACAAAAAGTCCAATAGTAAATATCCTAAAAATGTAAATACGGTTACAAGCGAGTTGCCAAAACAAAAATACACCAAAATGAGAATATTAAGAGAAAGGAAAAATGCGGATATTACATTTAAAAACAAGTTTCGTCCCGAAACTTAAGAAATAAACAACTCGGGGTACTTAGCACGCATGCTATCCTCGGTTTCCCAATTCGCCTCCTCGACACCATGTCTCGACCACTGCACTTTGACCAAAGGAATGGTCTTATGCCTCAGTCGCTTCTCACGGTGCTCCAAAATCTTCAAGGGACGCTCCTCGAAGGTAATGTCCTCGGCAATATCGATCTCGCCAAAGTCGATGATATGACTAGGATCCGGAACATATTTCCTCAGCTGGGAAACATGAAAAACGCTATGAACATGACTCAGGGCCGGGGGCAACGCCAAACGGTATGCCAACCCACTGACTCGCTCGAGAATCTCAAAGGGTCCAATAAATCTCGGACTCAACTTCCCCTTTTTCCCGAAACGGAAAACTCCTCTCGTCGGCAACACCTTTAGTAAAACGTGGTCTCCCACCTCGAATTCTAAGGGTCGGCGACGGACATCGGCATATGACTTCTGTCGACTCTGGGCAGTCAACATCCGTTCCCGGATTAGTTCTATCTTCCGCCTCATCTCTAAAATGACATCTGTCTTGGTCCCGACCAAATCGGACGCCTCATTCCAACAAATCGGTGATCGACATCGCCGCCCATAAAGTGCCTCATACGGTGCCATCCGAATCGACGCGTGCCAACTATTGTTGTACGTGAATTCGATCAATGGCAAATGTTCCTCCCAATCACTACTCCAATCGAGAGCACAAGCACGCAATATATCCTCGAATGTCTAGATAGTGCGTTTCGACTGTCCATCTGACTGGGGATGAAAAGAGGTACTCAAATGCAAACGGGTACCCAACGCCTTATGCACTATAATATCCTAATTTTTATGGAAGTATTTCATCTGTACATTGAACCCTGTATTATTTTGGGAATGATGATATTGATAATAGAGTATGATAATTATCGTATTTGTATATTTATACATGAGTGTAGCAACATGTAAATTTTTCTCCATGCATATACGTGGTAACGTACGTTAAGAATGTAACTTAACGTACGTAACCTTTTAATGTTAACGTACGCTACGGATGAAGTGTAGCGTACGTAATGCAGTCAATTATTGGGTAGGCTGGCTAGCACATGGGGTACATGGTGGTGGGCTCGACCAAGATACCCTTGGTCGCGGCATGAACACGGACACTTTTTAAGTCAACGGACTTTAACGTACGTTATGGGCATTAGGTAGCGTATGCAAATTATATGGGTTACGTCGTAACGATTCTTTATAGCGTCGTAATGAAGTCCAGAAACAAGACAGTGAACTATTTTGAACGATAACGTACGTTATGAAGAAGTCCTAGAGTACGTAACACTCAGAAAGTTATAAAAGGAGCAGCACCCCATTTCATTTCAGCTCGTTCTTTTGCCTCTAAGCTTCACCATATTGGTCCCCAGAAGATTTCCAGCCCCTTTTAACACCTTTAGATCATTTGTTACTGAATCATTGAGATTGTATGACACTACTTGATCATTGAAGACAACTTATATTGGACTTTAGAGTAGAAATCATCACGAGTCGGCGTTGAAGCAACCGGAGTTGGATTTTACTTATAGTCTTAGTATTTTCTTCCTCTTAAGGTATGTTATACTACTTCCAACTTTGAAGTTATGTTGTTAAAGACGATATGATCACACTACCAAGAATAGTAGATCACTTTGACGATATATGCGACCTAGTATCATGTTTAAACTATGATGATCGAATTATTATGGTTTAGAACACCGTAGTTGAACCTTGTTGTGACAAAGATGAGAATAGTGGATTATAAACCGTATCAAATGTTATCGTCATTTTGATCGTAGACTTAGTGCCGATTTCCACTTTTACTAAATGGATTTTGGAAAGAACCATCATAGTTGTAATCTTGCTTGCATAGATGGAATAAGTAGTTCACTTTCAATATAAGCCTGGATTTAATGACGATATTAGACCTGATACATCAACCGTAGACCAACCGAATCTTGCATGGGTATTACAATCAAGATTGAGAATAGTATTACGATGATATTCGTATCCTTGAAATTGAAGATATTAATCCGTAGATCATTCATGAGTATGATATATATATTTGAAGGTATATTAGGTTACTCACTAAGGATTTCGTAATACTCCGTCACTAATCGAGGCAGTCAGCTTCCCAGTGAGAAACTGACATACATGTTTAACGTACGTTAAGATTGGCAATTAACGTACGTTATATTATGTTGTTAACGTACGCTACGTCTGGTACGTAACGTACGTTACACTATCAGGCGAGTCAAGTCGACTGATCAGAGAGGAACTGTCAGTACATGGTTAGCGTACGCAAGACTTCATAGTTTACGTACGCTAACGAGTAAGTCTAACGTACGTTACAGAGGACATGTAACGTACGTTATGTAAGTCAGACAGTTTTCGTTTTGTAGACTTTCAACCGTAATTTGGATGGTTAGATGTTCGTTCGACCTAAGATGAATTCCATGTTATTTCTCTTATTTAAGGTTCGAACTTTGCTACGGGATTGATCGAGAGGGGCGACCTTCGAGTGTCTCATTTTCGTGGAAGTATTGTTCTGTCTTCTAATCGAGGCAAGTACCTTAATTGTTTTATGTATTGATGTTATACCTATTGTCGTGCATGTGTGTCATTGTTGTATGTCCACCTCGTGTTGGTCCGACGGGATCATCGGGGGATCTATGCTAGCGTGCGCTGGATCATCGGACGGGTTTTTCCACCACGGGTTGGTCTGATGGGATCATCGTGCGTTCTAGGCAGTGAACGCTGGATCGTCGGAATTACCATGTGTATGTTGTGATATCATGCTGTGATTATCAGTTGTGTATATCATTTATGAGTTTCTCGTAGGAGAAGACTCGTTGGTATTTTTGTCATTTACGTTATTATTCTCGTGAAATATGAATAATATGTTGTGGTACTTGTACTAGCATCGTTGTGCTAACCCCTTCGGGGGTGAACATTTTGTTTATGTTCAGGATCCAGGAGAGCTGGAAAATAACCACTGGAGCTGCATGACGACGAGGGTGCACAGTGATGTTCCGGCCGAGTGTATTTGACTGTTGTCGGTTATTTCAATAAGTACTCGAGTACGTAGTCGTTTATGATGAATTTGAATTTGGTGATGTATTAATAAGTTTTGTTAAATATTTGTATTTTCAGTATTTGGACAAAACTGTTGTATCTTAATTCTGTTACTTCCATTCATTTGTACCTGTTAATGTCTGTTCAATTCTTCAGCCTTGTAAATCCATTCGAAAGAAGGATTTACGGCGCTGTAATATTCCTGAATATATCGGGGGTGTTACAGAATATGGTATTAGAGCTAAGATTATGGATATCTTGGCCGTTGGGTTAAAATAGGGGTCATTTATGTCGTTTGAAGTAACCGGCCGCGAATAACATCACTGTACTGCCTACATCTTCGTGCGGGCGGTGGTTGTAAGTTCCTAAACTCTATCACGTCCTTTACATATTATATTTCCTTGTACTTGAGCATTCGAACGATATTGTTTCCTGTATATTGAGTATTTATGCTTACAGTATTTTGAGAGGCGGGCGTGGACGTGGTCGCGGTCGTGGATGCGGACGAAGGAATGCTGAAAGGGAAGCGTCGCCTTCTAATCAGGCCAGTCATAGCTCAGGCGAGCCACAGAGATCTATCAATAACGAACCGGAACCTGCTGTACTAGAAATCCTTCGTCAAGTGGTGAACCAGATGACTCAGTTCGCCCAGGTCGTGGACCGAATGTAAGTGGCGGTGGGACTACAGCAGGGAGAGAGACAGCAAGGAATCCCGGACATGGGAAATCGAGGTGACCGGTGGATGCAAGAGGTGGCGAAGATGCAACCACCCAAATTTGACGGTATTTCTGAGACTCCCACCTGGGATCATTGGTTGAAGGAACTGGAGAAAATCTTTGCCGGAATTAACTGCCCAGACGACCGGAGAGCCTCTATCGCTCAATATTTTCTGATAGAGGAAGCGTCTGAATGGTGGGAAGCCATCCGGCCTGTAGACCATGGTGCTGATTGGACAGAGTTTAAATTGATGATGGAAGCTCAGTACTGCCCTCGTCCTGTGAGGGAAGCCAAAGTTCGAGAGTTTTTCTCCGCTCAGCCTTCAGATGTTCCAGTATCTTAGGCAATTAAGACGTTTAATCAACAGCTGGCATTTGTTCGACATCTGGTCAGAACCGATGCAGAAATGATGATCCATTTCGATATGAGAATGAAACCAGAAATTCAGAGGTACATGTCCGGTTTTGAATGTACCACACTCCGTCAATACCAGGATAAGGCGTTGGCGTATGAGATCAAGGAAGCAGCTATGGAGAAATTTTCAGAATCCAAGAAGCAGAAAGTCTCTGGTACTTTTACAGAGCACAAGAACAGCGGGGCCCGCAAGGCCCAGTCATCCTTTAACTCTTTCAAGAAACCTCCGCACCCAATTAGGAGCAGAAAGAACTTCGGAGCGAGACGGAATTGCCCCCTACCTGCCGTGACTTGTTTTGATTGTGGACGAGAGGGACATCGTGCAGTGTTATGTGAAGAGGCTGCAAAGTCTTTTAGAGCCCGTACACCACAGCCGGTCCAGAAGGAAGCCAGTACCCAACAGAACCACGACGGGCGTTGGATGCCTCGAATTTTGGCCATGGGCGGCAGAGGACAGTGGGACCGCAAGAGTACATCGAGTGCGGTCTGTTCCCCACGTGCATGCGAGATGAGGAAAGCAGACGATCGAGGATGTTCTTTGTCGCATCGATCTTGTCCAAATCCTTTCCCAGCCAGTTAGCGTTTTATTCGATACAGGAGCTACGCATTCTTTTATATCTTTATCTTGTGTAAATCGTTTGAATGTTTCTGGTTTTCATACTTGTGAACCTTATATTGTTGGTTTACCGAGTGGAGAGAGGATTGTCGGGAACTTAGAAACAAGAAATTTCCCTGTGTCATTTGGAGGCAGAGAGTGGCTCTCAAATTTGATTGTAATAGAAATGCAAGGAGACGATCTGATACTCGGAGACGATTGGATTAATCGATATGGAGCAATTGTAAACTACCGAAGGAGGAATATCTCGCTGATCGCTGACGATGGTTCCGAAATTATGTTTGAGGGATGGAAACCAGGAAGCTCAGGAAAATTGATCAAAGTGATGAAAGCTGTCAAATTGTTGAAACAGGGCTGTACCGGATACTGGTGCTATGCAATGAAGAAAGAAGACGAAATTGTGGAACTTTCATCCATACCTGTTGTGAACGAATTTCCAGATGTATTTCCTGACGAGTTACCTGGACTACCTCCACGAGGGGATGTAGAATTTACTATTGAGTTGGAACCCGGAGCTACACCAATTTCTAAGGCGTCGTATCGTATGGCACCGACGGAGATGTACGAACTGAAGAAGCAACTGGAGGAGTTACTGGACAAAGGCTATATTCAGCCAAGCGTTTCACCACAGGAGCGCCGATTCTTTTGTTCGAAAGAAGGATGGATCGCTTCGACTGTGTATTGACTATCGAGAGCTGAACAAGATGACGATTAAGAACAAGTATCCGTTACCACGGATTGATGATCTGTTTGACCAGCTGCAAAGGGCAACAGTATTTTCTATAATCGACCTGAGATCAGGGTATCATCAGCTGAGGATTAAGGAATCTGATGTTCCGAAATCAGCGTTCAGAACTCGCTATGGACACTATGAGTTTGTAGTGATGCCGTTTGGTCTCACTAATGCACCGGCTGTATTCATGCAGTTGATGAATCGAGTGTTCATCGAATATTTGGATAAATTTGCGGTCGTGTTCATTGATGATATTCTGGTATATTCTAAGAACCCGGAAGAGCATGCACGGCATTTGTGGATTATATTAGAACTTCTAAGAAACGAGCAACTGTACGCCAAACTCTCTAAGTGTGAATTCTGGCTAAAGGAAGTAATGTTCCTCGGTCATGTGGTATTAGCTGAAGGAGTCCGAGTAGATCCTCAGAAGATTGAAGCGGTTTTGGATTGGAAGCCTCCAAAGAATGTGAAAGAAGTCCGAAGTTTCTTAGGACTTGCTGGGTATTATCGTCAATTCGTGGAAGGGTTTTCCAAAATTTCCCGCCCACTTACTCGACTCGTGCAGAAAACTCAAAAGTTTTAGTGGAACGAATTATGTCAGATTAGCTTTGATGAATTGAAGAAGAGATTGACGACGGCACCGATTTTAACACTTCCACAGGGAACTGAAGGATTTATAGTCTAAAGTGATGCGTCGAATCAAGGACTCGGATGCGTACTGATGCAGAATGACAAGGTGATCGCTTATGCGTCGCGACAGCTGAAACCCTATGAAGTGAATTACCCAACACATGATTTGGAGCTAGCAGCAGTAGTTTTTCGTTAAAAATTTGGAGGCATTATCTGTACGGGACTCACTGCCAGATCTTTACAGATCACAAGAGTCTCAAATACATCTTCAGTCAAAAAGAGTTGAACATGCGGCAAAGAAGATGGTTAGAACTGATTAAGGATTATGACTTAGAGATTTTGTATCATCCAGGCAAGGCGAACGTGGTGGCCGATGCACTCAGCCGCAAGCCTGTTTCTATTCAAATGCTGGAGACTCTGACCTCCCAACTTAGCCTACAACGAGAGATGATTCGAGAAAGAATTGAGGTGTGGTTACAAAGAGTCCAAGGACAACTATGCGTGATGGAGATAACTTCATCATTAACCGAAGAAATCAAATTTAGACAGGCGGACGATCCTCTGATGACTCGGTTACGTGATGAAGTGATCAAGGGGGAGGCCCCCGGATTCGTAATTCATGATGATGGAGTTTTGAGATTTCAGAACCGACTCTGTGTTCCCAATGTCGATGTTCTGAAACAGGCGATCATGAAGGAAGCTCACAGTTCGCCCTATTCTATCCACCCGGGCACTAGTAAAATGTATAAGGACTTGAAGCGGAATTTATGGTGGGGCAACATGAAGAAAGATGTAGCGGACTATGTTTCGAAATGCTTGACTTGTCAGCAGGTTAAGATCGAGCATCAACGGCCTGCCGGGAGGTTGAAGCCACTCCCGATTCCTGAGTGGAAGTGGGAGGACATATCGATGGACTTTATCACTAGTATGCCGAGAACCAAGACTGGAATGAACATGATTTGGGTGATAGTTGATCGTTTAACCAAATCAGCTCATTTTCTAGGCATTAAGGACACGTGGGGACCAGAGAGGTTAGCACGAGTATTTATTTCAGAGATAGTTCGATTGCATGGTATGCCAAAGACCATTATTTCTGATCGAGACGGCCGTTTTGTGTCTCACTTTTGGAAAGCAGTTCATAAGGCCTTGGGAACCGAATTGAACTTCAGCACAGCTTATCACCCACAGACTGATGTACAATCTGAGAGGACTATTCAAACGGTGGAAGATATGCTGAGGGCTTGTGCCTTAGATTGGTCAACTGATTGGGAGATTCATCTACCGTTGATTGAATTTACCTACAACAATAGTTGGCATGCTTCCATTAAGATGGCACCATTTGAGGCATTATACGGGAGAAGATGCAGATCGCCCCTATGCTGGGACGATTCACGATTTGATCGAATGTAACTGAGTTGATCGTGCAGACTCGAGAGAAGATAGCTTTAATTCATGATAGACTGTTGACCGCCCAGAGTCGCCAGAAATCTTATATAGACGTACGCCGTCGCCCTTTGGAATTCAGTACGGGAGACCACGTACTTTTAAAGCTTTCTCCTGCTCGGGGAATCTTTCGTTTCGGAAGGAAAGGAAAGCTGAGTCCGAGATATATCGGACCATTTGAGATTCTTGAGAGAGTTGGAGAGTTGGCATACAGATTAGCATTGCCACCGTCATTGAGCCATGTTCATAACGTATTCCATGTATCCCAGTTACGGAGATATATACCAGACCCTAGTCATGTCATTGATTTTGGGGAGATCGAAGTCGCTCAGGATGGGACGTTTGAAGAAAGACCGGTCAAGATACTCGAGAGTCGAGTTAAACAGTTGAGGAACAAACCCATCGTTTTGGTCAAAGTTCAGTGGTCACGTGATGGAGTGGAAGAAGCCACATGGGAAACGGAAAATAGTATGAAATCCATATATCCAGAATTATTCTCGTCTTGAGTTTCGGGACGAAACTCCTTTTTAGTAGGAGAGTATGTAATATCCTAATTTTTATGTAAGTATTTCATCTGTACATTGAACCCTGTATTATTTTGGGAATGATGATATTGATAATGTAGTATGATAATTATCGTATTTGTATCTTTATACATGAGTGTAGCAACATGTAAATTTTTCTCCATGCATATACGTGGTAACGTACGTTAAGAATGTAACTTAACGTACGTAACCTGTTAATGTTAACGTACGCCACGGATGAAGTGTAGCGTACGTAATGCAGTCAATTATTGGGTAGGCCGGCTAGCACATGGGGTACATGGTGGTGGGCTCGACCAAGATACCCGCCAGATTCGCACGGCATGAACCTGGACACTTTTTAAGTTAACAGACTTTAATGTACGTTATGGGCATTAGGTAGCGTACGCAAATTATATGGGTTACGTACGTAACACGATTAGTGTAGCGTACGTAATGAAGTCCAGAAACAAGACAGTGAACTATTTTGAACGATAACGTACGTTATGAAGAAGTCCTAGCGTACGTAACACTCAGAAAGTTATAAAAGGAGCAGCACCCCATTTCATTTCAGCTCGTTCTTTTGCCTCTAAGCTTCACCATATTCGTCCCCAGAAGATTTCCAGCCCCTTTTAACACCTTTAGATCATTTGTTACTGAATCATTGAGATTGTATGACACTACTTGATCATTGAAGACAACTTATATTGGACTTTGGAGTAGAAATCATCACGAGTCGGCGTTGAAGCAACCGGAGTTGGATTTTACTTATAGTCTCAGTATTTTCTTCCTCTTAAGGTATGTTATACTACTTCCAACTTTGAAGTTATGTTGTTAAAGACGATATGATCACACTACCAAGAATAGTAGATCACTTTGACGATATATGCGACCTAGTATCATGTTTAAACTATGATGATCGAATTATTATGGTTTAGAACACCGTAGTTGAACCTTGTTGTGACAAAGATGAGAATAGTGGATTATAAACCGTATCAAATGTTATCGTCATTTTGATCGTAGACTTAGTGCCGATTTCCACTTTTACTAAATAGATTTTGGAAAGAACCATCATAGTTGTAATCTTGCTTGCATAGATGGAATAAGTAGTTCACTTTCAATATAAGCCTGGATTTAATGACGATATTAGACCTGATACATCAACCGTAGACCAACCGAATCTTGCATGGGTATTACAATCAAGATTGAGAATAGTATTACGATGATATTCGTATCCTTGAAATTGAAGATATTAATCCGTAGATCATTCATGAGTATGATATATATATTTGAAGGTATATTAGGTTACTCACTAAGGATTTCGTAATACTCCGTCACTAATCGAGGCAGTCAGCTTCCCAGTGAGAAACTGACATACATGTTTAACGTACGTTAAGATTGGCAATTAACGTACGTTATATTATGTTGTTAACGTACGCTACGTCTGGTACGTAACGTACGTTACACTATCAGGCAAGTCAAGTCGACTGATCAGAGAGGAACTGTCAGTACATGGTTAGCGTACGCTAGACTTCATAGTTTACGTACGCTAACGAGTAAGTCTAACGTACGTTACAGAGTACATGTAACGTACGTTATGTAAGTCAGACAGTTTTCGTTTTGTAGACTTTCAACCGTAATTTGGATGGTTAGATGTTCGTTCGACCTAAGATGAATTCCATGTTATTTCTATTATTTAAAGTTCGAACTTTGCTACGTGATTGATCGAGAGGGGCGACCTTCGAGTGTCTCATTTTCGTGGAAGTATTGTTCTGTCTTCTAATCGAGGCAAGTACCTTAATTGTTTTATGTATTGATGTTATACCTATTGTCGTGCATGTGTGTCATTGTTGTATGTCCACCTCGTGTTGGTCCGACGGGATCATCGGGGGATCTATGCTAGCGTGCGCTGGATCATCGAACGGGTTTTTCCACCACGGGTTGGTCTGACGGGATCATCGTGGGTTCTAGGCAGTGAATGTTGGATCGTCGGAATTACCATGTATATGTTGTGATATCATGTTGTGATTATCAGTTGTGTATATCATTTATGAGTTTCTCGTAGGAGAAGACTCGTTGTTATTTTTGTCATTTACGTTATTAATCTCGTGAGATATGAATAATATGTTGTGGTACTTGTACTAGCATCGTTGTGCTAACCCCTTCGGGGGTGAACATTTTGTTTATGTTCAGGATCCAGGAGAGCGGGAAAACAACCACTGGAGCTGCATGACGACGAGGGTGCACAGTGATGTTCCAGCCGGGTGTATTTGACTGTTGTTGTCGGTTATTTCAATAAGTACTCGAGTACGTAGTCATTTATGATGAATTTGAATTTGGTGATGTATTAATAAGTTTTGTTAAATATTTGTATTTTCAGTATTTGGACAAAACTGTTGTATCTTAATTCTGTTACTTCCATTCATTTGTACCTGTTAATGTCTGTTCAATTCTTCAGCCTTGTAAATCCATTCGAAAGAAGGATTTACGGCGCTGTAATATTCCTGAATATATCGGGGGTGTTACATGCACCGCCTGCCAAAAGTGTGATATGAAACGGCCATCACGATCCGAAACAATAGACTTCGGAGTACCGTGAATCCTCACAATCTGCGCGATAAACACACGAGCCAACTTCTCTGGACCCCAAGTGTCCTTGATGCCTAGAAAATGTGCCGACTTGGTCAGACGATCAACAATCACCCATACCATATTCATACCCGACCTTGATCTCGGCAAACTCGTAACGAAATCCATCGATATATCTTCCAATTTCCATTCCGGAATGGGAAGTGACTGCAAAAACCCAGCCGGTCGCTGATGCTCGATTTTAACCTGCTGGCAAGTCAAACATCTCGCTACAAACTGTGCGACCTCCCCCTTCATATCATTCCACCAGAAATTCCGTCTCAGATCCTTGTACATCTTACTCGAACCAGGATGAACGGAATAAGGTGTAGCATGGGCCTCACGCAAAATACTCTGTCGCAACTCTGGGTCGTTCGGCACACAAAGCCGAGTCTGGAATCTCAAAACACCATCCTCGTGAATCACAAACCCAGGAGACTTTCCCTTAAGAACGTTCTCTCGGATTTGAGTAATCATCGGATCCTCTAACTGCTTCAACTTAATTTCATCGACCAAGGACGACGAAATCTCTAAAGCACAAAGCTGCCCGAGAGCTCCAGGCAACAAAACCTCAACATCTAACTCGATCAAAGCCCGCCGAAGCTCCGACTGAGACGTAATAATCTCAAGTGTTCGCAACGCAACCAGTTTCCGACTCAAGGCGTCGGCCACGACGTTCGCCTTGCCCGGATGATAAAGGATTTCGAGGTCATAATCCTTAATCAGTTCTAACCACCTCCTCTGCCTCATATTCAACTCTCGCTGAGTAAATATATATTTCAGACTTTTATGATCTGTAAAAATCTGACATGCAGAGCCGAAAAGATAGTGACTCTAGATCTTGAGCGCAAAAACGACTGCCGCCAACTCCAAATCATGAGTAGGGTAGTTAAGCTCATACGGCCTCAACTGTCTCGATGCATAAGCGATGGTTTTGCCGTGCTGCATCAACACGCACCCAAGACCCTGACCCGAAGCATCACTGTAAACGGCAAAACCCTCGTTGCCACACAGCAACGATAAAATCGGGGCTGAAGTCAAACGCCTCTTCAGCTCCTCAAAACTCGACTGCCTTTCGTCATTCCAGACGAACTTCTCGGATTTCTGGAGCAACTGTGTAAGTGGCCGACCTAGTTTTGAGAAACCCTCGACGAACCTACGGTAGTAGCCAGCCAAACCCAAGAAACTACGGACCTCCTTCACATTCGTGGGCGGTGCCCAATCCAACACTGCCTCAATTTTCTGCGGGTCCACACGAACTCCCTCGGCTGAAATCACGTGACCCAAAAACATCACTTCTTTCAGCCAGAACTCACATTTCGAGAACTTCGCATAGAGTTGCTCGGTCCTCAAAATGTCTAACACTATCCGCAAATGATGGGCATGCTCTTCCTTGTTCCTCGAATAAATAAGAATATCGTCAATGAAAATGACGACACACTTATCCAAATACTCGATAAAGACTTTGTTCATCAACTGCATGAACACCGCCGGCGCATTAGTTAACTCGAAAGGCATGAATAGAAACTCATAATGTCCGTATCTCATCCGAAAAGCTATTTTCGGCACGTCGGACTCCCTCACCCGGAGTTGATAGTACCCCAATTTCAAATCAATTTTCGAGAATACCGCAGCTCCCTGCAACTGATCGAACAAGACATCAATCCTCGGCAAAGGATATTTGTTCTTGATGGTCACTTTGTTTAGTTCGCGATAGTCGATACACAAACGTAGTGAACCATCCTTCTTCCGTACAAACAGGACCGGTGCGCCTCAAGGCGAGGCGCTCGGTCAAACATACCCCGACTCAAGAAGCTCACTCAACTGTTTCTTCAACTCGGCCATTTCTGAAGGTGCCATGCGATACGGTGCCTTTGAAATCGGAGCCGCGCCCGGCTCTAACTCTATAGCAAACTCAACCTCACGATCCGGTGGCAATCCCGGCAACTCATCAGGAAACACATCAGGAAACTCACTAACAACTGGAATCGACGAAAGATCGACTCCACCATCCTCTGCCTTCAAGGCATAGCACCAATAACCTGTACATCCTTTCCGCAGGAGTCTCATCGCCTTCAAGGCGTTAATAACGAGCTTTTGGTTTCTCTTTCGCCCCGCGAAAGAATGTTCAGTGCCGTCCTCGGCTAGCATGGTAATGATCCTCGTGCGGTAGTTCATGATTGCACCATGCCGCTCGAGCCAATCATCCCCGAGAATTAAATCCTCACCCTCGATACCCACGACAATAAGATTAGAGAGCCAAGCCCTCTCACAAATAAACACAGAACAGTCCCGGACTTATCGATCACCGACAATTCTATCACCTCTAGGAAGTTTAACGATGAAAGGCTCGCAAGGTGACAAGCAGTCGAGACTCAAACGGCGCACACACTCTAGAGAAATGAATGAATGCGTAGCACCCGATTCAAAAATCACACTGACAGGATGGGAATGGATATGAACGGTACATGTCGCCATAGTAGCTGCTGGATCATCGGCCCTCCTCATCTCGTAGATACGCGGTTGGGCAGAGCCGACACTGGAAGCTCCCCCTCTAGAGGGCTGACCCCGACCCCTATCTCGGCCGGTACTCGGAGGTGGCGGCAGAGCAAATGAGCCCTGGTTCACACTCGGCTCCATAGGTGCTGGATGAGAAGAACGGGCGTCGCGAAACTGTCTAAGCTTCTCACAAAAAGAAGCCTTATGGCCCGACTGACCACAAGTATGACAAGTCAAAGGTGGACGAGGACAATCCCGGTTCACGTGGCCTAGCTTGCCAGAGTTAAAGCATCTGGGGTCCCGGACGAAGGTTCCGGCGGCACTTCGAAAACTACCAGAGAAACAAGCCGAACCACCCGTAGAAATATTTGCAGGTTGAGATTTCTGCTGACTTCCACCCTTGTAACCCGAGAAATCCCCAGCGGATTTCTGCTTCTTACTCTCTCGGACCGCCGCACTAGCCGTTAACGACATATCATAAGCAAGAGATTGACTCTGAAAATCCTTCAAAGTAGTACAGATGAGCCTAGACATATAGTCCCGAATGGACAGTTTCATCCTCCTGGAAAAATGGAAAATTTTGTCGCTCTCTTCGATAACTTGGGTCATCACATAGCCCAACTCCTTGTTAAAATCGGCAATAGCTTGGGATACGGGAATATCCCATGGTTGAGAATCATAGAAAGCATGCACTCGAGCCTGTCTGACCGGCCACGGACAATATTCGGTCTCCATCAACTCCTGAATTCGGCCCACGAAGCAACATGGTCTTTGGGCCCAACGGCCTCCCACCAATCCGTAGCATCCCTAGTGAGGAAGTACTGGGCAATAGGGACCTTACGATCCTCGGGACAATTGGTGGCAATGAAGACTTTAGATATCTCCTTGATCCATCCCTCCCAGCCGATCGGGTCCGAAGCTCCCGAGAACTGAGGAGGATGCATCTTGATGACATCCTGAAGCTAGCGATCCGCTCCGCCCCGATTAGCATGGGTCGGATCCGGATTCTGAACCACCTGAGATATCACCGCCATCTGGTTAACCATCTGCTGCATAACAGCCGCAATACCAAGATCGGCGCGCTCCTGAGAAGAAGCATGACTGTGACGGTCACCGGTACTGCCGGCTCCCGAAGAATGCGACGTGGCCGCCCCACCGGCTGCCCCACGTCCTCGGCCACGTCCACGACCACGTCCACGACCACGACCACGGTTCCCTCCGGCATCCATACTGGTGTTAAGAGGTAACAGAGGTATACCGATGATGAGTAAGGGAGGAAAAAGCAATTACGATTCAAGAAGTGAAGATACAACGCAAGAAACAGAAAAGCCGAATAAGAAAACTTACGAGCACTGGAAGTACCGAGATGCTGGCAGCGGCGTGACAATATGCAAAACAAAACATGACTAGACCCAAATAACCAACAAGCCTAGGTATCCATAAACCTAGTGCTCCGATACCATTTTCTGTAACACCCCCGAGATATTCAGAGTATATTACAGCACCGTGGACCCCTACATGGGACCCACCAGGCTACAACAAGAAAACTCCACTCGACTAACCGTCTCGGTTAGCGAGGACACACATTTTAATAATACAACAAATAAAAATACGCCCGGAGTAACCGGCGAATTAAACATCAACCAACAATATAGAAATATCGGGTAATACAAACGGAGTTCGAAATGGAAAACCCTAAGTACTCGCGAGTACAATCTATAAGTTTATAAATGTGAAGACAACCATATCGAAGTAGGCAAAAGAAATAAGATGACCCAAATGCATATGTCAACGGCCCTGGCCAACATCCTCGTACTGTCCCAGTGCTCGCTCGTCCGGATGATCATAACCTGAAATCCATAACAAGAATTTCCCCACAACGGGTCCCCAAAGGGGTTAGCAATTACGCTAGTACAAGTAATCAAGGCAAACCAATCGCTTACACATTTCATAGTACATGCACCAATATCATTTCAAAAACCAAAACAGACATGTCTTTTCCGGAAACAAACAGTCACAATTAATTTGCCTAGGACCGGGATGAAGCCACGAATCCCACTTGAGGCCTCTAAGGACCCTCCCGAGCTGGCCACATGCATAAAACAAATCAAGCACCACACGTCGCCTAGGACCGGGACGAAGCCACGAATCCCACTCGAGGCCTCTAAGGACCCTCCCGAGCTGGCTAGCGAAACAAACTCATGAATCCAGGACGAAGCCATAGATTCCCTCGAGGCCCCGTCGGACCCTCCCGAGGTGAGTAAAGCACACACAATATACATTACCATTTCACGTTAAGCATAAAGCTTTCCAAGAATTACTTGCCTTGAATAATTGACGATGCAACGAACGGAAGGAAAGATGCCGACGAATGCTAGTGACCGACAATTACAAACCTAGCAATTCGAAGAAGACAATCACCACCAATCCTAACGAATACGAAATTTGAATATACCCGAAAACCCGCCTACGATTCATGTATATTCGTATAAAAACAACAACGAGGGCGGACCACAACCAAACCCTCTCGATCACAAAAATATCACGAAATATACCATGAATCCATAGGAGAACCAACAATACCAACAAGATTAATCATATTCATTATGAATTAATCTATCATACGGAACGAATAGGACATAAACATAAAAACCCCCTAATTTACCCAAAATAAGGTTTTGGGAGTTTACCTCGAATTAATGACGAGGAACACGATTAGATGTTGATAATATACTCCAAAAACTCGAAGAAGATGATGGCTTGGAGTTACCACGCTTCAAATCGCCGGAAATTCCAAGAAAATCGCCTAGGAGTCGGATGGGGAGGAGGAGAAATGATAATGGCCGAAATCGGTCAACTCCTGGGTTTATAAACCCAGGACGCGTTACGTACGTTAGCCACCACTTGCTAACGTACGTAAGCTGTGTTACGTACGTAAGCCATAAGGTCCTTACGTACGTAACCAAAAGGCAGAACTGCCTGTACCATTTTGCACAGGCCGTTACGTACGTAACCAAAGGTGTGTTACGTACGTAACATCCCTTCCTGGGATGTACAGGCCAGAATTAGACAAGAGAGGGGGGTACCGAAAAGAGTCGAAATACAACGGTGAACAATTCATGATGATACGAACATAAAGGATTCGAGGCGACGAATGAAAGTGTTAAAAGAAAACATATTCCCGACTACCCAAAGGTTCGGGAAAATAACAACCATCGTAATTATCCCAAAACATTGGGGAAATTACGTAACGACCCAAAACATCTTAAATGAACGATACATGGTCGAAACACCAAACAAAAACTCACAAAACACATATTAACATGAGATGGATCCTTGGCAATCTCGAAACGGCGGTTCCGAACGACGATTTATGAGAATACCCGAAATAGCGACGAAAACAACATGAAACACCAAATCGGATAAAACGAGTCCGAAACAAGCTCGAATGACAAAAAGTCCAATATTAAATATCCTGAAAATGTAAAAACGGTTATAAGCGAGTTGCCAAAACGAAAATACACCAAAATGAGAATATTAAGAGAAAGGAAAAATGCGGATATTACATTTATAATAGTAGTGAATAATGTATTATTTCAAAATAACGCTTATACTTCCCTGACAACGGCGCCAAAAACTTGACACGTCTTTTGTGTAACTATCGCAAGTACACAATATCGTATCAAGTAGTAAGTGGACTTTTTTATTCCGATTTATCGATCCCACGAGGAAGTTAGGTTATATATTGAATTATACACTTTATCTATTTGTTATAGAGATTTAGATGAGCGAAACAAAGAATTTAATAGTTTGGTTTGACAATTGCAAGGAAAATGCAATAATAGTTCTAAAATTTAGGGAAATGAAAGATTGCACTAATATTAGATTAATAAAAGGGTAAAATGAAATAGATGGGATTACAAACTTAGTTCATTATTAGTTATAGAAGATGTATAGGAGATCATAAGATGTATTTACTTATTATGTTGTGTAGATTCGATTTTCCTTAAAAAGACGACACCTCTTTCGAATGTCAAAACGCCCCTTATATATTGAATCAATGCACTATATTTCTATGTTGGTTGGCTTCAATACATAGCATTAGGTTTTATGAAAATAACTCAAAGAATCATCTAAGGTCTAGAGGTATATTTCTATCATCTATAACAAATTAGAGTGAAAATCATTTGATCTAATCAACATATTTTCTTTCAAAATATATGAAGACCATAAATATCATCATTTATTAGCCAAATAAATAAAGAATGGTAAAACAATGAAAATCACACACAATAATAAGTAATCCATAATAGATCTTTATACAAACTTAAATAACATGATAAACCTTGTTTATAATCCCAATTAAGGATAACTTAGCCCATGAAGGCTTTATTCAATATATTACAAGCTTGAGTGGTCATTATTAGTTGAAAAGGGAAAGAAATGATATTAACTCCCTTAGTAGATAAAGGAGAAATAAGCAATAAACTCCCTCAACAACATAAACTAAACCACTATTACATACATTCTCAAGAACACAAGTGTGTTCTTCACACAAAGAAAAATATTACAAAGTAGGAAAAATATAAGATGAAGGATGATAAGTGATGGATCTAAGGGGTCTATTTATACACCTAAAGTCATCTAATAGCTCCAAAACTCCAGCATTCTTACATTAGATTGGATCAAGGCCAGCCATCCCCTCAATAATAGACCAAAATTATAAAATATTTAAAAATGATCATACATCTGTCAAGAGTTACAGCCGTAACTTTCAGATGTTACGGCCGTAACATAGAGGACTTACGGCCGTAACTTTCAGATGTTACGGCCGTAACATGGCTTCGGCTTTTTTCACATTAGTTGCTGTGTGAGTTACGGCCGTAACTTTATTTGTACGTCCGTATGGAGTTTTAGACTTCATTTTCATCCCAGAATTTCTTAGACTCTTGCATTTTCGACCCAAATCTAGTTCGGATGATAACTTTTGATTTATAACTCTGATTTTGAATCCGGAAAGACTGCCGAACTCGTCTCAAAAATCTCTACAACATGAATACATAAAAACTCAATATAGATAATATTTTATAAACATTTTATTTCTTGAGTAAATCGGTAATTCAATCCGATTAAGGCTAAATTTACATCTTCATCCTATAAAAATAAATTTATTTAAAACTAATTAATTTAAAACAAAAATGAGTAGACTAGCTCATAATTATGGGTGAAATATATCAATACCAATCATGGATAAGTGTATAAAACTGACACTTATCAATCAACCTGACTGGTCGGGACACGATTTCTAGCTATAATATTAATTATCATATAAATATTAATATTGTCCAAAATATCGAGCATATTGAGTCAATCATTTTGGATCTCAACCATGATAAATCAAAGCAATAAATATTAAATAAATATTAATCACTAGATTAAAGAAATAATAATTGTCCGAGATGTACGTTCTTCTTATAGTCAGTACAAAAGAATCTATCTCACCTTGATCCTATTCAACATATACCAAATACGCTAGTATATGCTAATGGTCAAGACCAACCAATCTCAAGCATATACTACAACCTTTCACATAACGGTCTAATGTTATATAGGTTGTGAACTAATAATTACTATATAAGGGACCGATAATGTGATCTTTTGTGCGACTTGAAACATCACATTATCTACAATATAAAGTAATTTAGACAATATTTTCATAACCATAGCGTGAATAAATGTGCAAAACATGTGATAAAATGAATTAAATATTTTATAGATAAAGACCGGGAAATTAGGTAATACAAGCATAAAGTATGCTTTGATGTATACAACCCTAACATACCCAACATCGATATCCTCCAGATCATCGATCTCCTCAATTTCGTCGACTCGAGGAAGACCCAAATCTGAGCTAGCTACTCCTCCTCGGTTGTCCTTACCCCTAGCTCCCGAAGCCCGATAGGACCCATTGGATAAGGTACGGACCGGAGTAACAAAATACTCGAGGCCCGTGAGCTCTCTAGAGATCTACTGGAACTAGGACTCCTGCAGTATTTCTGAAGGTGTCCCTGCCTCGCACATGAACGACAAAAAAAGCTGGCACCGTACACCGACTGCTAATGTGCCCCGCTGAATCACAGTTAAAGCAAACAATAATCGAACTCATCGCCTGAGAAGAAGATGCTTTCCCAGCATGAAGGCGACTAGAAAATGACCTCTTGGACATTGGAACCTGACGTCCCTCTGAACGAATCGGCATTCTAGTCCTCTTACCAGAAGCTCCCTGATCAAAAGCTCTGCTCCAAGAGCCTTCTCGATAAATTCACCAAGTGAATTACAATTATGATTGAACAACTGCATCTTCAACTGCGGGATTAGCCTCTTGCTAAAATACATGATCTTATCCGCCTCAGTACGGATAATAGACGAAGTAAACTGAAGAAGTCCATGAAACTTCGCAGCAATAACAATAACACCCTCATCCTCGATGGATTCGGGGTTCAAAACCTCTGACAACTTGGCTTCACAAAGTGGAGCCAGATAATACCTCTCTAACATGAGAGTCTTGAACTCGCTCCAAACACAATCACGATCAGTGGATTTCACAGAAAGCCACCAAGAATAAGCGCCCTTACTTAAGTAGTAAGCCGCTACTGCCACCTTCCTCTCTTCCGGACAATGAAGCATGTCGAAGAGTTTATCAAAATGTTCAAGCCAATGAACAATGTCAGATGGTTCCGACGAACCCTCAAAAGTAGGCAGCCTCTGACGAGAGATATTGCCAACAATCTGACTCACAGCCCCAGCCTTCCCACAAAACAGTACCTGGAATCCATGCTGTGGTGGGCTACGAACCATCGAGGCCTGTATGGTCTCCACTATCTGCATCATCTGAGTCTTCTGGTCCATCATGCCATTCATAATCAATAAAGGATCGATGTGTCCACTCTTAGTCTGATCGTGCACAAATTCAAGGAATTCATCAAACAGTCTGGAAAGACTGCATACAGGCCCAAGCCTTTTCACAAGGTAAGTTCTGAATCTTCTCCATCTTCTAATCTATGCTACAATTTTAGGAAACCAGGACATTATGCAAATAAGTGTCCGCATCCTAAAGTCCAAAAGTTGCGGGAAGCCGAGCAACGGGAAAAAGATGAAAGGAGACGTGCTTGGAAGAACAAGTTCAAGGCCCTGATTGGCAAATCAAAAGCCTCGCCCACACCAACCAAGACCGAGGAATGTCTTCTGGCAGTCACTGACAGTAACTCGTCCGATGATGAGCTCAATGATAAAGCATACATGTGCTTTATGGCCAAAGATATAGAAGACGATGAAGATAGCAATGATGAGGTAAGCTCAACATTAAATATTCCAATAAATGCATCTCATACTTTTAATGGATTTAAAAACATTCAAAAGGCCCATGAGACATTGAAACGAGAAAACATACAGCTCGAAATTTCTAACTTAGAGCTAAAAGATGAAAATGACTTGCTCAGAAATAATTACGAAAATATGTCCATCGATTGCGAAAACAGCAAGATCACATTGGAAAAACTCATGGAGAGCAATCATCAACTTGTCCACGATCTAAATGAGACTATGTATCATAATGAGAGAAAGAGAAATCATTTCGCTCTACTCGAAGCCAAAGTAAAAACTCTCGAGAAACGATGAGTAGAACTTGAGACCATCTTGAAATCTTTCGAGAAATTATATAAAAGGATGGAATAAATTCTAAGCACCGAGCAACATGCTCATGATAAAAGTGGCTTAGGATACAACTCATTCTCCAATAAAAGGAAAACTAGTACAGCGTCCCGAGTCCCGCCAAGGTTACAGCTGACCCGCGTACAGCAAAGGCTGCCATTCCGCCACCTAAGTCATATCAGAGACAGCGGAATCCTAAGTCTCAAAGACCTGTAAGGCGTAACCAACAACATGCTCTCCGAGCATATCATAAGTGCCAACAGCCATTCAGAAAGAAGGTTGTATCCAAGTATCAAAGGCCTGTACAAAAGTACTTCCAATAGTACAGCGCGCCTAGATATTAGATACAGGAGCCTCATTATCCATCGAGAAAGCAGGTCACAGCGCAATACCAGCAACAGCTTTGGGAATCCAATTAGAGACCCAGGAGGCAAGCTGTAAGGCCGAAGAAAATGGGTCCACCTCCAAGACGGCATTTGTACTGGATTAATAATAATAACCCACACTTTTACGTGCATCATAACTACCAAGGTTACAGTGACTATGTGCCTGCCCCACGTGGACATTGCAAGAACAGACCAAAAGTAACCTACAACAAGCCAATTGCTGTCAGACAAATATGGGTACCTAAAGGCACTAACATACATGGACCCAACATACAAAGGGGACCTAAATCTACTTAATTTCAGTGCTTACAGGACATCAAAGAAAAGGACATCTGGTACTTCGACAGTTGATGTTCTCGGCACATGACAGGAGATAGAAGCAAGCTGTCATATTATGTAGAAGATCGCAGTCCAAAAGTGTGCTTCGTTGATAAATCCAAAGGAAGAACAAGAAGGAAGGGACCCTGCTTGTAGGAAAATTCAAAGTCACTGATGTAGCTTATGTTGAAGGCTTACAGTATAATCTACTTAGTATTAGCCAGTTTTATGACAACAGTTCTCGGTGAAATTCTATATAGATTATGTAGAGTCAATAACATTCTGACCAAAGAAGTTGTGCTCACAGGAAACAGGTCAGATAATATCTATATTGCTGACTAGATGCCTACGAGCTCCATAATTCCATGTTTTGTTGCCAAAGTCACTGCAGATCAAAGCTGGCTATGGCACAAGAGGGTGTCGCATATCAACTTCAAGACGATCAACAAGCTCGCTAGATAGGGAAAGGTTAGAGGTTTGACCGATGTGTCATTCCAAAAAGATAGCGTCTGCGGACCCTGTCAGAAAGGCAAACAAATCAAAACCACCCTGAAAAACAAATCATACATGTCCACTCATAGAGTTCGGGAAATGCTACATATGGATCTCTACGGTCCTGTAGACCCTAGAAGTTTGGGAGGTAAGAAATATTTTCTCGTTATTTTTGATGATTATTCCAGGTATGCTTGGACAATCTTCCTGATCTAGAAGAAGGAAACCACATCAAAGTGCCCGAGCACTTGAGAAAGCTTCAGAATGAGAAAGGGTTGAGTATCGTGTCCATTAGTTTCGACAGAGGTACTGAATTCACTAACCGCTTTATAGAGCAATACTGTTCGGAAAATGGAATACAGCATGAATACTCAACAGCCCGGACTCCTCAATAAAATGGTGTTGTCAAGCGAAAGAACAGGATGCTCAAAGAAGCAACAAGAACCATGATCGCCGCAAGAAAGTTGCCGCAGCATTTCTGGGGTGAAGCAACAAATACAGCGTGCTATACACAAAACCGATGTATCATCAACAAGCATCACAACAAAACAGCATACGAGGTATGGAAAAACAAAACTCCATTAGTTTCATGTTTTCACATATTTGGTTGTAGGTGTTATGTTCTGAACAAAGGGAAAGACCAACTTAGAACATTCGACGAGAAGTCGGATGAATGGATATTTGTAGGATATTCCTCTGTCAGTAAATCTTTCAGGATCTTTAACAAAAAGAAGCTAACAGTCGAGGAATATGTACATGTTGTGTTCGATAAACCTCACCATGACCCTACAAGAGTAGAAGATCTGACTCAAAATATCCAACAACTCTCCATTAATGACCCTCCAACTCCAATAGAGCCTGTCGTAGACTTAGAGATCAACCACACAGCTGTAAGAACAGAGGTAGTTGAAGCTGATGTTGTATAAGCTGAAGTTGAAGCTACAACACTCCAAGATATAGTACGGGATGCCGAACTAGAACCCGACAGAAGATGGTTGAGATATCACCCACATGAGCTAATCATATGAGACATTGATGCTGGAGTATCCACCCGTAGGAGAATACAGAGTATACAAGGAACTGTACTGTGTGCGCAAGAAGAACCCATTCTAAGAAATCTCCATTTCCTGTATGGAATCTCAAGCAGAACTTAGAAGACTTTCCATGTGGACAATTTATGTATTCTTAGATCAATCCGAACCAGTTTCTACCAAAGAAGCTCTGAACAATTCTCACTGGATCACTTCTATGGAAGAAGAGCTTAATGGTTTCAAAAGAAATAATGTATGGTATCTAGTACCCAGACCTGAGCATCAAGCCGTGATTGGAACCAAATGGGTATTTGGAAACAAAAAGGATGAGAATAAACTTGTTATTAGGAACAAATCCCGCCTAGTCGCACAAGGCTACAGACAAGAATAAGGCATAGACTACGATGAAACATTTGCCCCTGTAGCTAGACTAGAAACCATTAGGATATTTTTAGCGTTTGTCGCCATAAGAGATTTATTGTATATCAAATGGACGTTAAGAGCGCATTCCTAAATGGAGACCTCGCCGAAGAAGTCTATGTTGAACAACCACCAGGGTTTGTCAACACAGAAGGCGGAGACCTAGTATACAGGATACGGAAAGCACTGTACGGACTTAAGCAAGCACCTAGAGCGTGGTATGAAACCCTGTCCCTGTACCTAACCAATAATGGATTTGAGAAAGGTGATGTGGACAAAACTCTTTTTAAGATACAAGAAGGTGATGACTTATTGATGGTTCAAATATACGTAGATGACATTATATTTGGTTCCACTAACCTTGCTTTATGTCAAAGGTTCTCTCATCTCATGCAAAGTAAATTTGAAATGAGCATGATGGGGGAACTTAGTTATTTCCTAGGATTGCAGGTAAAGCAGTTGCCTACAGGAATCTTCATCAACCAGGAAAATTGCAACAAGGAGCTACTCAACAAGTTTGGGATGAATAACTCCAAATCCTCGCCAACCCCCATGAGCACTTCCGTGCAAATTAGTACGCACGAAGCTGGAAAGCCGGTTGATCAATCACTCTACATGAAGCTAATAGGCTCACTCCTGTACCTAATAGCTAGTGGACCCGATATCCAGTTTGCTGTAGGAGTGTGTGATCGGTACCAAGTAGCACCTAAAGAATCACACTTCACAATAGCCAAACGAATCATTAAGTACGTTAAAGGAACAGTCGATGTTGGACTGTGGTATCCTAAGGAAGGCAGATTTGATTTAGTTGGCTACAGCGACTCGGATCTCGGAGGATGCAAGCTAGATAGGAAGAGTACAAACGGTACTTGTCATTTTCTTGGACCTAGACTCGTGTCCTGGTTCAGTAAGAAACAATTGTCAAACTCGCTTTCCACAGCTGAATCAGAATACTATGTTCTTTGGAAGTTCTGTATGCAAATTCTCTGGATGCAACAGCAGCTATTAGATTATGGAATCATTGCCAAGGAAACACCGATCAAGTGCGATAGCACGAGTGCAATTTCAATCACACACAATCCTGTATTGCCTTTGGCGAACTAAGCATATTGATATGAAGCATCACTTCTTCCGGAATCATGTTGAGAATACGGATTGAGAAAATTCATAAAGACATCCAGTTAGCCGACATCTTTACCATACCTCTCAGCACCACCAGATTCTGTATACATCGACAAGAATTGGGAATGCTACAGCCTGACTCCCTGTAAGTTTTTGTGCTTTTACTCATCAATTGAGGGGGAATGTTGTAAGACCCATGAATACAGTATCCACCGTTAATTAACTATACACTCAGAGAGTCGACAGACTGTAGGACTAAGAAGACATGAAATCTTCCTACAGTTGACATGTGCATTAAATAAGGGGTACGACCCATGAATACAGTATTAATCCAATATTTCTGTAAGAATGGAATCCTATATGTACCTTTTAAGGGGGAACATTGTATTGTTCGCGGATACAGTACATACACTATGGGACGTCATTTAATATTTTATTATTATTCGTAATAAAAACATTTTAAGTCCACGTGCCCTATTTCAAAATTAAAACATATTATCATTTAATGCTTAACATGACATCTGGACTTTATTATCTCAAACACCGTGATTTTAATTAATTCAAACTGCCATTTTGTGCAATGAGGGAAGTCAAATTGTCAGAAGTGGGACCGGTTATCATTTCAAAAATGGATGGATAAGATATACAAGTTAATCTTAGTTCATCCTGTTCGTTCTTTTCAAAGACGGTTCCCATCCCTTAAATATGACCGTTCACTATTGTGTAACCTTAATATTCTCTGCACACTATAAAAGAACTGTTTCTTGCTCCCTTCGACTCTTTACACTTTCTGTATATTAAACGAGTTTTTGAGCAAACACCCTATATCGATTTCTGCATCTTACTGCTTTCTTTGTTCTTCACTCACTTTTTCTTCAGAAATCAAATGGCATCTTCACAGACATCTTCTCCGTCGCTCAAGAAGAGAGACTCCATCATTAACGGGTGAATCTTCGCCAGATCCGTCATACTTGAACGAGTTCGCATCGAATCCGAGGATGTTGACGCCATGGAACTCATCATTTCTAGATCCGGAAACAAGGCCTCTACTGCCTTGGAAGTCATCACGCTGATCTCTACGATGAGCGTATAGTCAAGGAATTCTATCTCGACGCTTCTGTCAGATTCTTCTCTCTGAAAAGAGGAGGAAATGTTTCTGATATTTCTGCTACCGTTCGCAGAGTTCAGATCTGCGCTGACCGGGAACTTCTGCAGAATATTTACAGGCTACCGTCTGATGGCTTGACCATGGAGGAGCATGAGACCTTTGGGTCCCAAGAAATCCTCACTGCCTATTGGGGATTATTCACTGGTGATGCTTCGGACAAGAACGTCCATACATATTCCCATAAGAAGAGATTTTGCTTACCTTTTGTGTACTTACACGATTTTTGTTGTCATGTTGTTGAGAACAGGACTGGCGCATTCGAGATGTGCACTAACCTGCGTTTCATAATGATGGTCGCCATCATGTCTGGTGAAAAAGTAAACTGGTGCTAGATCATTCTGAAGAGGCTACAAGAAGAGGCTTCTAAGCCTGCTACTCAGAAGAAGTCCTTCGGCCTCATCCTCAACAATATACTCACCAAGTGTGATGAGCCGCAATCAAAAGGAGCCAAGAAGATTGGACATGGCAAGTACATAGGCGGAAGCAATCCCTCCGCGTACAATAAAGACGAACTCATTGCGACGAGACCCTTTGCCCGATATCTGCCTATTTCTGATGATCCAAAGGACGTCACTATCAAGTCTGTCAGCGAGGAAAAACCAAAGAAGAAGAGAAAGAGAACATCTCACATCAAATCTCCTCTTGCTGTCTAGAAGCCAGAAAAGAAGCTAAGGAAGGCTTCAAAAGCTCAGGCTACAAAGGCTACAGCAATCTCTGTAGACATCTCTACATCGACGCAACCCGCTGTACCACAACCCAAGGGTGCAACCCCTGCAGAAGAAATAACGGTTGCACGTGTTGCAGATCCCGAGCCTTTGACGGCTATGACGGATGATCAGTTATTTGCCAAGATAGAAGGAACTGGTGATTCAGCTGCACATTCTGAGCCGACAGCCGCCTCTCCTATAAGAGAACCCACACCCGTATAGGATCCCTCTCCCATCAGGGTACCAATCCCTGTTCGGGATCCCTCTCCAAAACAGGCTCCCACACCTGTTGCGGATCCTATTCCTATAGTAGACCCACATAGTGTACGGAGCCCGTCCCCCAATGCTATCATTAACGAAACTATCCTTCAAGTGCATATTGAGCAAGCATTTGAATGTTTTGTACAATGTAAGTCTTATAGGGTTGCACCTTATGACGTCCTGTACAACTGGCAGGAGTGGAAAGAAGAAGAATATTTTGCTCTGGAAGTCTCGGACACTCAAGACATCCAAATCTTGATTCAATAGGATAACAACTTTTACCTAGAGGTAATCTCAAATTATTATCTCGCAAAAGAATAGGCCCGATTGAAGGGAAAATCCAAGTCCGAAGACACAGTTCCTAACAGCCCCGAATCTGATCCCGATTCAGATGACGATGACGACGCCCTTCAGGCAGGTCTGAGAATGAGTCGATAGGAAGCCCACGAATAGGAACTTTCCAGAAGGCAAGACCAACAGGGGCATGGGACCTCAGCAAGTCATCAGTCCCCTCCCCGAAAACAACAAGAAGCTGCCGACAATGTACAGGAGGAATCAGTCCCTCCTGTACAGCATGAAGCTTCAGAGCAGGAACCTCTACCTGAACATGAAGAAGCCCGCACCATCCTGCAAGAGGAATTAGTACCCTCTGCCGGAGCAGGCGGAAGCTGAAAGTCAGCAAGAGGAATCAGTCCCTCCTGTATGCATGATTACAGAAACCCAATAGGAACAGGAGGAATTAGTATGTCTCCAAGACTGACGATGCTGCCAAACCATTTGCCGAGCCTACGCATGATGCCCCCACATCACCAATCTCTTTCAGCTCCGAGTCCGATCACAGATTCCTTCCTGACGAGCGACCACGTCCTCATGTGGCTATGCATCAACTAAATGGAGCAGAGGATGAGAGAATAATGCACCCCGGCTCTCCGCGTACAGAGGCCCAGATAGAGCAACTCCAAGCCATCGGCCGTCAAACTGTGGTCATGCGGGATGCTGTGAAGGCACTGTGTGATGTTGGAAATGAGCTTGACTAGATAAGAGAAACTGCAATTGATGAGATGACTGGCCTGAAGCGAGAAGTTACAAAAGTTGAAGAAGCATTTCGCATAGTGCCTATTGCATTACGGCAGGCACTAGCTCAAATTCAACAACGCCAGGAACAAATTCTCAAGCAAGAGCAGGAAAAGCTCCAGATATCCAAAGCCAAGACTGTCGCCGCCCTACGGAAAGCGGCTCCAAACTCATAGAACATGATAAAAAAATCGATGACATGTCTCTAGTTCTCAGTTCTCTGATTGATAAAATCTCGAGTATAGAGACCAAACCAGACAACATGATGAAGCTCCTAGAAAGCATTGACGCTAAGGTCACTTACTTTGATAATGCCAAAAACGGGGAAGAAGCAAGAGAGGCTGGAAGGCAATGGAGGCTTGAGAGAGAAAAAGAGTTTGACGCTGCATTAGAGGACAGCGTTGCTGCTGCAATAGGCCCCAAGGATACAGGGTAACCGATTCTCGCCTAGAGTTCCACGGCCGCAACTATCCCTAGAAGAACAATGTGCATAGACCATCGAGATTCGTTTGCACTTGGCAACCGTCAGCCTACAGCTGATGAAGTGAAGGCATGGAGGAAGAACAAACTGATGAGATACTTTGTTAAGCTCATCAGGGAGTCCGCGATCTTCAATAAGTGCAAGACAGTGGTGGAGGCTGCAGACGAATTTGCAAGGATGCTGGAAAAAGGACTGCTCCCCATGCAAATTTTAATGAAATCAAGGCACCGGAAAGGTGATCGGCTTACTCATCACGATGATTGGATACTTGCCTTCGACAAATCTGCTGAAGGAAGAGCGATCTATCTAGATCGAGGCAAGGATTCCCTGGAGAACTGTTGGAGAGGAACCGACAATGATCCTGATAGGAGGCCTTGGAGACACGTTCATTACAGGAGTTAGTATGGATGATCCTTTATCATTGTACTTAGCAGTATGCAAACTCTGTATCTTTTTCTCTCAATCATTGTAATCTTTTAACCCTTATCAATAAAATTCTATTTTGAATGAAAGATTATAGCTCGTAATCTACGTCTACTATTTTTACTGTTTGATTACAAATTCAATTTACATGCTGCAAACAAATATAAAACTTGTCAAGTCTTAAAGCTGTAAGAACTTGTTTGTGAACAGTTCATAGGTTAAGTTGTATTCAACCTAGATCACCTTTGTAAGATTGTGCTGCGCGCCAATCATAAGTTTAAGTTGTATACACATCCTTGTAGATATTTATGAATTCTTAGAACTTGCTTACGAGCAGTTTATATTTTTAGATTAAAGTGCTGAAGACCAGATCATTCGACAGAAGATAAAGAAGTCAGTCTCTCTGGATTAAGATGTTATCTGTAAGAGGTTTTGGCATTATCAAAAAGGGGGAAATTGTTGGGATAAACAATCATGTACCTTATTTTGATAATTTCTGACATACAACAATATTTCTTATAGCTAACAGACAACAAGTCTATCCATCATAAAGCAAGTTGTCTCAAGAAACAGGAAGGATTCGAAATACCGGTAAGTATGGAAACTGTCTGGAATCTCCATACAGCGCCTTCCATACAGCATGGGAGTTAGTCTACTCTGCAGAACCTACAGCTAATAGCAATAAGATTGTATTATGATGGATACAACATACAGGCTGAAGTGTTAGGAAAACAAACACTTATCCAATAGGACTGAAGACCGTTGTGAAGGAATCTACTTTATTCACTAAATTCAAAACGCCGTTTGAAGGAAGTATTTAAATACTGATCGGATAAAGTATTTAAATACCAACCGACAAGGATCTTCAGACAAGGAGCAAAATCCGGATCTAGTATCTTGAATGTCAATCAACCAATCAGAATGGATCTTTGCTCACCAACCAGCCAACATGCATATTTATAACGGATCTATTCCAAAGTTATAAATAGTCTATGCAAGAGGACATTGCACATCTTGAGAAACCCACAAACATATACGATATATACGAGCAGGAAGGCGAATGGTGAATATTCATTATCGTCAATCAAACCTTACAAAGAGCAAAAAAATATTTCTTCCAGCATATATCAATATCCAAGAGAAGAATATACTCAGTCAACATGAACAGCATATTATCAGCCTAAGATCATCGTCTTCAAGCTTCTGTTCAAACCAGTGATTTCACCATTTTTACTTTGAGTAAAACTTAGCCCTGTGTGGACTAAGGAAAAGATATTCTGACCTGTGTGGACGAATAGGACGAAGCTTCAATCTGTGTGAGAAGAAGCAAGTCAAAGAAGTCTACAACCAATCTGTGTGAATGGTTGAAAGCTATAGTTTTTGTATCAATCTGTGTGAACGATATAAGGATAGGTTTGATTAAAGTCACGTAGTTATGTACGTAGTGATTTTAATAAACATTTTACTCTTGTGTGGAGGACCAGTGGACGTAGAGGGGTTTACCTCGAACTACTTTATATTATGTGTTATTTACCTTCTGCTTTTATTGTTTTCATAAACTCTGATTAATATAAGTATACATTGCAAAACCCTGTACGCATTAAGCTACCAGGAGGAAACTTAGTTGCGGTATTTACAGCAACTCACTTAATCAAACTTCCGCTACGCACTCACATTCAAAAATCGTACAGCTTATTGTACTTATACTTTTCCAAGTTGTATTCTGTATACTTAGTGGCCAACACTATGCCCACGGCATATGATCGATACCTGCTCAACACGTTAGAACACAAGTGCCCAACGGCGAATCATCAATATAGAACAAAACAACGAATAACCTAAAGGTAAACCAAACCAAAGTTGAAATAGATACAAACCACAATGCCCGAAGGCTTCAACGGAAACACCAATACATCACACATGGCCTAAAAGCCCTCAGCCTAAGCTTCACAATATCAGAATGGCCTGAAAGCCACTCATTCGAAGCTGCAAATCATCACAATGGCCTGAAGCAAAACAGCCCGAAGCTTTATCACATGAGGGGCCGAAGCCACACAACTGAAGTTGTATCACAATGAGGGGCCGAAGCCACATAGCACAAAGCTGTATCACAATGAGGGGCCGAAGCCACACAACACGAAGTTGTATCACAATGGGGGGTTGAAGCCACAGCCTGAAGGTTTGTATCATAATGAGGTTATCCAATGACCACGACTGCTGAATTGCAGTCCGGGAAACCAACCGCGAAGGTTCAAGCCCCAGACTTACCCATAATGAGATCACTCAGTGACCGTGACCTACTGAAATGTAGATGTTGGGAAACCAACTGCGAAGGTTCAAGCCCCAAACTTATCCATCGAGCACTAGCCGAGACTAGCCTCCAAAACACAATTAATCACAAATGGCAACGATCACAAGATTACCGAATTCACAAGAATGATAGTGTGGTGCCTTGAGTCGTCCAACGTGACAACAATAACTCATAGATGGGCACTGTCCTCGGCAGTCCCAATTCAAATACCTCAATTGCCTTGGAATGGCCAATCGATGACAACGACTAAGCGGATGGGAACTATCCTCGACAGTCCCAATTCAATACCTCGATTGTCTTAGAACGACCAATCGATAACAATGAATCAGCGGATAGGAAATAGCCTCGACAGTTCCAATTTAATACCTAGATTTTCTTAGAACGACCAATCGATAACAACGAATCAACGGATGGGAACTATTCTCGACAGTCCCGATTCAATACCTCGATCGTCTTAGAACGGCCAATCGATAACAATGAATCAACGGATGGGAACTATCCTCGACAGTCCCGATTCAATACCTCGATTGTCTTAGAACGACCAATCGATAACAACGACTCAATAGATGGGGACTATCCTCGACAGTCCCAATTCAATACCTCGATTGTCTTAGAACGACCAATCAATAACAATGAATCAACGGATGGGAACTATCCTCGACAGTCCCAATTAAATACCTCGATTGTCTTAGAACGACCAATCGATAACAACGAATCAACGGATGGGAACTGTCCTCGACAGTCCCAATTCAATACCTCGATTGTCTTAGAATGACCAATCGATAACAACGACTCAACGGATGCCTCAATAACTTTAATTGGCTATCGATGATGGAAATATGTCAATGCCTTCAATCGGCGAAATATAAAAAAAATGATATCAATAACAACGATCACAACCATATCTCAAGGGAACATCATCCAACAATAACAATTAGATACATCGACACCGCGAATCGGCTATCGACAACAATGTTAACAACAAGTATCTCAATGCCTTGAACCGGCCGTTAACGAACAACAATAACAATTGGAATAATTTCCGAAGGGTATCGTATCAAACCATCCCCTGGTATCAACGAAAATCATGAAGAGACTACGTCTCGAAATGATACAACACATTCACAAACATATATGATAACATTAATCTCATTGGCTAGTACAAGTATAAAACTTGCCTCAAACCGAAGGCGATGAAATCCTCCAACGAACAACGAACGGCGTCCTCTGACGATCACAAGCACTCGAACAACCTTGAAGGAAATACAATTCATTCAATAACACAAAATCAATAGAAAACAACACCATAGAAAACCTCGATTCAAACACGAATAGATCAAACCACACAAACGAATATCATAGTCCTCAACTATGAATTCTAACATCCTCCTATCACTCCAATGATCAATTAACATGATTATTATGTTCTTAACACTTGTGAAAAACAATTCAACAAGGATTATCAAGAATAACATCAAATTAATCATCTCAAAATAATAATATCACCAATATCATTATTAATACCTCAAGAACATCATCATCACAACGAATCTGATGTCTCCACCAATATCAATCACCAATTTCTCAAGAATTTCGGATTAATCAACAAGACTAACTTAACCATTTCAAGATTATGATAATCATCTACTATTTCATCATAACCCTTTGCTAAAATGGTTATAATCTCTCAAGAACACAACCAACCACAATAATCATCTCAAGGCTATGTTAATTATCTAACGATCTTAACATAACTCTTCCAAGACATGATTATAACACCCAAGTATTCTTAAACATCAAGAACACAATCAAACCCAAGCCATATCATCATGTTCTTCATCATAAGTACGTAAAAACTATGAAGAATCATACTATTCTCCAACAACTCATCAATACACGAACTAAACGACAATAACATCAACATAATCTCGAGTTAAACAAAAAATTAATCAACATACCTCCTTAAAAATGAAGAACAACCCCAAACCATCAATAATCCACTCCAATCTTCAAGTTCCTAAGCTCCAATCCAAGTTATGAAGCTCCAAATCAAGTTGGAAGAGGGTGGAATACACTAAGGGATGCAGAGGGATGATTTCTAGGGAGAGAAATCGAAAATGGGTCGTGAAGAAATGAAAGACGAAACATGTCTTTATAATCTGCACAGTTCATTACGGCCGCTAACCTCAACACATAACGTACGTTAATCCTCCTTACGTATGCTATCAGCCGCTACGTCCTGCCATAACTCACTGCCTCAAAATGGGACTTGTATTACGTACGTTATCCAAAAGCCATACGTAACAACCACAACATTACGTACGTTAGCATCCATGCATAACGTACGTAATGAGCGTTGACGAAGCTGCCTCGAAAGGTAGAATATCTTGATCAAGTATGGCCCTACACGCCGAAAGTCAGATGCGATCTGATACCCTGTATTACGTATGCAACCAACATGGTTTAATGTACGTAACCCTCCACCTATAGCGTACATACTGCTTTACATATAGCGTATGCTATGGCTAGTATACTTGGCCAAAAATCAAAACTCACCAACAACATACAGTCGGCAAGAACAATACCGACGACAAGTATAAATATTTCAATTCCAAAATATCCCAATATCATATATATATTGTATCAGTCAAATACAACAGCATTTGTCCAAATGAATACGTACAACACAATAGTAAAGAGAAAAAATTACCCCCGGATATTACACACCGGTCGTGAGGCTAGAATTTTCTAGAAGAAATCAAGGTGATATCATGAAATCTAGAGCATATGTACCAGAAGAAATCGTGATATCATGAAATCGAGAGCATACGTACTAGAAGAAATCGCGAGGCTAGGATTTTCCAGAAGAAAAGATCGTGATATGGATACAGTGTCTTTTTTTAAGGGCAGAGCATGTCTTTTTGTGTCTGAATGTGGACAACAGCCTTATTTGGGCTGAGTGAAAAGCCATAAAATGGCTGAGTGAAAATATTATTAAGTTCTTAGTAAACAATTAGATATAGCTGAACAAATAAGCCATAATCCCCATTCAGCCTATTAAGCCATTAGTAAACAGTCCCTAACTTGTGCTCGTGTATGTACGTGTTCAATCTTTCAAGATCGAGAAGGGGATGGAGTTATTTGTGTGTGATCTTTGTGTAGGTGTGGTGATTGTGCATGTTTTTTTATGAGAGCCGTAGGGAGATATAGTGATTTAGAGAGAGAGAGAGAGAGAGAGAGAGAGAGAGAGAGAGAGAGAGAGAGAGAGAGAGAGAGAGAGAGAGAGAGAGAGAGAGAGAGAGAGAGAGAGAGAAAGAGAGAGAGAGAGAGAGAGAAAGAGAGAGAGAGAGAGAAAGAGAGAGAGAGAGAGAACAGGTTAGAGAGAGTAGGTTGGTGAAAGTTGTAAACGAATCGAATTTTTTTGATTCGATTCGTGATTCGAATTCATTTAGCCCAATTCGTATTCGTTTTTTTCGAATTCGGATTCGAATTCTATTTTATAATCGTTGACATAATGAATCCGAATACAAATATGATGGTATTCGATTCGTTTTGTTAACGAATATTCGATTCGAATCAATTATAAATATATTTAATATATTATATATATATAAGAAAAAAGAAAATGATATATATATATATATATGTTTACAATTACAACCCTACATTCCACATTACCTGCACCACTCTCCGCCTCCATCCTTCTACTGCACGTAGGGTTTCATAACTTTCATTTCTCCGCCTCCATCCTTCTACTGCTCTCACCGTGGAAGTTCCGTAATATTATCAAAGAGAGCACAGAGCACTTCGGCGTCACATTTCCTGGTCCATCAATCAGATTCGCCGAACTGGAAGTCTGGAAACGATGCTGCTGTGCTGACACGCTCGACCGTATGTCCATGGTCCATCAATCAGATTCGTCCATCAATTTCTTGTTTTTTTCCTTGTATTTTTTCTTGTTTTCCTTGTTGTACTTTGTCTTGCAGCCAATAGATTAGGAAATTAAAATTGCATTTGATCTGTATGCAATCTTGCAATTTTTTTCCTTCATATTTCAACTAACTTTCATTATGTTTTGTTATTTTTCTGGACTCGGTTGGCTTGAGTAAGCTGATTTCTTCCATATTTAATTAGTGTTCTAACAGAACCTGGCATTGGTTAAATTAGTTTACATTTATGATTTATCTGATCTTTTGCAACTTAGTTTGAAGGTTTGTTAAATGTCCAAATAAACTGAACTTTTGTTCAGTGATGATTGATTCTGAAATCATTCTTTCTACAGGCAAGTATATATATGGAGGAGAAAAACTTAATAGACTTGTATTTTTAATTTTTCAGGTGATTTTTTATAATTTGATATGGACCCTTCAAATGTAGCGGAGCAAGCATCTCAAGTAGACGACCTTAGATTGGAAAACATAAATAATGATGGAGGGAATAATATAGAAGTTGAGGGCAATGATGTTCAAGATCTAAATTTTGGAGATGAAGGGGGTGTTGATGATGAGCATGAGGGTGAAAATGAGGATGACAAAGGTAGATTTTGTAAGAAAAAGAGAAAAAAAAATCAAGAGCTCATAAGGATTTCATTGCAACGACTTCAGCTAACGGGATTCCAAAATTGATGATTAAAATTATGTTATTGATACTTTCAGGTATTGACATCTTTAATGGGCTTATGAAGTGCACAAAAGAATGGGGAATAGAACATAAAGTCTTCACTATATCAGTGGACAATGCTACAAATAACAATGTTGCACTTAGAATTGCCAAATAAACATTCTCCAAGAGTCGTAAGTTACCATTGGATGGTGTGTTTTTCCATGTTAGATGTGTTGCACATATCCTAAATCTTGTTGTTCAAGATGGTCTTTATGATATTAAATGCATTATTGAAGATGTTAAAGACAGTGTGCGATTTATTAACCAATCAGAATCTAGGTTATTGAAGTTCTCTGAAATCTTGCATCATTTGGGAATTCCGATTAAAAAGTTAATCATAGACTGCCCCACTCGTTGGAATTCTACATATGAAATGTCAGTCACAGCTATTAAAGTTAAAGATGCATTCCCTATATTTGCACAAAGAGAGCCTTCATACCATTGTTTTCCTAGCTCGGAAGATTGGGACAAAGTAGAGGATGTTGTGGAAATTTTAGGGGTATTTTATGAAGCTACTCATGTAATATCCGGGTCTGATTATCCAACTTCTAATGTTTTTATTGCTGCTATTTGGAGAGTTAAACATGTTTTATATGAGAAAGAAAACCATCCTAATGAGTTCATAAAAAACATGATTAAAAAAATGAAGGAAAAGTTTGACAAATATTGGGGAAGTAGTAATATTTTGATGGCCATTGGAGCAGTACTTGATCCTAGGTTCAAAATGAGGTTGGTTGAATTTGCTTTCAACAAGATATATAATGAGAATGAAGCTCGTACACAATTGATGAAGGTTCGAGAGGCATTACATGATTTGTTTTATGAGTATGTTAAACTTGATGAGATAGGGAATCGAAAAGGTTATCCTATATTAGATAGAGATTCTTCTGTTTCGACCACAAGTTCAATGTCAAGAGGAAAAGTTGTACTTTCTGGTTTGTCTATGTTTGACGAGTATTTGAACACAGTGGACAAGAATGGTCCTACAAAGTCGGAGTTGGACAGTTACTTGGATGAAGGGGTATTTAGATGTCAAGATGGGGATGTAGTCTCCCGTTTTGATGCCTTGGCTTGGTGGAAATCTCAAGAGCTGAAATTTAGTGTTTTATCTAAGTTGGCCCGAGATGTTTTAGCTATCCCTATTAGCACAGTAGCCTCAGAGGCTACTTTTAGTACAGGGACTCGAGTTTTAGATCCTTATCGTGCTAATTTGTCGTCTGATATCATAGAAGTTTTAATTTGTGGAGCAGATTGGGTACGTCAACTTCACGGCATCCAGAAGGCCATGATGACATATGTAAGATCTCTTTTTTAATGCTTCCTTTTTAATAACTAGACTTTTATCTTGATGTTGGTTTATTGTTAGTTTACTGTAATGAATTTGACATGTTTCCTCTTCAATTTAGATATGCTTTTTTACATGTTTACTGTAAATATGCATTTCTGTGTTCCTGCTGTTAGTTAATAAATTAAATTGTTCATTTAGACTTTAAAGTAGCTAAGTAATCTGTTCTGAGCATGAAATCGGTATATTTTAGCTTGAAACTTAAAAATATAGTGTAATCTGCCTATTAAAGAGGTCTTTGGATCATGCCAGTTCTTTGTGTCCTTGTTGTTTTATCTTTGAGTTTTCTGCACACTTAGGCTCACTTAGGTATATTTGAGTCAAAACCAACATAAAATACATAGGTTATATAACTAAAAGTCAAAAGTTCTTTAAATTAATACACAGCATCACTCTTGCCCATCATCCTCGTGCCTACCCAGTACATGCCTGTCCACTCTCTTGGATCCTGAAATACATGAAAGGTATTTCCACCAAAAGGGGTTAGCCTTCCAATAGCTTGTACAAGTATATCGAGTATGAAACACAATACTTCTCGACAATAAAGTAAACAAAATCCTCATTTCATCAAACTCAAGACTATTATTCCGGAATAACTAAATCTCATAACATTTAATTTTTAATACATACGTGATTAATCATGGAACCCCACCAAAGGCAATAGAACCCTTTGAGGCCCCACGGACCCTCCCAGAGTCCTTAACCCAACACTATTCGTGGAACCTTACCAAAGGCAACGGAACCCCCTGAGGACCCGTCAGTCCATCCCATAGTGAATATATACAATCATATAATTCATATACCTCACTTTCAAAGTCGAGAACATACAATCATAAACATATACGTGCCTTTGAGACATTAGAACCGAAGTGAAAATGGTGTTCAAGCTCGAGAGGTCCAAGAACGCACTTTCGGGCCTAAACAATTCATAGAGAAATGCGATAATCAATCATCAATACTCAATTCTCAAGGAAGACTCCCGAAACCCCCCTTTTACGATTCATAAATCTTCAAAGTATTGACATAGAGTTTAGAATTCATCCAAACCCTCTCCACTTCAAGTAATACACAAAACATCCATATAATCGTAAGGGAAATGTGGGTACAGGGAATATACATCATAATCTCAAGGATTTCAAGCTTCAAAATGGATAAATCAGATGGTTCTAAGAAAAATCCCCCAAATCACCGAAACTAGGGTTCTAAGGAGTTTACCTTGATTTGGAGAGAGGAAACGGATTAGATGTTGTAAAATCCTTGTTATTCAATCAAAGATGATGATGTATGATGAAAGGTTGTCCCAAATCGCCTCTCTGGCGTGTTCTCATCAAAAATGTAAGAAATGAGGTGGAAATGGCAAAGAATACGGCTGCTTGACCTTATATACTGGGCTTAATTAGCATGCACTAATTTCCAAGGATAACGCGCACTAATGGGGTCACCCGGTAGTCCAGTAGCTTCTGACCTGCGTCGTTAGCATGCGCTACCAACAACATTGCGCGCATTAACTGCTACCATGCGGAAAATCCAAACTCACTGCCCAATCCATTAGCATGCGCTACAGGTGATGTTAGCGCGTGCTACTCAGCACCAATAGCGTGCGTTTGCTCATGCCTAGTGTGCGCTAACTGTTCGTCTAGGGAACAGAACCAACCTACTGCCACTACCAAGCCCGAGTAGTTAGCCTGCGCTACAGGCGATGCTAGCGCGCGCTACCAAACATGAATAACATGCGTTAGCTCAGGCCTAGCGTGCGCTAACTGCTTGCCCAACGAGCAGAACCCATCTTCTGCCTCTGCCAAAACTCGGACCATTAGCGCGCGTTACTGGCGAAGCTAGCGCGCTACTCAACACAAATAGCGTGTGTTAACTCACGCCTAGCGTGCGCTAACTGCTTCACTCTAAAACACCATTGCGAAATCCGATCAACACGAACATGCTCTGAGAGATATGAAACTCTAAAATAAACAACATCTCAATAGGCGCTTACAAGAGCGATAAAAGTGAAGGAACAACAAACCTAAAAATTCATGAAAAGTACGGGTATTACATTCTCCCCCTCTAAAAAGAAGTTTCATCTCGAAACTTAAGAAATAAAGAGTTCGGGGTATCCCGATCATATCTTCTCTTTCGTCTCCCAAGTCGCTTCCTCGACTCCATGTCTCGACCATTACACCTTAACCAACAGAATGGTTTTATGCCGAAGCTTCTTATCACGACATTCAAGGATATTCACCAGTCTCTCGGGAAAGGTAACATCCTCGGCTACATCAATCTCACTATAGTCGATAATATGACTTAGATCCAGGACGTACTTTCTCAACTGAGAAACGTGAAAAATGCTATGGACATGACTCAAAGCCAGAGGCAACGCCAAGTGATAAGCTAAATCTCCAACCCTGTCTAAAATTTCAAACGGTCCGATATACCTCGGACTAAGTTTTACCTTTTTCCCGAAGCGTAAAACTCCCTTTATCGACGACACCTTAAGTAGAACATGATCTCCCATTGCAAATTCCAAGGGTCGACGATGCGTATCGGCATAGGATTTCTGATGGCTCTAGGCAGTCCACAACCGGTCTCTAATAATATAAATCTTCTCCTCAGTTTCCATCAACATATTCGGTTCCGTTCCGACATAATGTCGATATACACCGCCTACCATAAAGTGCTTTAAATGGTGCCATTTTAATCGACGCGTTCCAACTATTGTTGTAGGCAAACTCGCTCAACGGTAAATGAACACTACGCCATAAGTGCTCATAGGCAATGCCTGTTTATTGTTGCAAAAGACACGAAAAGTGTTGCCTTAGGCCAAAGGCAACACCAAACTCTTGTTGCCAATACGGCCGTTGCCTTTGACACCTAAGGCAACACTTTTAGTCTCTACTGCAACAATGAATAAGTATTGCATTACGCCTATAATGCAACAACATAACCAAGTAAGGCAACAAGAAACGGTGTTGCCTAAGATTTCAAAAAAAAAAGAACATGGCCCCCACATTTGTGCCACGTCAACAATGGGCCCCACATTTGTGCCACGTCAATAATGGCCCCACATATATGCCACATCAGCAATTTTTTTTTGGGTTTCATAATACTACTTTTATAATACACAACAGCTAAAGTAAAAGACAACACTTCATACAAATATTTTGAATAAACCATTTTATTTTTACATCAACCCATCCAAAATAAACCACGGCAGCCAAAAACCAATAAGGCTGCCAATACAAAATACAAAGTCCTAAATTTATACAAATCAACAAATAGCATTCTTACACTGCTTCAGCTCAGTGTTCATAGGCTCAACCCTGTACGACGCGGTGAAAATAAAGAAGTTTCTTTTTTTTATTCAAGAAATAAGAGCATAAAAATGATTAAGTGCAATATAGATTATTACATGGTAGTACAACCACGAGCACTCCTAAAAGCATAAGAGACTATTTGTCCAATGTCTTTCCAGCGTATCAAACACACACCTCATCACAGCTCCGCTTGTTCCACCTCCTTGCCCAAAATCACTAAGACGACAGCTAACGAAATCTGTAGGTATCACACCTTCATTGTTATATGCTTTAACAGATGTCACCAATGTGTTTGTAATGTTGCTTCACTATGTTATCACTCTGTGAAGAATCTTGATAGCTTTCAAGTCTATCCAAAAAACGCTGAAGGAATTCATGAGCATCTTCTTGTTGGAATCTTTTGAAACCTGACGAAAAATCTGGTAGTTTCACAAAGTCAAAGAATCAAGACACGGAAAAATAGTTCTTGAATTTTTGACGACCAAAATAGCATTCAGATTAAAGATGCATTCAAATGCAAGAGAGGATACAGCTCAAGTTGTTCATAAGACCAAAAGGTGCAACAGGTCCAGTTTTCAAGGTCAGTGAAAGTTTAATCAGCCCCTGCAGAGCGCATATTACACAAAAGTTCTCTTCTCACCTGTCAATGACGGTTACAAGAAACAATTCAAAATCTAGTGCAGATATTGCCTAAGAAACTACAGGAATCAAAGGACCAACAAGAACACACAAGTTTGCTGACCAAGAAATCAAGTAAAACCGAACTGGCATCAATTTACTCACAACTTGAGTGTACTGAGTGCTTATCCAATAGAATGCCTTGAAGAAGTGGAACTGTGTGGATAAAACATTGCATCACAGAATTCAGAAAGCAAGTATTGCCTAAGTTATCCATCCCTGCTCCCTGCAAGATTTTTTTTATCTTTTTTCGCCTATCTTATCATGAAATATCCTATATTTGATAGCTGAAATTATATTGAAGAATTGAAAATGAAGAATCAATCAAGCAAACTAGTCTTACTGCGATTACAGCAGTCTTGTTGTCTTGGTATAGCCGGGCGGAAAGATAGGGGCTGCCGGATGTTTGCGCAGGGAAGTTCGGGTGCTGCAGCTGCTGACATCGGGATTCCAAATAGTTTCTCTCAGTATTTCCAAAAGTGAGACACTCATTTCCTCTGGCCTCGCTCTCATCTTCCATCAACAGAGCTTCCGCTTCACTGCTGGACTCAGGTGATGGCTCTTGGCGGCACGGCAACAGATCATCAGAACATGTGGATATGACGAGGAGAGACGTAAGAGGGAAGGAGAGACTAATCGACGATGTGACGGTCGATGAAGGAAGAAGGGAACGACGAGAGTTCGAGAGAGAGTTGTCTCTCTGATTTGGGGGCTAGGGTTTCAATCAGGTTCAAATGAGAGAGGGAGTCGACTGTCGAGTATGAGGGAGTGGGTTAAGGGTTTAGCTCACGGGTCGGGTTTCCGGGTCAGATACTGGATCTCGAGCCGAATCTGGGTCTGGACCGAGCTGGGCTAAAGCAAGGCTTGGGCCATAATTTTGATCTTTACTGAAAGAGTGGCCTTTAACTACGATAGCCCTTCCAAAATCGCTATGCAAGAATAAGCAAATATTCATAAACTTACGAAAATTAAAGAAATATTACTTAAAATACGGAACCTACCACAGTGTTTTCTAAAAACGCTATGTAAGTGTACTCTTACATAGTGCTTCCTAATTAAACGCTATATAAGTATTTTTAAAAAGAATTTTATTATTTTCTACAATAATATTAAATTTATAATGTGTATTTATATTAAATAATTTAAATATATATAAATTATAATTTATATTATATTATATGTCAAACTTTGAAAATAAAACATATATCATAATTTAAATTTCATTTTATATATTGATAATATATTAAACTTTAAAATTATAAAAAATATTTACAATTTTTAATTATAATATTAAAAAACATGATAAGTATTTATATTAAATATAAATAATTTAAATCAAATTTATCATATGTTATATATCAAACTTTAAGAGTAAAAAATTATCAAAATTTAAATTTTATTTCATTGTGTTTGTTTTTTACAATAACTTCAAAAAATTATTAAAAAATTAGATATAATGCAACACCAGCACAGGTGTTGCACGTCGCACAACACCATTTTTATCTTGTAACACCAAATGTATATCTAGTGCAATACTATTTCAGTAGTGTCTCAAAAGATCAAAAGTCAACAATATATTGAAACGCTTTGGTGGCAACACTAGCTAAAAGCATTGCCTATGAGCACTTATGGCGTAGTGGAAGTTCCCAATCGTTACTCCAGTCCAGGGCACAAGCCCACAACATATACTCTAATGTTTGAATCGCCTGACCGTCTGACTGAGGATGAAAAGACGTACACAACCTCAATTCGGTCCCCAAGGCCTGATGGACCGCTTGCCAGAAATGTGGCACGAAACGGCCATCCCGATCAGAAATAATAGTTTTAGGGGCACCATGAAATATCACAATCTGAGCTATGAAGGTTCGAGCCAATATCTCCGGTCCCCAAGTATCCTTAATACCAAGGAAATGTGCAGAATTGGTTAATCGATCAACGATTACCCAAATCATATTCATTTCGGCTCTAGATCTCGGCATCCCCGTGATAGAATTCATGTAGATGTCTTCCCACTTCCACTCGGGAATGGGAAGCAGTTTCAACAACACCGCTGGTCGTTGATGTTTGATCTTAACTTTTTGACACGCCAAACATCACAATATGAACTCTGTGACATCTTTCTTCATATTATTCCACCCAAAATTTCGCTCCAAATCCTTGTACATCTTACTCATTCCTGTAATACCCGAGATTTCTGTTATGTATTTAGAACTTGTGACATTGTTATTGTTGCACTTTTATCTGAGTATTATTCTCCGTATTTCATAATCCGATGTTGTTGAGCGTATGATTTCATGAATGTGATGAAAATTGTAATTCTGCACATGTAGCGCACGCTATCGACTATGTGTAGCGTACGCTAAGTTGGATCCATAGCGCACGCTGTGCATGACCTTAGCGCGCGCTATACGTAGTCAGCATGATTGAGACATGTGGTAGGTGAGATCAGGCCGGGGATATTGGTCGGATTGTGTCGGGATGAACCTGGACGGCTTTCGGGAAAAGTCAAGTCAACGCCTTAGCGCACGCTACTGACATGAGAATAGCGCAGGCTAAGTGCTGAGTACAGTGAAGTCAGTAAGCCATTAGCGCACGCTACGAGCATGGACTAGCGCGCGCTAATAACCATTTCCTATAAATAGGACAGCATCCTTTTCATATTTTCTGTCCTTTCTTCTCCCACATCTGAATCCTTATACTTAGAGTATTATTCTCCACATCCTAAACACTTCATATCAGCATCCTAGCTCGTGTTGAAGATTGTAGATCATTGAGAATTGGTGTTCGAGCCTTCGACGTTGGATTGCTTCGATTTCCTCCTTGTTCTTCACTACTTTGAGGTAGGTGATTCTTCACCAATATTAGTCGTGTTCTAAAGGACGTTTGATCATGTTTTGATAGTCAGTTATTTCGTTTATAATCGATCATCACGTGTTAGAAGGATACTTTTGACGTATCGGCACTTATTCTTCGTATAATCCTTTGAACCTTTTTGGTGTTTGGACTCCTAAGCATTTTATGTATCTTCAACCGATCATGACCAGTATATGAAGATTACCTAGTTCGTATGTTTTACGTTAAGAATCATACGTTTTGGGACATATAATGGATTGAATTTAGGATAATCCTTGAAGATCAAAGATGAATCATGATGTTGTGATGATTATACGTAGCCTTATATCTCGTAGTCGTTTTATCCGTATAGAACTTTCACAAACCTTATGAGCATGATAGACATGTCTTTTTTTTTCATAATGTAAATCATTAAATTTAATTGTATTCGAGAATAAATTTATTTTATTCTTCCTATTGCTTTCTATAATATATAAAGTCTTGTCTATTTATTAAGTAAATCATCTTGAAAGGGATCTACATTGCTTTGTACTAAGCTAAAAAAGACTATTTCAACGATGACCTTCCATAGATTCGCCTATATAAGCCGCGGCTAAAGTTGCAAAAATAAGAGCTTGAATACTACTTGTAAATAACCCAAGGAACATAACAGGGATAGGAACCACTGAAGGTACTAAAGAAACAAGAACAACAACTACTAATTCATCTGCTAAGATATTTCCAAAAAGTTGAAAACTAAGCGATAAAGGCTTTGTAAAATCTTCTAAAATGTTAATAGGTATGCACGGGGATGACATGTATTATCACCATAGAATTCATGAGTTCATCACCATTAGATCTAGTTTTCTGCCAGTAGTAATCTGCCATGCACGGTTAGCGCATGCTAACATACGTAAGTTAACGTGCGCTATCGGGGATAAGCTTACGCACGCTATGTTTGGTATGTAACGTACGTTATGATATCAGTCAAGTCAGTCGGCTGATTAGAGAGAACTGTCAGTCCATGGCTAGCGTACGCTAGGCTTAGACGATAGCGTACGCTAACAGGCAGGCTTAGCGCACGTTACGTAGAGTACGTAGCATACGCTAAGTGGTTCAGGCAGATTGTATATTTTGAGCTTTTGGTCGTAGACCGTATTGCTAGGCAATCGTTCGACGTGAGATGATTTGTATATCATTTCTTTTGTTAAGGTTCGAGTTTGCTACGTTGATCGAAGGAGGCGGCCTTCGAGTGTGTTGAGATCATTGAAGTGTTTCGTTCTTGCCATCTTCGAGGCAAGTATCGTAATATGTTAATATTGGTATTTTGAGCATGCGTGTGATTATTCATGTTGTTGAACATGAGATTTATTTCGTTGAATTGTCATGATATTCATTATCTAGTCTTTGTATGTTCATGTTGATGGACATGGCGATTTGGCATATATGTATGCATGAATTATGTTTGTGTTTGTTGTGCGATCTATGCTGAGGGCGCTGGATCGGATGTCCACCTCGTGTTGGTCCGACAGGATCATCTTGGGATCTAAGTGAGGCGCTAGATCATTGGGAGTTATTTCCACCTCGTGTTGGTCCGACGGGATCATCTTGGGATCTATGCTGAGGGCGCTGGATCATTGGAATACCCATGCTGTGTTAATGGAATCTTGTGGATTCGCATTATCGGATTCCGGTAGCGGAAGTCCGTGTGGTGTATCTTGTTATGTATTGTTGATGCATATTTGATTCGTTTAAATGATACTTGTACTAGCATCGTTTTGCTAACCCCTTCAGGGGTGGACATTTGTTTTGATGTTCAGGTAGCCGAGGAGCAGGGAAACAGCCACAGTACCAACGAGACGACAGAGGGTTGATGATGTTTGTTGTTGTTGATGATTTGTTTTCTTGGTTTGATTTCAGTACTTGAGTACGCGTGTCTTATTAATATCATTTCGATATGGTTGTATTAATTACTCGTTGAACCAGTTGAATGGTTTTGTAAACTTGAATTTCCGCAGTATTGATGTCTTATAATTTCATTTCTTTTAAATTAGCCTTGTAAATCCTTACTTAAAGGGTTTACGACGCTGTAATTATTCCGAATATCTCGGGGTGTTACAGAATATGGTATCGGAGCTAAGATTTATGGATATCTTGGCAGTCGGGTTTTAAGTTGGGTCTGTTTACGTTATTGATTTACGAGTCATTCGTAACATCACTGTTCAGCCAAAAGTCGTCATGTGGACCGTGGTTATAAGTCTCCTAATCTCTTATACTACCGTTTTACTTAATTACTATTTTGTGAGTATTGACGGGCTTTATTTCGAAAACTTTGTCCTGGATATTGAGGAATTGTGTTTACAGTATGTTGAGAGGAGGACGTGGATGCGGACGCGGTCGTGGACGCGGACGGGGTAATATGAGACAGGAGGATTCCGCAACTACCCTAGAATTATCAGCTAGTCGAACCGATTCCCATTCTGGAGGGCAGCAAGGATCAGCGAATGACGACACAAATCCTAACATGCCGGGAGTGCTTCAACAGGTGGTGGCGCAGATAAACCAATTCGCCCAGGTAGTCGACCGCATGCAGACGGTGATGGGACAGCAGCACCACGAGGATAACCGGGGAGACAGATGGCTTGCTGAGGTGGTCAAGTTGCACCCGCCAAAATTTGACGGATCTGCTGAGGCACTTACTTGGGATCACTGGCTACAGACAAGAATAAGGCATAGACTACGATGAAACATTTGCCCCTGTAGCTAGACTAGAAACCATTAGGATATTTTTAGCGTTTGTCGCCATAAGAGATTTATTGTATATCAAATGGACGTTAAGAGCGCATTCCTAAATGGAGACCTCTCCGAAGAAGTCTATGTTGAACAACCACCAGGGTTTGTCAACACAGAAGGCGGAGACCTAGTATACAGGATACGGAAAGCACTGTACGGACTTAAGCAAGCACCTAGAGCGTGGTATGAAACCCTGTCCCTGTACCTAACCAATAATGGATTTGATAAAGGTGATGTGGACAAAACTCTTTTTAAGATACAAGAAGGTGATGACTTATTGATGGTTCAAATATACGTAGATGACATTATATTTGGTTCCACTAACCTTGCTTTATGTCAAAGGTTCTCTCATCTCATGCAAAGTAAATTTGAAATGAGTATGATGGGGGAACTTAGTTATTTCCTAGGATTGCAGGTAAAGCAGTTGCCTACAGGAATCTTCATCAACCAGGAAAATTGCAACAAGGAGCTACTCAACAAGTTTGGGATGAATAACTCCAAATCCTCGCCAACCCCCATGAGCACTTCCGTGCAAATTAGTACTCACGAAGCTGGAAAGCCGGTTGATCAATCACTCTACATGAAGCTAATAGGCTCACTCCTGTACCTAATAGCTAGTGGACCCGATATCCAGTTTGCTGTAGGAGTGTGTGATCGGTACCAAGTAGCACCTAAAGAATCACACTTCACAATAGCCAAACGAATCATTAAGTACGTTAAAGGAACAGTCGATGTTGGACTGTGGTATCCTAAGGAAGGCAGATTTGATTTAGTTGGCTACAGCGACTCGGATCTCGGAGGATGCAAGCTAGATAGGAAAAGTACAAACGGTACTTGTCATTTTCTTGGACCTAGACTCGTGTCCTGGTTCAGTAAGAAACAATTGTCAAACTCGCTTTCCACAGCTGAATCAGAATACTATGTTGCTGGAAGTTGCTGTATGCAAATTCTCTGGATGCAACAGCAGCTATTAGATTATGGAATCATTGCCAAGGAAACACCGATCATGTGCGATAGCACGAGTGCAATTTCAATCACACACAATCCTGTATTGCACTGGCGAACTAAGCATATTGATATGAAGCATCACTTCTTCCGGAATCATGTTGAGAATACGGATTGAGAAAATTCATAAAGACATCCAGTTAGCCGACATCTTTACCATACCTCTCAGCACCACCAGATTCTGTATACATCGACAAGAATTGGGAATGCTACAGCCTGACTCCCTGTAAGTTTTTGTGCTTTTACTCATCAATTGAGGGGGAATGTTGTAAGACCCATGAATACAGTATCCACCGTTAATTAACTATTCACTCAGAGAGTCAGACATCACTGTAGGACTAAGAAGACATGAAATCTTCCTACAGTTGACATGTGCATTAAATAAGGGGTACGACCCATGAATACAGTATTAATCCAATATTTCTGTAAGAATGGAATCCTATATGTACCTTTTAAGGGGGAACGTTGTATTGTTCGCGGATACAGTACATACACTATGGGACGTCATTTAATATTTTATTATTATTCGTAATAAAAACATTTTAAGTCCACGTGCCCTATTTCAAAATTAAAACATATTATCATTTAATGCTTAACATGACATCTGGACTTTATTATCTCAAACACCGTGATTTTAATTAATTCAAACTGCCATTTTGTGCAATGAGGGAAGTCAAATTGTCAGAAGTGGGACCGGTTATCATTTCAAAAATGGATGGATAAGATATACAAGTTAATCTTAGTTCATCCTGTTCGTTCTTTTCAAAGACGGTTCCCATCCCTTAAATATGACCGTTCACTATTGTGTAACCTTAATCTTCTCTGCACACTATAAAAGAACTGTTTCTTGCTCCCTTCGACTCTTTACGCTTTCTGTATATTAAACGAGTTTTTGAGCAAACACCCTATATCGATTTCTGCATCTTACTGCTTTCTTTGTTCTTCACTCACTTTTTCTTCAGAAATCAAATGGCATCTTCACAGACATCTTCTCCGTCGCTCAAGAAGAGAGACTCCATCATTAACTGGTGAATCTTCGCCAGATCCGTCATACTTGAACGAGTTCGCATCGAATCCGAGGATGTTGACGCCATGGAACTCATCATTTCTAGATCCGGCAACAAGGCCTCTACTGCCTTGGAAGTCATCACGCTGATCTCTACGATGAGCGTATAGTCAAGGAATTCTATCTCGACGCTTCTGTCAGATTCTTCTCTCTGAAAAGAGGAGGAAATGTTTCTGATATTTCTGCTACCGTTCGCAGAGTTCAGATCTGCGCTGACCGGGAACTTCTGCAGAATATTTACAGGCTACCGTCTGATGGCTTGACCATGGAGGAGCATGAGACCTTTGGGTCCCAAGAAATCCTCACTGCCTATTGGGGATTATTCACTGGTGATGCTTCGGACAAGAACGTCCATACATATTCCCATAAGAAGAGATTTTGCTTACCTTTTGTGTACTTACACGATTTTTGTTGTCATGTTGTTGAGAACAGGACTGGCGCATTCGAGATGTGCACTAACCTGCGTTTCATAATGATGGTCGCCATCATGTCTGGTGAAAAAGTAAACTGGTGCTAGATCATTCTGAAGAGGCTACAAGAAGAGGCTTCTAAGCCTGCTACTCAGAAGAAGTCCTTCGGCCTCATCCTCAACAATATACTCACCAAGTGTGATGAGCCGCAATCAAAAGGAGCCAAGAAGATTGGACATGGCAAGTACATAGGCGGAAGCTATCCCTCCGCGTACAATAAAGACGGACTCATTGCGACGAGACCCTTTGCCCGATATCTGCCTATTTCTGATGATCCAAAGGACGTCACTATCAAGTCTGTCAGCGAGGAAAAACCAAAGAAGAAGAGAAAGAGAACATCTCACATCAAATCTCCTCTTGCTGTCTAGAAGCCAGAAAAGAAGCTAAGGAAGGCTTCAAAAGCTCAGGCTACAAAGGCTACAGCAATCTCTGTAGACATCTCTACATCGACGCAACCCGCTGTACCACAACCCAAGGGTGCAACCCCTGCAGAAGAAATAACTGTTGCACGTGTTGCAGATCCCGAGCCTTTGACGGCTATGACGGATGATCAGTTATTTGCCAAGATAGAAGGAACTGGTGATTCAGCTGCACATTCTGAGCCGACAGCCGCCTCTCCTATAAGAGAACCCACACCCGTATAGGATCCCTCTCCCATCAGGGTACCAATCCCTGTTCGGGATCCCTCTCCAAAACAGGCTCCCACACCTGTTGCGGATCCTATTCCTATAGTAGACCCACATAGTGTACGGAGCCCGTCCCCCAATGCTATCATTAACGAAACTATCCTTCAAGTGCATGTTGAGCAAGCATTTGAATGTTTTGTACAATGGAAGTCTTATAGGGTTGCACCTTATGACGTCCTGTACAACTGGCAGGAGTGGAAAGAAGAAGAATATTTTGCTCTGGAAGTCTCGGACACTCAAGACATCCAAATCTTGATTCAATAGGATAACAACTTTTCCCTAGAGGTAATCTCAAATTATTATCTGGCAAAAGAATAGGCCCGATTGAAGGGAAAATCCAAGTCCGAAGACACAGTTCCTAACAGCCCCGAATCTGATCCCGATTCAGATGACGATGACGACGCCCTTCAGGCAGGTCTGAGAATGAGTCGATAGGAAACCCACGAATAGGAACTTTCCAGAAGGCAAGACCAACAGGGTCATGGGACCTCAGCAAGTCATTAGTCCCCTCCCCGAAAACAACAAGAAGCTGCCGACAATGTACAGGAGGAATCAGTCCCTCCTGTACAGCATGAAGCTTCAGAGCAGGAACCTCAACCTGAACAAGAAGAAGCCCGCACCATCCTGCAAGAGGAATTAGTACCCTCTGTCGGAGCAGGTGGAAGCTGAAAGTCAGCAAGAGGAATCAGTCCCTCCTGTATGCATGATTACAGAAACCCAACAGGAACAGGAGGAATTAGTATGTCTCCAAGACTGATGATGCTGCCAAACCATTTGCCGAGCCTACGCATGATGCCCCCACATCACCAATCTTTTTCAGCTCCGAGTCCGATCACAGATTCCTTCCTGACGAGCGACCACGTCCTCATGTGGCTATGCATCAACTAAATGGAGCAGAGGATGAGAGAATAATGCACCCCGGCTCTCCGCGTACAGAGGCCCAGATAGAGCAACTCCAAGCCATCGGCCGTCAAACTGTGGTCATGCGGGATGCTGTGAAGGCACTGTGTGATGTTGGAAATGAGCTTGACTAGATAAGAGAAACTGCAATTGATGAGATGACTGGCCTGAAGCGAGAAGTTACAAAAGTTGAAGAAGCATTTCGCATAGTGCCTATTGCATTACGGCAGGCACTAGCTCAAATTCAACAACGCCAGGAACAAATTCTCAAGCAAGAGCAGGAAAAGCTCCAGATATCCAAAGCCAAGACTGTCGCCGCCCTACAGGAAACTGGCTCCAAACTCATAGAACATGATAAAAAAATCTATGACATGTCTCTAGTTCTCAGTTCTCTGATTGATAAAATCTCGAGTATAGAGACCAAACCAGACAACATGATGAAGCTCCTAGAAAGCATTGACGCTAAGGTCACTTACTTTGATAATGCCAAAAACGGGGAAGAAGCAAGAGAGGCTGGAAGGCAATGGAGGCTTGAGAGAGAAAAAGAGTTTGACGCTGCATTAGAGGACAGCGTTGCTGCTGCAATAGGCCCCAAGGATACAGGGTAACCGATTCTCGCCTAGAGTTCCACGGCCGCAACTATCCCTAGAAGAACAATGTGCATAGACCATCTGAGATTCGTTTGCCTGCCAACCGTCAGCCTACAGCTGATGAAGTGAAGGCATGGAGGAAGAACAAACTGATGAGATACTTTGTTAAGCTCATCAGGGAGTCCGCGATCTTCAATAAGTGCAAGACAGTGGTGGAGGCTGCAGACGAATTTGCAAGGATGCTGGAAAAAGGACTGCTCCCCATGCAAATTTTAATGAAATCAAGGCACCGGAAAGGTGATCGGCTTACTCATCACGATGATTGGACACTTGCCTTCGACAAATCTGCTGAAGGAAGAGCGATCTATCTAGATCGAGGCAAGGATTCCCTGGAGAACTGTTGGAGATGAACCGACAATGATCCTGATAGGAGGCCTTGGAGACACGTTCATTACAGGAGTTAGTATGGATGATCCTTTATCATTGTACTTAGCAGTATGCAAACTCTGTATCTTTTTCTCTCAATCATTGTAATCTTTTAACCCTTATCAATAAAATTTTATTTTGAATGAAAGATTATAGCTCGTAATCTACGTCTACTATTTTTACTGTTTGATTACAAATTCAATTTACATGCTGCAAACAAATATAAAACTTGTCAAGTCTTAAAGCTATAAGAACTTGTTTGTGAACAGTTCATAGGTTAAGTTGTATTCAACCTAGATCACACTGTAAGATTGTGCCTGCGCGCCAATCATAAGTTTAAGTTGTATACACATCCTTGTAGATATTTATGAATTCTTAGAACTTGCTTACGAGCAGTTTATATTTTTAGATTAAAGTGCTGAAGACCAGATCATTCGACAGAAGATAAAGAAGTCAGTCTCTCTGGATTAAGATGTTATCTGTAAGAGGTTTTGGCATTATCAAAAAGGGGGAAATTGTTGGGATAAACAATCATGTACCTTATTTTGATAATTTCTGACATACAAAAATATTTCTTATAGCTAACAGACAACAAGTCTATCCATCATAAAGCAAGTTGTCTCAAGAAACAGGAAGGATTCGAAATACCGGTAAGTATGGAAACTGTCTGGAATCTCCATACAGCGCCTTCCATACAGCATGGGAGTTAGTCTACTCTGCAGAACCTACAGCTAATAGCAATAAGATTGTATTATGATGGATACAACATACAGGCTGAAGTGTTAGGAAAACAAACACTTATCCAATAGGACTGAAGACCGTTGTGAAGGAATCTACTTTATTCACTAAATTCAAAATGCCGTTTAAAGGAAGTATTTAAATACTGATCGGATAAAGTATTTAAATACCAACCGACAAGGATCTTCAGACAAGGAGCAAAATCCGGATCTAGTATCTTGAATGTCAATCAACCAATCAGAATGGATCTTTGCTCACCAACCAGCCAACATGCATATTTATAACGGATCTATTCCAAAGTTATAAATAGTCTATGCAAGAGGACATTGCACATACTGAGAAACCCACAAACATATACGATATATACGAACAGGAAGACGAATGACTGAATATTCATTATCGTCAATCAAACCTTACAAAGAGCAAAAAAATATTTCTTCCAGCATATATCAATATCCAAGAGAAGAATATACTCAGTCAACATGAACAGCATATTATCAGCCTAAGATCATCGTCTTCAAGCTGCTGTTCAAACCAGTGAGTTCACCATTTTTACTTTGAGTAAAACTTAGCCCTGTGTGGACTAAGGAAAAGATATTCTGACCTGTGTGGACGAATAGGACGAAGCTTCAATCTGTGTGAGAAGAAGCAAGTCAAAGAAGTCTACAACCAATCTGTGTGAACGGTTGAAAGCTATAGTTTTTGTATCAATCTGTGTGAACGATATAAGGATAGGTTTGATTAAAGTCACGTAGTTATGTACGTAGTGATTTTAATAAACATTTTACTCTTGTGTGGAGGACCAGTGGACGTAGAGGGGTTTACCTCGAACTACTTTATATTATGTGTTATTTACCTTCTGCTTTTATTGTTTTCATAAACTCTGATTAATATAAGTATACATTGCAAAACCCTGTACGCATTAAGCTACCAGGAGGAAACTTAGTTGCGGTATTTACTGAACTCACTTAATCAAACTTCCGCTACGCACTCACATTCAAAAATCGTACTGACTTATTGTACTTATACTTTTCCAAGTTGTATTCTGTATACTTAGTGGCCAACACTATGCCCACGGCATATGATCGATACCTGCTCAACACGTTAGAACACAAGTGCCCAACGGCGAATCATCAATATAGAACAAAACAACGAATAACCTAAAGGTAAACCAAACCAAAGTTGAAATAGATACAAACCACAATGCCCGAAGGCTTCAACGGAAACACCAATACATCACACATGGCCTAAAAGCCCTCAGCCTAAGCTTCACAATATCACAATGGCCTGAAAGCCACTCATTCGAAGCTGCAAATCATCACAATGGCCCGAAGCAAAACAGCCCGAAGCTTTATCACATGAGGGGCCGAAGCCACACAACTGAAGTTGTATCACAATGAGGGGCCGAAGCCACATAGCACAAAGCTGTATCACAATGAGGGGCCGAAGCCACACAACACGAAGTTGTATCACAATGGGGGGTTGAAGCCACACAGCACGAAGCTGTATCATAATGAGGTTATCCAATGACCCTGACCTGCTGAATTGCAGGTGCTGGGAAACCAACCGCGAAGGTTCAAGCCCCAGACTTACCCATAATGAGATCACTCAGTGACCGTGACCTACTGAAATGTAGATGTTGGGAAACCAACTGCGAAGGTTCAAGCCCCAAACTTATCCATCGAGCACTAGCCGAGACTAGCCTCCAAAACACAATTAATCACAAATGGCAACGATCACAAGATTACCGAATTCACAAGAATGATAGTGTGGTGCCTTGAGTCGGCCAACGTGACAACAATAACTCATAGATGGGCACTGTCCTCGGCAGTCCCAATTCAAATACCTCAATTGCCTTGGAATGGCCAATCGATGACAACGACTAAGCGGATGGGAACTATCCTCGACAGTCCCAATTCAATACCTCGATTGTCTTAGAACGACCAATCGATAACAATGAATCAATGGATAGGAAATAGCCTCGACAGTTCCAATTTAATACCTAGATTTTCTTAGAACGACCAATCGATAACAACGAATCAACGGATATGAACTATTCTCGACAGTCCCGATTCAATACCTCGATCGTCTTAGAACGGCCAATCGATAACAATGAATCAACGGATGGGAACTATCCTCGATAGTCCCGATTCAATACCTCGATTGTCTTAGAACGACCAATCGATAACAACGACTCAATGGATGGGGACTATCCTCGACAGTCCCAATTCAATACCTCGATTGTCTTAGAACGACCAATCAATAACAATGAATCAACGGATGGGAACTATCCTCGACAGTCCCAATTAAATACCTCGATTGTCTTAGAACGACCAATCGATAACAACGAATCAACGGATGGGAACTGTCCTCGACAGTCCCAATTCAATACCTCGATTGTCTTAGAATGACCAATCGATAACAACGACTCAACGGATGCCTCAATAACTTTAATTGGCTATCGATGATGGAAATATGTCAATGCCTTCAATCGGCGAAATAGAAAAAAAATGATATCAATAACAACGATCACAACCATATCTCAAGGGAACATCATCCAACAATAACAATTAGATACATCGATACCGCGAATCGGCTATCGACAACAATGTTAACAACAAGTATCTCAATGCCTTGAACCGGCCGTTAACGAAAAACAATAACAATTGGAATAATTTCCGAAGGGTATCGTATCAAACCATCCCCTGGTATCAACGAAAATCATGAAGAGACTACGTCTCGAAATGATACAACACATTCACACACATATATGATAACATTAATCTCATTGGCTAGTACAAGTATAAAACTTGCCTCAAACCGAAGGCGATGGAATCCTCCAACGAACAACGAACGGCGTCCTCTGACGATCACAAGAACTCGAACAACCTTGAAGGAAATACAATTCATTCAATAACACAAAATCAATAGAAAACAACACCATAGAAAACCTCGATTCAAACACGAATCGATCAAACCACACAAACGAATATCATAGTCCTCAACTATGAATTCTAACATCCTCCTATCACTCCAGTGATCAATTAACATGATTATTATGTTCTTAACACTTGTGAAAAACAATTCAACAAGGATTATCAAGAATAACATCAAATTAATCATCTCAAAATAATAATATCACCAATATCATTATTAATACCTCAAGAACATCATCATCACAACGAATCTGATGTCTCCACCAATATCAATCACCAATTTCTCAAGAATTTCGGATTAATCAACAAGACTAACTTAACCATTTCAAGATTATGATAATCATCTACTATTTCATCATAACCCTTTACTAAAATGGTTATAATCTCTCAAGAACACAACCAACCACAATAATCATCTCAAGGCTATGTTAATTATCTAACGATCTTAACATAACTCTTCCAAGACATGATTATAACACCCAAGTATTCTTAAACATCAAGAACACAATCAAACCCAAGCCATATCATCATGTTCTTCATCATAAGTACATAAAAACTATGAAGAATCATACTATCCTCCAACAACTCATCAATACACGAACTAAACGACAATAACATCAACATAATCTCGAGTTAAACAAAAAATTAATCAACATACCTCCTTAAAAATGAAGAACAACCCCAAACCATCAATAATCCACTCCAATCTTCAAGTTCCTAAGCTCCAATCCAAGTTATGAAGCTCCAAATCAAGTTGGAAGAGGGTGGAATACACTAAGGGATGCAGAGGGATGATTTCTAGGGAGAGAAATCGAAAATGGGTCGTGAAGAAATGAAAGACGAAACATGTCTTTATAATCTGCACAGTTCATTACGGCCGCTAACCTCAACACATAACGTACGTTAATCCTCCTTACGTATGCTATCAGCCCTGCGTAGCATACGCTACGTCCTGCCATAACTCACTGCCTCAAAATGGGACTTGTATTACGTACGTTATCCAAAAGCCATACGTAACAACCACAACATTACGTACGTTAGCATCCATGCATAACGTACGTAATGAGCGTTGATGAAGCTGCCTCGAAAGGTAGAATATCTTGATCAAGTATGGCCCTACACGCCGAAAGTCAGATGCGATCTGATACCCTGTATTACGTATGCAACCAACATGGTTTAATGTACGTAACCCTCCACCTATAGCGTACATACTGCTTTACATATAGCGTATGCTATGGCTAGTATACTTGGCCAAAAATCAAAACTCACCAACAACATACAGTCGGCAAGAACAATACCGACGACAAGTATAAATATTTCAATTCCAAAATATCCCAATATAATATATATATTGTATCAGTCAAATACAACAGCATTTGTCCAAATGAATACGTACAACACAATAGTAAAGAGAAAAAATTACCCCCGGATATTACACACCGGTCGTGAGGCTAGAATTTTCTAGAAGAAATCAAGGTGATATCATGAAATCTAGAGCATATGTACCAGAAGAAATCGTGATATCATGAAATCGAGAGCATACGTACTAGAAAAAATCGCGAGGCTAGGATTTTCCAGAAGAAAAGATCGTGATATGAATACAGTGTCTTTTTTTAAGGGCAGAGCATGTCTTTTTGTGTCTGAATGTGGACAACAGCCTTATTTGGGCTGAGTGAAAAGCCATAAAATGGCTGAGTGAAAATATTATTAAGTTCTTAGTAAACAATTAGATATAGCTGAACAAATAAGCCATAATCCCCATTCAGCCTATTAAGCCATTAGTAAACAGTCCCTAACTTGTGCTCGTGTATGTACGTGTTCAATCTTTCAAGATCGAGAAGGGGATGGAGTTCTTTGTGTGTGATCTTTGTGTAGGTGTGGTGATTGTGCATGTTTTTTTATGAGAGCCGTAGGGAGATATAGTGATTTAGAGAGAGAGAGAGAGAGAGAGAGAGAGAGAAAGAGAGAGAGAGAGAAAGAGAGAGAGAGAGAGAGAGAGAGAACAGGTTAGAGAGAGTAGGTTGGTGAAAGTTGTAAACGAATCGAATTTTTTTGATTCGATTCGTGATTCGAATTCATTTAGCCCAATTCGTATTCGTTTTTTTCGAATTCGGATTCGAATTCGAATTTTATTTTATAATCGTTGACATAATGAATCCGAATACAAATATGATGGTATTCGATTCGTTTTGTTAACGAATATTCGATTCGAATCAATTATAAATATATTTAATATATTATATATATATAAGAAAAAAGAAAATGATATATATATATATATATATATGTTTACAATTACAACCCTACATTCCACATTACCTGCACCGCTCTCCGCCTCCATCCTTCTACTGCACGTAGGGTTTCATAACTTTCATTTCTCCGCCTCCATCCTTCTACTGCTCTCACCGTGGAAGTTCCGTAATATTATCAAAGAGAGCACAGAGCAATTCGGCGTCACATTTCCTGGTCCATCAATCAGATTCGCCGAACTGGAAGTCTGGAAACGATGCTGCTGTGCTGACACGCTCGACCGTATGTCCATGGTCCATCAATCAGATTCGTCCATCAATTTCTTGTTTTTTTCCTTGTATTTTTTCTTGTTTTCCTTGTTGTACTTTGTCTTGCAGCCAATAGATTAGGAAATTAAAATTGCATTTGATCTGTATGCAATCTTGCAATTTTTTTCCTTCATATTTCAACTAACTTTCATTATGTTTTGTTATTTTTCTGGACTCGGTTGGCTTGAGTAAGCTGATTTCTTCCATATTTAATTAGTGTTCTAACAGAACCTGGCATTGGTTAAATTAGTTTACATTTATGATTTATCTGATCTTTTGCAACTTAGTTTGAAGGTTTGTTAAATGTCCAAATAAACTGAACTTTTGTTCAGTGATGATTGATTCTGAAATCATTCTTTCTACAGGCAAGTATATATATGGAGGAGAAAAACTTAATAGACTTGTATTTTTAATTTTTCAGGTGATTTTTTATAATTTGATATGGACCCTTCAAATGTAGCGGAGCAAGCATCTCAAGTAGACGACCTTAGATTGGAAAATATAAATAATGATGGAGGGAATAATATAGAAGTTGAGGGCAATGATGTTCAAGATCTAAATTTTGGAGATGAAGGGGGTGTTGATGATGAGCATGAGGGTGAAAATGAGGATGACAAAGGTAGATTTTGTAAGAAAAAGAGAAAAAAAATTCAAGAGCTCATAAGGATTTCATTGCAACGACTTCAGCTAACGGGATTCCAAAATTGATGATTAAAATTATGTTATTGATACTTTCAGGTGTTGACATCTTTAATGGGCTTATGAAGTGCACAAAAGAATGGGGAATAGAACATAAAGTCTTCACTATATCAGTGGACAATGCTACAAATAACAATGTTGCACTTAGAATTGCCAAATAAACATTCTCCAAGAGTCGTAAGTTACCATTGGATGGTGTGTTTTTCCATGTTAGATGTGTTGCACATATCCTAAATCTTGTTGTTCAAGATGGTCTTTATGATATTAAATGCATTATTGAAGATGTTAAAGACAGTCTGCGATTTATTAACCAATCAGAATCTAAGTTATTGAAGTTCTCTGAAATCTTGCATCATTTGGGAATTCCGATTAAAAAGTTAATCATAGACTGCCCCACTCGTTGGAATTCTACATATGAAATGTCAGTCACAGCTATTAAAGTTAAAGATGCATTCCCTATATTTGCACAAAGAGAGCCTTCATACCATTGTTTTCCTAGCTCGGAAGATTGGGACAAAGTAGAGGATGTTGTGGAAATTTTAGGGGTATTTTATGAAGCTACTCATGTAATATCCGGGTCTGATTATCCAACTTCTAATGTTTTTATTGCTGCTATTTGGAGAGTTAAACATGTTTTATATGAGAAAGAAAACCATCCTAATGAGTTCATAAAAAACATGATTAAAAAAATGAAGGAAAAGTTTGACAAATATTGGGGAAGTAGTAATATTTTGATGGCCATTGGAGCAGTACTTGATCCTAGGTTCAAAATGAGGTTGGTTGAATTTGCTTTCAACAAGATATATAATGAGAATGAAGCTCGTACACAATTGATGAAGGTTCGAGAGGCATTACATGATTTGTTTTATGAGTATGTTAAACTTGATGAGATAGGGAATCGAAAAGGTTATCCTATATTAGATAGAGATTCTTCTGTTTCGACCACAAGTTCAATGTCAAGAGGAAAAGTTGTACTTTCTGGTTTGTCTATGTTTGACGAGTATTTGAACACAGTGGACAAGAATGGTCCTACAAAGTCGGAGTTGGACAGTTACTTGGATGAAGGGGTATTTAGATGTCAAGATGGGGATGTAGTCTCCCGTTTTGATGCCTTGGCTTGGTGGAAATCTCAAGAGCTGAAATTTAGTGTTTTATCTAAGTTGGCCCGAGATGTTTTAGCTATCCCTATTAGCACGGTAGCCTCGGAGGCTACTTTTAGTCTGAGGACTCGAGTTTTAGATCCTTATCGTGCTAATTTGTCGTCGATATCATAGAAGTTTTAATTTGTGGAGCAGATTGGGTACGTCAACTTCACGGCATCCAGAAGGCCATGATGACATATGTAAGATCTCTTTTTTAATGCTTCCTTTTTAATAACTAGACTTTTATCTTGATGTTGGTTTATTGTTAGTTTACTGTAATGAATTTGACATGTTTCCTCTTCAATTTAGATATGCTTTTTTACATGTTTACTGTAAATATGCATTTCTGTGTTCCTGCTGTTAGTTAATAAATTAAATTGTTCATTTAGACTTTAAAGTAGCTAAGTAATCTGTTCTGAGCATGAAATCGGTATATTTTAGCTTGAAACTTAAAAATATAGTGTAATCTGCCTATTAAAGAGGTCTTTGGATCATGCCAGTTCTTTGTGTCCTTGTTGTTTTATCTTTGAGTTTTCTGCACACTTAGGCTCACTTAGGTATATTTGAGTCAAAACCAACATAAAATACATAGGTTATATAACTAAAAGTCAAAAGTTCTTTAAATCTGCAAATCTGGGCTTAATATGTGTTCTGTCAATCTGTGGCTTTAAGCATTGGTAGATTTAGGGCATATCTAGGGTAATCTTGTGTTTAAACAGCTTAATATTACATCTGGGGTGAGATTTGATCTGCTGAAACTCTGATTAGTCAAACTTAAGTTGCAAACAAAAAGTCAAAATAAACCTTAGAACCAGTTTAAGTAGACCGGGGTTATTTATGGTAGCATTAGTTTTTTAAATTACTTGATATTGCATTTAGGGTTAGTTCATATTGAAAGCTTCAACATATACCAAGATCAAACATTTTCCAACTCTTAAATTTTGATTTCCAAAGGCAGTGCTCAATCCTGTTTTTAACATATTTTCAAATCAGTTTCCATATACATCTGATCTAGGGCAAATTCAAGGGTGTAATTGGTTACTAGATTTAGGGATTTTTGTGTTTTTAGATCATTCATAGTATGAGCTTTCCATATCTGCTTTTAAATTTTGAAAATCAGCTTATTTAGCATCAACTTTTAAATTGGTTACTCACAAGGTTTGTTGTTCAGTTAATTCTCATGTACTTGTTTAAATGTTAGCATCAACTTGCTCAAAACGTATGCCCTCAATGGCACTGCTGTCAACATGATCTGATATGTTACCTTATTGGAAGGCAGGTCACTGCCCTCAATTTATAAGGTTTTTTGCATGAATTTCCAATAAAGCTTTTATGTAAATTAACCTTAATCTTGACATTTTTATATTAATAGTTACAGGGATACTAATTGTGTCCTGTCTGGGTTGTTTTATAAATCTTGACATTATATACTAAATTTATCGATCTCTGATTGTTCTATATTTTTTATATAGGAGGAGGAAGAGCCAATTGATGTTCTACTGAAAGTATGATGATTGGGAACTTGAAAGAATGTTGTTGGAAGAGCTGTTATTGCATTGTCTTTTTTAGACTTGATAGTAGTATTTTTTATTTATGTATTTGATGTTCGGTGGATTATCTAGTGATAATTGAACAGTATAAAATATCAGCTACTTTGGAATATATTTGGTGGTTTTTGGCTTGTATTATTATTTTTAGGTTTTACTTTATTTTTTTATGCTAAAATTTTGAATCTTCCATTGTATCCTTACAAAAAATCGAATCTCGAATCGAATCGAATAATTCGAATATCAATATCGAATCGAACTCGAATCAATTTTTAATATTCGAATAAAAATTCGAATCGAATCGAATAGTTCGAATAGTTTTACGAATACGAATCGAATACAGTGGTATTCGCTTAGATTCGATTCGTTTACAACCCTAAGTGAGAATAAGGAGAAATTTTTGGGGTTTTGCCGTAAGAATAAGTGGTTTATATCCCATTTATTTGGCGAAACTATAATTTAACCCTTAGGTTTTTATATCTTTCATTTTCACACTAATTAATTGTTTAGTATCCTAAACTAGACCTTTTATCTTATTTTGACTCATCCAATTATATTAATGTTCAATTTTAAATTTAATTCTTTTATTTATTTAAGTTATATTATAATAATAAATAATTATATTATTTATAGATTATTAAGAGGACTTGGTGATCGAGGATTGTAAAGTCGAGTATCTACATCACTTTTAAATCAAATATTGCATTTATCCATGTGGGGAACTTTAACTCAAGTACCTTTTAAATGTTCAAGTTCATATTTATTGTGCAATAATGCAATGATTTTAAAATACTATGATTCGCCTTCGGACAGTTGATTCACTTTCGGGCAATATGATTAAACATTCGGGCAGTATGATTCGTCTTCGAGCTGTAAAATTTGCCTTCGAACATTATTATGTGCACATAGAGCCGCATGATGGTAAGTTATAAGATGTGTTCGGGGTATCATACATGATGCCGGGATCCATGGATCTTTGGGGAAACCCACGATACCATATGATGAAAATATTTTTAAAGGTGACGTACGAAATGTATTCTTATTATTGCAAATGATATGAACTGATATGCCCCCACTGAGTTTTCAAAAAATGCACTACTTTTTATAGTTCCCTTTCAGGTTACGCAAAGTCGGAATGTGGCGAGGAAGGCGGATGGCGATGATAATAATGATTAAACAATATGATATTATGTTTAGAAATGATTTCAATTCAATCGCCGCCTGCCCTCAATCCATATGCCTTCGCGGCGGTTCTTCTCCCTTAATTTTAGATAGTCGCCGTCGCTCTAATCCCGTCCGCCGCCTTGTGCGGCGGGCTTTCATCTCTCCCAGACTTCTTAACTGAGCTCTGTTATTGCTGGTATCCCGATTTAAGCTACCTGCCTAAAGCCGCTCGTTCCAGCTATGCGTTCAGCCGCGATGGAGAACACGATGGCTAAGGATAAACTCCGCGCCCTCATTCCGGCCGTTCCAGGTAATATAGCTTCCCCCGATATTTTATGCTGCAAATCGGACCTCTGTATCCAGTCTAGGCATGATAACTCGACCCTATGGGTCTTCCGCTGGTCCAAACAGAGATTTTGTGATTGGAGTTGTTGAGAACCCGTAAGGAATTGTGGGTGGGCCCTGAATTTGCAGGGAGGGTGACCTTCTTCCTCTTCGGGAGTCTGGTTTGAGTGGGAAGCCATTAAAGGCTACTGCTATTGGGGCTGCAGATTTTTGTGCCCGTAAGGTGTCCGACAAATTTCCTGTGAGAGGTCAGGAAGATCAGTTGGTGCTGGAGAAAACTTGTTCCACTTTTGACCCGAAGAATGCTCTTACAGGTCTCGATCACGCTGGAATTAAACACTTGCATCTGCCAAAACGAGCAGAAAACTTGCAGCAGCCTCCAAACTTATCCTATGCGGCTGCTGTTAGAAAAATGCCGGCATCATATGTGAATTCTAAAGCAAAAAGTCCAGCGGGACATCAGAGCCCGATAAATGTTGATAGGAGTTTCTATGGTTTTGGGGAACCTACTGTCTTTGGGCAGATTCTGGAAAGAAATGGCAGGAAAATGATATCATTTTCTGCACAAGAACTCGATGAACTTGTAGCTCCTTTCAAATATTTTCCAATAGTTTTCCCTCGATGAAGACCCTTGGGTCGATAATGGGAAATCTCAATCTTAAAGATGACTTCTCGGTCTCACTTATTGAAGAAAGGCATGTGCTTATACGTCTTTGTTGTGAGGAAGATTACACCCGGTTATGGTGTCGTCAAGTTTGGTTCATGGCTGGGTTCCAAATGCGAGTCTTCAAATGGACTCCAGATTTTTGTCCACAAGTTGAAGCCCTTTATGCCCCGGTTTGGGTTAATTTTCCTTACCTTCCGGTACATCTTTTTGACAAAAGAAGTCTTTTCATTATTGCTTCAACGCTTGGAAAACCTCTAAGGATTGACAGTGCCACAGCTAATTTATCTAGAGCTTCTATTCCTCGGGTTTGTGTTGAAATTAATGTGTCTCAATCCTTGTTGCAAGAAGTGGAAATCAATCTTGATGGGAAAACATTAATTCAACCTGTTGAGTACGAGAACATCCCAAAATTCTGCTCAAATTGTAAACATCTCGGTCATGTTGTGCCGGAATGCAAATCCGTGAAAAACCCATCTGCATCAGCCCATGATAGCTCCTCTTTAAGTAGACCACCTCAGCTGGAGGCTAATGAATCGGCCCTACAGCCCTTCAGCCTGGTCCAGCCTTCGCAGCAGCCCGCTAGTGCAACTTTCGATCCACATAATGGCCTACCTCTCCAGAAGATTGAGGTTTCGGCCTCGGTTCGGGAAGATCCCAGCTACCCAATCAGCCCCCCGGCTCCCGCCGGCTCGGTCTCGGGGTCCAAACTCGGGGCTAAAAGTAGTTTCCTTTTAACAACTGAACGACTGGATGCAGGAAAGATTAAAGAGGATATCTTTAAATCTTATGAACTTTTTGAAGATGTTTCCGAGCCGGACTCGGTGTGCGTAACCATTGAATTCCCCCACTACATGCCATACGCTTATGTGGAAAAGAATTACTACTCGGATGGGGATCCTCCTCATCCCTTGTCTCCCGCTATCTTACCTTCCAAAAAAGCTCCAAAAAAGAAAAAAAAAAGAAAGATCTGGGCAAGGAAAAAATGATCGAAACCCAGAATGATAATACCGTCGACGAATGTGTTGTGTCGAGAATTATACGCCTCGATCGGCGATCGCCTCAGAGACCGGGCGACCTAGCCAGAGCCGAGCAGCCAAGGCCGAACTGCCGACCAGAGGCCAGGCGACCTAACCATAGCCGAGCAGCCAAGACAGATCGGCCGGTCGAAGGTCCCAGGACAAGTCCCGGTGCCGAGCGATCGACAACCAAGACGATCGTCTCTCGGTACTTGGCGATCGACTCCTGGTGGCCGACTAGCAGACGATCATCTCCCGGCACTTGCCGATCGACCCTTGGTGACCGACCGATGCCGACCCCTGGTGACTTGCCGATCGACCCTTGGTGACCGACCAATGCCGACCGCCTCATGCCGCTCGGTGCCGATGATCATCCAGTCGGCAAAGACCGAAGCTCAGGACAAAACCCACGTGCAATGCCAAGACAAGATCCGCATTTCACGGATTGTTGACCACAGCCTGTCAGCATCTTTCCACCAGCCGACACGCCCGCCGAAAGGTGTCAGTAGGACCGCCCGTGACAGCAACTCTGGACGCGTGCTGGCTCCTCATTGGACCGCACAGCTGGCTGCCAGCAGCAGCCTTGGACTTTAGGCAAACAGCTCATGTGACTTAAAGACGATCGCCCCATTATTATATTGGACGAAAGGCGATCGCCTGCCAGGAAACAAGGCATCTTAGCCCCTATAAATAGAAGGCTCCCTGCACTTGGAAAAGCCTTCAGCACCCCACGAGATTTTCACTCTCTGAAGTCCATCTCTTCAACTCTCTTCGAATTTTACACACAACTTGGCTTTCCTACTCTTGGCAACAGCTATCTCTCGGTTCATTCTTCTCTCTCAGCCTCTCTCACACAGAAGACGATCGGTCGAGAGCAAGAACACCAAAGCTTCGCTCAAGAGCTGGATAATAGGATCTTTTTACACTCATTGTACTTAGATTCTCACATTAATACTTGTATCCATGAATATTTGTATTAATAACATCTTGCGAGAACATTCAAGCCCGGGCCTAACAAACCCGGCAAATCTAGTGTTATTCACACTCCCTCGGAAGTGCTCCCGCAACCTTGTTTGTTGTCCGTCCATTCCAGCAGTATTTCATCTTCGGATAAATATTTCGGGCAACAACAGAATGGTTCGAGGCTAATAATCGTGTATCAGAATCACTTCAAGTAGAAAGTCGCACGTCCAAAGATGATGAGGGATTTATCCAATTCGTCAGGAAAAAAAATAAGATAAAAGAAAAGGCGAAGGAAACTCCGTGAGGTTTTTCTTTTTCTTCCGTTTCATAGTATTTGCCATGCTTGGGATTTGGCACCCCGAATAATAGTAGTTCTCTACTTTATCGTTTGTAAAATTGGCTTTGTAAGGGAATAGGCCCCTCTAACCTTGTTTGATTTATGAACTAATTTTTTTTTTTAAAAAAACAAAAATGTTTAGAAATAATTTCAATTAATTTTGAATTGCTTAGACCTTTGGTTTTCTTTTAGCACTTTAAATCACGTGAATGTGATTGTTTTATTTGATCATTTTGACTTGGGATTTATTTTAAGTAATGGATGTTTCTTCAATTGTCTTGGTATTTGGAGTAGTTTTTATAAATGGTGTTTCAAAAAAAAATCTTATTTATGTTATAAAATATTAGGACGTTAAAATATGGTATCAGAGCGTATCTGTGATTCTGAATACTTCAAAAATTTTTGTAATATTATTATCGCTCATCTTCGTTGCCGCGCCGAATTCGCAAGTACGTTGCAATATTTGAATTTCATTTCATACATGTCAAGATAATTATAAGTTTCCTATTGCGATGAGTTTCATGATTTTTATCATGCATGACGCACTATGATGTTGATTTTGCTAGCATAAGTATGATTAAGTGTTATAACATGTGTCTACGATATCTATAATTGTGCAAAGTATGGTAGCTATGGCCTAAAATTTAGATATGAGAAAGTTATGATCTAGAATACCATATTAATTAGATTGCGCATACGAAGAGTTACTGTTGTAGTACATTTGCAAGCCCATCGTGGTAATATGGTAGCATGATGGGATATTTTCTCGCTATAATAAGATATATATATATATATATATATATGATTATGCATAGCACATGCTTTGTGGCATAAAAATAGACATGAGAAATTATGGTTTAGTTGCATGTCATATCAATCAGATGACTGGCTTGATTGTTCCTCCGTATTATTTGCATGACACTATTATTAGAAAAAAGAATATATTTACTTTGAACACTGCTAGTGCACCGAGGTATATGAGATATATGTACATGATTTATGAGCCAGTGCCTTGTGAGACATTACTTCACGTGTGTGAGATATATATTTTATTTTGAACTATTGTAGTCATTTGTCCTAGTGCCCTATGAGACAGATATTGAGATCCGCTTGGTGCATAGCAGTTAAGTCAATGACTCAAAGAAAGAAAATATCTTAAGTGAAAATTTATCTGCAACTACAATAAATGAACATATTAATTTTTAGATCATCTATATGTGTTTCTCCAATATGTATAATGGGAAGTTATGTTATATATCTTGTGCACAATTGACTGACTAAAAGGAGTTCATCTTTCATTTTGGAGGTTTTCCCTCATTTAGTTGCAGTGGAGTTAGTTCGGGTGGACGTATAGTCAGTATTTCTTATTCTCTCCTCAAATCTGGATTTGATCATACGTTACGGAACTTCGTCTCTCTTGATTTAGATTTTCCATTGATGATTTATTTGGAATTAATGTGAGTTTACTAAGTGGTGATCTTAGATGTGATTATAAGTTCCAAACTCGGTAATATTTAATATCCTTGTTGAACAAACCACCATAGAATCTGGCGGTGCGCAACAATATGATTCTCTGTCGGGATTCTTCAATAAAGATGAGAATTGTTAGTCAAATTAAAGCTAGTAAGATTTGCCTGTAGAGGAAGTGAATTTAGCCCTTGATGCTAAGATTCCTTCTCGAGGAAAATTAAGGACTAATGAGGATAGTAAGAACGTTTTGTTGTACTTGAGAGGAAGGAGCTTGCAGCAGACTTGTAAATAGAGATGACTGACTTTGATCTCGTTTTGCATATGGATTGGTATGAGCAGCAAATACCCAATGTCTAGTGTCATGAGAGATATAGCTGATGTTCTAGAAACCCGAAGAGGAAGAGCTTGTGCTCTAGGATTATTTCAGCGTTGAAGGCGGTGAAGATGATAAAGAAGGGTAACTCACCATGGTTACTTGGTGAATATCATGGATACTTGAACCTTGAAGTTATCTCCAGCAGATGTCCCTATAGTTTGAGAATTTGAAGATGTAGTTCCCAAAGATTTACCAGGAGCCCCTTTGAATAGACAAGTTGAGTTTATCATTAATTTGGTGCCCGGAGCTGCTCCAATATCTAAAGCACCCTATATGATGGCAGATAAATAATTGCAAGAATTGAAGGAACAGTTGCAAGAGCTTTTAGATAAGGGACTTATACTACCGAGTGTGTCACCTTGGGGCACACCGGTTTTGTTCGTGAAGAGGAAGCATTGTACCTTGAGGATGTGCATCAACTATAGAGAATTGAATCGCCTCACTATCAAGAATAAGTACTCATTACCCAGAAATTGTAACACCCCCAAGATATTCAGGGTATATTACAGCATCGTGAGCCCCTCCGCGGGACCCACAAGGCTATACATACGCGGAACCATGAATTTCGACCGATGAGATCTAAGCATAATACAGTAGAAGGCAATAACAATGACACCAAATCAATACTCCATTCAACAGAATACAATGCATTAGGAATTAAGACCCAGGGCAACACAAGCCAGAACATCAATCAACATCTGAAGCACTACTCGAGTGTTCATAACCATTCCAAGTACAACATTACCGAATGGATAAAATACAAAATACAGACAGAGACAAGACACAGCATCACTCTTGCCCATCATCCTCGTGCCTACCCAGTACATGCCTGTCCACTCTCTTGGATCCTGAAATACATGAAAGGTATTTCCACCAAAAGGGGTTAGCCTTCCAATAGCTTGTACAAGTATATCGAGTATGAAACACAATACTTCTCGACAATAAAGTAAACAAAATCCTCATTTCATCAAACTCAAGACTATTATTCCGGAATAACTAAATCTCATAACATTTAATTTTTAATACATACGTGATTAATCATGGAACCCCACCAAAGGCAATAGAACCCTTTGAGGCCCCACGGACCCTCCCAGAGTCCTTAACCCAACACTATTCGTGGAACCTTACCAAAGGCAACGGAACCCCCTGAGGACCCGTCAGTCCATCCCATAGTGAATATATACAATCATATAATTCATATACCTCACTTTCAAAGTCGAGAACATACAATCATAAACATATACGTGCCTTTGAGACATTAGAACCGAAGTGAAAATGGTGTTCAAGCTCGAGAGGTCCAAGAACGCACTTTCGGGCCTAAACAATTCATAGAGAAATGCGATAATCAATCATCAATACTCAATTCTCAAGGAAGACTCCCGAAACCCCCCTTTTACGATTCATAAATCTTCAAAGTATTCACATAGAGTTTAGAATTCATCCAAACCCTCTCCACTTCAAGTAATACACAAAACATCCATATAATCGTAAGGGAAATGTGGGTACAGGGAATATACATCATAATCTCAAGGATTTCAAGCTTCAAAATGGATAAATCAGACGGATCTAAGAAAAATCCCCCAAATCACCGAAACTAGGGTTCTAAGGAGTTTACCTTGATTTGGAGAGAGGAAACGGATTAGATGTTGTAAAATCCTTGTTATTCAATCAAAGATGATGATGTATGATGAAAGGTTGTCCCAAATCGCCTCTCTGGCGTGTTCTCATCAAAAATGTAAGAAATGAGGTGGAAATGGCAAAGAATACGGCTGCCCAGCCTTATATACTGGGCTTAATTAGCATGCACTAATTTCCAAGGATAACGCGCACTAATGGGGTCACCCGGTAGTCCAGTAGCTTCTGACCTGCGTCGTTAGCATGCGCTACCAACAACATTGCGCGCATTAACTGCTACCATGCGGAAAATCCAAACTCACTGCCCAATCCATTAGCATGCGCTACAGGTGATGTTAGCGCGTGCTACTCAGCACCAATAGCGTGCGTTTGCTCATGCCTAGTGTGCGCTAACTGTTCGTCTAGGGAACAGAACCAACCTACTGCCACTACCAAGCGCGAGTAGTTAGCCTGCGCTACAGGCGATGCTAGCGCGCGCTACCAAACATGAATAACATGCGTTAGCTCAGGCCTAGCGTGCGCTAACTGCTTGCCCAACGAGCAGAACCCAGCTTCTGCCTCTGCCAAAACTCGGACCATTAGCGCGCGTTACTGGCGAAGCTAGCGCGCTACTCAACACAAATAGCGTGTGTTAGCTCACGCCTAGCGTGCGCTAACTGCTTCACTCTAAAACACCATTGCGAAATCCGATCAACACGAACATGCTCTGAGAGATATGAAACTCTAAAATAAACAACATCTCAATAGGCGCTTACAAGAGCGATAAAAGTGAAGGAACAACAAACCTACAAATTCATGAAAAGTACGGGTATTACATTCTCCCCCTCTAAAAAGAAGTTTCATCTCGAAACTTAAGAAATAAAGAGTTCGGGGTATCCCGATCATATCTTCTCTTTCGTCTCCCAAGTCGCTTCCTCGACTCCATGTCTCGACCATTACACCTTAACCAACAGAATGGTTTTATGCCGAAGCTTCTTATCACGACATTCAAGGATATTCACCAGTCTCTCGGGAAAGGTAACATCCTCGGCTACATCAATCTCACTATAGTCGATAATATGACTTAGATCCAGGACGTACTTTCTCAACTGAGAAACGTGAAAAATGCTATGGACATGACTCAAAGCCAGAGGCAACGCCAAGTGATAAGCTAAATCTCCAACCCTGTCTAAAATTTCAAACGGTCCGATATACCTCGGACTAAGTTTTACCTTTTTCCCGAAGCGTAAAACTCCCTTTATCGACGATACCTTAAGTAGAACATGATCTCCCATTGCAAATTCCAAGGGTCGACGATGCGTATCGGCATAGGATTTCTGATGGCTCTAGGCAGTCCACAACCGGTCTCTAATAATATAAATCTTCTCCTCAGTTTCCATCAACATATTCGGTTCCGTTCCGACATAATGTCGATCTACACCGCCTACCATAAAGTGCTTTAAATGGTGCCATTTTAATCGACGCGTGCCAACTATTGTTGTAGGCAAACTCGATCAACGGTAAATGAACACTACGCCATAAGTGCTCATAGGCAATGCCTGTTTATTGTTGCAAAAGACACGAAAAGTGTTGCCTTAGGCCAAAGGCAACACCAAACTCTTGTTGCCAATACGGTCGTTGCCTTTGACACCTAAGGCAACACTTTTAGTCTCTACTGCAACAATGAATAAGTATTGCATTACGCCTATAATGCAACAACATAACCAAGTAAGGCAACAAGAAACGGTGTTGCCTAAGATTTCAAAAAAAAAAGAACATGGCCCCCACATTTGTGCCACGTCAACAATGGGCCCCACATTTGTGCCACGTCAATAATGGCCCCACATCTATGCCACATCAGCAATTTTTTTTTTTTTGGGTTTCATAATACTACTTTTATAATACACAACAGCTAAAGTAAAAGACAACACTTCATACAAATATTTTGAATAAACCATTTTATTTTTACATCAACCCATCCAAAATAAACCACGGCAGCCAAAAACCAATAAGGCTGCCAATACAAAATACAAAGTCCTAAATTTATACAAATCAACAAATAGCATTCTTACACTGCTTCAGCTCAGTGTTCATAGGCTCAACCCTGTACGACGCGGTGAAAATAAAGAAGTTTCTTTTTTTTATTCAAGAAATAAGAGCATAAAAATGATTAAGTGCAATATAGATTATTACATGGTAGTACAACCACGAGCACTCCTAAAAGCATAAGAGACTATTTGTCCAATGTCTTTCCAGCGTATCAAACACACAGCCTCATCCTGGCTACTGCTTGTTCCACCTCCTTGCCCAAAATCACTAAGACGATAGCTAACGAAATCTGTAGGTATCACACCTTCATTGTTATATGCTTTAACAGATGTCACCAATGTGTTTGTAATGTTGCTTCACTATGTTATCACTCTGTGAAGAATCTTGATAGCTTTCAAGTCTATCCAAAAAACGCTGAAGGAATTCATGAGCATCTTCTTGTTGGAATCTTTTGAAACCTGACGAAAAATCTGGTAGTTTCACAAAGTCAAAGAATCAAGACACGGAAAAATAGTTCTTGAATTTTTGACGACCAAAATAGCATTCAGATTAAAGATGCATTCAAATGCAAGAGAGGATACAGCTCAAGTTGTTCATAAGACCAAAAGGTGCAACAGGTCCAGTTTTCAAGGTCAGTGAAAGTTTAATCAGCCCCTGCAGAGCGCATATTACACAAAAGTTCTCTTCTCACGTGTCAATGACGGTTACAAGAAACAATTCAAAATATAGTGCAGATATTGCCTAAGAAACTACAGGAATCAAAGGACCAACAAGAACACACAAGTTTGCTGACCAAGAAATCAAGTAAAACCGAACTGGCATCAATTTACTCACAACTTGAGTGTACTGAGTGCTTATCCAATAGAATGCCTTGAAGAAGTGGAACCGTGTGGATAAAACATTGCATCACGAATTCGAAAGCAAGTATTGCCTAAGTTATCCATCCCCGCTCCTGCAAGATTTTTTTATCTTTTTCGCCTATCTTATCATGAAATATCCTATATTTGACAATTTGAAATTATATTGAAGAATTGAAAATGAAGAATCAATCAAGCAAACTAGTCTTCTGCGATTACTGGATCTTGTTGTCTTGGTATAGCCGGGCGGAAAGATAGGGGTGCCGGATGTTTGCGCAGGAAGTTCGGGTCTTTGCTGCTGACATCGGGATTCCAAATAGTTTCTCTCGGTATTTCCAAAAGTGAGACACTCATTTCCTCCGGCCTCGCTCTCATCTTCCATCAACAGAGCTTCCGCTTCACTGCTGGACTCAGGTGATGGCTCTTGGCGGCACGGCAGCGGATCATCAGAACATGTGGATATGACGAGGAGAGACGTAAGAGGGAAGGAGAGACTAATCGACGATGTGACGGTCGATGAAGGAAGAAGGGAACGACGAGAGTTCGAGAGAGAGTTGTCTCTCTGATTTGGGGGCTAGGGTTTCAATCAGGTTCAAATGAGAGAGGGAGTCGACTGTCGAGTATGAGGGAGTGGGTTAAGGGTTTAGCTCACGGGTCGGGTTTCCGGGTCAGATACTGGATCTCGAGCCGAATCTGGGTCTGGACCGAGCTGGGCTAAAGCAAGGCTTGGGCCATCATTTTGATCTTTACTGAAAGAGTGGCCTTTAACTACGATAGCCCTTCCAAAATCGCTATGCAAGAATAAGCAAATATTCATAAACTTACGAAAATTAAAGAAATATTACTTAAAATACGGAACCTACCACAGTGTTTTCTAAAAACGCTATGTAAGTGTACTCTTACATAGCGCTTCCTAATTAAACGCTATATAAGTATTTTTAAAAAGAATTTTATTATTTTCTACAATAATATTAAATTTATAATGTGTATTTATATTAAATAATTTAAATATATATAAATTATAATTTATATTATATTATATGTCAAACTTTGAAAATAAAACATATACCATAATTTAAATTTCATTTTATATATTGATAATATATTAAACTTTAAAATTATAAAAAATATTTACAATTTTTAATTATAATATTAAAAAACATGATAAGTATTTATATTAAATATAAATAATTTAAATCAAATTTATCATATGTTATATATCAAACTTTAAGAGTAAAAAATTATCAAAATTTAAATTTTATTTCATTGTGTTTGTTTTTTACAATAACTTCAAAAAATTATTAAAAAATTAGATATAATGCAACACCAGCACAGGTGTTGCACGTCGCACAACACCATTTTTATCTTGTAACACCAAATGTATATCTAGTGCAATACTATTTCAGTAGTGTCTCAAAAGATCAAAAGTCAACAATATATTGAAACGCTTTGGTGGCAACACTAGCTAAAAGCATTGCCTATGAGCACTTATGGCGTAGTGGAAGTTCCCAATCGTTACTCCAGTCCAGGGCACAAGCCCACAACATATACTCTAATGTTTGAATCGCCTGACCGTCTGACTGAGGATGAAAAGACGTACACAACCTCAATTCGGTCCCCAAGGCCTGATGGACCGCTTGCCAGAAATGTGGCACGAAACGGCCATCCCGATCAGAAATAATAGTTTTAGGGGCACCATGAAATATCACAATCTGAGCTATGAAGGTTCGAGCCAATATCTTGTAACGCCCGGTTTTTTCCCGGTACGTTAATTATTTTCATGGTATTTAGTTATTTTAAATGATGGGTTTAATTAATTAGCCAAGTTAGATTAAAATACAAGTTTTGGGCTAAGTTAATTGAAAGATTTAATTATATTGGGCTAGTAAAAGAAATGAGTTTTGAGCCTAGCCCATTAGTGAAGTAATTAGGCTTTCTCCTAAAATAATTTATTAAAATATCACAAAAACCCTAACTTCTTCCTCCCTCCCTCATTCGGCCGATCTCTCCCATCTCTCTCTCATTTTTTCTCTTCCAAAGCCACAATCATCCTTCTCTTTCACTTCCTTGTTGGTGTAACAAGCTTAGGTAAGATCTTTTAAGGTGTTTTAATCTTTTCTTTTGATTTATATTCAATTAATTGTTTTAAGTGTTGATTATCATCTAGAAATTTCATCACCATCTTCTATATGGTGTATGATGAGTCTAGATGATCATATTATGTAAAAGATCTATATGATTCATAAAAATCATCAAGTTGTAACTTGTGTGATTTAAAGAAGATAGATCTTATGGTTTTAACCAATGTTGTTATTGTTATAAGTTGTATGTTATCATCATCTCTAGATTATATCTACACCCTATACATGGTGTATGATGGATCTAGATGATTATATAAAATACAAGGTCTAAATGAACCATGGAAATCATCAAGTTTTATTTAGGTGATAAAATGTGATAGATCTTGTGAATGGTTATAATTCTTGTTAATTATTATTTTGATTCTTAACATATCCATGTCAATATGTTTAGATCTAAGTATACAACTTTATAGCATCTTCTAAGATGTGTATATAAATGTTTGTGTATTTGAAAAATCATGGAACCCTTAAAAAGGGGGAAAATTATGAGTTTAAGTGGTTTGTCATATATTATATTGATTTGATTCTTTTCCTTGTGACTAAATGAAATGTCAATGACCCCTAGCCCTTTTTAGTGCCACCATGTTCATAGGGGACTGAATTTGGGTGATAAACACATCTAGGAATGTGTTTCAAAAGGGAGAGGAATGGATTGGTTAAAAAGATTAAGGGTTGGCTACGATTCTGTTTCCATCAGATTTGTAGTCATCTTACAAAAATCATAACTTGAATTTTATAACTCAAACGGATCTCAAACCTGTGCCAAAAGTTTACAAATTGTGTTGGGTAACTTCCTTATGAAGGTCACTCTCATTAATTGGGACTTTATACATGGGAAAGAACAACATCTTTGCTGGTAGGTCTGATCCGGGTCTGATCTGATAGGTCAATTTGTTTTATTCGTTTCTAGGGCTTGGGAAATGATATGATGGGATTCCAAGTTCCCATATGTGTGTTATGACCTAAAGTTGTGATCTGGAGTTTATGGGATGTTATCTCCAAGTATTTCTTGGTCATATTGAGTTCACACTCCAGATCAGTTTTCTGTCATCAGCTTTTAAGGGTTTTGTAATTAGTCATGTTGTGAATTTCATATCTAGAGTTTGGGAAACCCTTTTTGCTCGATTCCAACTCTGAGACTTTGGTATTTATGTCTATTATCTCTGTGATTTTTAGTTTGGACAATGTCTACCCATAAGTTGGGTAGAATTGGCCAACACTACTGATTCCTATGACTTGGGACTGCATTGCGATGTCTTTTTAAAAGCATCATAATAAATTCATATTTTGGAGTTAGAGTGAGTTCTTTACTGTTTTAAAAAGGGGAAAGACTCTAGTTTCTTAGAAAAATTTAATATTGATATGTTAATACTTATAAAAATTAAGTAAATCCATCTTTAACAGCGGGTCTGTTTTTAGACCTTGCTGTCCAGATTTTTGTTTAAGTCTTTAAGCTTCATCTTTGGGTATATCCTAACTCCTAGTTTATAATAGGTGAAGTTTTGGCATTTGCTCAAGTGTGGTAGCCAGTTTTGATTTAGCAATCTCCCTTAAGTATTCAAGGTGAGTTCTCTCACTCCATTGTCTCAATATTTATGACTGCTAGGTTAGCACGTGAGTGTTAAATTATTATTATGGTATGATAATATGAATGCATGCTTAAATTGTTAATCATACATGTGCACTGTATGTTTATTGTTGAGGGGATCATAGCAATTATCCGGCTTTTGTCCGGTGCGCGTGGTTAGGTATAATTACTCCAATACCCTCCGGGATGTGAGGTGAGGGTAAGATTAACCCAATACTCTTCGGTTTGTGAGATGCGGGTAACCTACTAGCCCTCCTTATAAGCTTTGATTTGTTCTTGGCTTATGTTCAAATGTTATAACTATATATTTTAATCTAGGTCTAGTGATTGTGGATATTGGCATAATGTTGTGTTGGAATTCACTAAGCTTTGTGCTTACGGTTTAACTTAACATTTTCAGGTATTACGATTAAGGAGGCTAAGGGTGCGGGAGCATTCGTGACACACTGTGATTTTATTTTAAATCAATGAACATTTTTAGTACTTCCGCTTTTGACATTTCCATATTAGAAAGTTTTACTTATGTTGTTTTCTTTAGAAGTTTGATAACTTGATTGCCATTATTGGCTTATTAAATTAAATAAATGAAGTCCCTTTATGAATTGGTGTCAAACTTTATATTATTTCAAAAAAAAAAAAAAAAAAAATTGGGTGTTACAAGTTGGTATCAGAGCCTTTTCATTTGAGTGAACTAGGCCTTCTTAGGGATGTCTAGACTCAAATTTAAAAACATTTTATTTCTCTTGTACAAAGTTTATTAAAAACTAGCAGTGAAGATGTCACGGTGTGCCGGTCAGCCAGCCAAGTAAGTTTTATTAACTAATTGAGTTTAAATTTTATTACTTATCAAACACAATAGTATGCTCCATTTATGACATATCCCAAAGACTAGCCTAGGAGGATAATTATATGCCTTTAGTGCTACTATCTACCATGTGAGAATTTAGGCCTTTTAGATCTACCATGAGTGTGAATTAAACTGTTACGGCTAGGAGCAAGCTGAAATTTTGAAACTAGACCTGAAACCGAAATTGGAACTTCTATATTGAATAATAGAAGGGCCCATATTATTCAATATATTGGAGCCGGTTTGGGGTCGGGGCAAGGTTGAAAAGTTTTCGATTTCTTAGACATGCATAGGTTGAATCGTTTTCTTTTCTTATCAATTTTAGATGGCTCCGCTGCTCGCCTCAATGCAATTCAAATAGCTCAAGTTAGGGAATTCGTTCTTGAGGAGTTCAATAATGCTTTTAACGAGATTATTCCGAATGTCACGGCTAACATCATTGATCAAGTTCGTGCTCGCTAGATGAGCGTATGGCAGATGCACCTCCGCACAGGGGGCTCTGTTCCTCCCGCGTGATTTAATGTACTACTACGAGAAGTTCGGCAAGTGCGGCCCACCTCATTGGGATGGGGAGGACGATCCGGTGGCGGCTAAGCCTTTGGTTATCGGCGTGGAGCGCCTTTATGACTATAGGGTGCCCAGGACCGGTTTAGAGTGTTGGTAGCAAAGAACCCGGTGAGGAAGCGGGGTAAGACATGGTGGAACACCACCACGGGAAGAATGATGAAGAAGGCAAGGGCGATTACTTGGGCCCGGTTGTGGAGTGGTTCGAGGCACGGTATGTGCCTAGGGTGGAGCAACAAAGAATGATGCAGAATTCATGGCGTTACAACAGACCACTGAATCTGTTAGTGATCTGAACGCCAAGTTCATGGAGATGCTTTCTTTCTGTCCTACTTTTGCTGGAGATGAAGCATGGCTTGTTAGTCGGTACATCTCGATTTTACGTACCGAGATCCGGGAATTTGTGAGCATGCAAGACTTTACGACCTTGGGTGCAGTCATGGGGGCACTGAAAGAGAGATTGAGCCGCAAACTCAATCTAAGAGGAAAGCTGAGAGCACTTTTTCTAAAACTTCTAATGAGGCTCATAAGAAGACAAAGTTTGGGGATAAACCAAGATATGAATACAAGCCATCTGCGAAGCAGGGTGATCGACCCCCATTGGTGTGTTATAACTGCAAGAAGGAAGGGCATCACTGGAAGAATTGCAAGGCTCCAAAAGCCATTGCAGCCCCCAGTTACTACCATCATTGCGGCGGTACCGATTTGTTACAATTGCCAAGAGAAGGGGCACAAGAAGCCCGATTGCCCAAAGTCAAGAAGAATGGAAATGCAAATCCCAATCCGCTTCGACCTCTAACGGACCAACTATGTTGACACGAGGACGTGTCCACCGGCTTACGAGGGAGGAGCTGCGAAGCCTGCGACATGTAGAGGTAAACAACTCTAAACATCTCTTCCTTATCTTTTATCTTATGCTATGCCATAGAGTAATTGTTTTATTGCTTAAATATTATGAATCGAGCACTTATACATTAGATTCTCACCCCGCCATTTGTTATGTTTGATTAGGCGCTACTCACTCCTTCGTGTCACGCACGTTCATAAACCGTTTGGGCGTGGTGTCGGGAAACTAGCACGTCCCATGGTTATCGAAGTTGCCGACAATCGCACTATCTTCGTATCGATGTTTATCGGGGTTGTACCCTTGAATTTTCGGGAGTTGAATTCCCCATTGATCTTATCCCTATTGCTATGAGGGAACTTTGCGTTATTGTGGGTATGGATTGGCTCGATGCATTCGATGCGAAATTCTTTGTCGTAGAGACAAGTTCGTGTTCAAAACCACAGGGTGGAGAACTTATTATTCAAGGAGATATTCCCCATTTGGATATTGCTTCTTGTACCTCTGCTATTGCACTCGAGAATGTTCCGATTGTTTCCGACTTTGGTGACGTCTTTCTGAGGAACTCCGGGTTTGCCACCTATTAGGCAAGTGGAGTTTCGCATTGATTTAGTACACAGTCTTGTTCCATCGCCAAATCTCCTTATCGTTTGGCGCCACCTGAGATGAAAGAGCTTCAAGATCGATTCACGGGAGCTTAGTGATAAGGGGTTTATAAGGCCAAGTTTCTCGCCGTGGGGTGCTCCTATACTTTTCGCGAAAAAGAAGGACGGTTCTCAAAGAATGTGTATAGATTATCGGGAGTTGAATAAACTCACGATAAAGAACCGTTATCCTTTACCTCGTATCGACGATCTTTTCGAACAACTCCAAGGAGCGTCTTGGTTTTCCAAGATTGATTTGCGTTCCGGTTATCATCAGATGTGAGTTCGTGACTGTGACATTGAGAAAATGGCGTTTCGAACCCGATACGGACACTTTGAATTTGTGGTGATGCCATTCGGACTCACTAATGCACCCGCTGCTTTTATGGATCTTATGAATCGGGTGTGTGGTCCGATGCTCGACCGTTCGGTCATTGTGTTTATTGACGATATTTTGGTCTATTCTAAGACCAGGGAGGAGCATGAAAAGCACATTCGGGAACTTCTAGAGACACTACGGAGAGAACGGCTTTATGCTAAATTTTCTAAGTGTGAATTTTGGTTAGAAGAGGTTCAATTCTTGGGCCACGTGGTGAACAAGGAAGGTATCAAGGTCGATCCGGCCAAGATTGATGCGGTTAAGAAATGGGAAGCTCCTAAATCGCCTTCGGAGATTCGTAGTTTCTTGAGTTTGGCCGGTTACTATCGTAGGTTTATTGAAAATTTCTCAAAGATTGCTCTACCTCTTACGCGATTGACCAAGAAGTCGGAGAAATTTGTTTGGGGTCCGGAACAACAGTTTGCATTTGAGGATCTTAAGACGGTTGTGTAATGCCCGGTTTTGACTTTACGGAAGGAGTGGAGGACATGGTAGTGTCTTGACGCATCTCTCACAGGTTTTGGTGCTATGTTGATGCAACGGGGTAAGGTGATAGCTTATGCGTCTCGCGGCCTAAAACCTCACGAAAGGAACTACCCCACTCATGACACGGAATTAGGAGCCGTTGTTTTTGCTCTCAAGATATGGAGGCACTACCTTTACGGGGTTAAGTGTATCATTTACACCGACCATAAAAGTTTGAAGTACCTTTTCGATCAGCGGGATCTGAATATGAGGCGGAGTTAGATGGTTAGATGTGGTGAAAGATTACGATTGTGAGATTCACTACCACCCGGTAAAGCTAATGTGGTAGGCGCACTCGATCGTAAGCAACTGTCGAACCGATTCGAGCTAAATGTCTTCAGATGACAATGGAGACATCATTATTGGGTATGATTCGAGATGCTCAAGATGTGGCGACTCAAGAGGGGAACCTAAATCGTGAAAGGATTGTGAATGAGTTACCTAAGATGGAGCGAGATGGGCGTGGATTACTAACTCGTTATGGTAGGGTTTGGGTTCCATTTATGGTGGGAACCGGAAAACTCTTATGGAAGAAGCTCACAGTCCAAGTTTTCTATTCATCCGGTGCTACAAAAATGTACCGAGATCTTCGTGAGGGTTATTGGTGGCACGGGATGAAGAATGATGTGGCTCGATATGTAGAAGAATGCACGACATGCCGGAAGGTCAAAGCCGAACACGAAACCTCATGGGAAATTGCAACCTTTGGAGATTCCCGAGTGGAAATGGGAGCACTTAACCATGGACTTTATTACAAAACTTCCTAAGGCGTAAAGGAGCGGATACGATATGGGTAGTTGTGGATCGATTGACGAAGAGTGCTCATTTCTGGCCATCAAGGAAAGTTCTTCACTGAAAAATTGGCGAGATTTTTGTTCGGAGATAGTTTCATTGCAGGTGCCCGTATCTATTGTCTCTGATCGAGATACTCGATTCACCTCTCGATTTTAGCGAAATTCCAAGAAGAATTGGGTACCCGATTACATTTCAAGATCTGCGTTCCATCCGCAAACTGATGGGCGAGTGAGCGGACGATCTGAGACTTTGGAGGACATGCTTCGGGCATGCGCAATTGATTTTGGAGCGGTTGGGATGATCATCTTCATTTAGCCGAGTTTTCATATAACATGATTATCATTCAAGCATCGATGTGGCCCCGTATGAAGCCTTTGTATGGTAGGAAGTGTAGAACCCCAGTGTGTTGGGGTGAGGTTGGACAGAGGGTGCTCGGTAGCACCGATATTGTTTTGCAAACCACGAAGAAAATCAAAATGATCAGGGATCATTTGGTCACCGCTAGGAGTCGTCAGAAGAGTTATGCAGATAAGCGACACTCCGATCTTGAGTTTCAGGTTGGGGATCATGTGTTATTAAAGGTCTCCCCTTGGAAGGGTGTGATTAGGTTCCGCAAGCGTGGGAAGCTGGGACCTCGGTTTATTGGACCTTATAAGATCATAGCTCGCGTTGGTAAGGTAGCATACCGGTTGGAGCTGTCTGACGAGCTTAGTTTGATTCATAACACCTTCCACGTGTCTCAGTTGAGGAAGTGCATTGTTGACGATACCGCCGTGGTACCTCTGGAAGACATCCAAATTGACGAACGGCTCAACTATGTTGAGAAACCTATCGCGGTTGTTGATCGAAAGTCAAAGACCCTTCGGAGCGGCAAGGCTTTATTGTTAAGGTTCGGTGGCGGCATAGGAAGGGATCCGAGTGTACATGGGAACACGAAGACGAGATGAGGGCGCATTATCCCGAGTTATTCGAGGAGGTGACTTCGAGGCCGAAGTCCCTTCTTAGTAGGGGAGAGTTGTAACGCCCGGTTTTTTCCCAGACGTTAATTATTTTCATGGTATTTAGTTATTTTAAATGATGGGTTTAATTAATTAGCCAAGTTAGATTAAAATACAAGTTTTGGGCTAAGTTAATTGAAAGATTTAATTATATTGGGCTAGTAAAAGAAATGAGTTTTGAGCCTAGCCCATTAGTGAAGTAATTAGGCTTTATCCTAAAATAATTTATAAAAATATCACAAAAACCCTAACTTCTTCCTCCCTCCCTCATTCGGCCGATCTCTCCCATCTCTCTCTCATTTTTTCTCTTCCAAAGCCACAATCATCCTTCTCTTTCACTTCCTTGTTGGTGTAACAAGCTTAGGTAAGATCTTTTAAGGTGTTTTAATCTTTTCTTTTGATTTATATTCAATTAATTGTTTTAAGTGTTGATTATCATCTAGAAATTTCATCACCATCTTCTATATGGTGTATGATGAGTCTAGATGATCATATTATGTAAAAGATCTATATGATTCATAAAAATCATCAAGTTGTAACTTGTGTGATTTAAAGAAGATAGATCTTATGGTTTTAACCAATGTTGTTATTGTTATAAGTTGTATGTTATCATCATCTCTAGATTATATCTACACCCTATACATGGTGTATGATGGATCTAGATGATTATATAAAATACAAGGTCTAAATGAACCATGGAAATCACCAAGTTTTATTTAGGTGATAAAATGTGATAGATCTTGTGAATGGTTATAATTCTTGTTAATTATTATTTTGATTCTTAACATATCCATGTCAATATGTTTAGATCTAAGTATACAACTTTATAGCATCTTCTAAGATGTGTATATAAATGTTTGTGTATTTGAAAGATCATGGAACCCTTAAAAAGGGGGAAAATTATGAGTTTAAGTGGTTTGTCATATATTATATTGATTTGATTCTTTTCCTTGTGACTAAATGAAATGTCAATGACCCCTAGCCCTTTTTAGTGACACCATGTTCATAGGGGACTGAATTTGGGTGATAAACACATCTAGGAATGTGTTTCAAAAGGGAGAGGAATGGATTGGTTAAAAAGATTAAGGGTTGGCTACGATTCTGTTTCCATCAGATTTGTAGTCATCTTACAAAAATCATAACTTAAATTCTATAACTCAAACGGATCTCAAACCTGTGCCAAAAGTTTACAAATTGTGTTGGGTAACTTCCTTATGAAGGTCACTCTCATTAATTGGGATTTTATACATGGGAAAGAACAACATCTTTGCTGGTAGGTCTGATCCGGGTCTGATCTGATAGGTCAATTTGTTTTATTCGTTTCTAGGGCTTGGGAAATGATATGATGGGATTCCAAGTTCCCATATGTGTGTTATGACCTAAAGTTGTGATCTGGAGTTTATGGGATGTTATCTCCAAGTATTTCTTGGTCATATTGAGTTCACACTCCAGATCAGTTTTCTGTCATCAGCTTTTAAGGGTTTTGTAATTAGTCATGTTGTGAATTTCATATCTAGAGTTTGGGAAACCCTTTTTGGTCGATTCCAACTCTGAGACTTTGGTATTTATGTCTATTATCTCTGTGATTTTTAGTTTGGACAATGTCTACCCATAAGTTGGGTAGAATTGGCCAACACTACTGATTCCTATGACTTGGGACTGCATTGCGATGTCTTTTTAAAAGCATCATAATAAATTCATATTTTGGAGTTAGAGTGAGTTCTTTACTGTTTTAAAAAGGGGAAAGACTCTAGTTTCTTAGAAAAATTTAATATTGATATGTTAATACTTATAAAAATTAAGTAAATCCATCTTTAACAGCGGGTCTGTTTTTAGACCTTGCTGTCCAGATTTTGTTTAAGTCTTTAAGCTTCATCTTTGGGTATATCCTAACTCCTAGTTTATAATAGGTGAAGTTTTGGCATTTGCTCAAGTGTGGTAGCCAGTTTTGATTTAGCAATCTCCCTTAAGTATTCAAGGTGAGTTCTCTCACTCCATTGTCTCAATATTTATGATCGCTAGGTTAGCACGTGAGTGTTAAATTATTATTATGGTATGATAATATGAATGCATGCTTAAATTGTTAATCATACATGTGCCTTTGTATGTTTATTGTTGAGGGGATCATAGCAATTATCCGGCTTTTGTCCGGTGCGCGTGGTTAGGTATAATTACTCCAATACCCTCCGGGATGTGAGGTGAGGGTAAGATTAACCCAATACTCTTCGGTTTGTGAGATGCGGGTAACCTACTAGCCCTCCTTATAAGCTTTGATTTGTTCTTGGCTTATGTTCAAATGTTATAACTATATATTTTAATCTAGGTCTAGTGATTGTGGATATTGGCATAATGTTGTGTTGGAATTCACTAAGCTTTGTGCTTACGGTTTAACTTAACATTTTCAGGTATTACGATTAAGGAGGCTAAGGACTGACGGGAGCATTCGTGACACACTGTGATTTTATTTTAAATCAATGAACATTTTTAGTACTTCCGCTTTTGACATTTCCATATTAGAAAGTTTTACTTATGTTGTTTTCTTTAGAAGTTTGATAACTTGATTGCCATTATTGGCTTATTAAATTAAATAAATGAAGTCCCTTTATGAATTGGTGTCAAACTTTATATTATTTCAAAAAAAAAAAAAAAAAAAAATTGGGTGTTACATATCTCCGGTCCCCAAGTATCCTTAATACCAAGGAAATGTGCAGAATTGGTTAATCGATCAACGATTACCCAAATCATATTCATTTCGGCTCTAGATCTCGGCATCCCCGTGATAGAATTCATGTAGATGTCTTCCCACTTCCACTCGGGAATGGGAAGCAGTTTCAACAACACCGCTGGTCGTTGATGTTTGATCTTAACTTTTTGACACGCCAAACATCACAATATGAACTCTGTGACATCTTTCTTCATATTATTCCACCCAAAATTTCGCTCCAAATCCTTGTACATCTTACTCATTCCTGTAATACCCGAGATTTCTGTTATGTATTTAGAACTTGTGACATTGTTATTGTTGCACTTTTATCTGAGTATTATTCTCCGTATTTCATAATCCGATGTTGTTGAGCGTATGATTTCATGAATGTGATGAAAATTGTAATTCTGCGCATGTAGCGCACGCTATCGACTATGTGTAGCGTACGCTAAGTTGGATCCATAGCGCACGCTGTGCATGACCTTAGCGCGCGCTATACGTAGTCAGCATGATTGAGACGTGTGGTAGGTGAGATCAGGCCGGGGATATTGGTCGGATTGTGTCGGGATGAACCTGGACGGCTTTCGGGAAAAGTCAAGTCAACGCCTTAGCGCACGCTACTGACATGAGAATAGCGCAGGCTAAGTGCTGAGTACAGTGAAGTCAGTAAGCCGTTAGCGCACGCTACGAGCATGGACTAGCGCGCGCTAATAACCATTTCCTATAAATAGGACAGCATCCTTTTCGTATTTTCTGTCCTTTCTTCTCCCACATCTGAATCCTTATACTTAGAGTATTATTCTCGTGTTGAAGATTGTAGATCATTGAGAATTGGTGTTCGAGCCTTCGACGTTGGATTGCTTCGATTTCCTCCTTGTTCTTCACTACTTTGAGGTAGGTGATTCTTCACCAATATTAGTCGTGTTCTAAAGGGCGTTTGATCATGTTTTGATAGTCAGTTATTTCGTTTATAATCGATCATCACGTGTTAGAAGGATACTTTTGACGTATCGGCACTTATTCTTCGTATAATCCTTTGAACCTTTTTGGTGTTTGGACTCCTAAGCATTTTATGTATCTTCAACCGATCATGACCAGTATATGAAGATTACCTAGTTCGTATGTTTTACGTTAAGAATCATACGTTTTGGGACATATAATGGATTGAATTTAGGATAATCCTTGAAGATCAAAGATGAATCATGATGTTGTGATGATTATACGTAGCCTTATATCTCGTAGTCGTTTTATCCGTATAGAACTTTCACAAACCTTATGAGCATGATAGACATGTATTTTTTTTTTTCATAATGTAAATCATTAAATTTAATTGTATTCGAGAATAAATTTATTTTATTCTTCCTATTGCTTTCTATAATATATAAAGTCTTGTCTATTTATTAAGTAAATCATCTTGAAAGGGATCTACATTGCTTTGTACTAAGCTAAAAAAGACTATTTCAACGATGACCTTCCATAGATTCGCCTATATAAGCCGCGGCTAAAGTTGCAAAAATAAGAGCTTGAATACTACTTGTAAATAACCCAAGGAACATAACAGGGATAGGAACCACTGAAGGTACTAAAGAAACAAGAACAACAACTACTAATTCATCTGCTAAGATATTTCCAAAAAGTTGAAAACTAAGCGATAAAGGCTTTGTAAAATCTTCTAAAATGTTAATAGGTATGCACGGGGATGACATGTATTATCACCATAGAATTCATGAGTTCATCACCATTAGATCTAGTTTTCTGCCAGTAGTAATCTGCCATGCACGGTTAGCGCATGCTAACATACGTAAGTTAACGTGCGCTATCGGGGATAAGCTTACGCACGCTATGTTTGGTATGTAACGTACGTTATGATATCAGTCAAGTCAGTCGGCTGATCAGAGAGAACTATCAGTCCATGGCTAGCGTACGCTAGGCTTAGACGATAGCGTACACTAACAGGCAGGCTTAGCGCACGTTACGTAGAGTACGTAGCATACGCTAAGTGGTTTAGGCAGATTGTATATTTTGAGCTTTTGGTCGTAGACCGTATTTCTAGGCAATCGTTCGACGTGAGATGATTTGTATATCATTTCTTTTGTTAAGGTTCGAGTTTGCTACGTTGATCGAAGGAGGCGGCCTTCGAGTGTGTTGAGATCATTGAAGTGTTTCGTTCTTGCCATCTTCGAGGCAAGTATCGTAATATGTTAATATTGGTATTTTGAACATGCGTGTGATTATTCATGTTGTTGAACATGAGATTTATTTCGTTGAATTGTCATGATATTCATTATCTAGTCTTTGTATGTTCATGTTGATGGACATGGCGATTTGGCATATATGTATGCATGAATTATGTTTGTGTTTGTTGTGCGATCTATGCTGAGGGCGCTGGATCGGATGTCCACCTCGTGTTGGTCCGACAGGATCATCTTGGGATCTAGGCTGAGGGCGCTAGATCATTGGACGGGTTATTTCCACCTCGTGTTGGTCCGACGGGATCATCTTGGGATCTATGCTGAGGGCGCTGGATCATTGGAATACCCATGCTGTGTTAATGGAATCTTGTGGATTCGCATTATCGGATTCCGGTAGCGGAAGTCCGTGTGGTGTATCTTGTTATGTATTGTTGATGCATATTTGATTCGTTTAAATGATACTTGTACTAGCATCGTTTTGCTAACCCCTTCAGGGGTGGACATTTGTTTTGATGTTCAGGTAGCCGAGGAGCAGGGAAACAGCCACAGTACCAACGTGACGACAGAGGGGTTCAGTGATGTTTGTTGTTGTTGATGATTTGTTTTCTTGGTTTGATTTCAGTACTTGAGTACGCGTGTCTTATTAATATCATTTCGATATGGTTGTATTAATTACTCGTTGAACCAGTTGAATGGTTTTTTAAACTTGAATTTCCGCAGTATTGATGTCTTATAATTTCATTTCTTTTAAATTAGCCTTGTAAATCCTTACTTAAAGGGTTTACGGCGCTGTAATTATTCCGAATATCTCGGGGTGTTACAGAATATGGTATCGGAGCTAAGATTTATGGATATCTTGGCAGTCGGGTTTTAAGTTGGGTCTGTTTACATTATTGATTTACGAGTCATTCGTAACATCACTGTTCAGCCAAAAGTCGTCATGTGGACCGTGGTTATAAGTCTCCTAATCTCTTATACTACCGTTTTACTTAATTACTGTTTTGTGAGTATTGACGGGCTTTATTTCGAAAACTTTGTCCTGGATATTGAGGAATTGTGTTTACAGTATGTTGAGAGGAGGACGTGGATGCGGACGCGGTCGTGGACGCGGACGGGGTAACATGAGACAGGAGGATTCCGCAACTACCCTTGAATTATCAGCTAGTCGAACCGATTTCCATTCTGGAGGGCAGCAAGGATCAGCGAATAACGACACAAATCCTGACATGCCGGGAGTGCTTCAACAGGTAGTGGCGCAGATAAACCAATTCGCCCAGGTAGTCGACCGCATGCAGACGGTGATGGGACAGCAGCACCACGAGGATAACCGGGGAGACAGATGGCTTGCTGAGGTGGTCAAGTTGCACCCGCCAAAATTTGACGGATCTGCTGAGGCACTTACTTGGGATCACTGGCTTAAGGAGTTAGAGAAGATATTCGCGGGTCTTAACTGTCCCGAGGACCGTAAGGTTCCCATTGCCCAGTATTTTCTGACTGGGGAGGCCTTTGACTGGTGGGAAGCTATTCGACCCGAGGATCATAATGCGGACTGGACGGAATTCAAACTAATGATGGAAGCACAGTATTGTCCTCGTCCAGTTAGAGAGGCAAAGATCCGAGAGTTTTTCTCACCACAGAGTTCGGAAGCATCTGTGACAGATGTAATCAAAACTTTTAATCATCGGTGACTTGTGTGAGACACTTGGTCGAACGGAGGCGAAAAGATTTTCATTTCGATATGCGGATGAAGCGGAGATTCAAAGTACATGTCGGGTTCGAGTGTACTACGTTGCGGCAGTATCAAGACAAAGCGCCGGCTACGACATGAAAGAGGCGGCGGTGGAGAAATCGGTGGAGGCAAAGAAGCGAGAAGGTGACCGCAACTTTTCGAGAAAACAAGAGTGGTGGGCCCCGCAAGGGCCGGTCTTCCTTTATTCGGCTAGGAAACCTCCACAACCTTCTAGAGGCGGAAAGAAGTTAGGACTACATCGTGATTTCGGACGCATCAAAGAAATGCTACAATTGTGGTCGAGCAGGCATATTCGCGTGGCGCCCGCATCTTACGTGACTTGCTACGATTGTGGACAAGAAGGGCACCATGCGGCTTTACGTGGAGTTGCTACTAGATCTTTTGGTACTCGCACTCCAGCGCGATTCGAAGGAGATAAGTGTGAACAGGAGCAATGAGTGGATTTCAGTGAGAATATTGGGAAGAGAGAGACATCCAGTGCTGGGTCCGTTCCTCCGCACCTGTACCAGATGAGGAAATCTGACGATCAGAACACTGATGTTGCATCAGGTGCGATTCAGATCCTTTTGCAACCAGTTAGTGTCTTATTCGATTCCGGAGCTACACATTATTTCATATCATTGAACTGTGTAAATCGTTTAAAAATCTCGTGCTTATTTGATTGTGAACCATATGTTGTGGGTTTGCCGAGTGGAGAGAGAATTGTGGGAACCCTAGAGGCTAGAGATTTTCCAGTGTCTATAGGAGGGAGAGATTGGCCATCGAATCTTATTGTAGTTGACATCTACGGTGACGATTTAATTCTCGGAGACGATTGGCTCAACCGGTATGGAGCTATTCTGAATTACCGAGAGAGTCATTTCTATCATTGCTAATGACGGATCTGAACACTTATTCCGAGGATGGAGACCAAGAAGCTCGGGAAAATTGATCAAAGCAATGAAAGCCGTGAAATTACTGAAGCAAGGATGTCATGGACTCTGGTGTTATGCCATGAGGAAAGAGAAAGGAGTAGAGCTCTCGTCTATTTCAGTTGTGAATGAGTTCTCAGATGTATTTCCTGACGAACTACCTGGGTTACCTCCACAGAGAGAAGTGGAATTCATTATCGAGTTAGAGCCTGGAGCAGCTCCTATTTCCAGAGCACCATACCGCATGGCGCCAACCGAGATGTATGAACTCAAGAAGCAACTGGAGGAATTGTTACAGAAGGGCTATATTCAACCTAGCGTTTCTCCTTGGGGAGCGCCCGTTCTCTTTGTCCGGAAGAAAGACGGATCCCTCCCACTGTGTATTGATTATAGGGAGCTCAACAAGATGACGATCAAGAATAAGTATCCTATACCTCGGATCGACGACTTGTTTGATCAACTGCAAGGGGCAAGGGTATTCTCGAAGATTGACTTGCGATCAGGATACCATCAGTTGAGGATTAAGGAATAGGACATACCAAAGTCTGCTTTCAGGTCCCGGTACGGGCATTATGAATTCGTAGTGATGCCGTTTGGACTTACTAATGCTCCTGCGGTATTCATGCAATTGATGAATCGGGTATTCTTGGAATACTTGGATAAATTTGTGGTCGTCTTCATTGATGACATCTTGATATATTCGAAGGACGCAGAGGAGCATGCCGAACATTTGCGTGTGGTTTTGAGCACCTTGAGGAAGGAACAGCTGTATGCAAAGCTGTCTAAATGCGAGTTTTGGCTCAGGGAGGTAACTTTCCTTGGGCATGTGATATCAGCTGACGGAGTTCAGGTGGACCCGAAGAAAGTCGAAGCAATCTTGGAATGGGAAGCTCGTAATAACGTGAAAGAAGTCCGGAGTTTCTTAGGACTTGCTGGATATTATCGCCGCTTTGTAGAGGGATTTTCCAAAATTTCTCGTCCGCTCACTCAGCTGTTACAGAAAACTCAAAAGTTCACGTGGGATGAGAAATGCCAGGCTGTTTTTGATGAACTTAAGAAGAGGCGACGACGGCACCTATATTAGCATTACCGGATGGAACCGATGGATTCATGGTGTCTGACGCTTCAAATCGAGTGCAGGATGTGTGTTGATGCAAAGAGATAAGGTGATTGCCTATGCTTCTCGGCAGTTGAAACCATACGAGGTTAATTACCCGACTCATGATCTGGAGCTAGTAGCTGTAGTCTTTGCATTGAAAATTTGGAGACATTATTTGTACGGCACTCATTGTCAGATCTTTACCGATCATAAGAGCCTCAAGTACATTTTCAGTCAGAAAGAATTAAACATGAGGCAGAGAAGGTGGCTGGAATTGATCAAGGATTACGACTTGGAGATTCTCTATCATCCGGGGAAGGCAAACGTAGTAGCCGATGCTTTGAGCCGTAAACCTGTTTCTCTTCGAGTGTTGGAAGCACTTACATCCCAAACCAGCATTCAACGGGAACTGATCCGTGAAGGGATTGAATTATGGGTACCAGGAATCCAAGGGCAACTATATGTGATGGAACTGACTTCATCACTAGTCGAGGAAATCAAATCTAAGCAGTTGGACGATTCTCTGACCCTTCGATTATGTGATGAAGTAAAGAAGGGAAAATCCCCAGGATTCGTGATACAAGATGATAGAGTCCTGAGATTTCAGAGTCGACTTTGCATTCCCGATGATGATGATTTGAGACGGACTATTCTGAAGGAATCTCACAGCGCGCCCTATTCTATTCACCCGGGCAGCAGTAAGGTGTATAAGGATTTAAAACAAAACTTCTGGTGGGGGAATATGAAGAAGGACGTAGCAGAGTACGTTTCGAGGTGCTTGACTTGTCAGCAAGTTAAGATTGAACATGAGCGACCTGCCGGAATGTTAAAGCCGCTTCCGATCCCTGAATGGAAGTGGGAGGACATCTCGATGGATTTCATCACCAGTATGCCAAGGACTAGAACGGGAATGAACATGATTTTAGTTATGGTTGATCGACTAACCAAGTCGGCTCATTTCCTAGGAATTAAAGATACATGGGGACCCGAGAAATTAGCGCGAGTATTTATTGCGGAGATAGTCAGATTGCATGGGACGCCGAAGACCATTATTTTGGATCGAGATGGTCACTTCGTGTCGCACTTCTGGAAAGCAGTTCACAGGGCTTTGGGGACTGAGCTGAACTTTAGCACGGCTTATCATCCCCAAACGGACGGTCAGTCCGAAAGGACTATACAAACAGTAGAAGACATGCTTAGAGCCTGTGCTTTTGATTGGTCAACTGATTGGGAAGTTCATTTGCCATTGATTGAATTCACCTACAATAATAGTTGGCATGCTTCTATTAAGATGGCACCATTTGAAGCTTTGTACGGGAGAAGATGCCGATCACCCCTGTGTTGGGATGATTCTTCGGATTTGATCGGGACGGAACCGGAATTGATAATTCAGACTCAAGAGAAGATAACTTTGATTCGAGAAAGACTGTTGACTGCCCAGAGTCGACAGAAGTCTTATGCAGACGTACGTCGTCGCCCTCTAGAGTTCGACGCTGGGGACCATGTACTATTGAAGGTGTCTCCTACACGAGGGATTTTCCGTTTTGGGAGGAGAGGCAAGCTTAGTCCAAGATATATCGGACCATTCGAGATCCTCGAGAGGGTTGGAGATTTAGCATACAGGTTGGCCTTACCGCCATCGCTGAGTCACGTTCACAATGTGTTTCACGTATCCCAATTGCGGAAGTATGTACCGGACCCCAATCACGTCATTGATTTCGACGAGATCGAGATAGCTAATGATGGCACCTTCGAAGAGAGACCAATCAAGATACTTGAGAGTCGGATCAAACAGCTGAGGAATAAACCAATACACTTGGTTAAAGTACAATGGTCACGACACGGAGTCGAAGAGGCCACTTGGGAAACAGAGGACAGTATGAAGACTAGATATCCGGAGTTGTTTTCATCTTAAGTTTCGGGACGAAACTTCTTTTTAGGAAGGAATGATGTAATACCCGAGATTTCTGTTATGTATTTAGAACTTGTGACATTGTTATTGTTGCACTTTTATCTGAGTATTATTCTCCGTATTTCATAATCCGATATTGTTGAGTGTATGATTTCATGAATGTGATGAAAATTGCAATTCTGTGCATGTAGCGCACGCTATCGACTATGTGTAGCGTACGCTAAGTTAGATCCATAGCGCACGCTGTGCATGACCTTAGCGCGCGCTATACGTAGTCAGCATGATTGAGACGTGTGGTAGGTGATATCAGGCCGGGGATATTGGTCGGATTGTGTCGGGATGAACCTGGGACATATAATGGATTGAATTTAGGATAATCCTTGAAGATCAAAGATGAATCATGATGTTGTGATGATTATACGTAGCCTTATATCTCGTAGTCGTTTTATCCGTATAGAACTTTCACAAACCTTATGAGCATGATATGCACGGGGATGACATGTATTATCACCATAGAATTCATGAGTTCATCACCATTAGATCTAGTTTTACGCGGTGTGTCGCCATGCACGGTTAGCGCACGCTAACATACGTAAGTTAACGTGCGCTATCAGGGATAAGCTAACGCACGCTACATTTGGTACGTAATGTACGTTATGATATCAGCCGAGTCAGTCGGCTGATCAGAGAGAACTGTCAGTCCATGGCTAGCGTACGCTAGGCTTAGACGATAGCGTACGCTAACAGGCAGGCTTAGCGCACGTTACGTAGAGTACGTAGCGTACGCTAAGTGGTTCAGGCAGATTGTATATTTTGAGCTTTTGGCCGTAGACCGTATTGCTAGGCAATCGTTCGACGTGAGATGATTTGTATATCATTTCTTTTGTTAAGGTTCGAGCTTGCTACGTTGATAGAAGGAGGCGGCCTTCGAGTGTGTTGAGATCATTGAAGTGTTTCGTTCTTGCCATCTTTGAGGCAAGTATCGTAATATGTTAATATTGGTATTTTGAGCATGTGTGTGATTATTCATGTTGTTGAACATGAGATTTATTTCGTTGAATTGTCATGATATTCATTATCTAGTCTTTGTATGTTCATGTTGATGGACATGGCGATTTGGCATATATGTATGCATGAGTTATGTTTGTGTTTGTTGTGCGATCTATGCTGAGGGCGCTGGATCGGATGTCCACCTCGTGTTGGTCCGACAGGATCATCTTGGGATCTAGGCTGAGGGCGCTGGATCATTGGACGGGTTATTTACACCTCATGTTGGTCTGACGGGATCATCTTGGGATCTATGCTGAGGGCACTGGATCATTGGAATACCCATGCTGTGTTAATGGAATCTTGTGGATTCGCATTATTGGATTCCGGTAGCGGAAGTCCGTGTGGTGTATCTTGTTATGTATTGTTGATGCATATTTGATTCGTTTAAATGATACTTGTACTAGCATCGTTTTGCTAACCCCTTTGGGGGTGGACATTTGTTTTGATGTTCAGGTAGCCGAGGAGCAGGGAACAGCCACAGTACCAACGTGACGACGGAGGGGTTCAGTGATGTTTGTTGTTGTTGGTGATTTGTTTTCTTGGTTTGATTTCAGTACTCGAGTACGCGTGTCTTATTAATATCATTTCGATATGGTTGTATTAATTACTCGTTGAACCAGTTGGATGGTTTTGTAAACTTGAATTTCCGCAGTATTGATGTCTTATAATTTCATTTCTTTTAAATTAGCCTTGTAAATCCTTACTTAAAGGGTTTACGGCGCTGTAATTATTCCGAATATCTCGGGGTGTTACAGTTCCGGGGTGGATTGAGTAAGGCGTAGCATGGGCTTCTCGAAGAATTCTTTGTCTGAACTCCAGCCTATTCGGTACGCAAAGTCTGCCCTGAAATCTCAAAACACTATCCTCATAGACCATAAATACAGGGGCTTTTCCCTTAATTACATCTTCCTTCAATTGGAAAGTCATAAGGTCACTCCACTGTTTCCCTTTGATGTCATCAACCATGGACGAAATAATTTCAAGGGTATACAACTATCCCTGCACTCTTTGAAGCCAAATTTATATACCTTGCTCGACCAAATCCTGACAAATCTTTGTCTGTGGTGTAAGAACCTCGAGTCTCTGAAGTGATTCCGGTTTGCGGCTCAAAGCGTACGCGACGACATTAGCCTTCCCCGGATGGTAAAGAATTTCCAAATCATAATCATTTATCAATTCCAACAAAATTCGTTGCCTCATATTCAACTCTTTCTGACTGAAAATGTACTTCAAACTCTTATGATCGTTACACGAAGAGCCATACAAATAATGCCGCCAAATCTTAAGTGCGAAAACAACTGCGGCCAATTCTAAATCATGAGTAGGATAATTCATCCCATACGGATTCTACTGCCGTGATGCAAAGGCTATCGTTTTATCGTGTTGCATAAGCACACATCCGAGTCCATGTCCTGAAGTGTCACTATAAACTGCAAATCCTTCACTTCCCTGCCGCAAAGCTAAGATTGGCGCTGAAGTCAAATGTATCTTCAGTTCATCAAAGCTCTGCTGTCTCTCAGCAGTCCAAACAAACTTTTCCGTATTCTGAAGTAATTGCGTAAGCGGCCGAGCGAGTTTTGAGAACCCCTCGACTAACCCACGATAATACCCAGCAAGACCCAAAAAGCTACGAGCTTCCTTAACATTAGTAGGCGGTGCCTAATCTAGCACTGCCTCCATCTTCTACGGGTCTGCACGAACCCCTTCGGCCGAAACCACATGGCCGAGAAACATAACTTCCTTCAGCCAGAACTCACATTTTGAGAATTTTGCATAAAGGTGCTCGTCTCTCAAAACATCTAGTATCAATCATAAGTGTTGGGTATGCTCCTCCTCATCTCGAGAATAAATCAAGATATCGTTAACAATGACGACTACACATTTGTCAAGGTACTCAATAAATATCTTTTTCATTAACTGCATGAATATTGTCGGTGCATTAGTTAGTCCAAACGGCATGACCACAAATTCATAATGTCCATATCTCATTCGAAAAGCAGTTTTCGGAACGTCGGACTCTTTCACTCGGAGCTGGTAGTACCTGATCTTAAATCAATTTTTGAGAATATTGCGGCTCCCTGCAACTGATTAAATAAATCGTCTATACGAGGCAATCGATACTTGTTCTTGATAGTCACCTTGAGATCACGGTAATCAATGCATAAACGTAGTGAACCATCTTTCTTTCTCACAAAAAGGACAGGTGCTCCCCAAGCTGAAGCGCTTGGTCTAATGTACCCTTTCTCCAACAGTTCTCCCAACTGATTCTTCAATTCTTGCATTTCTGAAGGTGCCATACGATAGGGCACCTTAGAAATTGGAGATGCGTTGGGCTCTAAATCAACAGAAAATTCTATCTCTCGATCTTGCGGTAATCCCGGAAGATCGTCTGGAAAAACGTATGGGTACTCATTAACAACTGGAATCGAAGATAAATCGACTCCATTCCCTTCCGACTTCAAAGCATAGCACCAATAGCCCGTACAATATTTAGTCAAGAGTTTTATGGTCTTCATAGTACTGATAAGCAACTTAGGTTGTCCCGATTTATGTCCTATGAATGAGTACTAGGAACCATCTTTGGTCATCATGGTGATAACCTTAGTGCGGTAATTCATAATCGCTTTGTGACTCTCAAGCCAGTCCTCACCGAGGATCAAATCCTCGCCCTCGATATCAACCACAATCAAATTCGATAACCAATCAATACCTGCTATGCTTACCGGATAACTTATAATCTCCCGATTCCCCACGATCCTATCCCCGCTAGGCAGTTTCACAATGAAAGGATTGCAAGTAGTCATACAATTTATATTCAAGCGGCGTACACAATCCAAGGAGATGAAAGAATGCATAGCACCAGAATCAAAATGTACTCGAACTGGATGAGATAGAATATGAATGGTACCTGAGGCCACCGCCGCATCAGGTTCATCTGCTCGATGCATGTCGTAAACTCGTGGATGTGTCGAACCGACGCTAGAGTTTCCCTCTCTAACAGTCTGACCGCGTCCCCGGCCTCTGCCATAACCCTGATGTGACTGGCTAACTGATTGTCGCTGATTCATACTCTGATATCTATGTGCTGGGGCAGAAGCCCGAGTATCCAAAGTCTGATCTTGTTCGGGGCAATAAACCGCCCTGTGTCCCATCTGACCACAAGTATGACATTTCAGAGGTGGAAAGTTGCACTCCAGATTGATGTGGACCGGATGGCCACAATTAAAACAGGTCACCGAGCGACTGGAGGTTCCACGAGTAGAACAAAAACTCTTCTTCCCTTTAAAAGAACGCAACGACTGCCTGACAGGACGGTTAGCCGTCTGGGGTCTCTGAAGTTGTCGCCTTTAGAGCCAGAAAAATTACCAGTGGTCTTTTGCTTATTCTGCTCTTCTGTGGTATTATTGTTGTAACTCAACATGTCATATGCCAAAGCCCTATCTTGGTATTCGTTCAGAGTAGTGCAAGTAAACCCGGCCATATAACGCCGTAAATCCATATTTATTCACATGTCGAAATGGCGGATCTTATCATACTCATCGTGCACCTGATTATTCACATGAATCATCTGTTGGTTGTATTCTACTATCATCTGCGAGACTGGAATGTTCTGCGGCTTAGCTTCGAAAAAGGCTCGGATCATGCTTTCTTGCACTGGTCAAAGATAAAACTCAGCCTCCAATAGCTCCTTAAACTTGTCCCATGTAGCAACATGATCTTGCGGTTTAATAGCCTTCCACCAAGTCGCGGCTTCCTTAGCAAGGAAGTACTTAGCAATAGATACCTTCCTCGTTTCTGGATAGTCAGCCGCTTCAAACACTTTCTCCTATTCGAATAGCTAACTTTCCCAAGCCGCTGGGTCGGTGCACCGCTGAACTAAGGGGGATGCATGCGGACTACATTCTGGAGCAAAACGTCCGCTGTCGGATTAGGATTATTCAGTTGAACAGCCTGGGCTAGGATAGTCATCTGATTTGCCAATTGTTGAAGAATAATCGTAACCCCCAACATCTGCATTATTCCCTTGACTGGTTGACTGGTCATGCTGACTCTCTGTATCGGGATGCACTGAGTTAGATAAACTGGGGTTAGCCAACCCCGCAACGGAACTAAGGGAAGTGGCTGCGCCACGCCCTCGCCCGCATTCACGACTAACGGCCTCGTCCTCGTCCCCCGTCAACAGACATTCTGAAGGACACAGAAAGTACATAAGTACAATTCAAATCGCCCGTCATTGAGGTGACCGATTCCCAAGAATACCAAATAAAACGAAGTGATTAGGACAAATACAAAAAGAGTAAAAGGACTTACTAGTACCGGTCATACCAAGATGATGGCAATATAGTGATACTGTATTCGAACGATAACTTAATTCGACCCAAAAAGACCGGCAGCCTAAGTATCCATAAACCTAAGCTCTGATACCATATTCCGTAACATCCCCAAGATATCCAGGATATATTACAGCGCCATGAGACCCTCCGTAGGACCCACCAGGCCATACATATGCGGAACCATGAATTTCGACCGATGAGGTCTAAGCATAATCCAGTAGAAGGCAATAAAAATGACAACAAAGTAATACTCCATTCAACAAAATACAATGCATCGGGAATTAAGACCCAGCGCAACACAAGCCAGAACGTCAATCAACATCTGAAGCACTACTCGAGTGTTCATAACCATTCCAAGTACATTATTACCGAATGGATAAAATACAAAATACAGACAGAGACAAGACACAGCATCACTCTTGCCCATTATCCTCGTGCCGACTCGGTACATGCTTGTCCACTCTCTTGGATCCTCAAATACATGAAAGGCATTTCCCCCAAAAGGGGTTAGCCATCGAATAGCTAGTACAACTATATCGAGTATTAAACACAATACTTCTCGACAATAAAGTAAATGGAATCCTCATTTCATCAAACTAAGGACAAGTATTCCAGAATAACTAAATCTCATAGCATTTCATTTTTAATACATACGTGATTAACCATGGAACCACACCAAAGGCAACGGAACCCTCTGAGGCCCGTCGACTCTCTCAGAGTGGCTAACCCAAAACAATTCATAGAATCGTACCAAAGGCAACGGAACTCTCTGAGGACCCTTCGATCTGTCCCAGAGTGAATATATACAATCATACAATTCATATACCTCACTTTCAAAGTCGAGAACGATTTATCATAAACATATACTTGCTTTTGAGACATTAGAACCAAAGTGAAAATGGTGTTCAAGCTCGAGAGGTCCAAGAATGCACTTCCGGTCCTAAACGATTCATATAGAAATGCGATAATCAATCATCAATACTCAATTCTCAAGGAAGATTCCAGACCACCCCACCCCCCCTTTTACGAATCATAAATCTTTAAAGTATTCATGTAGAGTTTGGAATTCATCCAAACCCTCTCCACTTAAAGTAATACACAAAACATCCATATAATCGTAAAGGAAATGTGGGTAAAGGGTAGATACATCATAATATCAATGATTTCAAGCTTCAAAACCGATAAATCGGACGGATCTAGGAAATAACCCCAAAATCCCCCAAACTAGGGTTCTAAGGAGTTTACCTTAATTCGGAGAGAAGAAATGGATTAGATGTTGTAAAATACTTGTTATTAGATCAAAGATGATGATGGATGATGAAAGGTTATCCCAAATCACCTCAAGATCGCCTCTCTCGTGTGTTCTCATCGGAAATGTAAGAAATGATGTGGAAATGGCGAAGAATACGGCGGCCCAGCCTTATATACTGGCCTTAATTAGCGTGCAGTACTTTTCAAGGATAGCACGCGCTAACAGGGTCACCCGGTAGTCCAGTAGATTCTGAACTGCGTCTTTAGCATGCGCTACCAACAGCATTGCGCGCGTTAACTGCTACCATGCGGAAAATCCGAACTCACTGCCCAATCCATTAGCGTGCGCTACAGGCGATGCTAGTGCACGCTACTCAACACCAATAGCATGGGTTAGCTCACACCTAGAGTGCGCTAAATGTTCGTCCAGAGAATGTAACTAACCTACCGCCACTTCCAAGCCCGAGTAGTTAGCGTGCGCTCTGCCGATGCTAGCGTGCGCTACCAAACACGAATAGCATGCGTTAGCTCAAGCCTAGCATGCGATAACCGCTTGCCCATAGTGCATAACCCGCCTTCGCCTCTGCCAAAACTCGGACCATTAGCGTGCGTCGGGCGAAGCTAGCACGCGCTACTCAACACAAATAGCGACGTTAGCTCATGCCTAGCGTGCGCTAATCGCTTCACTCAAAAACACCATTGCGAAATCCGATCAACACGAACATTCTCTGATAGATACGAAACTCTAAAATCAACAACATTTCAATAGGCGCTTACAAGAGCAACAAAAGTGAAGGAAAAACAAACCCAAAAATTCATGAGAAGTACGGGTATTACAGAACTAATGACCTTTTCGATCAACTAAATGGAGCAAGCATATTCTCAAAAAAATGATCTCATAGCGAGCTATCATCAACTGAAGCTTAAGGAGTCTGATATTTCTAAGACGGCCTTTAGAACTTGTAATAGGCACTATGAATTCACAATAATGCCTTTTAGATTGTCGAATGCACCGGCGATTTTAATGGATCTAACAAATTGAGTTTCCAACCTTATGTTAATTAGTTTACGACTGTATTCATAGACGATATCTTGGTGTACTCGAGTAGTAAGGCGCTGCAAGAGGAGTACCTGAGAATTGTACTCAGTAACTTGAGAAGGGATAAACTGTATGCCAAGTTCTCGAAGTGCGAGTTTTGGCTAAACCACATTAGTTTTCTTGGACATGTGGTTACAACCCAAGGTATTGAAGTTGACCCAGTGAAGGTAGAAACTGTGAACAATTAGATTGCACCCAGTAATGTAACTGAGGTACGTAACTTCTTGGGACTGGCCGGCTATTATCGGAGATTTATCAAAGGTTTCTCTAAAATTTCTATGTTGTTGACATAATTGACGAGGAAAGGCGTGAAGTTCGACTGGAGTAGTAAGTGTGGGGAAAGATTTCAGGAGCTTAAAAGGAGATTAACTTCAGCACCTGTATTGATGATTCCTAATAGTAATGATGGTTTTGTGATCTATAGTGATTCCGCTAAGCAAGATTTGGGTTGCATCTTGATGCGTCATGGGAAATTCATAGCTTATGCCTCGAGGCAGATGAAGAGTCATGACCACAATTATCCTACTCATGACTTGGAGTTGGTTTCCGCAGTTCATGTATTGAAGATTTGGAGACACTACCTTTATGGGGCGAAGTGTGAAATCTATACTGATCGCAAGAGTTTAAAATATATCTTTGCCCAGAAGAAGTTAAACATGTGGCAAAGAATATGGTTAGAGATCGTTAAGGAATACGATTACTCTATACACTAACATCCTGATAAGGTGAATGTAGTGGAAGAGGCTTTAAGTCGAAAGACTACACGGCAAGTAGCTAGTCTCATTACAAGCCAACTACAATTTATTAGAGATTTTGAGAATCTGAAGATTAAAGTGTTGCAACCTCCTGAGTAAAGTTGATGCTATCTTATCTTCCTTGACTATTCCCCCTACTTGAGAGATAGAACTAAGGATGGACAAGGAAAGGATAGTTTTATTGCTAAGATGAAATCTCGAGCTCTTGAGAGTAGCATCAAGGGGTTTTCAGAAGCTACAGATGGTACTCTTGTGTACAAAGGGAGACTTTGTGTGCCTAATGGCGAAGCATTGAGAAGAGAATTGGTGGAGGAAACACATAACACGTCTTATATGGCGCACCCAGGAGGTAAAAAGTTGTACTGTGACCTGAGAAAATTATTTTAGTGGAGAAGTATGAAGAGGTATATTGGATCATTTGTCCAAATATGCTTGGTTTGTCAGCAAGTTAAGGCCAAATACCAACGACCAACAGGGTTACTTAAACCATTGGAAATTTCTCGAGTGGGAATGAGAGCATATAACTATGAATTTTGTTATTGAGTTGCCCCGATCGGCTCGGGGAAGTACCGCTATTTGGGTCATTGTTGATACCAAGTCAGCACACTTCTTGCCGGTAAAGATGACCTTTAATATGGATTAGTATGCTCAGTAGTCTTGACATTGCATGGAATTCTCGTATTGATAGTGTCTGACAGAGATACAAGATTGACCTCTAAATTTTGAAAAAGTTTGCACAAGGCAATGGGAAAGAAGCTGAGGTTTAGTATTACTTATCATCCGCAAAATGATGGTCAGTCCGAAAGGACAATACAAACCTTAGAGGACATGTTTAGGTCATGCAACCTAGATTTTGGAGATAAGTGGGAAAATTTCTGGCCATGAGTGAAATTCGCCTATAACAACAGTTATCATGCAACTATTGGGATGGCTCCACACAAGGCACTCCATGGAAGGAAGTTAGATCACCCTTATTCCGGACTGAGGTTCGATAAGACAAGATATTGGGACTCAAATTGATCGAGTAGACGATTTCTATAGTTGGAAAGATCTAGGATCGGATCAAAGCATCGCAGAACTGATAGAAATCGCACGCACGTTGTTGAAGGAAAGACTTGAAGTTTGAGTAGGAGACCATGTTTTTTAGGATAGCTCCGGTCAAAGGAATAATAAAATTTGGTGATAAGGGAAAACTGAGATCGAGGTTCGTTGGTTCGTTTGAAATCCTCAAGAGTTTGGTGACTTGGCATATGAATTGGCATTGCCACCGAAATTATCATCCATGCACAAAATATTTAACGTGTCAATGCTAATGAAATATGCTCACGATCTGACTTATGTGGTAAACTACAGAGAAATGCAAGTTGGCAAAGATTTTTTTATACGAAGAGGTTTCGAATGTTATCTTGGAACGAAAAGTTTTGAGATCGGTATAAAGATGTGTATGTAACGCCCCGACTTTCTAGGGATAATTATAGGGGGAATTAATAAAATGTGAATTTTTGAGGAAAAATAAATTCCTTTGAGAATATTAAAATTCTACTACGAGTCGCTTCTGACTAAAGTAAATGCCCATTAATTAAGGTAATGACATGACAAAAATAAGAGGTAATAATTACGGCGGAAGAAAAAATTATAAATTATTATTACTAATCAAGAGTTTTCCCAAATAAATAATTCATAACAAGAATACATCTTTTAATAAAAATATCATCATATGCCCTCTCGGCTCGCTCCTTCATCCATCCGGCTCGGTTTAACCTGAGGGATCAATATAGGTGGGAGTGAGCTTCCTTAAGCTCGTGGAAATCACACATATCACAGTAATATACGATCCCATGGAAAGCAATTAAATGATTATTCTATCAATAATATTTTCCTCAACAGTAACTGACAACATATCGACATGGTTTGGGGCTCTATCTCTTTCTCTTCCTCGGTGTAGGATGATAAGTGTCAGTTTTTTACACTTATTCATGGTTTGTATCGATAAAATTCACCCATAATTGAGCTAGTCTACTCATTTTTTGCTTTTAATTAATTAGTTTTAATAATTTTATTTTTATCGGATGATGATCGGATTAAATAACTGATTTACTCAAGAAATAACATGTTTATTAAATTTTCTCTTTGTTGAATTTTGATATATTCATGTTGTAGGGCTTTAAAGGGCAATTCGGCGGTCTTTCGGATTCAAAATCGAGTTATATATCATAAGTTATCATCCGAAGAAGATCTGGGCAAAAACGCAAAGTCCGAGAAATTCGGGCTGAAAACGTAACTTTCAAAGCTTCCGGTGAGCAAATTTACGAATCAAATTCTGGCCGTAACATTCAGGAGTTACGGCCGTAAGTCATCCTAGTTACGGCCGTAACTCCTGAACGTTACGGCCGTAACTCTTGACAGATTGTTATGATTTGTCTAATTTTTTATACTTTTTGTGTATTATTGAGGGGATGGCTGGCATTGATCCGATCTAATGTAATAATGCTAGAGTTTTGGAGCTATTAGATGACTTTAGGTGTATAAATAGACCCCTTAGATCCTTCATCATTCATCATTCATCTTATAATTTTCCATTTTTTGTAAACTTTTCTTTTTGTGTGAAGAACACACTTGTGTTCTTGAGTGATATTTGTAAGTGTGGTATAGCATATGTTGTTCAGAGAGTTTATTGCTTCCATCTCCTTTATCTACTAAGGGAGTTAGGATCAATTCTTTCTCTTGATTCAACTAATAATGACCACCAAAGCTTGTAATATGTATAATAAACCCTTCATGGGCTAAGTAACCTTTAGTTGGGATTATAAACAAGGTTAGTTGTGTTATTTATGTTTGTATAAAAGATCTATTGTGAATTACTTATTATTGTGTGTGATTTTCATTGTTTTAACAATCTTTATTTATTTGGCCAATAAATGACGATATTTATGGTCTTCATATGTTTCAAAGAAAATATGTTTGATTAGATCAAATGATATTCACTCTAAGTTGTTCTAGGGATAGAAATATACCTCTAGTCCTTAGATGATTCTTTGAGTTATTTTCATAAATCCTAATGCTATGCATTGAAGCCAATCAACATAAAAATATAGTGGATTGATTCAATATGTAAGGGGCATTTTATAGTTCGAAAGAGAAACCATCTTTTAAGGAAAATCGAATCTACACAACATAATAAGTAAATTCATTTTACGATCTCCTATACATCTTTATAACTAATGACGAACTAAGTTTGTAATACCAACTATTTCAATTTATCGTTTAATCAATCTATTATTATTATTATCTTTTTATTTCCTTATAAGTTTAGAACTATTATTGCATTATCTTTGCAATTATTAAACCAAACTTTTAATTGTGTGTTTCACTTATCTTAGTATCTATAAAAATAGACTAATAGTATATAATTCAAATTATAACAAAACTTCCTTGTGGGATCGATAAACCGGACTCAAAAAATCCACTTTACTACTTGATACGATATCGTGCACTTGTGATAGTTACACTAACAACGTGTCAAGTTTTTGGCGCCGTTGCCGGGGAAGTATAAGTTATATTTGAAATCTTACATTGTAAACTATTTTTATAGGTACAAATTTCTCGACATTGTAACTTAAGTACTAAATTGTGTTTGTCCGGTCAAGTGGCGGATAACGGTACTCCGTGACTATTAAAGTCGGATTTTTCAGTTTCCCACAACAACTGATATTTGTAGATATTTTCTTCAATTATTTTCATTGTCTTTTTATTTTTTTATTTATCATGGAAGAAACGTTGTATAAAATTAAAAAAAGATTTCCCTTTCTAAGCAAAAATGCAATTTTAAAAATTTACAAGGCAAGGCTTGAAAGGATGAGGTTGCTTATGAATAAAAGCATACATTTTGACATCAGATTCATAATTGAAGCCAAAGTAAGAATAGAGGGTGAATTCACAGAAACACCGACTAGATTTTTACCGGGGCTAGGAAAAAGTTCATATGCCAAGAAACGACGAGCAAAGATGATAGCCGTTTGCTGTAAATGTGCTAGATGGAACTGTAATTTAAAATGTCGATCTTTAGGAATTCCATCTACAAACAGAGAAGATAAAATTCAGTTCATTGAAGATGGTCTGAATAAGGAGAATTTAGATGATATCGAAATTTCTCTTGACACGCATCCTAGTGGACTCGTACATTACGGAATTCGATGTTTGTGGAATAAATTCCAACCAGAATATGAACAACGTCTTGGGAATCTGACGTTAAAAGACCTGTTTGCCAATTTGTAAGAAAATTGGATGGGAAGCTTCTCCCGACTCATAGAAGGCGTTTAGGCCATTTCGAACGTAAAATCGAGGAAGATGTGAGCCACAATCACAACTACCGTACATACGCGTATGTATCTTTTATTTTGTCGTGTGGTGAGATTTTACAATAAAAATGTGATACGCGATAAATGTTTTCATTATTCTATTGAGTAGTTGAAACACAATCACAAACTTGTTAAACAGCTTTTACCTTCTTTTTCTTCTATAAATAAACTTTCTCTGGTTTCTTTCATTCATCCCTCAAACTTGCACTTTTCTCTGTTTCTCTCTAAAAAAATTTCTTTTCAAAATGGAGTCATCATCTTCAACAAAAAAATTTAGCAAATTGCGTTTTGGTGGAGCTAGTTATGGAAAAGAGGCATGCTTTGTCAAGCACCCACAACTTGGGTCGTACCTTAGGAGAAAAATGCATTCATGTAGTTTACGGAGGAGGAAGTCTAGGATTAATGGGACGAGTGCCGTCGCCTATATGGAAGGAGTAAGAGTGTTGGAAATAATCCCAAAACCTCTGGCTGAAAGTAAAATCACCGGGTCAACTATTGGAGATGAGTTTAGATCTGTGAATATGCAAGATCGCATAACTCACATGATAAATAATTCTGGCGCTTTTATCACCCTTCCCGGTGGTTTTGGCACCCTTGAGGAACTTTTTCATGTGGTTACCAGAGCCCAGCTAAATGTTCATCAAAAACCAATAGGTGTGCTTAATGTCAATGGTTTCTTTGATGGTTTACTGTCTTTCATCGACTACTCTGCTGAAAAAGGTTTTATTTCCGAGCGTGCAAAACGAATCATAGTCGTTGCAACAACACCAGAAGAACTAATCAAAAAACTCAATGAATTTGTTCCTCAACCAGATCCAGCTCTAGCTAAAATTATCTGGGTAGAAGATTTTACAGTGAGAAAACGAAAAGTGGATTCATTCCTCTCCCTTTGATAACCCATGTCGGACCTCTTGTATTTTTACTTTCTGTCGTGTGTAATAATCATGCTAAATGATGGCAGCTTAAGGAGTTTCTTCTTGATCTCATGACGCGCATCTATTCGCGATTTATGTATTGTTATTTTATTGCTGTAATTTTTATTGCGTGTTTTGCTTTTATAAAAACTTTGATGGCAGCGTAAGGCGACTCTTCGGACTTTCTTGATGCGTATCTTAAAAATTGTGTTATACTTACGAGTATATTTTATTTTCTTTTGTTATGTGCCTCGTATATTTATTCTCTTGCAGATTCTAAAAGGCGTTAGCTCAGACATCAACTTTCTTAACAGGGAGTATTCTGTTTTTCTGCATTGATTTTTATTTTATTTTATTTTTTATTTTTAAAAACTGAGGACAGTTTTATTTTCAAGTTTGGGGGTGGTTTGTTTTATTATTTTGGTGTGTTGTAATTTTGGTGTGTTTTGATTGATTTGGATATTTGCCTTAATTTTATGTATATATATATATGGTTTATGAGATTTCTAGATCTGGCCATAACACCAATAAATTAGCTATATACAAGCTTCTAAATCGTTTTAACCGGTAAAAAAAATTTGTATATTCCAAAATTTTTGAGCCTTAATCTCTCTTTCCAAGCCTTGTAGTTATCATATAAAATCGAGTCATTCGTTACCTTGAGAAAAGAAGAATCAGTCGGTTGATAAAAAATAGAACTAAAATTTACTTAATTTGTGGAGTTTTTGATTTTTCATGCTTAACTAAAAAATGATTTTCTACAATAATTCTATTCCCTAAAAAAAAAAGGAGTCATTGGTGAAAAGAGCTACACGTTAGCAAATAACGGTGTGAAAGCTATCACTTAAAAAAATGACGAAAAGGAGAAGTGTTGAGCAGCAACAGCTGCCTAATTTTGGAGGTCTTAAATTTTGCGAAACATAAAGGACTAACCATTGTTGGTGCGTAGCTGCCGTCTCAGAAAAATTGGTGAAAAGAGCTACACGTTAGCAAATAACGGTGTGAAAGCTATCACCTTTTTACAAAAAAAAATGAGATAGAAATTGTGTTAGTGAAAAGAGCTACACGTTAGCAAATAACGGTGTGAAAGCTATCACTAAAAGGGATGTAGTTTATGAGCAGATTTGAATTAATTAGCGGCTGAATTTCAATACACTCAATTTCGTGAATGATCACAATATTTGATGACGCCAATGAAATTCTTCTTCATATTGAGTCGAAAAATAAACGAGTGATCGAGAGCAACCATTAAGGGAGTCGTGTGTATCACGAGTGGGAAAGAAATAATCAACCTTTTCGGGGGAAAACCTTGAATTTGGAATTACAAAATAAAAACCGTGTTTTAACTTCAAAATTATTAGTAGATTTATTTTGAATCTTGATTCATTTCTATCTACTGTATAAAGCTGGTTGTTGTGTATTAATGGCATTTTGATCTACTTTTCTGTTTTTATATTTTAATTTATGTGTGTATTAATTTTTCTTATTTTTTGGAACATGAATAATAAAGAGTCTTGCTCGGGACTAGCAAGAATTCAAGTTTGGGGGTGTGATAAGTGTCAGTTTTGTACACTTATCCATGGTTTGTATCGATAAAATTCACCCATAATTGAGCTAGTCTACTCGTTTTTTGCTTTTAATTAATTAGTTTTAATAATTTTATTTTTATCAGATGATGATCGGATTAAATAACTGATTTACTCAAGAAATAACATGTTTATTAAATTTTCTCTTTGTTGAATTTTGATATATACATGTTGTAGGGCTTTTCGAGACGAATTCGGCAGTCTTTCCGGATTCAAAATCAGAGTTATATATCATAAGTTATCATCCGAAGAAGATCTGGGGCAAAAACGCAAAGTCTGAGAAATTCTGGGCTGAAAACGTAACTTTCAAAGCTTCCAGTGAGCAAATTTACGAAGCCAAGTTACGGCCGTAACATTCAGGAGTTACGGCCGCAAGTCACCCTAGTTACGGCCGTAACTCCTGAATGTTACGGCCGTAACTCTTGACAGATTGTTATGATTTGTCTAATTTTTTATACTTTTTGTGTATTATTGAGGGGATGGCTGGCATTGATCCGATCTAATGTAGAGTTTTGGAGCTATTAGATGACTTTAGGTGTATAAATAGACCCCTTAGATTGTAACACCCCCAATCCGCTCAGGGATATTACACGCCGTAGACCCTTTTCTAAAGGATCTACCAGGCTGGTAACAATATAGAGCAACTCAAATAATGCCTTTAAGGCCAAAATGACTCAGTAGACCGATTTGGTCTTTCAATGATTACATACAACTCAAACTCATTACATGCCCACGCAGGGGTCAAATACAACATAATCCCGTACAACGGGAAAGAATACTGCAGCGGAAAATAACTATAACTAGACCAATGACCTCATACGGATCCTCGTGTGATTAGTATCGTTCATCTTTCATCATCCTTCGTGCCGACCCTGTGTTATGCTCCCAAACCTGAATGCAAAAACAGACATCCACCCCCCGAATACTCGGGGGTTAGCAAAACTCCACTGTTTTGCTAGTGCAAGAACAAAGTGCAAATACGAGCCATACCATTCACATTTCACGAATAACAATAACCAGGAATCCTTAAAAACCCAATGTAACGAATAATACTTCCCGAGGCATGAGTTTGGTAAACATTTCTCAAAACCCAAAAGATCACAATTAAAAGGGAAACCATTTATAAAATAGTTTTAAAGATGTCATCGAGAGTTTTAATAGAAAACAATTTGCAAGAAAGCCACTCAATCAACACAAACGAGTCTTCACAAATATTTCCACGGGATTCTCGATCCAAAACCAAATAATATCGACACGAGATCAAATATCTCAACATCACATGGGGTTCTCGACCCCAAACCCAAATAATATCAACACGAGATCAATCATCTCAACATTCCACAGGGTCCTCGACCCAAAATACAGAATAGCACCACAATACAATCAAAGATACAATCTCTAATTCGACATATCCTGCTCAAGACCCCGACATTAACCCTGAGATTTCACAAACCTCCTTGGTTAATTAACCCTGATACCAACGCTTTAAAAACAAGTTGAAACAAGCTTTCAAAAACACGAATCGCGGTCTATATCAAGACAAACATTTAAAAGTGAGTTGAAAGAATTTGAGATACGAACATCGTTCGGTAACGGGGTCTTAGCTATCACTCAAATACCCGAAACCAATAAGCCTGCCAGGCGCCTCCCTTGAGCACCTGTGTACCGGCGTTCACTCCACTATGTTGGCCGCTCCTTGAACATGTCACTGCGCCGGCGATCACTCCCGCAAGAGCCGCCCCTTGACACACGCATTATGTAACACCGGCGTTCACAACCCATATGGAGCCGCACATTGCAGCGTACACAAGGCCGGAGTGCACGCCCCGCCCTCAGAGGTTCCCGGATATGACGTTTCTCACAAAAAGTATCCACATTGTTTCAAACATCAAGCACACAGACAAACGTCACCACAATTATCAACTCGATACATCAAGTTACATAATTTTCTCCGTTAGTCCATAACCACACAAATAAACAACACACACGTCAACCATAACGCGGCGGAAATAAGCAATACACGTCCACACGCATTATCAAGTGCAACATCAACACCAATTATATCTAAAGGATTCATGTAGTCACTTACAACCCACACAATTTACAAAACACACGCGTTTTGAAAGTGAGCCTTTAACAAGGCTAGCCGAATCCTTTGAAAACTCATTTCAAACAAATAAACAAACACACCAAGATGATCACTAATTATCATATCCACAAAACAAGAATGGTATGGAAAGGTACTTGCCTCGATAATCGATGTCGGACACTCCCACAATCACGGATCAGTCGGGACACCTCGAACACCTACGATTCTCCGGCGAAGACGACGAATACAACCACGATCGAAAAGCTTGAAGAAAACGACGAACGGAAGGGTTCCGACTCGAATTCTTTGCGAGAAATCTGACCCTAACATCATACCATCAATAAATTAACGAACGAACGAGAAAGAATAATCGTAGAACGCTCGAATCCTCTTTGTGAGATTTTATCGAACTCCTTCAAGGCGTCGATAAGATACTCAATAAAACGACGAATCCTCGGCGATTCAACCGAGGAACAGCAAGGAATTCGACATAATATTGTTTAATAATCATAAATACATCACTATTCTGAGTTAAAACGAATTAAACGGACAAATCGAACAAAAACCCCAAAACTAGATTTTAAGAAAACTTGCCTTGATTCATTGGATCAAGGATGTTACGTGATGATCAATTGATGTTATGAACCTGAAAACTTCATGGATTCATTGTATAACAACATGCCTCCATGATTGAGCAAGTTCCACCAAGGAAGGGAAGAAAGCGAGTGATAAAATGGGTGAAAAACCCGTCTCGTTTCGCCATATTTATAGCTCACGGACACGGCGCAAAGAAACGGCCTGCATAGCCGCCGTGTCTCGGCCGTGTCTCGGCAGTCGCTGCCCCTGGCCGACCCGGTGCAGACACGGCGCATGCCAGGCTGCTGTGGCCGTGTTGCATGTGTCCGGGCAGCCCTCCGCAGACCAAAATTACGTCCGAACGACCCCGAAACCCGAACTCGAATACAAATCGGGTTACTACGAAGTACTCGCAAAGACGAATCTAAGAGCTAATAGAACACACGATTCCGACCACCCGAAGGCTCGAATTCGACAACGGAAGTAATTACCCAAAACTTTGGGAAATTACGAAATGGCCCAAAACGTCCGAAAATCACGATACGCAATCGAAACACCAAACCAAAGCTCGCAACATGAATAATAACATTAAATGAACTTACGAGAAACTCAAACAACGGTTTCGACGAGATTCGCAAGAATCGAACTCAAGTGCGGAAAAGTCGCTAAAAGCTCTAACTCAACAAAACGATACCGAAACGAACTCGGATGACAAAAGTGCAGAATTAATCATTCTCGAAATGACGAAACGGTCATGAGAGAGTCGCCAAACGGACTCGCCGAAAATGAAATTTACCGAAAATCGAAAATTGCGGATATTACATTCTACCCTCCTAAAAGAAGTTTCGTTCCAAACTTAAAACAAGTAGGGAGAAGCAATATCCCGCCAGGAAAACTCAACAAGATACGCAAGGAAGCGTGTAACTTACGCCCATCGGCGAAACGTTACAAGCAACGCAAAGGAATATACGGCGTGAAAACACGCTCCACGACGACCAACACAACGTCGCCAGTAGAGACATAATAAAATCCACAAGTGACAAGCGTCATCAAACAGATAGTACAATCAAGCCGATCATCCGAACCGTCATAAAACACAACGAACTAAAATCAATACGATTGACCAACCCAACGGTTCATCAATCAAAACGCGAGCCAAACGCTGAACAAATACGGAATTCCACCGCCTAAGGGTTGGAAGATCGAAACGAGACTAATTTCCCGAACTTAAGGGAATTATGAAGGAGTCTGAACGTTCAACAATAACGAAATGAGATCAACAAAAACCGAACAATCAATGATCAACCACAACGATCGAGTCAACAAAAATCGAATAATCATGTTCGGATCACGAAGAACAATAAGGTTCAACCGATAAACTCCGAAGTTCACATCTCGACTTAAGACAAAACATGATCCGGTAAAAACAACAAGATGCGCACTCACATAAGATCCACAGGAAAGGGAATAGCAATTGAAAAGTCATAACGACAAACGAGTTATTCCGAAACAATACCACCCTCGTTCGATCAACAAAGGCAAGGGATAGGGAAAGTTCAGAAAATGTTAACGAGCATAAACGAGTCGACAGAGTCGAAAACACATGAGTTCCAAATCCGATCCACTTCGAATAAAAGAATTAGTAGAACCAGAAGATGTTACTTCCGAACAAGGTTCACAAAAATCGAACCAAATTCGGAAAAGTCACAGCGATAACCAGATCGACCCACAACAAGATCACAGTTCGTTCGGACGATGAAACCGAAATACAGAACACGTTCAGAAAGTATCAACGAATACGAGCGAGTCGATAGACATGAGAAAGGGGAAATGCGGAAGCCAAAAATGATACGGCATTACAGTCGACCTCTTCTAAAAGAAGTGTCGTTCCCGAATCTCACAACACGAAATTAAGGCGACAACACAACAAGAAACCGACAGAAACATCCTTCAAAGGCCTCTCAAAGCCGATTCTGATAACTGCGCTGAAGCGCGAACTCCGAAAGTCTCGGTAGCCAATTCGCAAAACTGAATTTGGTGTCCCTCGAGTCCACACTTGAAATGTGTTACCGACGAGAAGGACAATTTACACGTGCATGCCCCGGCACATCACGGTTGAAACGCCTTGGCTCGGCATACCGAAAATACAAATGCTAGATATAATGGGGCATAACGTCGCAAAACAACATAGCGAAGATGCCAACTCAGCATAACATATCAACGCATACAAAAATCATAACAACAACGGCATCGATCGACAATTACAACATCCCGAACGATAGCCAGCACACAATCACAAACATCATGAGACAATCACCCATGTGTATAACGCACAAAAGTCCAAGCTTTAACAACTCACATAGGTGCGATAACACGCAAGCCACCACGAAATGACAACATTAATGATCATCATCACACCTCCCACAACGGGCTAATAAAATATATGCGTGGCGAACGACTCAACCTTCACACCACTAATTCAATCATACTCGGGAGCAAACATCAAAATGACAACGCGAACATCACACATACATACCTACCCTAAACGGGAATGGATAGGTTTTAAAAACGAAAACCTCATTTTGAAAATAATTTAGAAGAACACCGGTTGATCTTGAGTATCACCTTCCAAAAAGTACAAACGTGAAACATCGTTATCGAGACTTTGGAGAACCATTTCGCATTTGATAAAAATGAGGACACTTCCTCTTAGTGAAAACTTTCAGAATACTCGACCCTCGGGTCTAAATAAAAGTTTTCTAAAACATTGAAAATATCTCAAAGCATTTTGGTCCTCGAAGTAGAAAATTTTTTGAAATATATTGTGGCACCTAGGAGGTACCACAAGAAAATAACTCATTTGAAAAGTATGTCTCGAAATTTATTTTTCCAAGATACTCAAGGTTTTCAAAAATCCAATAGGCCAGAACGCCCAAAACTCACACGTATCGACATTCACTAAAACAACTCCTAGTACACGCATCAAAATATTTAAAATAAAGGCAATACATGTCTTTAAACGGAAATAAACGATATAATACCGGAGTCGAAGACCGCCTAGGATTCAGAACAAAACCACTGACCCCATTCGAAGTCTCTAAGGACCCTCCCGCACCGACTAGTGAACAAGTCGTACGTGTATAAGCACAAAGCTTCCACAAGAGAAGTTGTAAAACGTGCAAATCGATTCGAAAATCATCAACAACGGACAAAAACAACAATAAAAAGACATCACAAGCGATGACACTCCTCGTATAAATCAAATATGAGAGTCGACTAAATACATATCGTGAAATCAAAATCCACATAAGGGTTCAACCACTTAACAAATAATCATAAAAATAGCCCGTGTCACACGAGGCACAACACAAACAAGGGAGACTTACTTCCACAGGTCGCACGAAGATGATGATCGCCCCACGATACTAATCACGACCAACAAACTCAGACGACGCGTCGCGACACGACTCCGTTAGACAAAATCCGACGAAACCAGACTCAAATAACACGAATTGACCCGACAGCCTAGGTTTCCTCAACCTAAGCTCTGATACCATAAATGTAACACCCCCAATCCGCTTAGGGATATTACACGCCGTAGACCCTTTTCTAAAGGATCTACCAGGCTGGTAACAATATAGAGCAACTCAAATAATGCCTTTAAGGCCAAAATGACTCAGTAGACCGATTTGGTCTTTCAATGATTACATACAACTCAAACTCATTACATGCCCACGCAGGGGTCAAATACAACATAATCCCGTACAACGGGAAAGAATACTGCAGCGGAAAATAACTATAACTAGACCAATGACCTCATACGGATCCTCGTGTGATTAGTATCGTTCATCTTTCATCATCCTTCGTGCCGACCCTGTGTTATGCTCCCAAATCTGAATGCAAAAACAGACATCCACCCCCCGAATACTCGGGGGTTAGCAAAACTCCACTGTTTTGCTAGTGCAAGAACAAAGAGCAAATACGAGCCATACCATTCACATTTCACGAATAACAATAACCAGGAATCCTTAAAAACCCAATGTAACGAATAATACTTCCCGAGGCATGAGTTTGGTAAACATTTCTCAAAACCCAAAAGATCACAATTAAAAGAGAAACCATTTATAAAATAGTTTTAAAGATGCCATCGAGAGTTTTAATAGAAAACAATTTGCAAGAAAGCCACTCAATCAACACAAACGAGTCTTCACAAATATTTCCACGGGATTCTCGATCCAAAACCAAATAATATTGACACGAGATCAAATATCTCAACATCACATGGGGTTCTCGACCCCAAACCCAAATAATATCAACACGAGATCAATCATCTCAACATTCCACAGGGTCCTCGACCCAAAATACAGAATAGCACCACAATACAATCAAAGATACAATCTCTAATTCGACATATCCTGCTCAAGACCCCGACACTAACCCTGAGATTTCACAAACCTCCTTGGTTAATTAACCCCGATACCAACGCTTTAAAAACAAGTTGAAACAAGCTTTCAAAACACGAATCGCGGTCTATATCAAGACAAACATTTAAAAGTGAGTTGAAAGAATTTGAGATACGAACATCGTTCGATAACGGGGTCTTAGCTATCACTCAAATACCCAAAACCAATAAGCTCGCCAGCGCCTCCTTGCGCACTGTACCGGCGTTCACTCCACTATGTTGGCCGCTCCTTGAACATGTCACCGCGCCGGCGATCACTCCCGCAAGAGCCGCCTGACACACGCATTATGTAACACCGGCGTTCACCACCCATATGGAGCCGCACATTGCAACAGACACTGTGCCGGAGTGCACGCCCCGCCCTCAGAGGTTCCCGGATATGACGTTTCTCACAACAAGTATCCACATTGTTTCAAACATCAAGCACACAGACAAACGTCACCACAATTATCAAATCGATACATCAAGTTACACAATTTTCTCCGTTAGTCCATAACGACACAAATAAACAACACACACGTCAACCATAACGCGGCGGAAATAAGCAATACACGTCCACACGCATTATCAAGTGCAACATCAACACCAATTATATCCAAAGGATTCATGTAGTCACTTACAACCCACACAATTTACAAAACACACGCGTTTTGAAAGTGAGCCTTTAACAAGGCTAGCCGAATCCTTTGAAAACTCATTTCAAACAAATAAACAAACACACCAAGATGATCACTAATTATCATATCCACAAAACAAGAATGGTATGGACAAGGTACTTGCCTCGATAATCGATGTCGGACACTCCCACAATCACGGATCAGTCGGGACACCTCGAACACCTACGATTCTCCGGCGAAGACGACGAATACAACCACGATCGAAAAGCTTGAAGAAAACGACGAACGGAAGGGTTCCGACTCGAATTCTTTGCGAGAAATCTGACCCTAACATCATACCATCAATAAATTAACGAACGAACGAGAAAGAATAATCGTAGAACGCTCGAATCCTCTTTGTGACATTTTATCGAACACCTTCAAGGCGTCGATAAGATACTCAATAAAACGACGAATCCTCGGCGATTCAACCGAGGAACAGCAAGGAATTCGACATAATATTGTTTAATAATCATAAATACATCACTATTCTGAGTTAAAACGAATTAAACGGACAAATCGAACAAAAACCCCAAAACTAGATTTTAAGAAAACTTGCCTTGATTCATTGGATCAAGGATGTTACGTGATGATCAATTGATGTTATGAACTGAACACTTCATGGATTCATTGTATAACAACATGCCTCCATGATTGAGCAAGTTCCATAGCGGAAGGGAAGAAAGCGAGTGATAAAATGGGTGAAAAACCCGTCTGTTTCGCCATATTTATAGCTCACGGACACGGCAAAGAAACGGCCTGCATAGCCGTGTGTCTCGGCCGTGTCTCGGCAGCTGCCACCCCGGCCGACCCGGCGCAGACACGGCGCATGCCAGGCTGCTGTGGCCGTGTTGCATGTGTCCGGGCAGCCCTCCGCATGCATCAAAATTACGTCCGAACGACCCCGAAACCCGAACCTGAATACGAATCGAAGTTACGGTTACGAAGTACTCGCAAAGACGAATCTAAGAGCTAATAGAACACACGATTCTGACCACCCGAAGGCTCGGAATTCGACAACGGAAGTAATTACCCAAAACTTTGGGAAATTACGAAAATGGCCCAAAACGTCCGAAAATCACGATATGCAATCGAAACACCAAACCAAAGCTCGCAACATGAATAATAACATTAAATGAACTTACGAGAAACTCGAAACAACAGTTTCGGACGAGATTCGCAAGAATCGAACTCAAGTGCGGAAAAGTCGCTAAAAAGCTCGGAACTCAACAAAACGATACCGAAACGAACTCGGATGACAAAAAGTGCAGAATTAATCATTCTCGAAATGATGAAACGGTCATGAGCGAGTCGTCAAAACGGACTCCGGACGAAAATGAAATTTACCGAAAATCGAAAATTGCGGATATTATCATTCATCATTCATCTTATAATTTTCTATTTTTTGTAAACTTTTCTTTTTGTGTGAAGAACACACTTGTGTTCTTGAGTGGTATTTGTAAGTGTGGTATAGCATATGTTGTTCAGAGAGTTTATTGCTTCCATCTCCTTTATCTACTAAGGGAGTTAGGATCAATTCTTTCTCTTGATTCAACTAATAATGACCACCAAAGCTTGTAATATGTATAATAAACCCTTCATGGGCTAAGTAACCTTTAGTTGGGATTATAAACAAGGTTAGTTATGTTATTTATGTTTGTATAAAAGATCTATTGTGAATTACTTATTATTGTGTGTGATTTTTATTGTTTTAACAATCTTTATTTATTTGGCCAATAAATGACGATATTTATGGTCTTCATATGTTTCGAAAGAAAATATGTTTGATTAGATCAAATGATCTTCATTCTAAGTTGTTCTAGGGTATAGAAATATACCTCTAGTCCTTAGATTATTCTTTGAGTTATTTTCATAAATCCTAATGCTATGTATCAAGCCAATCAACATAGAAATATAGTGGATTGATTCAATATGTAAGGGGCGTTTTTTAGTTCGAAAGAGAAATCGTCTTTTTAAGGAAAATCGAATCTACACAACATAATAAGTAAATTCATTTTACGATCTCCTATACATCTTTTATAACTAATGGCGAACTAAGTTTGTAATCCCAACTATTTCAATTTATCGTTTAATCAATCTATTATTATTACTATCTTTTTATTTCCTTATAAGTTTAGAACTATTATTGCATTATCTTTGCAATTATTAAACCAAACTTTTTAATTGTGTGTTTCACTTATCTTAGTATCTATAAAAATAGACTAATAGTTTATAATTCAAATTATAACAAAACTTCCTTATGGGATCGATAAACCGGACTCAAAAAGTCCACTTTACTACTTGATACGATATCGTGCACTTGCGATAGTTACACTAACAACGTGTCATAGGACATCCTTCCATGGCGGCATATTGTGATGGATCCATTCACGAAGTTCATCATGAAACTTCGCGGCTTCATCCCATCAGTCTTAACCATATGCGGTGTAAAACAACACATGTGGTTGAACTTTCTCTTGTAATCCATCACAATTATGCTACCATGCGTCAAGTCTAAGAACTCCCTCTATATCTTAGCCTTATACACCCTCGGGTAGTACTTCTCCATGACCATCTCTTTGTCCTTGCTACTGGACTCACTATCAGCCATCTCAGCATCATTCGAGTCTCCCATCTGCCCCACATCCAACTCTTCCTATGGTTCTGGCTCTTCTTTGGGTGCTTCCTCTGGATCTTCTTCACAATCTTCTTCAGGGGTCTTCTTCAGGATCCTGCTCAAGGTCTTATTCATCCGTAGCGTCGGAACTCTAATTTGCAGCTAGTATCACATCTCGAGCGTATATATTCAATAAAAGCCCGGCTACGAACTGGAAATCAACAGTGGTATCCCGATCTTCTGGTGTTCTCTTTATGGACTCTTGCCAAAGCTGGAAGATGCAGTTACTCCAATCATCGGGTAGCTTTAGCATTAGTTGGTTCAGCTGTTGCATGACAGAGCCTTGTTTCCCAGACTGCAACCACTTGTTCAGCCTGTTGATGACATAATGCGGTGTATTTTCTAGTAAACTAGAATCATCCCACAAATCCTTGCGTGCTAGAAGACGCGAGTCATACGTAGCAGGAATCCTCTTACGTGTTGTCATCCTAGGTTTGGCCATTCTAACAGTTTACACATACATATACAATCATGTAAATAAAATGAAATGATAGATGCATGAATAATGATTAAAATTTGGTACCTTGGACGGAGTGACGAAGTGGAAAAGCTGAGAGCATCTGATACTTTTACATTTTAGCGAGTCTACATAAAGGTAAAACCCGCTCTGACACCACTGTGTAACGCCCCGACTTTCTAGAGATAATTATAGGGGGAATTAATAAAAATGTGATTTTTTGAGGAAAAATAAATTCCTTTGAGAATATTAAAATTCTCGCCTACAAAGTCGAGTCACTACACTGACTAAAGTAAATGCCCATTAGTTAAGGCAATGACAAGACATAAATAAGAGGCAATAATTGCGGCGAAAGAAAAATTTATAAATTATTATTACTAATCAAGAGTTTTCTCAAATAAATAATTCAAAGCATAAGACATAAAAAGAATACATCATTTAATAAAAATATCATCATATGCCCTCTCAGCTCGCTCCTTCGTCCATCCGGCTCGGTTTAACCTATGGGATCAATATAGGTGGGGGTGAGCTTTCTTCAGCTCGTGGAAATCACACATATCATAGTAATATACAATCTCATTGAAAGCAATTAAATGATTATTCTATTAATAAAATTTTCCTCAACATGAATACATACACACAATATCAAATGTAACATGAATCGACCACGCATGTGAATATTGAGGTTGTGCAGGTGTCCCCACACAACATATATCTTAAGATAGCGTCTTTACACGTATACGGGTGAGCCTGATTTACAGCATGTATCCTCAATTTTGAACATAAATAGAATATCACATAGCGATCCAATTAAAGCAATTAAAGTGATAGTGAAATTCCCACCTGAATAAAATGATACTGCTTGAACTTGAATATAAAGATGCTCGACTCACAGTCCTAAGCCCGTAATTTCTTGTAAATATCTACATATAATAATAATTATAATTTATTATCATATAATAACTGAAAATAAAATAAAGCGCATAAATTAAAGCTGATTATTAATATTGAAAAGTCAACATTTTAATAGTTTGGTCAATACACGGCAGAGTTGAAAGTTTTAAAGTTGACTTGGGGTAAATTGAAGGAATTAAAAGGTGTCTGGGGTAAAATTGAAAGGTTATTAAAAATTCTGGGCCTAATTGAATTTAACCTAAAATTAAAGGGTTTAAGAACCCTCAACATCGATCGGCCGCCTCATCCATTTCTCACTCCCTACCTCTCGCCTCTCTCTCTCTCTCTCTCTCTCTCTCTCTAACATCTCGTCTCTCTCTAAATTCCTCGCTGCAAACTCAGATTTGCAGAAAAAACTCTCACACACACCTACACAATTCCATACATATACACAATGGAACACACACAGGCTCAAAAGCTGAGCACAGCACGCGATCGGGTCGCGGCGGACAAAAGGGTGCAAATTGACAGTGGGTCGGATCAAGTGTCGCAGCAGCAATTCACTGTATGCGGCGGTTCCGATGAAAAAAATGGGTAAAGGCTCCGACGAGGTTCAACGTCCAGAGTGGAGAAGGTGGTGATTTGGGCTGGAGGTGTGAGTTTGGTTATGAAATTGTGGGTTTCACTCTGATGTTGCGCGGGTCGTGAGTTCAGATTCAGATCGAATGAACTCGGTTGAGTTTTGGTTTTTATTTCGTAGGACTGAGACATGTTTTTCTTATCACTCATTTTTTTGGGATCACAAATTTTGGTTCGACATTTTGGTGCTGATATTTTGAATGAACAGTGATGTGAAATCGATCGAGATAAGGTGATTTGCTTTGAATTGTTGATGGAAAATAGGCATGACATATGTGGTTAGATTTCGAGTTGCCTTGTGTGGGTTTGGTGATCAATAATAAGGGGTTAGAATCTGGGTTTATATTCTCGAATGAATCCGAGTTTGAAAATCATACTACGAGTAGAGTAGGAAACAAACACACAAGATGACGAAGACAGAAGACATACATTTGGAAAATTGTTGATCGTGGTTGTTTGTTGCTGAAAGAGGGAGGACGAGCAAGACAGCATGACTCCTTATATTATAGCAGATTTTATCTTCTTCTCCTCCTGTATACGGTTATTGTTTGCTCAATTCGTATAGTTTGATGTGTATTGTATAATAAAGAGTTCATATCTTGTATTTTATGTCGATGAACTTGTGTATTGTAACACCCCAAGCTAGGCGGATATTATAGTGTCGTGGATCCCAACTGGGATCCACCAGGCGAATGAAAATTAACGAATTAAATAATATAATTGTAGTACCGAACCACATTATATCATCAATTACTCTGATGGGGAGTTTCAAGTATAATACACCTAGTAAATACAGAATACATGTATATTTTATATGAAGATAAAATATAAAGCACTGAATAAAATGAAAATCCAAACGGAACTGTAGCGGAAAAATACACATCAAAAAACACATGAATAAATGGAGAGACTGGGGCCCCATATTAGTATCACTCATACTCCTCGCCGTCAACGTTCTCTTCCCGTGCCTTTGCCTTGCCATGACCTAAAAACAACATATTCAAAGGGGTCAGATACACAGAACAACAATTCTCAAGAGTTGAACAATTTACAAATAATCACATGAATGAGTTAGGAAATCAAGTTGAATGATGGGCATCGCAGTACGCCACGAATGGGATGTGCAAGTGCACAAGCCTGCCGAGTGGCCGGCATCCCGCATAAACACCCGCAAAACTTGGCCTAATTAGTCTCACGGAGTCACGTTACCGTGTGCACAGTCCAATGTGTCCGGATCCCCACATAAACACAATGACCTTAATGTGCCCGACTATAAATTTCACACACATACCACCCGGAACGCAATACAATCCCGGAAGGTCACAAGAACAAAAGCGACCATGATGAAGAATAATGAATAGAAATCCGACAAGGGCCAAGAATGACTCACCGAGGTGAAATAATGACGCAAAGAATGATAGCTTCAAATGAAATGATTGGAACCGTTGTTCCTCGTGAACTGAATGATTAGTTTGATAATTACAAGTCTCAACATGATTGATATACCATGAATGAATTATATGTATGAATGAACAACAACGAAAGGAATGAGTATCCTTTTAATCGAGTAAGAATTAACTTACACAAATACCGGTGAAGAAAAGTCCTTCCTCGAACAAACGTCCTAAGTGGAATTATCGGTCACCCGAACAACCTTGAATAACACAATTACCAGCAATCCGCTTAATATACGAATCAAGCATGATCACAACCAACTCAAAAGTCGATACAACAATATCCAAACTCATTGGGACATTCTAACAAATACGTTGTAAACAATATATCTAACACCAACCTCCCAACGAGTGATTTAATCCAACAAAACATCTTCAATGACATCAATAATCCAATAGGAATGCACAACTCGAGATTACGACAACAACTAATTGGAAACCCTCAAATACCAAAGTCAACCATCAAGGGTTCTTGAATAATTCCCCAAATACTCAACAATTCCGAAAAATACACCAACAAATCCATAGGAAATATATGTATCCAAGGTAGATAATTCATATCCAACATATTCCAACACACAAACAAGCTAACTTGAAGAGATCGGGAAGAAATCCCTTAATTCCCGAAATTCTAGATTCAAGAAAAGTTACCTTGATCCGGAGTGGAGGAGAGGATGAAAAGTTGATTAATCCGAACTAAAAGCTTGAAGATGTTGATAGTTGATTGCAGCTCGAAGAACACTTCACAAAATGTCCATAGTCACCCAAAATCGCCCGGATGAGGAAGATAGATGAAGAAATGATGAAATGGGGCTAAATTGTCCAATATATACTAACCCAGCTTAGCGCGCACTAGCTCCTGATATTAGCGTGCGCTAGCGGGCTCACCGGGTATACCAGTGAACTCTGCTTGCCTCGTTAGCGTGCGCTACGTACCTGGTAGCATGCGCTAACACCTTCCTCTTAGCATGCGCTAACCGAATATTAGCGTGCGCTACCTGATAATTGGTACCCAGTAACTGGAGTCCAGAACCTACTGTCCACTGTCTGGTCGAGCCTTAGCGTGCGCTACACTGATTGCTTAGTGTGCGCTATCAGTACAACTAGCGTACGCTATATCCACTCCTAGCGTGTGCTAAGAATTCTCCAATTCAGTCCAGTATCTACTGGACTGTCTGCCTCAATTGCACTAGCGTGCGCTGACGAAGACCGATAGCGTGTGCTACAAGTACCCAAATAGCGCGCGCTATAAAGAGTATGTAGTGTGCGCTACTCCCCCCACACAGGCTACCAATTCGATGATAATGATAATATTCTCGACTCGATTCTCAAACAATGTTGAAAGACGAATGATAACTGATCCAAGATTCCAAATACGCCGAACAGTGAATACAATAAATGAACATGAATGATGAATAACTATCAATGAGTGAAAAATTACTGAGTGGCAATTTACTGAATGATAATGAATGAATTTATAACCGGGTATTACATACTACCCCTTCTTAAAAAGAGTTTCGTCCTCGAAACTAAGGGTTAAACAATTCGGGATAACTCTCCCGCATACTATCCTCGGTTTCCGAGGTAGCCTCTTCGAATCCGTGTCTAGACCACTGAATCTTAACCAAAGGAATCGTCTTGTTCCTCAACTGTTTGATTCGCCGCTCTAAGACTCGCACAGGACGCTCCTCGTACGTATGATCATCCGCGATCTCGATTTCATCAAACTGAAGTACGTGACACGGGTCGGCAACATACTTCCGCAATTAAGAGATGTGAAACGCTTTATGAATTCAGCTCAAAGCCGGAGGTAAGGCCAACCGATAAGCCAGATCGCCTACTCGATCCAAAATCTCAAATGGTCCAATGAATCTCAGACTCAACTTTCCCCATTTTCCGAAACGGAAAATACTTCGACTCGGGGACACCTTGACCAGAACGTGGTCACCTGCCTCGAACTCTAATGGTCGATGATGGTTATCCGCATATGGTTTTTGTCGACTCTGAGCGGTCAACAAACGACTCCTGATCAGCGCTACCTTCTCACGAGCGGCTATTAGCATATCGAGTTCAGTGCCAATTGATTCTGATAAGTCATCCCAACATAAGGGAGATTGACAACGACGACCATATAAAGCCTCGTAAGGTGCCGTCTTAATCGAAGCATGCCAACTGTTATTATACCTGAACTCGATCAACGGTAGTTGGGCTTCCCAATCATCTTTCCAATCGAGAACACATGTCCTCCAACGTCTCAATAGTTCGCTCTGATTGTCCGTCGGACTGAGGGTGAAAAGTTGTGCTGAAATTGAGATGAGTTCCCATAGCATGATGAATGGGTTTCCAAAAATGCGACATGAATCGTCCGTCACGATCAGAAACGATACTCTTAGGGGTACCGTGCAATCTCATAATCTCTTTGATGAATAACTAGGCAAGTCTCTCGGGACCCCACGTATCCTTAATCTCAAGGAAATGAGCTGACTTAGTTAAACGGTCCACAATTACCCAAATTGTATTCATGCCACGACGACTCGTCGGCAAACTCGTGATGAAGTCTATTGAAATATCCTCCCACTTCCATTCTGGAACAGGAAGCGGTTTCAGCATACCCGCCGGTCGCTGATGTTCTATCTTGACTTGCTGACAGGTCAAACATCTCGAAACAAATTCTGCGACCTCTCACTTTATATTACTCCACCAGTAATTTTGTTTCAAGTCCCTGTACATCTTGTTAGACCCCGGATGGATAGAATAAGAGGTAGCATGGGCCTCTCTCAAAATCGAGTTTTTCAACTCATCATCTGCTGGAATGCATAACCGGTTCTTAAATCGTAAAAGTTCATCCTCGTGGACCACAAATCCAGGGGCTTTCCCCTGAGCCACATCATCTCGAATGCGTAACAAAAATGGGTCTGAACCCTGATTCACTTTGATTGCCTCCTCAAGTGGCGATGAAATCTCTAACATGCAAAGTTACCCTTGAACTCGCTGTAACCAAACCTCGATCTCATGCTTTAGGAACTCCTGTTGAAGATCCTTCTGAATGGTTAAACGAGCAAGCATTTGCTCCTGAACAGACTTACGGCTCAAGGCATCGGCAACGACGTTCACCTTACCCGGGTGGTAATGTATCTCAATATCATAATCTTTAATCAGTTCCAGCCACCATCTGTGTCGTATATTTAATTCCTTCTGAGTAAATATATACTTCAGACTCTTATGATTGGTGAAAATCTGACAGGTGACGCCATAAAGATAATGACGCCAAATCTTCAACGCGAATACCACGGCTGCTAGATCCAGGTCGTGGGTCGGATAATTGACCTCGTAAGGTCTCAGTTGCTGCGAATCATAGGCAATAACTTTTCTGTTCTGCATTAGTACACATCCGAGACCGTGTCCGAACACGTCACTATAAACCACGAATCCTTCTGTCCCTTGTGGTAAAGAAAGAACAGGTGCTGAAATTAAACGGCTCTTGAGCTCCTCAAAACTCTAATGACACGTGTCAGACCACGTGTATTTCTTATCCTTCCGCAAAAGGTTCGTCATAGGTTGAGAGATTTTAGAAAATCCTTCCACAAGTCGCCGGTAATAGCCTGCTAATCCGTGAAAGCTTCGGATTTCCTTAACATTCTTCGGAGGTTGCCAATCTCGGATAGCCTCCAGCTTCTGAGGTTCGACACATACTCCATCTGATGAAATCACATGTCCAAGAAACATCACCTCGGACATCCAGAATTCACATTTGGAAAACTTTCCATAGAGTTGCTCTCGTCTCAACACGTCGAGAACCTGATGAAGGTGAAATTTGTGCTCCTCTCGGTCACGAGAATAAATCAAAATGTCATCTATTAAAACAACCACGAACCGGTCTAAATAGTCGATGAAAACTCGGTTCATCAGCTCCATGAATACAGTAGATGCATTACTTAACCTAAACGGCATCACTACAAACTCGTAGTGCCCATAGCATGTTCGAAACGCCGTCCTAGCGATATTCGACTCTCGAACTCGCAACTAATGATACCCAGATCTCAAATCGATCTTGGAAAATACTGAAGCTCCCTGAAGTTGATCCAAGAGATCATCGAGGCGGTGTAGGGGATATTTATTCTTGATCGTCACCCTGTCAGCTCTCGATAATCAATTCGCAATCGAAAAGAGCCATCCTTCTTATTGACAAATAACACTTGTGCTCCCCACGGGGATGCACTCGGTCGGATATAACCTTTCTCGGGCAATTCCTCTAGTAGATTCTTCAGTTCCTGCATTTCGGTCGGGGCCATACGATACGGTGCTTTCGATATTAGAGACGTACCGGGCTCCAGCTCTATCGTGAATCCCACATCTCTTTGAGGAGGCAAACCAGGTAACTTGTCTGGAAAAACATCTGCGTATTCTCTCACTACCGGGATGTTGTTACCCAAAATATTATCCAGAGATAGTATTGCTGGAATGATCGAGTAACAAACAAATGCGAGAACACTTCCGTGAGAAAATAGATAAAACAAGATTTGCCGGGGTTGTTAATCCCGGGCTTGAATGCTCTCGCGAGATGTTATTAATAAATATACTGTCGAGTACAAATATTAATGTTAGAATCTAATACAAGGAGTGTAAAGACTTCTAGTTATCTAGGCTTTAGAGCGCGTAGATTGCGGGAAGAACCAGATGGATGAATCTGTGAGTTCTTGCTTGGGATCTATGATGAAAGTGTATGAATATCACTATGAATGTGTTAGTGGTTGCCAAAAGAGCCTTTGATTCTCTCTTTGATGTGTATTTTGCACTTAATTCGTAGTGGATTCGCCCACCTTGGCCGCAGCAGTGAGTCCTCTATTTATAGGGGACAAGGTAGTTGGGATCCCTCAGGCGATCGCGGGCGATCGCCGTTTTCTATATTAAAATAAATGGCCGATCGTCCCGTCACGTGGTCCTGTTCCCTTGAGGTCCGAGGTTGCAGTTGGAGGCCAGCTGGGTGAACCAATGGGAAGCCAGCACGCGTTGCGAATCGCTGTCCGAGGAGGGCCCACTTCGTACCTTTCGGCGGCCTTGTCGGTAGGTGTGGTAGGTGACAGGCTGGGGTCAATGATCCTATCTGTCGGTATCCTTTGAAGATCTGCGGGTGGGCCACCGTCTAAGATTCGGTCTTCGACGACTTTGACGGATGCTGGATCCACACGTGGCATGAGACGATCGCCTCTGGTCCGTTCATGAAAGACGATCGTCAGATAACAAAAGACGATCGCTGGGTACCAAAAGACGATCGCCGCATTGTACCGAACTCTAGGCGTTTGTCCTGAGTATATCTTCCATGGTTGGCTTCTCTGGAAGGTCTCCGATCGCCTATCGTGGCGAATTAATCGCCGCACAACAATTGCCCCCCAGCTCGCCTCGATGTTGAAAACACGGGGTGAGGTGGCTCTGTTGGCGATCGCCAATGTTTTAAACGACCAGCCGATCTGAATTCAAATATGGACGACCTTCTTTCGCGTCGGGAGCAGCGGGAAAAGAAGGCGGGCTTTCCAGAAATGGCAGGGACACGCGTCGTGCCGCTGTTGGGGAATCCGACGGTTTGTCAGACCTGTCGGCTGGCATGCCCTCGAAAAGACGCGTATGCGGGATTCGAGGGCCGCATTTAATGCGTCCCCACGTGACGGTTGCGATCCAGCCCCCGAGGTTTCTCATATTTGCATTTAGGCCCTCGTCTCCATCTATAAAAAGGGTAGGGCTTCTTCTCCTTCACTTTTTACGCGTCCTCCGTATCCATAGCCGAATTTCTGCAGAAATTTCTGGAGCTTTTTTGTGCCGATCTCCTTCTTTTTTCTAGGTAAGAAAAAATTTAACCTTCTCCCTCTTTTTACTTTCTAAAATGTCGGGAGGATCAAAAGCCTTCGAGACCGGAAGCTCTTCCGCTGCCGCTGCGTTGTCTGAATGGGAGGAGGTTCCCGTTAGAGTGGATATGGAGACGGCCACTGAAGCTATTCGAGCGGGGATTGCACCCGCAGAACTTGAAGAACTTTTCAATGAGGCCGAGGTGGCGAGGACGGCGGCGACGGCGGAGCAGGGGGGCTCGCCGGTGGAGGGAGACGAACTGATGCGTTTGTCTTGGGAAAAAGGTAGCGTCTCCGGCCCCGTCTATACGGCTTTTGCTAGACTTATGGAGGGGATTGCCGGGCCCTGTCCGGAGTTTGATTTCGAGGCTTACTCCGCCGCTCATCCCTACATACATGTGAAACGGACGGAGTATCGGGCTGCTGACCCGTCTCAATGGACTCTTGGTCAGATTCGGAGTTCGGCGACCTGGAAGGACATGACCCGCTGGAGGGCCAAATATCATATCCCCTCTGATGTGTCATTGCACGTGCCCTCCGAGAACGAACGTGCCGACCAGCCTCCTGAGGGTATGGTCGCCATCAACGAAATGACCCTGGCTGCCGGACTGCGGTTTCCCTTGCCGTTCGCCGTTTCGTATCTGCTGATCGCCTGGAATTTGGCGCCTCTTCAGTTGACGCCGAACGCCCGCCGCAGACATATCAGCACATTGACATTGTTTGGCGGTCACAGGTTGTTTCGCTTGCCTTCTGCGCTGGAGATGAATTATCTCTTTAAGCTGACCGTGCAGAAGGGATCGATCGGCGGTTACCATATCCAAGGTCGCCAGGGTAGGGTGGTTATTGGGGTTCCGAGCAAGGCTCGGGGCGACCTGACAAAATGGTGCTGGGTTGGTGGTGCATGGAAGTCGGCATCGAGCGAATCGCCGGAGGAGGAGTTGGATATCACCACCAATTTTCGGGAGAGGAATCCAAGTAAGGGTTTCCATTCTCCCTTTATTTGGATACTCCTTGGACTGATCTAATTTATTTCCCTTTTTGCAGGATCCCTTGTTCCTTCGGTCGATGATCTCCCCTTTGATTTCTCGATCGTCTGGGAACGGATTCGCGCATTGCCGGATTCCTATAAAGACGTTCAATCAGTCAGCCACGAATCTCATCGGTTGGGAGCTCGACTGTTTCGCTTCCCTCGCCACCTGAAGGCCCCTGGTATGACTTTTCATCCGCTCTCTTCTGCGTGGCGATCGTCTCCAAGAGGTCGCCATGTCTAAATAAGTGTCTAACTTGTTTGAGTTTCTTCTTCGGCAGAGATTTATTTTCCCCATCTCGCCGATCTACCGCAGGAGATTTCCATGTCTAATCCCGGTTTCATCGGTCGCCTTCATCTGGGAAAGAAAACGGGTCGCGTTGCCGCGACGTCGTCTCGCCCTGCCCCTGTGGTGAGGCCCGCTGCGGTGCCGGTCGCCGAGCCGGTGGTCGAGGAAGAGGAACAGCTCCAGCGCCGCAAGAGGCGGAGGTCGGAGGAGTCCCCGTCGATCTCTGAGGCGGATGTATCAATTCTCGAGCCTCCGGTCGCTGCGGCTCCTATCTTTGCCATCCCGATGATGGAGCGATCAGGCCCCAAGCCCGCGGTCTCCGGCCCCCGGTCATCTGGAAGCTCGGCGAAGAAGGTGGCGATCGCCGATGCGTAAACATCCCGGGGCAAGCCTTATTTCGGACGCGATCCCGAGCTGGTCAATAGGTAAGAAAGGGTCAAACTTTTCTGAGTTAGGCATTCTGAGCATGGCATGGGATAACTCCTTGATTTCCTTGGTTTGCGCTGCAGGGTTCGTCTTGCCGATCCGGACGTTGCTCCTATGGTGATGGACTTTCTGTCGAGCAAGGCTCCGCAACAGTCACTTGAAGTCCCTGCTTACGTTCGTCAGGCTATCACCTCTTTGCCTAAGGCTTGGACGACCGATCTTGATGCGATCGCTCGTCGGCGATCTGGAGACGCCATGCAGGCGACCGTCGCCCTGGCTCTCCAGACGGCGACGATGGCCGTCCAGGCTGCTAGGGATTTTGAGGAGCGACCCTCTACTGCTCATCTCCATCGCGAACTCGAGGCCGCCCGGAACAAAAATATCGAGGATGCCAACCGGATCCGGTCTATGGAGAGGGAGTACGAGGAGACGGCCAAAAGGGCTAAGCAGGACGTGGATCGATTGATGCAGGAGCTGAGCCGCTCCAAGGAGGCTGCCGATCGGTCCCGTGACGAGGAGCGCGAAACTCGCCAGAAGCTCGCGGCGTCGCAGGAGGAGGCGGACGGACTGAAGGCGATGGTTGATCGGCTCAGCGGTGAGCTGGACGTGGCAAGGAAAGAGCTGGAGAAGTCCCAGGGTGAGAATGCCGCCAAGGTTGTCGAGCTGGCGGAGGATGAGAAGACGGCCGCGGAGTTGAAGGGCCAACTGAAGGCGATCGAGACCGATCCCTACCAAAGTGTGGCGCTCGCCGGCGAGTTCGCCTATTACTTGGCATAGGCTGACGCTGTCCGAGCCGCAAAGAAGGCAGGGATCGAGATCGGTCCCTTGATGGAGAGCTTCAAATCCTACGCCCTCGTGAATCCTCTGCACCCGGAGTTCTCCTTGCCGATCCTTGATTTAGCCGACTTCGGGATCGACTTGAGTTGGTATACGGGTAAACTCATTCATCCCGAGGCCGAAGCCGATCCGCAACCCGAGGGGCCTTGAGAGACATTTTGTCTTCCTCTGTAACTTTGTATTTTTTGTTTTCCTTTTGTAATGCCTTCGGGCTCCGTAATGTATGAAACTCGTGTTATGAATAAAATGCTCCTCTTTATATACGATCGCCCTTTGAATGTTTGCGTGCAATTTTTACGAGTACGTGTATATTTGCTTTCGACTTTTTGTTCGTCCGGACGATTGTCTGAGTGTTGAAAGCATTGAAATGTTTTGAATCGGAATTCTTACTTGTAATTTTCGTCGGACGAGCCCGATCGCCCTGCATGTTTTTGAGCGAAGCCGATCGAGTGTGGTTCCTCTTTGTTCGATCGTATTTACGACTAGCTCGACCTATCCCTGCCCCCTTGTTTTTGTTCACTTATTGTAAGTAAGGAAACAAAGACTAGTCTGTCTGGCGAGCTATCTTCATTTTGCCGATTCTGAAGAGTCATGTGTGGTTGGGGTGTTCGATGGACCGATCTCCCCAATCGTGTCTTCGTGTGCGAGAGATATTGTGTATCCCGCGACTCACTTTTTGTGAGGGTCCTCCGTTAGGCTACGCCTGTCTTGTATTTAAACGAAAGGCGGGCGATCTCGGTCTGGAGGAGTCCTTGCGCGGAGTGTTGTCGGCTTATTCGACACCACGTCCACGGCTTGTCAGCTCTGCTTTCACCTCGGCCCGCCATGAAGATGGCGATCCTCGACGGTGTACGTTGAGACGGGGGTAACGGCACATCGCATCGTTCGGGTTCACCATGTTAGATGATGTACCTTGAGGACATGCGATCGTGCCTACTGATTATTTTGGAGGGTCCTTCGGCTATGCCGGCCTCGTATTTAAACGAAGGGCGGGCGATCTCAGCCCAAAGGAACCTTGCATGGGCGAAGCTGTCGGTTCCATCGACCTCCAGGACCATGGCTTCATTAATTTTACCTAGGATCGTCGTGATCAGCGATCGTCGGCGGGATGCGATATGCCTGGTGGGGCGATCGTCATAATAGATGGGATAGGAAAAAATCTCATTATATTCCTTGTACATCATTGAAATTGAATACAAATTTATCACTGATAGTATTTTTTCAGATGCACGGTGTTCCAGGGGTATTGGTCCGGAGTACCGTCAGGATGTTCCAGTTCGTAGGCTCCTTTAGTTATCCATCTGGATACTCTGAAAGGTCCCTCCCAGTTCGGACCAAAAACGCCTGTGTGGGTTTGGATCTTCTTAAGGACGAGATCGCCCACTTGAAATCTTCTTTCTCTGACCTTTGAATTGAAGAACTTCTCGGCTCTCCTTTTGTGGATTGTGTTCTTCATTTCTGAGGTCAGCCGTCTTTCTTCGAGCATGTCTAGGTCGATTCGTCGGGCTACATCGTTGTCGGTCGTCATCTCCTGCTCGGTTCGGTGGCTGAGGACGGCGATCTCTGAAGGAATCACCGCTTCATTCGAAGGTAAGGGCGAACGGGGTTTCACGGTTGAATTGCGGGTCGCCGTTCGCAGGACCACAAAACGTCTGGGAGCTCGCTCGCCCATCGTCCTTGCCTGGATTCGAGTCGTGCTTTGATCGTGTGTTTGAGGATCTTATTCACTGCCTCTACCTGCCCGTTCGTCTGAGGGTGATAGGGCGCTGAGAATAACCTTTTGATCCCCCACTTTTCACAGAATTGCATGACTTCTAAGCCGTCGAACTGTTTCCCGTTGTCGGAGATGATGGCCTGGGGCAGACCGAATCGGCATACGACATTTTTCCATATAAACTTGATCACTTGCTCTTGGCCGATCTTGTTGAGCGGTTCGGCCTCAGCCCATTTGGTGAAATAATCGACCCCAACAATGGCGAACTTACAGCCCCCTGGAGCCATCGGCAAGGGACCTATAAGGTCGATGCCCCATTGCGCAAATGGCCACGGGCTATACATGAAGGTGAGCTGTTCGGGTGATAGTTTAATGTTGGGGCCCATTATCTGACATCTATGACACGATCTGGCATAAGTGATCGCATCTTTCCGTAGTGATGGCCAGAAAAATCCTTGTCTGGTTGTCTTATGGATGAGGGCTCGCCCGCCCGCGTGGTTTCCACAAATCCCGTCATGGATCTCAGCTAAAACGAGCCGACCTTCCTCCGGTGTAATACACTTGAGGAGGGGAAGGCTGAAGGCTCGCTTGTAAAGCCGATCGTCCAATAGGGTATACCTGGTCGCACGAAGCTAGAGTTGGCGAGCTTTAACACGGTCGCCGTGGACCGCCTGGCCCTTTAAGTATTTGATGAACGGAGTCATCCAATTCTCTTTGGCGATGGCGACCGTGGTAACCAAATTCTGTCGATCGCGGCCTTGCCGACTTTGTGATTTGGATATTGGAGAAGTCACGCCCCATCCGATGATGCTAGCTTGGAAAGAGCATCGGCACGGGAGTTGTGCTCTCTCGGGACTTGTTCGATTAGTACTTCTTCAAATTTTGTGCACATTTCGGCGACTACTCTTGGTATTTGACCATCCGTTTCGCGCGTGCCTCATATTCTCCCTTGACTTGGTTTACGACCAAAAGGGAGTCCATGAAGATATGGAGGCGACGAACATCCGGGCGAGGGCTAGATCAAGCCCGCCTACGAGCTTCGTATTGACTTCATTGTTGGTCGCACGAAACCGAAACGCACAAAGATTTGTGAAACTCGACCGTCGGGGCTAATGAGGACAATCCGCCTTTGCTCTCGCATTGGTCGCCGAGCCATCCACGTATAATTTCCAGTGAGTCGGCCGACTGGCCTGACCGTGAGGGAACGTTAATTCCACCACGAAGTCCGCCAGAGCTTGGCCTTTGATCGCCGTGCGAGGAGCGTAAGTGATACCGTACTGGGCGATCTCCAGCGACCACTTGAGGAGTCGCCCGTTGGTGTCTGGTCGGTGCAGGACTTGTCTTAGAGGTAGAGTTGTTAGGACTTCCACTTGGTGATCGAAGAAGTAAGCTCTCAGCTTTCGTACACTCATGACAAGGGCGTAGGCGATCTTCTCCAATGGTGTATAACGTGTCTCAGCGTCGTGGAGCGCCTGGCTAACATAGTAGATCGGCAAGTAGGCTTGCCCCTCTGCTCGCACCAGAACGGCACTCAGTGCGACCTCCGAGGCCGCTAAGTAAAGGAATAATTTTTCACCAGGGATCGGCTTTGCCAGGATCTGGGGGTTAGATAGATATTCCTTTATCTTGGCAAATGTTATATGGCTTTCTTTCGTCCATGCGAACTTCTTGTTCTTGATGGTCGCGAATAAAGGCTTGCTTTTATCGCCGAGCCGTGATATGAAACGGTTGAGGGCGGCTAGACAACCTGTGAGGCGTTGCACCTGCTTGATGTTTCGCGGTTCCTGCATATCAAGGATCGCCTGTATCTTGGTGGGGTTCGCCTCGATCCCCCTTTGGCTCACTATGTGCCCTAGGAACTTCCCGGAGCCCACCCCGAAGTTGCATTTCTTGGGGTTCATCTTCATGTTAAACTTCTCAAGGATGGCGAACGTCTCGGCGAGATCGTTGAGGTGATCTTCCTTCTTGAGGCTTTTGACTACGATATCGTCAATGTAGACCTCCATGGTCTTGCCGATCTGATCGGCGAACATCCTGTTGACTAATCGCTGGTAGGTCGCCCCTGCGTTTTTCAAGCCAAACGGCATTCTGACCCAAAAGTATATGTCTTTTTCTGTGTGGAAAGATGTGTGTTTTATGTCTTCCTCCGCCATTGGGATTTGATGATATCCGGCGAAGGCATCCATAAATGACATCATTTCGCAACCTGCCGTGTTATCGACTAGGTGATCAATATGAGGCATCGGGAAGTGGTCTTTTGGACATGCCGCGTTGAGGTCGGTGAAGTCAATGCATAATCTCCAGGAGCCAGTTGGCTTTTTGACGAGCACCGCGTTGGCGACTCACTGTGGTTCGTCTGTGGCTACTCCGATCAATTTGTTGTTGAGTAACTTCTAGACTTCTATGTCGAGCGCCACGTATTTCTCGGGACCGAACTTCCTACGCTTCTGGTGAACAGGCTTCATCGCCCGGTCGATCTTCAGATAATGGCAAGCGTGTTCCGGACTTATGCCAACCATATCTTGATGCGACTGTGCAAAGACTCCGATGTTCCTACGTAGCAAGTTGATCAGATCTCCCTTTAATTCGTGGTCGATGTTTGCGCCAATCTGTACTTCCCGTTCGGGGTGATCCGGATCCATCGTAATGCTTTCCAACTCTTCGACAGGGACGGTCGCCTCTCGTTTGGTACGATCTCCGGACTCGGTCCTTGGATCGATGTCGAGACTTGGCTCGAAACCGATCCTTGGCTCGATGTCGTCCGTCAATTGATGAGAGATGGCGTCCCCTGAGTCGGGTTGGTACGATGCGTTAGGCTCGTCGATCTCCATGGGTTGATCGTCGGTCGCTTCAATGTTACATATAGTAATTCAAACATCTCTTTGCCATTAGCTGATCTCCTTTTACAGTACCGACCGTCCCATCGGCAGTGGGGAATTTGATACAGTAAAAGAAAGATGAGGCGACCGCCTCAAAGGTTTCTAAAAAGGGGCGACCTAGGAACCCATTATAGATGCTGGGCCTATCTATGATTACAAAGCTTAGGTTCCTAGTAATCCTAACCTTGGGATCATAAAAGCATACTAGCTCAACGGAGAGCTTGATCCTCCCGTAGGCTTGGACTGTGTTGTCGCCGAACCCTTGGAGCACGGTGTCGAAAGGCTTGATGAATTTTATTAGGTTGCCGAGTTGGTCTAGGGCGGATTTGAATATGATGTTGCAGAAACTCCCATTGTCGACCAGCACGCGATCGACCGTCTTCCCAAGGATGCAAGCGGAGATCACTAGTGCATCCTCTTTGGGACATTGCACTCCCTCCCTGTCCTTGTTGGAAAAGGTGATGAGCGCGTCTCTAGAGATGGTCGGCTCTGGAGGTACTACAACATGGACTTCGGCGAAATCCCTCAGCTCGGCTTTTCGCTTTCTGTTTGACAGGGTGGAAACCGGGGAAAGGCCCCCGAGGCTCCCACCTCCTGCTTGGAGCATGTTGATCCGACCGCCAGGGTTGATCGGAGGGATCGACTCATCAGAGTACTCCGGCTCATGCTCGATCCTGGCGATCGGATTGGGAGGAATTCTCTCGCTTGGTCGGCGCTCGCGCCCTCCGGCTCTTTCCGTCCTGGGTTCTGGCTTGGTGATCAAATTGTCCAGTTTGCCTTCCTCAAACAGTCGCCAGAGCTGTCTGAGGAGGTCGCGGCTCAAAGCGTACGCGACGACATTAGCCTTCCCCGGATGGTAAAGAATTTCCAAATCATAATCATTTATCAATTCCAACAAAATTCGTTGCCTCATATTCAACTCTTTCTGACTGAAAATGTACTTCAAACTCTTATGATCGTTACACGAAGAGCCATACAAATAATGCCGCCAAATCTTAAGTGCGAAAACAACTGCGGCCAATTCTAAATCATGAGTAGGATAATTCATCCCATACGGATTCTACTGCCGTGATGCAAAGGCTATCGTTTTATCGTGTTGCATAAGCACACATCCGAGTCCATGTCCTGAAGTGTCACTATAAACTGCAAATCCTTCACTTCCCTGCCGCAAAGCTAAGATTGGCGCTGAAGTCAAATGTCTCTTCAGTTCATCAAAGCTCTGTTGTCTCTCAGCAGTCCAAACAAACTTTTCCGTATTCTGAAGTAATTGCGTAAGCGGCCGAGCGAGTTTTGAGAACCCCTCGACTAACCCACGATAATACCCAGCAAGACCCAAAAAGCTACGAGCTTCCTTAACATTAGTAGGCGGTGCCTAATCTAGCACTGCCTCCATCTTCTACGGGTCTGCACGAACCCCTTCGGCCGAAACCACATGGCCGAGAAACATAACTTCCTTCAGCCAGAACTCACATTTTGAGAATTTTGCATAAAGGTGCTCGTCTCTCAAAACATCTAGTATCAATCATAAGTGTTGGGTATGCTCCTCCTCATCTCGAGAATAAATCAAGATATCGTTAACAATGACGACTACACATTTGTCAAGGTACTCAATAAATATCTTTTTCATTAACTGCATGAATATTGTCGGTGCATTAGTTAGTCCAAACGGCATGACCACAAATTCATAATGTCCATATCTCATTCGAAAAGCAGTTTTCGGAACGTCGGACTCTTTCACTCGGAGCTGGTAGTACCTGATCTTAAATCAATTTTTGAGAATATTGCGGCTCCCTGCAACTGATTAAATAAATCGTCTATACGAGGCAATCGATACTTGTTCTTGATAGTCACCTTGAGATCACGGTAATCAATGCATAAACGTAGTGAACCATCTTTCTTTCTCACAAAAAGGACAGGTGCTCCCCAAGCTGAAGCGCTTGGTCTAATGTACCCTTTCTCCAACAGTTCTCCCAACTGATTCTTCAATTCTTGCATTTCTGAAGGTGCCATACGATAGGGCACCTTAGAAATTGGAGATGCGTTGGGCTCTAAATCAACAGAAAATTCTATCTCTCGATCTTGCGGTAATCCCGGAAGATCGTCTGGAAAAACGTATGGGTACTCGTTAACAACTGGAATCGAAGATAAATCGACTCCATTCCCTTACGACTTCAAAGCATAGCACCAATAGCCCGTACAATATTTAGTCAAGAGTTTTATGGTCTTCATAGTACTGATAAGCAACTTAGGTTGTCCCGATTTATGTCCTATGAATGAGTACTAGGAACCATCTTTGGTCATCATGGTGATAACCTTAGTGCGGTAATTCATAATCGCTTTGTGACTCTCAAGCCAGTCCTCACCGAGGATCAAATCCTCGCCCTCGATATCAACCACAATCAAATTCGATAACCAATCAATACCTGCTATGCTTACCGGATAACTTATAATCTCCCGATTCCCCACGATCCTATCCCCGCTAGGCAGTTTCACAATGAAAGGATTGCAAGTAGTCATACAATTTATATTCAAGCGGCGTACACAATCCAAGGAGATGAAAGAATGCATAGCACCAGAATCAAAAAGTACTCGAACTGGATGAGATAGAATATGAATGGTACACGAGGCCACCGCCGCATCGGGTTCATCTGCTCGATGCATGTCGTAAACTCGTGGATGTGTCGAACCGACGCTAGAGTTTCCCTCTCTAACATCGACCGCGTCCCGGCCTCTGCCATAACCCCGATGTGGTAGCTGGCGGATTGTCACCGATTCATACTCGATATCTATGTCTGGGGCGAAGCCCGAGTATCCAAAGTCCGATCTTGTTCGGGCAATAAACCGCCTGTGTCCCATCGACCACAAGTATGACATTTCGAGGTGGAAAGTTGCACTCAGTTGATGTGGACCGGATGGCCACAATTAAAACAGTCACCGAGCGATGGAGGTTCCACGAGTAGAACAAAACTCTTCTTCCCTTTAAAAGAACGCAACGATTGCTGACAGGACGGTTAGCCGTCTGGGGTCTCTGAAGTTGTCGCCTTTAGAGCCGAAAAATTACCGGTGGTCTTTTGCTTATTCGCTCTTACGTGGTATTATTGTTGTAACTCAACATGTCATATGCCAAAGCCCTATCTTGGTATTCGTTCAGAGTAGTGCAAGTAAACCCGGCCATATAACGCCGTAAATCCATATTTATTCACATGTCGAAATGGCGGATCTTATCATACTCATCGTGCACCTGATTATTCACATGAATCATCTGTTGGTTGTATTCTACTATCATCTGCGAGACTGGAATGTTCTGCGGCTTAGCTTCGAAAAAGGCTCGGATCATGCTTTCTTGCACTGGTCAAAGATAAAACTCAGCCTCCAATAGCTCCTTAAACTTGTCCCATGTAGCAACATGATCTTGCGGTTTAATAGCCTTCCACCAAGTCGCGGCTTCCTTAGCAAGGAAGTACTTAGCAATAGATACCTTCCTCGTTTCTGGATAGTCAGCCGCTTCAAACACTTTCTCCTATTCGAATAGCTAACTTTCCCAAGCCGCTGGGTCGGTGCACCGCTGAACTAAGGGGGATGCATGCGGACTACATTCGGAGCAAAACGTCCATTGTCGGATTAGGATTATTCGGTTGAACGACTGGGCTAGGATAGTCATCCGATTTGCCAATTGTTGAAGAATAATCGTAACCCCCAACATCTGCATTATTCCCTTGACTGGTTGACTGGTCATGCTGACTCTCTGTATCGGGATGCACTGAGTTAGATAAACTGGGGTTAGCCAACCCCGCAACGGAACTAAGGGAAGTGGCTGCGCCACGCCCTCGCCCGCATTCACGACTAACGGCCTCGTCCTCGTCCCCCGTCAACAGACATTCTGAAGGACACAGAAAGTACATAAGTACAATTCAAATCGCCCGTCATTGAGGTGACCGATTCCCAAGAATACCAAATAAAACGAAGTGATTAGGACAAATACAAAAAGAGTAAAAGGACTTACTAGTACCGGTCATACCAAGATGATGGCAATATAGTGATCTGTATTCGAACGATAACTTAATTCGACCCAAAAAGACCGGCAGCCTAAGTATCCATAAACCTAAGCTCTGATACCATATTCCGTAACATCCCCAAGATATCCAGGATATATTACAGCGCCATGAGACCCTCCGTAGGACCCACCAGGCCATACATATGCGGAACCATGAATTTCGACCGATGAGGTCTAAGCATAATCCAGTAGAAGGCAATAAAAATGACAACAAAGTAATACTCCATTCAACAAAATACAATGCATCGGGAATTAAGACCCAGCGCAACACAAGCCAGAACGTCAATCAACATCTGAAGCACTACTCGAGTGTTCATAACCATTCCAAGTACATTATTACCGAATGGATAAAATACAAAATACAGACAGAGACAAGACACAGCATCACTCTTGCCCATTATCCTCGTGCCGACTCGGTACATGCTTGTCCACTCTCTTGGATTCTCAAATACATGAAAGGCATTTCCCCCAAAAGGGGTTAGCCATCGAATAGCTAGTACAACTATATCGAGTATTAAACACAATACTTCTCGACAATAAAGTAAATGGAATCCTCATTTCATCAAACTAAGGACAAGTATTCCAGAATAACTAAATCTCATAGCATTTCATTTTTAATACATACGTGATTAACCATGGAACCACACCAAAGGCAACGGAACCCTCTGAGGCCCCGTCGGACTCTCTCAGAGTGGCTAACCCAAAACAATTCATAGAATCGTACCAAAGGCAACGGAACTCTCTGAGGACCCTTCGATCTGTCCCAGAGTGAATATATACAATCATACAATTCATATACCTCACTTTCAAAGTCGAGAACGTACGATCATAAACATATACTTGCTTTTGAGACATTAGAACCAAAGTGAAAATGGTGTTCAAGCTCGAGAGGTCCAAGAATGCACTTCCGGTCCTAAACGATTCATATAGAAATGCGATAATCAATCATCAATACTCAATTCTCAAGGAAGATTCCAGACCACCCCACCCCCCCTTTTACGAATCATAAATCTTTAAAGTATTCATGTAGAGTTTGGAATTCATCCAAACCCTCTCCACTTAAAGTAATACACAAAACATCCATATAATCGTAAAGGAAATGTGGGTAAAGGGTAGATACATCATAATATCAATGATTTCAAGCTTCAAAACCGATAAATCGGACGGATCTAGGAAATAACCCCAAAATCCCCCAAACTAGGGTTCTAAGGAGTTTACCTTGATTCGGAGAGAAGAAATGGATTAGATGTTGTAAAATACTTGTTATTAGATCAAAGATGATGATGGATGATGAAAGGTTATCCCAAATCACCTCAAGATCGCCTCTCTCGTGTGTTCTCATCGGAAATGTAAGAAATGATGTGGAAATGGCGAAGAATACGGCGGCCCAGCCTTATATACTGGCCTTAATTAGCGTGCAGTACTTTTCAAGGATAGCACGCGCTAACAGGGTCACCCGGTAGTCCAGTAGATTCTGAACTGCGTCTTTAGCATGCGCTACCAACAGCATTGCGCGCGTTAACTGCTACCATGCGGAAAATCCGAACTCACTGCCCAATCCATTAGCGTGCGCTACAGGCGATGCTAGTGCACGCTACTCAACACCAATAGCATGGGTTAGCTCACACCTAGAGTGCGCTAAATGTTCGTCCAGAGAACAGAACTAACCTACTGCCACTTCCAAGCCCGAGTAGTTAGCGTGCGCTACAGTCGATGCTAGCGTGCGCTACCAAACACGAATAGCATGCGTTAGCTCAAGCCTAGCATGCGATAACTGCTTGCCCATAGTGCATAACCCAGCTTCTGCCTCTGCCAAAACTCGGACCATTAGCGTGCGTTACTGGCGAAGCTAGCACGCGCTACTCAACACAAATAGCGTACGTTAGCTCATGCCTAGCGTGCGCTAACTGCTTCACTCAAAAACACCATTGCGAAATCCGATCAACACGAACATTCTCTGATAGATACGAAACTCTAAAATCAACAACATTTCAATAGGCGCTTACAAGAGCAACAAAAGTGAAGGAAAAACAAACCCAAAAATTCATGAGAAGTACGGGTATTACAGAACTAATGACCTTTTCGATCAACTAAATGGAGCAAGCATATTCTCAAAAAAATGATCTCATAGCGAGCTATCATCAACTGAAGCTTAAGGAGTCTGATATTTCTAAGACGGCCTTTAGAACTTGTAATAGGCACTATGAATTCACAATAATGCCTTTTAGATTGTCGAATGCACCGGCGATTTTAATGGATCTAACAAATTGAGTTTCCAACCTTATGTTAATTAGTTTACGTTGTATTCATAGACGATATCTTGGTGTACTCGAGTAGTAAGGCGCTGCAAGAGGAGTACACGAGAATTGTACTCGATAACTTGAGAAGGGATAAAGCGTATGCCAAGTTCTCGAAGTGCGAGTTTTGGCTAAACCACATTAGTTTTCTTGGACATGTGGTTACAACCCAAGGTATTGAAGTTGACCCAGTGAAGGTAGAAGCGTGAACAATTAGATTGCACCCAGTAATGTAACTGAGGTACGTAACTTCTTGGGACTGGCCGGCTATTATCGGAGATTTATCAAAGGTTTCTCTAAAATTTCTATGTTGTTGACATAATTGACGAGGAAAGGCGTGAAGTTCGACTGGAGTAGTAAGTGTGGGGAAAGATTTCAGGAGCTTAAAAGGAGATTAACTTCAGCACCTGTATTGATGATTCCTAATAGTAATGATGGTTTTGTGATCTATAGTGATTCCGCTAAGCAAGATTTGGGTTGCATCTTGATGCGTCATGGGAAATTCATAGCTTATGCCTCGAGGCAGATGAAGAGTCATGACCACAATTATCCTACTCATGACTTGGAGTTGGTTTCCGCAGTTCATGTATTGAAGATTTGGAGACACTACCTTTATGGGGCGAAGTGTGAAATCTATCTTGATCGCAAGAGTTTAAAATATATCTTTGCCCAGAAGAAGTTAAACATGTGGCAAAGAATATGGTTAGAGATCGTTAAGGAATACGATTACTCTATACACTAACATCCTGATAAGGTGAATGTAGTGGAAGAGGCTTTAAGTCGAAAGACTACACGGCAAGTAGCTAGTCTCATTACAAGCCAACTACAATTTATTAGAGATTTTGAGAATCTGAAGATTAAAGTGTTGCAACCTCCTGAGTAAAGTTGATGCTATCTTATCTTCCTTGACTATTCCCCCTACTTGAGAGATAGAACTAAGGATGGACAAGGAAAGGATAGTTTTATTGCTAAGATGAAATCTCGAGCTCTTGAGAGTAGCATCAAGGGGTTTTCAGAAGCTACAGATGGTACTCTTGTGTACAAAGGGAGACTTTGTGTGCCTAATGGCGAAGCATTGAGAAGAGAATTGGTGGAGGAAACACATAACACGTCTTATATGGCGCACCCAGGAGGTAAAAAGTTGTACTGTGACCTGAGAAAATTATTTTAGTGGAGAAGTATGAAGAGGTATATTGGATCATTTGTCCAAATATGCTTGGTTTGTCAGCAAGTTAAGGCCAAATACCAACGACCAACAGGGTTACTTAAACCATTGGAAATTTCTCGAGTGGGAATGAGAGCATATAACTATGAATTTTGTTATTGAGTTGCCCCGATCGGCTCGGGGAAGTACCGCTATTTGGGTCATTGTTGATACCAAGTCGGCACACTTCTTGCAGGTAAAGATGACCTTTAATATGGATTAGTATGCTCAGTAGTCTTGACATTGCATGGAATTCTCGTATTGATAGTGTCTGACAGAGATACAAGATTGACCTCTAAATTTTGAAAAAGTTTGCACAAGGCAATGGGAAAGAAGCTGAGGTTTAGTATTACTTATCATCCGCAAAATGATGGTCAGTCCGAAAGGACAATACAAACCTTAGAGGACATGTTTAGGTCATGCAACCTAGATTTTGGAGATAAGTGGGAAAATTTCTGGCCATGAGTGAAATTCGCCTATAACAACAGTTATCATGCAACTATTGGGATGGCTCCACACAAGGCACTCCATGGAAGGAAGTTAGATCACCCTTATTCCGGACTGAGGTTCGATAAGACAAGATATTGGGACTCAAATTGATCGAGTAGACGATTTCTATAGTTGGAAAGATCTAGGATCGGATCAAAGCATCGCAGAACTGATAGAAATCGCACGCACGTTGTTGAAGGAAAGACTTGAAGTTTGAGTAGGAGACCATGTTTTTTAGGATAGCTCCGGTCAAAGGAATAATAAAATTTGGTGATAAGGGAAAACTGAGATCGAGGTTCGTTGGTTCGTTTGAAATCCTCAAGAGTTTGGTGACTTGGCATATGAATTGGCATTGCCACCGAAATTATCATCCATGCACAAAATATTTAACGTGTCAATGCTAATGAAATATGCTCACGATCTGACTTATGTGGTAAACTACAGAGAAATGCAAGTTGGCAAAGATTTTTTTATACGAAGAGGTTTCGAATGTTATCTTGGAACGAAAAGTTTTGAGATCGGTATAAAGATGTGTATGTAACGCCCCGACTTTCTAGGGATAATTATAGGGGGAATTAATAAAATGTGAATTTTTGAGGAAAAATAAATTCCTTTGAGAATATTAAAATTCTCGCCTACGAGTCGCTACACTGACTAAAGTAAATGCCCATTAATTAAGGTAATGACATGACAAAAATAAGAGGTAATAATTACGGCGGAAGAAAAAATTATAAATTATTATTACTAATCAAGAGTTTTCCCAAATAAATAATTCATAACAAGAATACATCTTTTAATAAAAATATCATCATATGCCCTCTCGGCTCGCTCCTTCATCCATCCGGCTCGGTTTAACCTGAGGGATCAATATAGGTGGGAGTGAGCTTCCTTAAGCTCGTGGAAATCACACATATCACAGTAATATACGATCCCATGGAAAGCAATTAAATGATTATTCTATCAATAATATTTTCCTCAACAGTAACTGACAACATATCGACATGGTTTGGGGCTCTATCTCTTTCTCTTCCTCGGTGTAGGATGATAAGTGTCAGTTTTTTACACTTATTCATGGTTTGTATCGATAAAATTCACCCATAATTGAGCTAGTCTACTCATTTTTTGCTTTTAATTAATTAGTTTTAATAATTTTATTTTTATCGGATGATGATCGGATTAAATAACTGATTTACTCAAGAAATAACATGTTTATTAAATTTTCTCTTTGTTGAATTTTGATATATTCATGTTGTAGGGCTTTCCGAGACGAATTCGGCAGTCTTTCCGGATTCAAAATCAGAGTTATATATCATAAGTTATCATCCGAAGAAGATCTGGGGCAAAAACGCAAAGTCTGAGAAATTCTGGGCTGAAAACGTAACTTTCAAAGCTTCCAGTGAGCAAATTTACGAATCCAAGTTACGGCCGTAACATTCAGGAGTTACGGCCGTAAGTCATCCTAGTTACGGCCGTAACTCCTGAACGTTACGGCCGTAACTCTTGACAGATTGTTATGATTTGTCTAATTTTTTATACTTTTTGTGTATTATTGAGGGGATGGCTGGCATTGATCCGATCTAATGTAATAATGCTAGAGTTTTGGAGCTATTAGATGACTTTAGGTGTATAAATAGACCCCTTAGATCCTTCATCATTCATCATTCATCTTATAATTTTCCATTTTTTGTAAACTTTTCTTTTTGTGTGAAGAACACACTTGTGTTCTTGAGTGATATTTGTAAGTGTGGTATAGCATATGTTGTTCAGAGAGTTTATTGCTTCCATCTCCTTTATCTACTAAGGGAGTTAGGATCAATTCTTTCTCTTGATTCAACTAATAATGACCACCAAAGCTTGTAATATGTATAATAAACCCTTCATGGGCTAAGTAACCTTTAGTTGGGATTATAAACAAGGTTAGTTGTGTTATTTATGTTTGTATAAAAGATCTATTGTGAATTACTTATTATTGTGTGTGATTTTCATTGTTTTAACAATCTTTATTTATTTGGCCAATAAATGACGATATTTATGGTCTTCATATGTTTCGAAAGAAAATATGTTTGATTAGATCAAATGATATTCACTCTAAGTTGTTCTAGGGGATAGAAATATACCTCTAGTCCTTAGATGATTCTTTGAGTTATTTTCATAAATCCTAATGCTATGCATTGAAGCCAATCAACATAAAAATATAGTGGATTGATTCAATATGTAAGGGGCATTTTATAGTTCGAAAGAGAAACCATCTTTTTAAGTAAAATCGAATCTACACAACATAATAAGTAAATTCATTTTACGATCTCCTATACATCTTTTATAACTAATGACGAACTAAGTTTGTAATACCAACTATTTCAATTTATCGTTTAATCAATCTATTATTATTATTATCTTTTTATTTCCTTATAAGTTTAGAACTATTATTGCATTATCTTTGCAATTATTAAACCAAACTTTTTAATTGTGTGTTTCACTTATCTTAGTATCTATAAAAATAGACTAATAGTATATAATTCAAATTATAACAAAACTTCCTTGTGGGATCGATAAACCGGACTCAAAAAATCCACTTTACTACTTGATACGATATCGTGCACTTGTGATAGTTACACTAACAACGTGTCAAGTTTTTAGCGCCGTTGCCGGGGAAGTATAAGTTATATTTGAAATCTTACATTGTAAACTATTTTTATAGGTACAAATTTCTCGACATTGTAACTTAAGTACTAAATTGTGTTTGTCCAGTCAAGTGGCGGATAACGGTACTCCGTGACTATTAAAGTCGGATTTTTCAGTTTCCCACAACAACTGATATTTGTAGATATTTTCTTCAATTATTTTCATTGTCTTTTTATTTTTTTTATTTATCATGGAAGAAACGTTGTATAAAATTAAAAAAAGATTTCCCTTTCTAAGCAAAAATGCAATTTTAAAAATTTACAAGGCAAGGCTTGAAAGGATGAGGTTGCTTATGAATAAAAGCATACATTTTGACATCAGATTCATAATTGAAGCCAAAGTAAGAATAGAGGGTGAATTCACAGAAACACCGACTAGATTTTTACCGGGGCTAGGAAAAAGTTCATATGCCAAGAAACGACGAGCAAAGATGATAGCCGTTTGCTGTAAATGTGCTAGATGGAACTGTAATTTAAAATGTCGATCTTTAGGAATTCCATCTACAAACAGAGAAGATAAAATTCAGTTCATTGAAGATGGTCTGAATAAGGAGAATTTAGATGATATCGAAATTTCTCTTGACACGCATCCTAGTGGACTCGTACATTACGGAATTCGATGTTTGTGGAATAAATTCCAACCAGAATATGAACAACGTCTTGGGAATCTGACGTTAAAAGACCCTGTTTGCCAATTTGTAAGAAAATTGGATGGGAAGCTTCTCCCCGACTCATAGAAGGCGTTTAGGCCATTTCTGAACGTAAAATCAGAGGAAGATGTGAGCCACAATCACAACTACTGTACATACGCGTATGTATCTTTTATTTTTGTCGTGTGGTGAGATTTTCTGAATAAAAAATGTGATACGCGATAAATGTTTTCATTATTCTATTGAGTAGTTGAAACACAATCACAAACTTGTTAAACAGTTTTTACCTTCTTTTTCTTCTATAAATAAACTTTCTACTGGTTTCTTTCATTCATCCCTCAAACTTGCACTTTTCTCTGTTTCTCTCTAAAAAAAATTTCTTTTCAAAAATGGAGTCATCATCTTCAACAAAAAAATTTAGCACAGTCCGCGTTTTTGGTGGAGCTAGTTATGGAAAAGAGGCATGCTTTCTGACGACCCACAACTTGGGTCGTACCTTAGGAGAAAAATGCATTCATGTAGTTTACGGAGGAGGAAGTCTAGGATTAATGGGACGAGTGCTGTACGCCTATATGGAAGGAGTAAGAGTGTTGGAAATAATCCCAAAACCTCTGGTGAAAGTAAAATCACCGGGTCAACTATTGGAGATGAGTTTAGATCTCGTGAATATGCAAGATCGCATAACTCACATGATAAATAATCTGGCGCTTTTATCACCCTTCCGGTGGTTTTGGCACCCTTGAGGAACTTTTTCATGTGGTTACGAGCCCGGCTAAATGTTCATCAAAAACCAATAGGTGTGCTTAATGTCAATGGTTTCTTTGATGGTTTCTGTCTTTCATCGACTACTCTGCTGAAAAAGGTTTTATTTAGAGCGTGCAAAGCGAATCATAGTCGTTGCAACAACACCGAAGAACTAATCAAAAACTCAATGAATTTGTTCCTCAACGAGATCCGGCTCTAGCTAAAATTATCTGGGTAGAAGATTTTCTGATGAGAAAGCGAAAAGTGGATTCATTCCTCTCCCTTTGATAACCCATATCGGACCTCTTGTATTTTTACTTTACGTGTGTAATAATCATGCTAAATGATGGCAGCTTAAGGAGTTTCTTCTTGATCTCATGACGCGCATCTATTCGCGATTTATGTATTGTTATTTTATTGCTGTAATTTTTATTGCGTGTTTTGCTTTTATAAAAACTTTGATGGCAGCGTAAGGCGACTCTTCGGACTTTCTTGATGCGTATCTTAAAAATTGTGTTATACTTACGAGTATATTTTATTTTCTTTTGTTATGTGCCTCGTATATTTATTCTCTTGCAGATTCTAAAAGGCGTTAGCTCAGACATCAACTTTCTTAACAGGGAGTATTCTGTTTTTCTGCATTGATTTTTATTTTATTTTATTTTTATTTTTAAAAGCGAGACAGTTTTATTTTCAAGTTTGGGGGTGGTTTGTTTTATTATTTTGGTGTGTTGTAATTTTGGTGTGTTTTGATTGATTTGGATATTTGCCTTAATTTTATGTATATATATATATGGTTTATGAGATTTCTAGATCTGGCCATAACACCAATAAATTAGCTATATACAAGCTTCTAAATCGTTTTAACCGGTAAAAAAAATTTGTATATTCCAAAATTTTTGAGCCTTAATCTCTCTTTCCAAGCCTTGTAGTTATCATATAAAATCGAGTCATTCGTTACCTTGAGAAAAGAAGAATCAGTCGGTTGATAAAAAATAGAACTAAAATTTACTTAATTTGTGGAGTTTTTGATTTTTCATGCTTAACTAAAAAATAATTTTCTACAATAATTCTATTCCCTAAAAAAAAAAGGAGTCATTGGTGAAAAGAGCTACACGTTAGCAAATAACGGTGTGAAAGCTATCACTTAAAAAAATGACGAAAAGGAGAAGTGTTGAGCAGCAACAGCTGCCTAATTTTGGAGGTCTTAAATTTTGCGAAACATAAAGGACTAACCATTGTTGGTGCGTAGCTGCCGTCTCAGAAAAATTGGTGAAAAGAGCTACACGTTAGCAAATAACGGTGTGAAAGCTATCACCTTTTTACGAAAAAAAATGAGATAGAAATTGTGTTAGTGAAAAGAGCTACACGTTAGCAAATAACGGTGTGAAAGCTATCACTAAAAGGGATGTAGTTTATGAGCAGATTTGAATTAATTAGCGGCTGAATTTTAATACACTCAATTTCGTGAATGATCACAATATTTGATGACGCCAATGAAATTCTTCTTCATATTGAGTCGAAAAATAAACGAGTGATCGAGAGCAACCATTAAGGGAGTCGTGTGTATCACGAGTGGGAAAGAAATAATCAACCTTTTCGGGGGAAAACCTTGAATTTGGAATTACAAAATAAAAACCGTGTTTTAACTTCAAAATTACTAGTAGATTTATTTTGAATCTTGATTCATTTCTATCTACTGTATAAAGCTGGTTGTTGTGTATTAATGGCATTTTGATCTACTTTTCTGTTTTTATATTTTAATTTATGTGTGTATTAATTTTTCTTATTTTTTGGAACATGAATAATAAAGAGTCTTGCTCGGGACTAGCAAGAATTCAAGTTTGGGGGTGTGATAAGTGTCAGTTTTGTACACTTATCCATGGTTTGTATCGATAAAATTCACCCATAATTGAGCTAGTCTACTCGTTTTTTGCTTTTAATTAATTAGTTTTAATAATTTTATTTTTATCAGATGATGATCGGATTAAATAACTGATTTACTCAAGAAATAACATGTTTATTAAATTTTCTCTTTGTTGAATTTTGATATATACATGTTGTAGGGCTTTTCGAAACGAATTCGGCAGTCTTTAGGATTCAAAATCGAGTTATATATCATAAGTTATCATCAGAAGAAGATCAGGGCAAAAACGCAAAGTCCGAGAAATGCGGGCTGAAAACGTAACTTTCAAAGCTTCCGGTGAGCAAATTTACGAAGCCAAGTTACGGCCGTAACATTCGGGAGTTACGGCCGCAAGTCACCCTAGTTACGGCCGTAACTCCTGAATGTTACGGCCGTAACTCTTGACAGATTGTTATGATTTGTCTAATTTTTTATACTTTTTGTGTATTATTGAGGGGATGGCTGGCATTGATCCGATCTAATGTAGAGTTTTGGAGCTATTAGATGACTTTAGGTGTATAAATAGACCCCTTAGATTGTAACACCCCCAATCCGCTCAGGGATATTACACGCCGTAGACCCTTTTCTAAAGGATCTACCAAGCTGGTAACAATATAGAGCAACTCAAATAATGCCTTTAAGGCCAAAATGACTCAGTAGACCGATTTGGTCTTTCAATGATTACATACAACTCAAACTCATTACATGCCCACGCAGGGGTCAAATACAACATAATCCCGTACAACGGGAAAGAATACTGCAGCGGAAAATAACTATAACTAGACCAATGACCTCATACGGATCCTCGTGTGATTAGTATCGTTCATCTTTCATCATCCTTCGTGCCGACCCTGTGTTATGCTCCCAAACCTGAATGCAAAACAGACATCCACCCCGAATACTCGGGGGTTAGCAAAACTCCTTTGTTTTGCTAGTGCAAGAACAAAGTGCAAATACGAGCCATACCATTCACATTTCACGAATAACAATAACCAGGAATCCTTAAAAACCCAATGTAACGAATAATACTTCCCGAGGCATGAGTTTGGTAAACATTTCTCAAAACCCAAAAGATCACAATTAAAGGAAACCATTTATAAAATAGTTTTAAAGATGTCATCGAGAGTTTTAATAGAAAACAATTTGCAAGAAAGCCACTCAATCAACACAAACGAGTCTTCACAAATATTTCCACGGGATTCTCGATCCAAAACCAAATAATATCGACACGAGATCAAATATCTCAACATCACATGGGGTTCTCGACCCCAAACCCAAATAATATCAACACGAGATCAATCATCTCAACATTCCACAGGGTCCTCGACCCAAAATACAGAATAGCACCACAATACAATCAAAGATACAATCTCTAATTCGACATATCCTGCTCAAGACCCCCGATTAATTAACCCTCGGAGATTTCGTCAAACCTCCTTGGTTAATTAACCCTGATACCAACGCTTTAAAAACAAGTTGAAACAAGCTTTCAAAAACACGAATCGCGGTCTATATCAAGACAAACATTTAAAAGTGAGTTGAAAGAATTTGAGATACGAACATCGTTCGGTAATGGGGTCTTAGCTATCACTCAAATACCCGAAACCAATAAGCCTGCCAGGCGCCTCCCTTGCGCACCTGTGTACCGTCGTTCACTCCACTATGTTGGCCGCTCCTTGAACATGTCACTGCGCCGGCGATCACTCCCGCAAGAGCCGCCCCTTGACACACGCATTATGTAACACCGGCGTTCACAACACATATGGAGCCGCACATTGCAGCGTACACCAGGCCGGAGTGCACGCCCCGCCCTCAGAGGTTCCCGGATATGACGTTTCTCACAAAAAGTATCCACATTGTTTCAAACATCAAGCACACAGACAAACGTCACCACAATTATCAACTCGATACATCAAGTTACACAATTTTCTCCGTTAGTCCATAACCACACAAATAAACAACACACACGTCAACCATAACGCGGCGGAAATAAGCAATACACGTCCACACGCATTATCAAGTGCAACATCAACACCAATTATATCTAAAGGATTCATGTAGTCACTTACAACCCACACAATTTACAAAACACACGCGTTTTGAAAGTGAGCCTTTAACAAGGCTAGCCGAATCCTTTGAAAACTCATTTCAAACAAATAAACAAACACACCAAGATGATCACTAATTATCATATCCACAAAACAAGAATGGTATGGAAAGGTACTTGCCTCGATAATCGATGTCGGACACTCCCACAATCACGGATCAGTCGGGACACCTCGAACACCTACGATTCTCGTGAAGGCAGCGAATACAACCACGATCGAAAAGCTTGAAGAAAGCGGCGAGCGGAAGGGTTCCGACTCGAATTCTTTGCGAGAAATCTGACCCTAACATCATACCATCAATAAATTAACGAACGAGCGAGAAAGAATAATCGTAGAACGCTCGAATCCTCTTTGTGAGATTTTATCGAACTCCTTCAAGGCGTCGATAAGATACTCAATAAAGCAGCGAATCCTCGGCGATTCAACCGAGGAACAGCAAGGAATTCGACATAATATTGTTTAATAATCATAAATACATCACTATTACGAGTTAAAAGCGAATTAAACGGACAAATCGAACAAAAACCCCAAAACTAGATTTTAAGAAAACTTGCCTTGATTATTTGGATTGAAGGATGTTACGTGATGATCAATTGATGTTATGAACCTGAAAACTTCATGGATTCATTGTATAACAACATGCCTCCATGATTGAGCAAGTTCCGGCCGCGGAAGGGAAGAAAGCGAGTGATAAAATGGGTGAAAAACCGTACATTACGCCATATTTATAGGCTGCCGGACACGGCAAGCAGAAACGGCCAGGCAGCCGTGTGTCTCGGCCGTGTCTCGGCAGCTGCCGATCTGGCCGACCGGTGCAGACACGGCGCCTGTGCAGGCCGTTTCGGGGCCGTGTTGCAGTGCAGGCGAGCCCTCCAGACAGGCCAAAATTACGTCCGACGACCCGAAACCCGAACACGAATACAAATCGAGTTATTACGAAGTACTCGCAAAGACGAATCTAAGAGCTAATAGAACACACGATTCCGACCACCCGAAGGCTCGGAATTCGACAACGGAAGTAATTACCCAAAACTTTGGGAAATTACGAAAATGGCCCAAAACGTCCGAAAATCACGATACGCAATCGAAACACCAAACCAAAGCTCGCAACATGAATAATAACATTAAATGAACTTACGAGAAACTCGAAACAACGGTTTCGGACGAGATTCGCAAGAATCGAACTCAAGTGCGGAAAAGTCGCTAAAAAGCTCGGAACTCAACAAAACGATACCGAAACGAACTCGGATGACAAAAAGTGAAGAATTAATCATTCTCGAAATGACGAAACGGTCATGAGAGAGTCGTCAAAACGGACTCCGGCCGAAAATGAAATTTACCGAAAATCGAAAATTGCGGATATTACATTCTACCCTCCTTAAAAGAAGTTTCGTCCCGAAACTTAAAACAAGTAGGGAGAAGCAATATCCCGCCAGGAAAACTCAACAAGATACGCAAGGAAGCGTGTAACTTACGCCCATCGGCGAAACGTTACAAGCAACGCAAAGGAATATACGGCGTGAAAACACGCTCCACGACGACCAACACAACGTCGCCAGTAGAGACATAATAAAATCCACAAGTGACAAGCGTCATCAAACAGATAGTACAATCAAGCCGATCATCCGAACCGTCATAAAACACAACGAACTAAAATCAATACGATTGACCAACCCAACGGTTCATCAATCAAAACGCGAGCCAAACGCTGAACAAATACGGAATTCCACCGCCTAAGGGTTGGAAGATCGAAACGAGACTAATTTCCCGAACTTAAGGGAATTATGAAGGAGTCTGAACGTTCAACAATAACGAAATGAGATCAACAAAAACCGAACAATCAATGATCAACCACAACGATAGAGTCAAAAATCGAATAATCATGTTCGGATCACGAAGAACAATAAGGTTCAACCGATAAACTCAAGTTCACATCTCGACTTAAGACAAAACATGATCCGGTAAAAACAACAAGATGCGCACTCACATAAGATCCACGGGAAAGGGAATAGCAATTGAAAAGTCATAACGACAAGCGAGTTATTAGAAACAATACCACCCTCGTTCGATCAACAAAGGCGAGGATAGGGAAAGTTCGAGAAAATGTTAACGAGCATAAGCGAGTCGACAGAGTCGAAAACACATGAGTTCCAAATCCGATCCACTTGAATAAAAGAATTAGTAGAACGAGAAGATGTTACTTAGAACAAGGTTCACAAAAATCGAACCAAATTCGGAAAAGTCACAGCGATAACCAGATCGACCCACAACAAGATCACAGTTCGTTCGGACGATGAAACCGAAATACAGAACACGTTCAGAAAGTATCAACGAATACGAGCGAGTCGATAGACATGAGAAAGGGGAAATGCGGAAGCCAAAAATGATACGGCATTACAGTCGACCTCTTCTAAAAGAAGTGTCGTTCCCGAATCTCACAACACGAAATTAAGGCGACAACACAACAAGAAACCGACAGAAACATCCTTCAAAGGCCTCTCAAAGCCGATTCGATAAGCTATTTGAGCGCGAACTCCGAAAGTCTCGGTAGCCAATTCGCAAAACTGAATTTGGTGTCCCTCGAGTCCACACTTGAAATGTGTTACCGACGAGAAGGACAATTTACACGTGCATGCCCCGGCACATCACGGTTGAAACGCCTTGGCTCGGCATACCGAAAATACAAATGCTAGATATAATGGGGCATAACGTCGCAAAACAACATAGCGAAGATGCCAACTCAGCATAACATATCAACGCATACAAAAATCATAACAACAACGGCATCGATCGACAATTACAACATCGACGATAGCGGACACAATCACAAACATCATGAGACAATCACCCATGTGTATAACGCACAAAAGTCCAAGCTTTAACAACTCACATAGGTGCGATAACACGCAAGCCACCACGAAATGACAACATTAATGATCATCATCACACCTCCCACAACGGGCTAATAAAATATATGCGTGGCGAACGACTCAACGTTCACACCACTAATTCAATCATACTCGGGAGCAAACATCAAAATGACAACGCGAACATCACACATACATACCCAGTCCTAAAACGGGAATGGATAGGTTTTAAAAACGAAAACCTCATTTTGAAAATAATTTAGAAGAACACCGGTTGATCTTGAGTATCACCTTCCAAAAAGTACAAACGTGAAACATCGTTATCGAGACTTTGGAGAACCATTTCGCATTTGATAAAAATGAGGACACTTCCTCTTAGTGAAAACTTTCAGAATACTCGACCCTCGGGTCTAAATAAAAGTTTTCTAAAACATTGAAAATATCTCAAAGCATTTTGGTCCTCGAAGTAGAAAATTTTTTGAAATATATTGTGGCACCTAGGAGGTACCACAAGAAAATAACTCATTTGAAAAGTATGTCTCGAAATTTATTTTTCCAAGATACTCAAGGTTTTCAAAAATCGATAGGCGAAACGCCCAAAACTCACACGTATCGACATTCACTAAAACAACTCCTAGTACACGCATCAAAATATTTAAAATAAAGGCAATACATGTCTTTAAACGGAAATAAACGATATAATACCGGAGTCGAAGACCGCCTAGGATTCAGAACAAAACCACTGACCCCATTCGAAGTCTCTAAGGACCCTCCCGCACCGACTAGTGAACAAGTCGTACGTGTATAAGCACAAAGCTTCCACAAGAGAAGTTGTAAAACGTGCAAATCGATTCGAAAATCATCAACAACGGACAAAAACAACAATAAAAAGACATCACAAGCGATGACACTCCTCGTATAAATCAAATATGAGAGTCGACTAAATACATATCGTGAAATCAAAATCCACATAAGGGTTCAACCACTTAACAAATAATCATAAAAATAGCCCGTGTCACACGAGGCACAACACAAACAAGGGAGACTTACTTCCACAGGTCGCACGAAGATGATGATCGCCCCACGATACTAATCACGACCAACAAACTCGGGCGACGCGTCGCGACACGACTCAGTCAGATAAAATCCGACGAAACCAGACTCAAATAACACGAATTGACCCGGCAGCCTAGGTGTCCTCAACCTAAGCTCTGATACCATAAATGTAACACCCCCAATCCGCTCAGGGATATTACACGCCGTAGACCCTTTTCTAAAGGATCTACAGGTAGTAACAATATAGAGCAACTCAAATAATGCCTTTAAGGCCAAAATGACTCGATAGACCGATTTGGTCTTTCAATGATTACATACAACTCAAACTCATTACATGCCCACGCAGTCAAATACAACATAATCCCGTACAACGGGAAAGAATACTGCAGCGGAAAATAACTATAACTAGACCAATGACCTCATACGGATCCTCATGTGATTAGTATCGTTCATCTTTCATCATCCTTCGTGCCGACCCTGTGTTATGCTCCCAAATCTGAATGCAAAAACAGACATCCACCCCGAATACTCGGGGGTTAGCAAACTCCTTTGTTTTGCTAGTGCAAGAACAAAGAGCAAATACGAGCCATACCATTCACATTTCACGAATAACAATAACCAGGAATCCTTAAAAACCCAATGTAACGAATAATACTTCCCGAGGCATGAGTTTGGTAAACATTTCTCAAAACCCAAAAGATCACAATTAAAAGGGAAACCATTTATAAAATAGTTTTAAAGATGCCATCGAGAGTTTTAATAGAAAACAATTTGCAAGAAAGCCACTCAATCAACACAAACGAGTCTTCACAAATATTTCCACGGGATTCTCGATCCAAAACCAAATAATATTGACACGAGATCAAATATCTCAACATCACATGGGGTTCTCGACCTCAAACCCAAATAATATCAACACGAGATCAATCATCTCAACATTCCACAGGGTCCTCGACCCAAAATACAGAATAGCACCACAATACAATCAAAGATACAATCTCTAATTCGACATATCCTGCTCAAGACCCCCGATTAATTAACCCTCGGAGATTTCGTCAAACCTCCTTGGTTAATTAACCCTGATACCAACGCTTTAAAAACAAGTTGAAACAAGCTTTCAAAAACACGAATCGCGGTCTATATCAAGACAAACATTTAAAAGTGAGTTGAAAGAATTTGAGATACGAACATCGTTCGAACGGTCTTAGCTATCACTCAAATACCGAAACCAATAAGCTGCCAGCGCCTCCCTTGCGCACCTGTGTACCGGCGTTCACTCCACTATGTTGGCCGCTCCTTGAACATGTCACTGCGCCGGCGATCACTCCCGCAAGAGCCGCCCCTTGACACACGCATTATGTAACACCGGCGTTCACCACCCATATGGAGCCGCACATTGCAGCGTACACCAGGCCGGAGTGCACGCCCCGCCCTCAGAGGTTCCCGGATATGACGTTTCTCACAACAAGTATCCACATTGTTTCAAACATCAAGCACACAGACAAACGTCACCACAATTATCAACTCGATACATCAAGTTACTCAATTTTCTCCGTTAGTCCATAACCACACAAATAAACAACACACACGTCAACCATAACGCGGCGGAAATAAGCAATACACGTCCACACGCATTATCAAGTGCAACATCAACACCAATTATATCCAAAGGATTCATGTAGTCACTTACAACCCACACAATTTACAAAACACACGCGTTTTGAAAGTGAGCCTTTAACAAGGCTAGCCGAATCCTTTGAAAACTCATTTCAAACAAATAAACAAACACACCAAGATGATCACTAATTATCATATCCACAAAACAAGAATGGTATGGACAAGGTACTTGCCTCGATAATCGATGTCGGACACTCCCACAATCACGGATCAGTCGGGACACCTCGAACACCTACGATTCTCCGTGAAGGCAGCGAATACAACCACGATCGAAAAGCTTGAAGAAAGCGGCGACCGGAAGGGTTCCGACTCGAATTCTTTGCGAGAAATCTGACCCTAACATCATACCATCAATAAATTAACGAACGAACGAGAAAGAATAATCGTAGAACGCTCGAATCCTCTTTGTGACATTTTATCGAACACCTTCAAGGCGTCGATAAGATACTCAATAAAACGACGAATCCTCGGCGATTCAACCGAGGAACAGCAAGGAATTCGACATAATATTGTTTAATAATCATAAATACATCACTATTCTGAGTTAAAACGAATTAAACGGACAAATCGAACAAAAACCCCAAAACTAGATTTTAAGAAAACTTGCCTTGATTCGCTGGATTGAAGGATGTTACGTGATGATCAATTGATGTTATGAACCTGAACACTTCATGGATTCATTGTATAACAACATGCCTCCATGATTGAGCAAGTTCCAGCCGCGGAAGGGAAGAAAGCGAGTGATAAAATGGGTGAAAAACCCGTGCATTACGCCATATTTATAGGCTGCCGGACAGCGCGACAAAGCGGCCGAGCAGCGCCGTGTGTCTCGGCCGTGTCTCGGCAGCTGCGATCTGGCCGACCAGCGCGAGACACGGCGCCTGGCGAGGCGTTTCGGGGCCGTGTTGCAGTGCAGGCGAGGCCCCTCAGACAGAGGCCAGAAAATTACGTCCGACGACCGAAACCCGAACACGAATACGAATCGAAGTTACGGTTCTGAAGTACTCGCAAAGCGAATCTAAGAGCTAATAGAACACACGATTCTGACCACCCGAAGGCTCGGAATTCGACAATGGAAGTAATTACCCAAAACTTTGGGAAATTACGAAAATGGCCCAAAACGTCCGAAAATCACGATATGCAATCGAAACACCAAACCAAAGCTCGCAACATGAATAATAACATTAAATGAACTTACGAGAAACTCGAAACAACGATTTCGGACGAGATTCGCAAGAATCGAACTCAAGTGCGGAAAAGTCGCTAAAAGCTCGGAACTCAACAAAGCGATACGAAGCGAACTCGGATGACAAAAAGTGCAGAATTAATCATTCTCGAAATGACGAAGCGGTCATGAGCGAGTCGTCAAAACGGACTCGGACGAAAATGAAATTTACTGAAAATCGAAAATTGCGGATATTATCATTCATCATTCATCTTATAATTTTCTATTTTTTGTAAACTTTTCTTTTTGTGTGAAGAACACACTTGTGTTCTTGAGTGGTATTTGTAAGTGTGGTATAGCATATGTTGTTCAGAGAGTTTATTGCTTCCATCTCCTTTATCTACTAAGGGAGTTAGGATCAATTCTTTCTCTTGATTCAACTAATAATGACCACCAAAGCTTGTAATATGTATAATAAACCCTTCATGGGCTAAGTAACCTTTAGTTGGGATTATAAACAAGGTTAGTTATGTTATTTATGTTTGTATAAAAGATCTATTGTGAATTACTTATTATTGTGTGTGATTTTTATTGTTTTAACAATCTTTATTTATTTGGCCAATAAATGACGATATTTATGGTCTTCATATGTTTCGAAAGAAAATATGTTTGATTAGATCAAATGATCTTCATTCTAAGTTGTTCTAGGGTATAGAAATATACCTCTAGTCCTTAGATTATTCTTTGAGTTATTTTCATAAATCCTAATGCTATGTATTGAAGCCAATCAACATAGAAATATAGTGGATTGATTCAATATGTAAGGGGCGTTTTTTAGTTCGAAAGAGAAATCGTCTTTTTAAGGAAAATCGAATCTACACAACATAATAAGTAAATTCATTTTACGATCTCCTATACATCTTTTATAACTAATGGCGAACTAAGTTTGTAATCCCAACTATTTCAATTTATCGTTTAATCAATCTATTATTATTACTATCTTTTTATTTCCTTATAAGTTTAGAACTATTATTGCATTATCTTTGCAATTATTAAACCAAACTTTTTAATTGTGTGTTTCACTTATCTTAGTATCTATAAAAATAGACTAATAGTTTATAATTCAAATTATAACAAAACTTCCTTATGGGATCGATAAACCGGACTCAAAAAGTCCACTTTACTACTTGATACGATATCGTGCACTTGCGATAGTTACACTAACAACGTGTCATAGGACATCCTTCCATGGCCAGCATATTGTGATGGATCCATTCACGAAGTTCATCATGAAACTTCTGCGGCTTCATCCCATCAGTCTTAACCATATGCGGTGTAAAACAACACATGTGGTTGAACTTTCTCTTGTAATCCATCACAATTATGCTACCATGCGTCAAGTCTAAGAACTCCCTCTATATCTTAGCCTTATACACCCTCGGGTAGTACTTCTCCATGACCATCTCTTTGTCCTTGCTACTGGACTCACTATCAGCCATCTCAGCATCATTCGAGTCTCCCATCTGCCCCACATCCAACTCTTCCTATGGTTCTGGCTCTTCTTTGGGTGCTTCCTCTGGATCTTCTTCACAATCTTCTTCAGGGGTCTTCTTCAGGATCCTGCTCAAGGTCTTATTCATCCGTAGCGTCGGAACTCTAATTTGCAGCTAGTATCACATCTCGAGCGTATATATTCAATAAAAGCCCGGCTACGATCTGGAAATCAACGGTGGTATCCCGATCTTGGTGTTCTCTTTATGGACTCTTGCCAAAGTGGAAGATGCGATTACTCCAATCATCGGGTAGCTTTAGCATTAGTTGGTTAATTTGTTGCATGATGAGCCTTGTTTCCCAGTGCAACCACTTGTTCGACTGTTGATGACATAATGCGGTGTATTTTCTAGTAAACTAGAATCATCCCACAAATCCTTGCGTGCTAGAAGACGCGAGTCATACGTGAGGAATCCTCTTACGTGTTGTCATCTAGGTTTGGCCATTCTAGCAGTTTACACATACATATACAATCATGTAAATAAAATGAAATGATAGATGCATGAATAATGATTAAAATTTGGTACCTTGGACGGAGTGACGAAGTGGAAAAGGCGAGCATCGATACTTTTACATTTTAGCGAGTCTACATAAAGGTAAAACCCGCTCGACACCAACGTGTAACGCCCGACTTTCTAGAGATAATTATAGGGGGAATTAATAAAAATGTGATTTTTTGAGGAAAAATAAATTCCTTTGAGAATATTAAAATTCTCGCCTACAAAGTCGAGTCACTACACTGACTAAAGTAAATGCCCATTAGTTAAGGCAATGACAAGACATAAATAAGAGGCAATAATTGCGGCGAAAGAAAAATTTATAAATTATTATTACTAATCAAGAGTTTTCTCAAATAAATAATTCAAAGCATAAGACATAAAAAGAATACATCATTTAATAAAAATATCATCATATGCCCTCTCAGCTCGCTCCTTCGTCCATCCGGCTCGGTTTAACCTATGGGATCAATATAGGTGGGGGTGAGCTTTCTTCAGCTCGTGGAAATCACATATATCATAGTAATATACAATCTCATTGAAAGCAATTAAATGATTATTCTATTAATAAAATTTTCCTCAACATGAATACATACACACAATATCAAATGTAACATGAATCGACCACGCATGTGAATATTGAGGTTGTGCAGGTGTCCCCACACAACATATATCTTAAGATAGCGTCTTTCTGGCATTATCGGGTGGCTGATTCTGACATGTATCCTCAATTTTGAACATAAATAGAATATCACATAGCGATCCAATTAAAGCAATTAAAGTGATAGTGAAATTCCCACGAATAAAATGATCTGCTTGAACTTGAATATAAAGATCTTTCATTCATGATCCTAAGCGTAATTTCTTGTAAATATCTACATATAATAATAATTATAATTTATTATCATATAATAACTGAAAATAAAATAAAGCGCATAAATTAAAGCTGATTATTAATATTGAAAAGTCAACATTTTAATAGTTTGGTCAATACACGGCAGAGTTGAAAGTTTTAAAGTTGACTTGGGGTAAATTGAAGGAATTAAAAGGTGTCTGGGGTAAAATTGAAAGGTTATTAAAAATTCTGGGCCTAATTGAATTTAACCTAAAATTAAAGGGTTTAAGAACCCTCAACATCGATCGGCCGCCTCATCCATTTCTCACTCCCTACCTCTCGCCTCTCTCTCTCTCTCTCTCTCTCTCTCTCTCTCTCTCTCTCTAACATCTCGTCTCTCTCTAAATTCCTCGCTGCAAACTCAGATTTGCAGAAAAAACTCTCACACACACCTACACAATTCCATACATATACACAATGGAACACACACAGGCTCAAAAGCTGAGCACAGCACGCGATCGGGTCGCGGCGGACAAAAGGGTGCAAATTGACAGTGGGTCGGATCAAGTGTCGCAGCAGCAATTCACTGTATGCGGCGGTTCCGATGAAAAAAATGGGTAAAGGCTCCGACGAGGTTCAACGTCCAGAGTGGAGAAGGTGGTGATTTGGGCTGGAGGTGTGAGTTTGGTTATGAAATTGTGGGTTTCACTCTGATGTTGCGCGGGTCGTGAGTTCAGATTCAGATCGAATGAACTCGGTTGAGTTTTGGTTTTTATTTCGTAGGACTGAGACATGTTTTTCTTATCACTCATTTTTTTGGGATCACAAATTTTGGTTCGACATTTTGGTGCTGATATTTTGAATGAACAGTGATGTGAAATCGATCGAGATAAGGTGATTTGCTTTGAATTGTTGATGGAAAATAGGCATGACATATGTGGTTAGATTTCGAGTTGCCTTGTGTGGGTTTGGTGATGAATAATAAGGGGTTAGAATCTGGGTTTATATTCTCGAATGAATCCGAGTTTGAAAATCATACTACGAGTAGAGTAGGAAACAAACACACAAGATGACGAAGACAGAAGACATACATTTGGAAAATTGTTGATCGTGGTTGTTTGTTGCTGAAAGAGGGAGGACGAGCAAGACAGCATGACTCCTTATATTATAGCAGATTTTATCTTCTTCTCCTCCTGTATACGGTTATTGTTTGCTCAATTCGTATAGTTTGATGTGTATTGTATAATAAAGAGTTCATATCTTGTATTTTATGTCGATGAACTTGTGTATTGTAACACCCCAAGCTAGGCGGATATTATAGTGTCGTGGATCCCAACTGGGATCCACCAGGCGAATGAAAATTAACGAATTAAATAATATAATTGTAGTACCGAACCACATTATATCATCAATTACTCTGATGGGGAGTTTCAAGTATAATACACCTAGTAAATACAGAATACATGTATATTTTATATGAAGATAAAATATAAAGCACTGAATAAAATGAAAATCCAAACGGAACTGTAGCGGAAAAATACACATCAAAAAACATGAATAAATGGAGAAGTAGGGGCCCCATATTAGTATCACTCATACTCTCATCGCCGTCAGTTCTCTTAAGGTGCTGCGCCATGACCTAAAAACAACGTATTGAAAGGGGTGGATACTGAAGCAATGATTACCAAGAGTTGAACAATTTACAAATAATCACATGAATGAGTTAGGAAATCAAGTTGAATGATGGGCATCGCAGTACGCCACGAATGGGATGTGCAAGTGCACAAGCCTGCCGAGTGGCCGGCATCCCGCATAAACACCCGCAAAACTTGGCCTAATTAGTCTCACGGAGTCACGTTACCGTGTGCACAGTCCAATGTGTCCGGATCCCCACATAAACACAATGACCTTAATGTGCCCGACTATAAATTTCACACACATACCACCGGAGCAATGTCTGATCCGGAAGGTCACAAGAACAAAGCGACCATGATGAAGAATAATGACTAGACATCCGACAAGGGCCAAGAATGACTCACCGAGGTGAAATAATGACGCAAAGAATGATAGCTTCAAATGAAATGATTGGGCAGATTTGTTCCTCGTGGCTGAATGATTAGTTTGATAATTACAAGTCTCAACATGATTGATATACCATGAATGAATTATATGTATGAATGAACAACAACGAAAGGAATGAGTATCCTTTTAATCGAGTAAGAATTAACTTACACAAATCTAGGTGAAGAAAAGTCCTTCCTCGAACAAGCGTCTAAGTGGAATTATCGGTCACCCGAACAACCTTGAATAACACGATTACCGGCCAATCAAGCAATATACGAATCAAGCATGATCACAACCAACTCAAAAGTCGATACAACAATATCCAAACTCATTGGGACATTCTAACAAATACGTTGTAAACAATATATCTAACACCAACCTCCCAACGAGTGATTTAATCCAACAAAACATCTTCAATGACATCAATAATCCAATAGGAATGCACAACTCGAGATTACGACAACAACTAATTGGAAACCCTCAAATACCAAAGTCAACCATCAAGGGTTCTTGAATAATTCCCCAAATACTCAACAATTCCGAAAAATACACCAACAAATCCATAGGAAATATATGTATCCAAGGTAGATAATTCATATCCAACATATTCCAACACACAAACAAGCTAACTTGAAGAGATCGGGAAGAAATCCCTTAATTCCCGAAATTCTAGATTCAAGAAAAGTTACCTTGATCCGGAGTGGAGGAGAGGATGAAAAGTTGATTAATCCGAACTAAAAGCTTGAAGATGTTGATAGTTGATTGCAGCTCGAAGAACACTTCACAAAATGTCCATAGTCACCCAAAATCGCCCGGATGAGGAAGATAGATGAAGAAATGATGAAATGGGGCTAAATTGTCCAATATATACTAACCCAGCTTAGCGCGCACTAGCTCCTGATATTAGCGTGCGCTAGCGGGCTCACCGGGTATACCAGTGAACTCTGCTTGCCTCGTTAGCGTGCGCTACGTACCTGGTAGCATGCGCTAACACCTTCCTCTTAGCATGCGCTAACCGAATATTAGCGTGCGCTACGATAGTGGTACCCGATGGCGGAGTCAGAACCTCATGTCCATGCAGTCGAGCCTTAGCGTGCGCTACTGATTGCTTAGTGTGCGCTATCGTACAACTAGCGTACGCTATATCCACTCTAGCGTGTGCTAAGAATTCTCCAATTCGTCCGGTATCTCTTGGGTATGCGCCTCAATTGCACTAGCGTGCGGCGGCGAAGACCGATAGCGTGTGCTACAAGTACCCAAATAGCGCGCGCTATAAAGAGTATGTAGTGTGCGCTACTCCCCACACAGGCTACCAATTCGATGATAATGATAATATTCTCGACTCGATTCTCAAACAATGTTGAAAGACGAATGATAAGCGATCAAGATTCCAAATACGCGAGCAGTGAATCTGATAAATGAACATGAATGATGAATAACTATCAATGAGTGAAAAATTCTTGAGTGGCAATTCTTGAATGATAATGAATGAATTTATAGCGGGTATTACATACTACCCCTTCTTAAAAAGAGTTTCGTCCTCGAAACTAAGGGTTAAACAATTCGGGATAACTCTCCCGCATACTATCCTCGGTTTAGAGGTAGCCTCTTCGAATCCGTGTCTAGACCACTTTGAATCTTAACCAAAGGAATCGTCTTGTTCCTCAAGCTGTTTGATTCGCCGCTCTAAGACTTCGCACGGGGGCGCTCCTCGTACGTATGATCATCCGCGATCTCGATTTCATCAAAGCGAAGTACGTGACACGGGTCGGCAACATACATCCGCAATAAAGAGATGTGAAACGCTTTATGAATTCAGCTCAAAGCCGGAGGTAAGGCCACCGATAAGCGGATCGCCTACTCGATCCAAAATCTCAAATGGTCGATGAATCTCGGACTCAACTTTCCCATTTTCCGAAGCGGAAAATACTTGACTCGGGGACACCTTGACGAGAGCGTGGTCACGCCTCGAACTCTAATGGTCGATGATGGTTATCCGCATATGGTTTTTGTCGACTACGGCGGTCAACAAGCGACTCGATCAGCGCTACCTTCTCACGGCGGCTATTAGCATATCGAGTTCGGTGCGATTGATTACGATAAGTCATCCCAACATAAGGGAGATTGACAACGACGACCATATAAAGCCTCGTAAGGTGCCGTCTTAATCGAAGCATGCCAACTGTTATTATACCTGAACTCGATCAACGGTAGTTGGGCTTCCCAATCATCTTTCCAATCGAGAACACATGTCCTCCAACGTCTCAATAGTTCGCTCTGATTGTCCGTCGGACTGAGGGTGAAAAGTTGTGCTGAAATTGAGATGAGTTCCCATAGCATGATGAATGGGTTTCCAAAAATGCGACATGAATCGTCCGTCACGATCAGAAACGATACTCTTAGGGGTACCGTGCAATCTCATAATCTCTTTGATGAATAACTAGGCAAGTCTCTCGGGACCCCACGTATCCTTAATCTCAAGGAAATGGTGACTTAGTTAAGCGGTCCACAATTACCCAAATTGTATTCATGCCACGACGACTCGTCGGCAAACTCGTGATGAAGTCTATTGAAATATCCTCCCACTTCCATTCGAGCAGGAAGCGGTTTGACATACCCGCCGGTCGTGATGTTCTATCTTGACTTGTTGTGGTCAAACATCTCGAAACAAATTCTGCGACCTCTCACTTTATATTACTCCACCGGTAATTTTGTTTCAAGTCCTGTACATCTTGTTAGACCCGGATGGATAGAATAAGAGGTAGCATGGGCCTCTCTCAAAATCGAGTTTTCAACTCATCATCTGCTGGAATGCATAACCGGTTCTTAAATCGTAAAAGTTCATCCTCGTGGACCACAAATCCAGGGGCTTTCCACTGAGCCACATCATCTCGAATGCGTAACAAAAATGGGTCGAACCACGATTCACTTTGATTGCCTCCTCAAGTGGCGATGAAATCTCTAACATGCAAAGTTACCCTTGAACTCGCTGTAACCAAACCTCGATCTCATGCTTTAGGAACTCTGTTGAAGATCCTTACGAATGGTTAAGCGAGCAAGCATTTGCTCTGAGCAGACTTACGGCTCAAGGCATCGGCGACGTTCACCTTACCGGGTGGTAATGTATCTCAATATCATAATCTTTAATCGATTCCGGCCACCATACGTGTCGTATATTTAATTCCTTACGAGTAAATATATACTTGAGACTCTTATGATTGGTGAAAATCGGCGGTGACGCCATAAAGATAATGACGCCAAATCTTCAACGCGAATACCACATTTGCTAGATCCAGTCGTGGGTCGGATAATTGACCTCGTAAGGTCTCGATTCTTTGCGAATCATAGGCAATAACTTTTACATTGCATTAGTACACATCCGAGACCGTGTCCGAACACGTCACTATAAACCACGAATCCTTGTCCCTTGTGGTAAAGAAAGAGCAGTCTTGAAATTAAACGGCTCTTGAGCTCCTCAAAACTCTAATGACACGTGTCAGACCACGTGTATTTCTTATCCTTCCGCAAAAGGTTCGTCATAGGTTGAGAGATTTTAGAAAATCCTTCCACAAGTCGCCGGTAATAGCCTGCTAATCCGTGAAAGCTTCGGATTTCCTTAACATTCTTCGGAGGTTGCCAATCTCGGATAGCCTCCGGCACGAGGTTCGACACATACTCCATCGATGAAATCACATGTCGAAACATCACCTCGGACATCCAGAATTCACATTTGGAAAACTTTCCATAGAGTTGCTCTCGTCTCAACACGTCGAGAACCTGATGAAGGTGAAATTTGTGCTCCTCTCGGTCACGAGAATAAATCAAAATGTCATCTATTAAAACAACCACGAACCGGTCTAAATAGTCGATGAAAACTCGGTTCATCAGCTCCATGAATACAGTAGATGCATTAGTTAACCTAAACGGCATCACTACAAACTCGTAGTGCCCATAGCATGTTCGAAACGCCGTCTATCTATATTCGACTCTCGAACTCGCAACTAATGATACCCAGATCTCAAATCGATCTTGGAAAATACTGAAGCTCCCTGAAGTTGATCCAAGAGATCATCGAGGCGGTGTAGGGGATATTTATTCTTGATCGTCACCCTGTCAGCTCTCGATAATCAATTCGCAATCGAAAAGAGCCATCCTTCTTATTGACAAATAACACTTGTGCTCCCCACGGGGATGCACTCGGTCGGATATAACCTTTCTCGGGCAATTCCTCTAGTAGCTTCTTGAGTTCTGCATTTCGGTCGGGGCCATACGATACGGTGCTTTCGATATTAGAGGCGTCCGGGCTCCGGCTCTATCGTGAATCCCACATCTCTTTGAGGAGGCAAACCAGGTAACTTATGCGGAAAAACATCTGCGTATTCTCTCACTACCGGGATGTTGTTACCCAAAATATTATCCGAGAGATAGTATTCTTTGGAATGATCGAGTAACAAACAAATGCGAGAACACTTAGTGAGAAAATAGATAAAACAAGATTTGCGGGGTTGTTAATCCCGGGCTTGAATCTCTCGCGAGATGTTATTAATAAATATCTTGTCAGTACAAATATTAATGTTAGAATCTAATACAAGGAGTGTAAAGACTTCTAGTTATCTAGGCTTTAGAGCGCGTAGATTGCGGAAGAACCGGATGGATGAATGTGAGTTCTTGCTTGGGATCTATGATGAAAGTGTATGAATATCACTATGAATGTGTTAGTGGTTGCCAAAAGAGCCTTTGATTCTCTCTTTGATGTGTATTTTGCACTTAATTCGTAGTGGATTCGCCCACCTTGGCCGCGGCGGTGAGTCCTCTATTTATAGGGGACAAGGTAGTTGGGATCCCTCGGGCGATCGCGGGCGATCGCGTTTTCTATATTAAAATAAATGGCGATCGTCCCGTCACGTGGTCTGTTCCCTTGAGGTCGAGGTTGCGGTTGGAGGCGGTTGGGTGAACGATGGGAAGCCGGCCGCGCGTTGCGAATCATTTGTCAGGAGGGCCCGCCGTACCTTTCGGCGGCCTTGTCGGTAGGTGTGGTAGGTGACAGTGGGAGTCGATGATCCTATCTGTCGGTATCCTTTGAAGATCTGCGGGTGGGCCACCGTCTAAGATTCGGTCTTCGGCGACTTTGACGGATCTTTGGATCCACACGTGGCATGAGACGATCGCCTCAGTCCGTTCATGAAAGGCGATCGTCGAGATAACAAAAGGCGATCGTTTGGGTACCAAAAGACGATCGCCGCATTATCCGAACTCTAGGCGTTTGTCTGAGTATATCTTCCATGGTTGGCTTCTCTGGAAGGTCTCGATCGCCTATCGTGGCGAATTAATCGCCGCACAACAATTGCCCCCGACTCGCCTCGATGTTGAAAACACGGGGTGAGGTGGCTCTGATAGCGATCGCCAATGTTTTAAGCGACCGGCCGATCTGAATTCAAATATGGGCGACCTTCTTTCGCGTCGGGAAGCGGGGAAAAGAAGGCGGGCTTTCGAAATGGCGAGGACACGCGTCGTGCGGCTGTTGGGAATCCGACGGTTTGTCGGACACTGTCCGGTGGCATGCCCTCGAAAAGACGCGTATGCGGGATTCGAGGGCCGCATTTATCGTCCCCACGTGACGGTTGCGATCCGAGGTTTCTCATATTTGCATTTAGGCCCTCGTCTCCATCTATAAAAAGGGTAGGTCTTCTTCTCCTTCACTTTTTACGCGTCCTCGTATCCATGGCGAATTTGCGAGAAATTTACGGAGCTTTGTGCCGATCTCCTTCTTTTTCTAGGTAAGAAAAATTTAACCTTCTCCCTCTTTTTACTTTCTAAAATGTCGGGAGGATCAAAAGCCTTCGAGACCGGAAGCTCTTGGCTGCCGCTGCGTTATGCGAATGGGAGGAGGTTCCGTTAGAGTGGATATGGAGACGGCCACTGAAGCTATTCGGCGGGGATTGCACCGCAGAACTTGAAGAACTTTTCAATGAGGCCGAGGTGGCGAGGACGGCGGCGGCAGCGGGCGGGGGGCTCGCCGGTGGAGGAGGCAGGCGATGCGTTTGTCTTGGGAAAAAGGTAGCGTCTCGGCCCCGTCTATACGGCTTTTGCTAGACTTATGGAGGATTGCCGGGCCCTGTCAGGAGTTTGATTTCGAGGCTTACTCCGCCGCTCATCCCTACATACATGTGAAACGGACGGAGTATCGGGCTGTGACCCGTCTCAATGGACTCTTGGTCGATTCGGAGTTCGGCGACACGGAAAGACATGACCATTTGGAGGGCCAAATATCATATCCCCTCGATGTGTCATTGCACGTGCCCTCCGAGAACGAACGTGCCGACCGGCCTCACGAGGGTATGGTCGCCATCAACGAAATGACCACAGGCTGCCGGATGCGGTTTCCCTTGCCGTTCGCCGTTTCGTATCTGCGATCGCACAGGAATTTGGCGCCTCTTGATTGGCGCGAACGCTGCAGTTATCGACACATTGACATTGTTTGGCGGTCACGAGTTGTTTCGCTTGCCTTCGCGGCTGGAGATGAATTATCTCTTTAAGGCGGCCGTGCGAAGGGATCGATCGGCGGTTACCATATCCAAGGTCGCCGGGTAGGGTGGTTATTGGGGTTAGAGCAAGGCTCGGGCGACTGACAAAATGGTCTTTGGGTTGGTGGTGCATGGAAGTCGGCATCGAGCGAATCGCCGGAGGAGGAGTTGGATATCACCACCAATTTTCGGAGAGGAATCAGTAAGGGTTTCCATTCTCCCTTTATTTGGATACTCCTTGGTGATCTAATTTATTTCCCTTTTTGCGGGATCCCTTGTTCCTTGGTCGATGATCTCCCCTTTGATTTCTCGATCGTGCAGGAGCGGATTCGCGCATTGCGGATTCCTATAAAGGCGTTCAATCGATCGACCACGAATCTCATCGGTTGGGAGCTCGACTGTTTCGCTTCCCTCGCCACCTGAAGGCCCCTGGTATGACTTTTCATCCGCTCTCTTCTGCGTGGCGATCGTCTCCAAGAGGTCGCCATGTCTAAATAAGTGTCTAACTTGTTTGAGTTTCTTCTTCGGCAGAGATTTATTTTCCCCATCTCGCCGATCTACCGCAGGAGATTTCCATGTCTAATCCCGGTTTCATCGGTCGCCTTCATCTGGGAAAGAAAACGGGTCGCGTTGCCGCGACGTCGTCTCGCCCTGCCCCTGTGGTGAGGCCCGCTGCGGTGCCGGTGGTCGAGGAAGAGGAACAGCTCCAGCGCCGCAAGAGGCGGAGGTCGGAGGAGTCCCCGTCGATCTCTGAGGCGGATGTATCAATTCTCGAGCCTCCGGTCGCTGCGGCTCCTATCTTTGCCATCCCGATGATGGAGCGATCAGGCCCCAAGCCCGCGGTCTCCGGCCCCCGGTCATCTGGAAGCTCGGCGAAGAAGGTGGCGATCGCCGATGCGTAAACATCCCGGGGCAAGCCTTATTTCGGACGCGATCCCGAGCTGGTCAATAGGTAAGAAAGGGTCAAACTTTTCTGAGTTAGGCATTCTGAGCATGGCATGGGATAACTCCTTGATTTCCTTGGTTTTGCTGCTGAGTTCGTCTTGCCGATCCGGACGTTGCTCTATGGTGATGGACTTTACGTCGAGCAAGGCTCCGCAATGATCACTTGAAGTCCACCTTTACGTTCGTCGAGGCTATCACCTCTTTGCCTAAGGCTTGGGCGGCCGATCTTGATGCGATTGCTCGTCGGCGATCTGGAGACGCCATGCGGCGGCCGTCGCCACAGCTCTCAGACGGCGGCGATGGCCGTCCAGTGCTAGGGATTTTGAGGAGCGACCCTCTCGCTCATCTCCATCGCGAACTCGAGGCCGCCGGAACAAAAATATCGAGGATGCCAACCGGATCCGGTCTATGGAGAGGAGTACGAGAGACGGCCAAAGGGCTAAGCGGGGCGTGGATCGATTGATGCGAGCCGAGCCGCTCAAGGAGGCTGCCGTCGGTCCGTGACGAGGAGCGCGAAACTTCGCGAGCTTCCTTGGCGTCGCGAGAGGAGGCGGACGGACTGAAGGCGATGGTTGATCGGCTCAGCGGTGAGCTGGACGTGGCAAGGAAAGAGCTAGAGAAGTCCCAGGGTGAGAATGCCGCCAAGGTTGTCGAGCTGGCGGAGGATGAGAAGACGGCCGCGGAGTTGAAGGGCCAACTGAAGGCGATCGAGACCGATCCCTACCAAAGTGTGGCGCTCGCCGTGAGTTCGCCTATTACTTGGCATAGGTGTATTTGTCCGAGCCGCAAAGAAGGCGAGGATAGAGATCGGTCCCTTGATGGAGAGCTTCAAATCCTACGCCCTCGCGAATCCTCTGCACCCGGAGTTCTCCTTGCCGATCCTTGATTTAGCCGACTTCGGGATCGACTTGAGTTGGTATACGGGTAAACTCATTCATCCCGAGGCCGAAGCCGATCCGCAACCCGAGGGGCCTTGAGAGACATTTTGTCTTCCTCTGTAACTTTGTATTTTTTGTTTTCCTTTTGTAATGCCTTCGGGCTCCGTAATGTATGAAACTCGTGTTATGAATAAAATGCTCCTCTTTATATACGATCGCCCTTTGAATGTTTGCGTGCAATTTTACAGTACGTGTATATTTGCTTTCGACTTTTTGTTCGTCCGCCGATTGTGCAGTGTTGAAAGCATTGACATGTTTTGAATCGGAATTCTTACTTGTAATTTTCGTCGGACGAGCCCGATCGCCTGCATGTTTTTGAGCGAAGCCGATCGAGTGTGGTTCCTCTTTGTTCGATCGTATTCGACTAGCTCGACCTATCCCTGCCCCCTTGTTTTTGTTCACTTATTGTAAGTAAGGAAACAAAGACTAGTCTGTCTGGCGAGCTATCTTCATTTTGCCGATTCTGAAGAGTCATGTGTGGTTGGGGTGTTCGATGGACCGATCTCCCCAATCGTGTCTTCGTGTGCGAGAGATATTGTGTATCCCGCGACTCACTTTTTGTGAGGGTCCTCCGTTAGGCTACGCCTGTCTTGTATTTAAACGAAAGGCGGGCGATCTCGGTCTGGAGGAGTCCTTGCGCGGAGTGTTGTCGGCTTATTCGACACCACGTCCACGGCTTGTCAGCTCTGCTTTCACCTCGGCCCGCCATGAAGATGGCGATCCTCGACGGTGTACGTTGAGACGGGGGTAACGGCACATCGCATCGTTCGGGTTCACCATGTTAGATGATGTACCTTGAGGACATGCGATCGTGCCTACTGATTATTTTGGAGGGTCCTTCGGCTATGCCGGCCTCGTATTTAAACGAAGGGCGGGCGATCTCAGCCCAAAGGAACCTTGCATGGGCGAAGCTGTCGGTTCCATCGACCTCCAGGACCATGGCTTCATTAATTTTACCTAGGATCGTCGTGATCAGCGATCGTCGGCGGGATGCGATATGCCTGGTGGGGCGATCGTCATAATAGATGGGATAGGAAAAAATCTCATTATATTCCTTGTACATCATTGAAATTGAATACAAATTTATCACTGATAGTATTTTTTCGGATGCGGTGTTCGAGGGTATTGGTCAGAATCCGTCGGGATGTTCGATTCGTAGGCTCCTTTAGTTATCCATCTGGATACTCGAAAGGTCCCTCCCGATTCGGACCAAAACGCTGTGTGGGTTTGGATCTTCTTAAGGAGATCGCCCACTTGAAATCTTCTTTCTCGACCTTTGAATTGAAGAACTTCTCGGCTCTCCTTTTGTGGATTGTGTTCTTCATTTCGAGGTCGGCCGTCTTTCTTCGAGCATGTCTAGGTCGATTCGTCGGGCTACATCGTTGTCGGTCGTCATCTCTGCTCGGTTCGGTGGGCGAGACGGCGATCTCGAAGGAATCACCGCATTAGAAGGTAAGGCGACGGGGTTTCGCCGGTTGAATTGCGGGTCGTCGTTCGGTAGGACCACAAAGCGTGCGGGAGCTCGCTCGCCCATCGTCCTTGCACGGATTCGAGTCGTGCTTTGATCGTGTGTTTGAGGATCTTATTCACGCCTCTACACCCGTTCGATGCGAGGGTGATAGGCGCGAGAATAACCTTTTGATTCCCCACTTTTCACAATTGCATGACTTCTAAGCCGTCGAAGCATTTCCGTTGTCGGAGATGATGGCACAGGGCGGACCAAGATCGGCATACGATATTTTTCCATATAAACTTGATCACTTGCTCTTGGCCGATCTTGTTGAGCGGTTCGGCCTCAGCCCATTTGGTGAAATAATCGACCCCAACAATGGCGAACTTACAGCCCCCTGGAGCCATCGGCAAGGGACCTATAAGGTCGATGCCCCATTGCGCAAATGGCCACGGGCTATACATGAAGGTGAGCTGTTCGGGTGATAGTTTAATGTTGGGGCCCATTATCTGACATCTATGACACGATCTGGCATAAGTGATCGCATCTTTCCGTAGTGATAGCCAGAAAAATCCTTGTCTGGTTGTCTTATGGATGAGGGCTCGCCCGCCCGCGTGGTTTCCACAAATCCCGTCATGGATCTCAGCTAAAACGAGCCGACCTTCCTCCGGTGTAATACACTTGAGGAGGAAGGTGAAGGCTCGCTTGTAAAGCCGATCGTCGATAGGGTATACAGTCGCACGAAGTGAGGTTGGCGAGCTTTAACACGGTCGTCGAGGGACGTTCCGTCCTTTAAGTATTTGATGAGCGGAGTCATCGATTCTCTTGGCGATGGCGACCGTGGTAACCAAATTCTGTCGATCGCGGCCTTGCTGACTTTGTGATTTGGATATTGGAGAAGTCGGTGCCCCATCCGATGATGCTAGCTTGGAAAGAGCATCGGCACGGGAGTTGTGCTCTCTCGGGACTTGTTCGATTAGTACTTCTTAAAATTTTGTGCACATTTCGGACCGGCTCTTGGTATTTGACCATCATTGGCGCGCGTGCCTCATATTCTCCCTTGACTTGGTTTACGACCAAAGGGAGTCCATGAAGATATGGAGGCGACGAACATCCGGGCGAGGCTAGATCAAGCCCGCCTACCAGAGCTTCGTATTGACTTCATTGTTGGTCGCACGAAACCAAACGCACGGCATTTGTGAAACTCGACCGTCGGGGCTAATGAGGACAATCCATGCCCCTGCTCTCGCATTGGTCGCTGAGCCATCCACGTATAATTTCGCGGAGTCGGCCGACTGGGTGGTTGTGAGGGAACGTTAATTCCACCACGAAGTCCGCGAGCTTGGCCTTTGATCGCCGTGCGAGGAGCGTAAGTGATACCGTCTTGGCGATCTCCGGCGACCACTTGAGGAGTCGCCCGTTGGTGTCTGGTCGGTGCAGGACTTGTCTTAGAGGTAGAGTTGTTAGGACTTCCACTTGGTGATCGAAGAAGTAAGCTCTCAGCTTTCGTACACTCATGACAAGGGCGTAGGCGATCTTCTCCAATGGTGTATAACGTGTCTCAGCGTCGTGGGCGCTGGCTAACATAGTAGATCGGCAAGTAGGCTTGCCCTCTGCTCGCACGAGCGGCACTCGGTCGACCTCGAGGCCGCTAAGTAAAGGAATAATTTTTCACCAGGGATCGGCTTTGCCAGGATCTGGGGGTTAGATAGATATTCCTTTATCTTGGCAAATGTTATATGGCTTTCTTTCGTCCATGCGAACTTCTTGTTCTTGATGGTCGCGAATAAAGGCTTGCTTTTATCGCCGAGCCGTGATATGAAACGGTTGAGGGCGGCTAGACAACCTGTGAGGCGTTGCACTGCTTGATGTTTCGCGGTTCCTGCATATCAAGGATCGCTTTGTATCTTGGTGGGGTTCGCCTCGATCCCCCTTTGGCTCACTATGTGCCCTAGGAACTTCCGGAGCCCACCCCGAAGTTGCATTTCTTGGGGTTCAGCTTCATGTTAAACTTCTCAAGGATGGCGAACGTCTCGGCGAGATCGTTGAGGTGATCTTCCTTCTTGAGGCTTTTGACTACGATATCGTCAATGTAGACCTCCATGGTCTTGCCGATCTGATCGGCGAACATCCTGTTGACTAATCGCTGGTAGGTCGCCCCTGCGTTTTTCAAGCCAAACGACATTCTGACCCAAAAGTATATGTCTTTTTCTGTGTGGAAAGATGTGTGTTTTATGTCTTCCTCCGCCATTGGGATTTGATGATATCCGGCGAAGGCATCCATAAATGACATCATTTCGCAACCTGCCGTGTTATCGACTAGGTGATCAATATGAGGCATCGGGAAGTGGTCTTTTGGACATGCCGCGTTGAGGTCGGTGAAGTCAATGCATAATCTCCAGGAGCCAGTTGGCTTTTTGACGAGCACCGCGTTGGCGACTCACTGTGGTTCGTCTGTGGCTACTCCGATCAATTTGTTGTTGAGTAACTTCTAGACTTCTATGTCGAGCGCCACGTATTTCTCGGGACCGAACTTCCTACGCTTCTGGTGAACAGGCTTCATCGCCCGGTCGATCTTCAGATAATGGCAAGCGTGTTCCGGACTTATGCCAACCATATCTTGATGCGACCAGGCAAAGACTCCGATGTTCCTACGTAGCAAGTTGATCAGATCTCCCTTTAATTCGTGGTCGATGTTTGCGCCAATCTGTACTTCCCGTTCGGGGTGATCCGGATCCATCGTAATGCTTTCCAACTCTTCGACAGGGACGGTCGCCTCTCGTTTGGTACGATCTCCGGACTCGGTCCTTGGATCGATGTCGAGACTTGGCTCGAAACCGATCCTTGGCTCGATGTCGTCCGTCAATTGATGAGAGATGGCGTCCCCTGAGTCGGGTTGGTACGATGCGTTAGGCTCGTCGATCTCCATGGGTTGATCGTCGGTCGCTTCAATGTTACATATAGTAATTCAAACATCTCTTTGCCATTAGCTGATCTCCTTTTACAGTACCGACCGTCCCATCGGCAGTGGGGAATTTGATCTGATAAAAGAAAGATGAGGCGACCGCCTCAAGGTTTCTAAAAGGGCGACCTAGGAACCCATTATAGATCTTTGGGCCTATCTATGATTACAAAGCTTAGGTTCATAGTAATCCTAACCTTGGGATCATAAAAGCATAATAGCTCAACGGAGAGCTTGATCCTCCCGTAGGCTTGGACTGTGTTGTCGCCGAACCCTTGGAGCACGGTGTCGAAAGGCTTGATGAATTTTATTAGGTTGCCGAGTTGGTCTAGGGCGGATTTGAATATGATGTTGCAGAAACTCCCATTGTCGACCAAAGACGCGATCGACCGTCTTCCCAAGGATGCAAGCGGAGATCACTAGTGCATCCTCTTTGGGACATTGCACTCCCTCCCTGTCCTTGTTGGAAAAGGTGATGAGCGCGTCTCTAGAGATGGTCGGCTCTGGAGGTACTACAACATGGACTTGGCGAAATCCTCGGCTCGGCTTTTCGCTTCTGTTTGACAGGGTGGAAACCGGGAAAGGCCCCGAGGCTCCCACCTCTGCTTGGAGCATGTTGATCCGACCGCCGGGGTTGATCGGAGGATCGACTCATCGAGTACTCCGGCTCATGCTCGATCTGGCGATCGGATTGGGAGGAATTCTCTCGCTTGGTCGGCGCTCGCGCCTCCGGCTCTTTCCGTCACAGGTTACGGCTTGGTGATCAAATTGTCGGTTGCCTTCCTCAAGCGATCGCGAGTATGCGAGGAGGTCGCGGCATTGGCTAGTGTTGTGGCCGGGACTCTTATGATAGGCACAGAATTTGCTACGGTCTAGGTGACCGTGGTCCCTTATTGGCTTTGGCTTGGAAAGACACTCGCGACCCTTGATCGCGTTGAAGATGTGGGCCGGAGATAAGTTGAGGTTGTGAAGAAGGTGGACCTCTACATCCTCGAAGGCTTTGAACTCGCCAGGCGGCTTGGCGACCGCCTTTCTGGGCTTGGCGACCGCCTTCTTCTGGACATGGGAAGGTGCTTTTTCTTCTTCGGACCGTCCCTCGTCTAAGCGGAGTGAGAGCATCTTCTGCCTGGCCATAAAATCGGCGTCTCTGACGCGGAACGCTGTATAGGTCGGTGGAAAATCCTTTGTGAGGTGCCTGAACATGGGCGAGCGTCCGTGGAATCCGTTCAGGACTGCGTGGTGAGCGATCTCGTCGGCCAGCTCACCGGTGAGGACTATCTCGTCCACCCGGTCGATATAATCCTCATCCGATTCGTCCTTCCCCTGCCTGATCTTCATCATGCGGTGGGGACCTTCCCGGCGAGCGACTTTGGCGGCGAAGTACGACGTGAAGTCGTTCGCCAGCTTCTCAAAGCAATTGATTGAGCGAGATGGTAGCAAGATGTACCACCTGTGGGCGAGATCGCACAGAGTTAACGGGAACATACGACATTTCGTCGCATCTGAAGCTCCGCATCCAGTCATGTAGATCCGGAATTTGCTTAAGTGGGTTCCCGGATCCGTTCTCCCCTCATATAGAGGTGTTTGTGGGGGATTGATCGTTGATTGGGTAGGCGATCTCGATCGGACGCGAGTGGTTCATTTAGCTCGGCGATCGGTCTCTGGCGCTGCCCCATTTTCCAGAGTGCCTTCACTTCGTCCAGTGGCGTTGCATGGCGGCGATCGCCGTCGCCCGATCGCTTGCCGACCGGCTCTCGGAGCGTGAACCAAGGCGATCGTGTACCGATCCCCTAGCCCCGTGGTGAATGACGAGCTCCTGCCGGTGGGTTCCTTCCTTGGGCGAGGGGCTCGGCCGACCTTGTCTCTTGGGAGTCGGATATGTCGAACTCTGGTAAAGGATTCGAGATACCGATGTCTCATTTGGGGCTCGAGTGCCTGTGTCGCCATGAGGATCGCTCCTGGCGGCCGAAGACGGAATCGTCCCGCCTTACGAGAGCCTTCCCCTGCGGCTCGGGGCTTTCTGTCGATTTCTCAACATAGATCCCCTTGAGCTTAGTTTGCTTGCCGGCGGTTAGCCGACGGGGTGATGGTGGGCGTATCGCGGGCCCTATGTCGTTCCCCGAGGATGGCTATGGCCTCCTCAACTGCTCCGATGTCTGGAACCGATCGAGTGAGAGGCTAGAACCGTCCCTCGGGGGCGGGAGTGAGAGCCTAGCGTCGCCACGGTCGCCTTCCGCCGTGGGCTGGGATTCGGTCCTCGCCGGAATAAGATTTCCGGCAGATCTCAGGGCGGCCCTCTTGGAGGTTGTTGCTGATGTCATTTTCTGAAGGTTTTTCTATTGAAGAACAGTGAGTGTTTCTTCAAGTATATGTCCGGAGAACAGTGAGTGTTCTTCGAGACGGTAGGAATAAAAATGAAGGTTTAGATCCCCTTCCTCTAGCGCCAATTGTTGTTACCCAAAATATTATCCGGAGATAGTATTGCTGGAATGATCGAGTAACAAACAAATGCGAGAACACTTCCGTGAGAAAATAGATAAAACAAGATTTGCCGGGGTTGTTAATCCCGGGCTTGAATGCTCTCGCGAGATGTTATTAATAAATATACTGTCGAGTACAAATATTAATGTTAGAATCTAATACAAGGAGTGTAAAGACTTCTAGTTATCTAGGCTTTAGAGCGCGTAGATTGCCGGAAGAACCACATGGATGAATCTGTGAGTTCTTGCTTGGGATCTATGATGAAAGTGTATGAATATCACTATGAATGTGTTAGTGGTTGCCAAAAGAGCCTTTGATTCTCTCTTTGGTGTGTATTTTGCACTTAATTCGTAGTGGATTCGCCCACCTTGGCCGCAGCAGTGAGTCCTCTATTTATAGGGGACAAGGTAGCTGGGATCCCTCAGGCGATCGCGAGCGATCGCCGTTTTCTATATTAAAATAAACGGCCGATCGTCCCGTCACGTGGGCCTGTTCCCTTGAGGTCCGAGGTTGCAGTTGGAGGCGGTGGGTGAACCAATGGGAAGCCGGACGCGCGTTGCAGTCATTTGTCGAGGAGGGCCCACTTCGTACCTTTCGGCGGCCTTGTCGGTAGGTGTGGTAGGTGACAGGCTGGGGTCAATGATCCTATCTGTCGGTATCCTTTGAAGATCCGCGGGTGGGCCACCGTCTAAGATTCGGTCTTCGACGACTTTGACGGATGCTGGATCCACACGTGGCATGAGACGATCGCCTCTGGTCCGTTCATGAAAGACGATCGTCAGATAACAAAAGATGATTGCTGGGTACCAAAAGACGATCGCCGCATTGTACCGAACTCTATGCGTTTGTCCTGAGTATGTCTTCCATGGTTGGCTTCTCTGGAAGGTCGCCGATCGCCTATCGTGGCAAATTAATCGCCGCACAACACGGGATATCCGCCAAAGTCACTGATGATTTCTCGGTCTTGGTCATGTAGCACCAATAACCAACACACCCCTGATTGAGTAATTTCACTACTTTCATCATATTAATAACTATTCCGGAACAGCTGGGATTACTCCCCTGAAATACACACTCGACTCCATCATCTGAAATGATAGTGACCATACGCTTACGGACACTAAGGATGGCATCATGACGATCCATCCAATCAATACCCAAAATAACATCGTCTCTAGGTAAGTCTACCACGATCAGGTCCGCCAACCAATCACAGCCATTAATCTGAATCGAACAAATCTTAATCTGATGATCTCCGATAATTCTTCTACCGTCAGGTAGTCCAATGATATAAGGTTCACAACTAGTAGCACTATCCATGTGAAGTCTACTCAAGCATGACTCGGAAATGAATGAATGTGATGCGCGAGTATTAAAAAGGGTACACATAGGTTGAGATAAAATTTCGAGTGTACCTGAGATCATTCGAGCCTCAGGATCGTCGGTCCTCCTCATCTCGTAAATTCAGGGCTTACCAGTCCCTGAACTGGATGCTCCCGTCCGATAGCTGTGGGCTCCACCTTTGTTTGCTACCATCATCTTATACGATGCGGACTGAGTGGCCTAATTCTAAACCGCTGACTGCTTCGGGGCCTGAGATGTCGTCGGAGTAGGTTTGGGGTCTCCTCGGCACAAACGGGCCTTATGCCCGGCAATCCCACAGTTGTTGCACGTGATAGTCTGCCTCGGACACTTAGTGCTGAAATGACCCGGCTCTCCACAGTTGTAACAGGTGATGGTCGAACTGGCCGCTCGGGACTGAGATTCCGCAGGTTTAGGCGTCGAAGGAAGTCTCTCAGAAAAAGTATAGCCCGCACGAGGCTTTTTGTAGGTTGCCTGACTGCCTTCGGATTGATTTACGATTCTTCGATTTCTTACCAGAAGATGAAGTTTGATGCTTAGAAATCTCCTTCGCAGTAAGCTCATAAGTAAGAGCATTCTCGATGAATTCGGCCAGAGTAGTGCAATGATGATTAAGAAATTGTAGCCGCATACGAGGTTTCAACCTCTTACTAAAATACTTGATCTTATCCGCCTCGGAGTGGATAATAGATGAGGCGAATAGAAGTAGCTCCTGAAACTTCTCGGAGATGGTAAGTACATCTTCTTCTGCTCAGGGGTCGGGACTGAGTAACTCCGATAGCTTGGCCTCCCTGAGTGGGGCCGGATAATACCTTTCCATCATGAGAGTCTTGAACTAGCCCCAAGTCTAAGATCCGTCGGTGGGCTTCAAAGATAGCCACCAAGAGTGAGTGCTCTTACCCAGATAGTAAGCCGCAACTGAAACTTTGTACTCTTCGGAACACTCCACCATAGCAAATAGTTTCTCAAAGTGTTCAAGCCAGTAAACAATATCTGCCGGCTCAGATGAGCCCTCAAAAATAGGTGGCCTCTGGCGAGATATGTCGCCAATGATACTGCCCACACTCCTCTCTTGCCTCTGAGGTGGCGGCGGAGGGTCCTGTTGAGCCTGAGTGGCTGAGTTCTGCATCGTCTCCATCAGACGTGCCATCTGAGTCATTTGGGCCATCATGCCATGCATAAAAGCGAGTAGATCAACCCGGACACCTTCCAATTGAGCTGTATCTCGGGTACGACTTCTTGACGGTGAATGATTATCTCCAGGTGAATGAGTAGCAGCGTCGCCTGATTGTTGAATTGACATTATTCCTCGCGTTCGCACGGGTATTCACTCGAGCTCCTGGGTTTCGGCCTGCACCGCGGCCTCTTCCCCTGCGTCCTCTGAAAGCTCTGTCCATACTGAAGGTAGGAAACACATGATAATTATAGATCTCGTATGAATATCGCATTATGATTACGTTATGAAACGATACTAATGAGCATACATGCTCTAACGCAATGAACGCATAAATAATGCAATAAAATGATCGTCGACATTACGCCAAAATATGATAAGATCGCAAGAATGATCAACTGAAGTGACATGATTATCTGATGAAATTCCTGAAATGATTATCTCGAACAAGTTAACAATATTGATAATACGATCCACAAGATCAACAACTGAGCAATGAGATTGACTGAGTGATTAAAGAGTTGACATGATCGACAAGATCCAAGAAAATGATGATTGAGGATTGTTGTCTAATGAATGATGAATGAGTGATTCTTATTGCCACAAATCATACCATGGCGTCAGAAATCATACCATTTCTTTGATCTGAGGGGCTTGGCGCTTGCACAGGTCACACGTGATGTGAAAGTCCAATGATACTAGTATGATGAACGATGATTTCAAATGAGACATAACTCGGAAGGGTAGTATTCAAAACCACACTCCGATACCAACTATGTAACACCCCAAACTAGGCGGATATTAAAGTGTCGTGGACCCCCAACTGGGACCCACCAAGCGAATGAAAATTAATGAATTAAATAATATAATTATAGTAACGAACCACATTATATCATCAATTACTCCGATGAGGAGTTTCAAGTACAATACACCCAGGAAATACAGAATACAAGTATATTTCATATGAAGATAAAATATACAACACTGAATAAAATGAAAATCCAAACGGAACTGCAGCGGAAAAATACACATAAAATATACATGAAAAAATGGAGAGACTGGGGGGCCCTACTAGTATCACTGGGACTCCTCGCCTTCAATGTTCTCTTCCCGTGCCTTTGCCTTTCCATGACCTAAAAACAACATCCCCAATGGGGTCAGTTACACAGAACAACAATCCTCAAGAGTTGAACAATTTACAAATAATCACATTAATGAGTTATGAAATCAAGTTGAATGATGGGCATCATAGTACGCCATGAATGGGATGTGCAAGTGCACAAGCCTGCCGAGTGCCCAGCGTCCCGCATAAATCCCCGCAAAACTTGGCCTGCTTAGTCTCACGGAGGCACGTTACCGTGTGCACAGTCCAATGTGTCCGGATCTCCACATAAACACAATGACCTTAATGTGCCCGACTATAAATTCCACACATATACCACCCGGAACGCAATACAATTCCGGAAGGTCACAAGAACAAAAGCGACCATGATGAAGAATAATGAATAGAAATCCGACAAGGGCCAAGAATGACTCACCGAGGTGAAATAATGATGCAAAGAATGATAGCTTCAAATGAAATGATTGGAACCGTTGTTCCTCGTGAATTGAGTGATTAGTTTGATAATTACAAGTCTCAACAAGATTGAATACCATGAATGAATTATATGTATGAATGAACAACAACGAAAGGAATGAGTATCCTTTTAATCGAGTAAGAATTAACTTACACAAATACCGGTGAAGAAAAGTCCTTCCTCGAACAAACGTCCTAAGTGGAATTATCGGTCACCCGAACAACCTTGAATAACACAATTACCAACAATCCGCTTAATATACGAATCAAGCATTATCACAACCAACTCAAAAGTCGATACAACAATATCCAAACTCATTGGGACATTCTAACAAATAAGTTGTAAACAACCCCAATTGTTTACGACTAATCTCGAATATATCTAACACCAACCTCCCAACGAGTTATTTAATCTAACAAAACATCTTCAATGACATCAATAATCCAATAGGAATGCACAACTCGAGATTACGACAACAACAAATCGGAAACCCCCAAATTTACCAAAGTCAACCATCAAGGGTTCTTGAATAATTCCCCAAATACTCAACAATTCCAAAAAATACACCAAAAAATCTGTAGGAAACATATGTATCCAAGGTAGATAATCCATATCCTACATATTCCAACACACAAACAAGCTAACTCAAATAGATCGGGAAGAAATCCCTCAATTCCCGAAATTCTAGATTCAAGAAAAGTTACCTTGATTCAGAGTGGAGGAGAGGATGAAAGTTGATTAATCCAGACTAGAAGCTTGAAGATGTTGATAGTTGATTGCAACTCGAAGAACACTTCACAAAATGTCCAAAGTCGCCCAAAATCACCTGGATGAGGAAGAGAGATGAAGAAATGACGAAATGGGGCTAAACTGTCCAATATATACAAACCCAGCTTAGCGCGCGCTAGCTCCTGATATTAGCGTGCGCTAGTAGGCTCACCGGGTAGACCAGTGAACTCTGCCTGACTCGTTAGCGTGGGCTACGTACCTGGTAGCGTGCGCTAACACCTTCCTCTTAGCGTGCGCTAACCGAATGCTAGCGTGCGCTACCTGATAGTTGGTACCCAGTAACTGGAGTCCAGAACCTACTGTCCACTGTCTGATCGAGCCTTAGCACGCGCTACACTGATTGCTTAGCGTGCGCTATCAGTACAACTAGCGTACACTATATCCACTCCTAGTGTGCGCTAAGAATTCTCCAATTCAGTCCAGTACCTATTGGACTGTCTGCCTCAATTGAACTAGCGTGCGCTGACGAAGACCGATAGTGTGCGCTACCAGTACCCAAATAGTGCGCGCTATAAAGAGTATGTAGCGTGTGCTACTCCCCACATACAGGCTACCAATTCGATGATAATGATAATATTCTCGACTCGATTCTCAAACAAGGTTAAAAGACGAATGATAACTGATCCAAGATTCCAAATAATCCGAACGGTGAATACAATGAACGAACATGAATGATGAATGACTATCAATGAGTGAAAAAATACTGAGTGGCAATTTACTGAATGATAATGAATGAATTTACAACCGGGTATTACATGTATTGTGTCATGTGTTGTATTATTTTTTTATTGTGTATATTTATACTCCTAGGTTTAGGGTTGAGATGGTAGCCCTATGATTATATATGTGTAATATCCGCGATTTTCATAATATAATATTATTATATTAATAGTGCATTTTATTTCATTTAGTCTCATTTCATCACCGAGTGAGTAATTATTGTACAATTATTTTCACTTCACGTACAAGTCAATACATTTAATTTCATTTAGAGGATCATGAATATTTATTTCGACGTATCACAAGTTCTATCCCGAGTCATTTTGTCAGATATATCCAAGTATTCATTGTTTATTTTTATAATAGTGTTATTATTCATCCAAGTATAATACTAACACTACTATTATTAATATTGTCATTATTATTATTATTAATATTATTAATACTATTTTATTAGCACTAATATTATTATTATTATCATTATCATTTTTCAGATTATTATTATTATTATCAATATTACCAAATTATTATTTTTTTACGTTTACTATTATTAGTATGATTATTATTATATCATTTATATTTAATCATTTATTATAACTTAACCAACTATGATTAAACATAATTAATCATAATTAAGAACTCTTCTTTTTCCCAGTCGATCGTTCCCCTCACCAGTTCTTTCACTTTATCAAAACTCCTTATCTTTATCCTAATACAATCCCAATTCAACTAAAATACTCAAAACCTAAATGTATTAATACAATTCTGCAGTACACAAAAATACATATTTTTCTTCACGACCGATTTCTCCAGCAAACCCATCTCTCAGCTCCTCTCCAATTCTCATGTGTGTCACAAAATCTTCCCGAGGGTTCCAAGTTAAAACCATCACTCTCAAATCTGTCTACGTCTTATTCAACCAGATTCAGCAGGAGGTAATCTCAATTCCCTTCTTTTACAATTTTTCCATGTTTCAGTTCAACATAATTTATCAATACAAACCACAACCCATATTACCAAAGAAATTACATATACGGACCTGAAGTCCTCCAGTTCTAATCGGCTGAAACATATTAGTACATGAAATCCTTACACGACATATTCAAGCTAAACAACCCACCATAGTCAGCCGAGATTCCAAAACCCAGTCCACTACCAAATTCACAATCCAGGCATCATCATGAAACCTTTCGGCCGTTTAAACCGAGAATAAAATCATCAGACCGAATCCTGACGTAAAGGCCCAATTCCAGCCGTAATACTACTTTTGATCATCCAAACCAATTTTCCAGAACCCGAGCAAGAACCGATATCCGAAACCACTCCGAAACGTCAAAAGCCGAAACCCTAGAGCTCTGGTTGAGATATACCCAAATTAGAAACCACAAACAGAAACCGAAGCCCTTACCTTCAATTCGATAGAGATCGACGCTGCTGTAAGTCGCTGATTCGCTGTCGTGACCACGGAGACATTTTTATTGGTGGTGGTCGCTTCGCCTGTGTTTTTGCATGACCAGGGAAATGTGAATGAGATCGCAGATGTCAAGAGTCAAGAGGCGATTTAGGGGGTGTATTCATTTAGGATTCTTTAGGATTTTTATGGATTTCAGTTGGAATTCTTGAGAGAGAGGGATACGTTTACTCCCGCGCTTTTAGAGAGAGAAAGGAGAGGACAGAGAGAGGCGAGAGAGAGAAGAGCGGGGGACGGGGGAAGAAATGAGGGATTGTCGGCCGAGACAATTCCAGAAAGTGTTTTAATATCCGCAATTTTTGTAGGGTTATTGTTTTGGGCCCCAGGCTTCCTAGATACTTCAATTTCAACCCTAGTCTTTTTCCAGTCATTCAACTTCAGTACCCCTCCAGTTTACTTTACTTTTAATTTAAGCCCTCACCTTTCGGTAACCTTTCCATTCGACCCCAGTCAGCTTTTAATTCCCACAATTTATTCCCAATCAGTTTTAGTAACCTTAATTCAGCCCTATTTTGACTTAAACAATAAAATGTTGACTCTTCGATTAATGTTAATAATTAGTCTAATTTTATGCATATATTTAATTTCAGTCATTATATCATAATAATTTATAATGATTAAATTATTATTATTATATGTAGACTTTATCGAGGATTTATGGGCTTAGAACTGTGAGTCGAGCATCTTCTTATTCAAGTTCAAGCAGCAGCATTTATTCAGGTGGAAATTTTTACTATCCTTTAATTGATTTAATTGGATTGTATATGTGATATTTTATTCATGTTTAAAATTGACGATACACGTTCAGGATCACCTGTGTACGTATAAAGAGGCTATCTTAAGATATAAGTTGTGTGGGGACACCTACACAACCTCAATATTCATATGCGTGCTCGATTCATGTTATATGTGGTATTGTGTGTATGTTTCATGTTGTTGCGGGGACACCTGCGCAACCTCAATATTCGTGTTATGCGTGCTAGATTCATGCTATACGTAATATTGTGTGTATGTATTCATGTTGAGAAAACGATATGATAGATTATTCATGTTATACTTTCCATGAGATTGTATATTACTGTGATATGTGTGATTTCCACGAGCCGAAGGAAGTTCACCCCCACTTTTATTGATCCTGCAGGTTAAACCGAGCCAGATGGACAAAGAAGCGAGCCGAGAAGGCATATGAATAAAATTTTATTGAATGATGTTTTTCTTTATATCTCATGTTTTTCTTGGAATTTAATTGGGGAAACTTTTGTTTAGAAATTAACGATTTATAATTTATTCTTCCGCCGCAATTATTATCTCTTAGCTATGGTGTGTTGTTGCCATAATTAAAAGGTATTTATCTTTAGTCAGTGTAGCGACTCGACTTTGTAGGCGAGAATTTTAATATTCTCAGAAGAAATTATTTTTATCAAAATTTACCTTTTATTTATTTTCCCCTATAATTACCCCTAGAAAGTTGGGGCGTTACATAGTGGTATCAAAATGGGTTTTACTTTTATGTAAACTCGCTCAAATGTAAAAGTATCATATGCTCTCAGCTTCGCCACTTAGTCATTCCGTCCAAGGTACCAAATTTCAATCATTATTCATGCATATATCATTTCATTTTATTTACATGCTTGTATATGTATATGCGAATTATTAGAATAGCCAAACCTAGGATGACGCCACGTAATAGGGTTCCTGCTACATTTGACTCGCGTCTTCTGGCACGCAAATATTGGTGGGACGATCCGAGTTTACCAGAAAATGCACCACACTATGTCATCAACAGGCTGAACAAGTAGTTGCAGTCTGGGAAACGAGGTTCCGTCACGCAACAAATGGAACACCAATGGGGAAGTTACCTGAAGATTTGAGTTATTGCATCTTCCGGCTTTGGAAAGAGTCCATAAAGAGATCACCAGAAGAGCGAGAGACCGCAGATGATTTCAGTTCGTAGGTGAGCGCTTATTGGATATGTACGCTCGAGAGGCGATACCAGCTGCAAATTGGAGTTCCGACTCTACGGATGAAGAAGGTCCGGAAGAGGATCCCGAAGAAGGCCCTGAGAAGGATCCTGAAGAAGACCCCTGAAGAAGATCGTGAACAAGATCCAGAGGAAGCACACAAAGAAGAGCGAGAACCAGAGAGAGAGTTGGATGTGGGGCAGATGGGAGACTCAAATGATGCTGAGGTGGCTGATAGTGAGTCCAGTAACAAGGACAAGGAGATGGTCATGGAGAAGTACTACCCGAGGGTGTACAAGGCTAAGATATATAGGGAGTTCTTATACTTGATGCATGGTAGCATAATTGTGACGGAATACGACAGGAAATTCCACCACATGTGCTGTTTTACACCGCATATGGTTAAGAATGATGGGATGAAGCCGCAAAAGTTTCATGAATGGACCGATCACAATCTGCTGACCATGGGAGGATGTCCTACACCAAGGAAGAGAAAGAGATAGAGCCCCAAACCATGTTGGCATGTTGTCAATTGCTAATATTCCTGCTATGGTGTTGTTTGATACGGGTGCATCTCATTCATTCATTTCTTGGAAGCTTTATACTATAATTGGTTGTAGAAGTAGTAAAGCCCCTATATCTCTATTGGTTAGCATGTCTGTGGGGGGAGTAGAGCATGTAGACTCTATAACTAATAATGTGAAGATAGAGATTAACGAACATTGCTTCTTAGCTGACTTGCACATAGTTGAACTCAGTGATTTTGATGTTATTTTGGGTATAGATTGGTTGGACAAACATAGAGTTGTAGTTGAATGCTCCAAAAGGAGGGTAACCTTGTGTCCGTCTGTTGATGTCAAGACTGTATTCGAGGGAGTAAGACACTCTAGTACCCCGAAAGTGATTTCAACCATGAAAGTTGTGAAGATGTTGAAGAAGCGTAATTGCCAAGGATTCCTGGTGAATGTGATGGGGAAAACAACTTCGGAGAAGACGGTAGCTGATGTACCTATCCTCAAGGAGTATCCAGATGTTTTTCCTGAAGACTTTCCGGGAGTTCCGCCGAGTCGTCAAGTTGAGCTCTCGATTGATTTAGTGCCAGGAGTGGCACCAATATTGAAAGCCCCTATAGAATGGCGCCCAAGGAATTACAAGAGCTGGAGGTGCAACTTCAGGAACTGCTCGACTCTGGATTTATCCCGCCGAGTGTATCTCCATGGGGTGCACCAGTACTCTTCGTGAAGAAAAATGATGGAAGTTTGAGGATGTGCATAGACTATCGTGAACTTAATCGACTCACGATAAAGAATAAATATCCACTTCCTAGAATAGAGGACCTATTCGATCAACTTGGAGGATCAGGAGTGTTCTCGAAAATAGATTTGAGATCCGGATATCACCAACTGAGGATTAAGGATGACGATATACCGAAAATAGCATTTCGAACTCGATATGGACACTATGAGTTTATAGTGATGCCATTTGGGTTGACTAATGTGCCAGCGGTATTCATGGTGTTAGGAGTATGCCCTCGAATGCCACTCAGATGATGTTGAGTGAGGGCATTGTACTTGTAATTATGTAAATCATTAATATAAGGCAGTGGATGTTTCTTTATTTACTAGAAGTTACTGGCATTCCTAATTGGATAAGGGGGTCAGCACTGGAAAGGTTTATAGCTCAAATACTTAATCGTTCGCAAGTCGATGAAACTTGACTGGGTGTTAAGTTTATGTGAAGACTTGTATGACGTGTTCTTTGACATGGAGAATGCCTATCGAACACTAATGGTTAGTGGGAGCACACGTTATAGGTATGCTAATTGGATTTGTATACTCGAACCGACTCACCCTCGATTCGTCACATGGATTTCACTCCGGGACAGTCAATGACGGAATTGAAAGGTTGTGATAGGTGTTCGTGAACCTTCGACTTGAGGATTTAGTAGGGATGTGCTTGTGACGTCAAGATTTTCATAAGAGTAGTTCGACCCTATAAACCGGAAGGTGGGGGTCAACCTCGACGTGCATCTTGACGGGCAAGTAGCAGGTGCTACTGAATACCAAGATAGAATTCTTTCTCCCGTTAGTGAGCAGGTTATATATCCTATGTGGTTATTGGCAGATGAGATCATAAGTCTTTGGCCAAACCATTGGAGCTAGTTGTATTGGATACACGAGAGCTCGGTGATCCTGATTTGCATTAATGCATGCATAGCGTCAAGTACAGATAGAGTTTGACTGACCGTGACCCTATAACTTGATCGGGACATCTGAAAGAAGGGTTTATATGTATACTGGTATTCACGACAGAATGGTTCTTGAATGATCCCAATCATTCGTTCTCAGTTAAAGTGCAGTGTAGGGCCTTGGTGGCTAGGTGGTGCTACTACTCTTTGGTTCCTCCCATTGCTGACTGAGACGGACCTACCGAGTCGCGCAATAGGATTGACGACGGAATGAATCAAGCTTATTCTCTCATTATGAATATTAGATATCGGATATCTAATTTGGGACATTGGATATCTAAATTGATTTATTGGATAAATTAATTTATGGCCTAATTAATTAAATAAATTACCGGGTAATTAATTTAATTCATGTATATAATTATTTCTTGGAGAAATTAATTATATTATTTTGTATTTGATATGTTTAATTAATTGGATTAATTAATCGATATAAATACATTGAAACGGAATCGGAGTTTATCTGTTTGGATTTTCGGGAGTCCGAAACGAACCGAACTCGTTCGATTTCTACATGGTCCGCCCCCCATATTTCCACCCACCTTCCATTTGATTCTTATTTCATTCTTTAATGAATGATAATGACTTGAATGGCATCTCTCATGTGAGATGAGTTGTGAAAGTGGTTGGTGTGTATATACACTACTACAAAAACAGCATTTAACTGCGGCATTTTAACAGCGGTTCTAAAAAAACCGCTGCACATTTAACAGAGGTTCGGAAAGAACATTTGTTAAATTACTTTAACAAAGATTATAGGAAAACATTGTTAAATCAGACATTTAACAATGGTTTTGTAGAACCACTTTTAAATTGTACATTTAACGGTTCTCTTAGAACCGCTGTTAAACTTGTATTTTAACAGCGGTTCTTTCTAGAACTGCTGTTAAATGTGCAATATATTGAATATTAAGATATTTTGTTATATATTAATTTTAAAAATTATATTACATTATATATTAAAAATTATAATACATACATATTATTTTATGAATTATATTATATTAAATGTGCAATATATTGAATATTAATATATTTTGTTATATAATAATATTAAAAATTATATTACATTATATATTAAAAATTATAATACATACATATTATTTTATGAATTATACTATATCAAATGTGGAATATTTTGAATATTAATATATTTTTTTATATATTAATATTAAAAATTATATTACATTATATATTAAAAATTGTAATATATACATATTATTTTATGAATGATATTATATCAAATGTGGAATATATGGAATATTAATATATTTTGTTATATATTAATATTAAAAATTATATTACATTATATATTAAAAATTATAATACATACATATTATTTTATGAATTATATTATATTAAATGTGCAATATATTGAATATTAATATATTTTGTTATATATTAATATTAAAAATTATATTACATTATATATTAAAAATTATAATACATACATATTATTTTTTGAATTATATTATATTAAATGTGCAATATATTAAATATTAATATATTTTGTTATATATTAATATTAAAAATTATATTACATTATATATTAAAAATTATAGTACATACATATTATTTTATGAATTATATTATATCAAATGTGGAATATATTGAATATTAATATATTTTGTTATATATTAATATTAAAAATTATATTACATTATATATTAAAAATTATAATATATACATATTACTTTATGAATTACATTATATCAAATGTCGAATATATTGAATATTAATATATTTTGTTATATATTAATATTAAAAATTATATTACATTATATATTAAAAATTATAATACATACATATTATTTTATGAATTATATTATATTAAATGTGCAATATATTGAATATTAATATATTTTGTTATTTATTAATATTAAAAATTATATTACATTATATATTAAAAATTATAATATATACATATTATTTTATGAATTATATTATATCAAATGTGGAATATATTGAATATTAATATATTTTGTTATATATTAATATTAAAAATTATATTACATTATATATTAAAATATTTTGTTGAATATTAATATATTTTGAAAATAATTCTGAAAATATTAACAAACATATACATATAATATATATATATATATTATATATATTTATATATATATATATATATGGTTTATTGTACACTTATATAATATAAATCAATATTAGAACAACAAATGACTTTGGCTCACCGTTTGATACCCACCTCTATCTCATTGAGGTCACAGGTTCAAATCCCGTGAGTAGCGGAAATGCACATTTATACATATTATGTGCAGGTTGCGTGGGGCCGGGTGGCGGGCGGGTGTGGGCTGGGCGGGAATATAATATATTTTTTTAAAAAAACAACCGCTGTTAAATGGAATTTAACAGCGGTTCTTAGACAACCGCTGTTAAATTTAACAGCGGGACATTTAACAGTGGTTCCTGAACCGCTATTAAAAGGGCTCCAGAACCGCTGTTAAATGCTGTTTTTGTAGTAGTGATAGTATTAGAAGAAGACTTTCATCTCAATCTCATTCACTTGGCATCATATGTATGATATATATATATATATATATATATATGGGAGGGGATCCCTTGCCCTCTTAAAAAACCCACTAATAGACCACTTACCTTGACCATTAGATTAGATGGTTTGGATGGTGGGGATAAAATCAAATTAACTGTTTTTAAAAAAAAAAAAAAAAATCTCTCCCCACCTCTGGTCCCCCTCGCCCCCCATCCCCCTTTCCCCCTTTTCCCTAAAGTCTTCCCCTCCCCCAAATCTTGCTCCCTCTCTCCTCCCCCTACCAAATCCCCATTATAATTAAAAAAAAATCCCAGAATAAAAAAAAAAAGACATTTGGTTTCGGGAATAAATCCCTAGAATAAATCTCTCTCTCTCTCCTCCCCCTACCACATCCCGTGCCCCCCTCTTTCCTACCCCTTCTTCTTCCCTCTCCCTTGTCCCCAATCTCACTCTCTCGTTCTCCCTGCCGCGGCGATTTAACAATTCTGGGCGACGTTCTCGGGCTGTGATTCACGGGCGACGAACGATTCACCAACGATTGACGTGAAAACCAATTCTTGTAAGATTTTTCGTTCCAAAGAAGAGGATTTCTTGTGTATTTTAATTTCTGTGTTGAAATTTTTTGTAGATGTATTTTGCAGAATTATTTTATTCCGTGTATTTCAATTTGTAACCTTTAATTTCTGTGTATTTTGTATTCATGTGAACACCAATTCTTGTAAGATTTTTCGTTCCAAAAAAGAGGATTTCTTGTGTATTTTAATTTATGTGTTAGAAATTTTTTGTAGATGTATTTTGCGGATGTATTTTGCAGATGTATTTTGCAGATGTATTTTGCAGAAATATTTTATTCCGTGTATTTCAATTTGTAACCTTTAATTTCTGTGTATTTTGTAGATGGATCAAGAGGAAGAATTATCCATGAATGTTAAGAAACCATACGTGGGCATGAGTTTCTGTAGTCGTGATGATGCAAGGAATCACTATGCACAATATGGCCGTGAACAGGGCTTTTCTATTCGTGTAAGGAATTCATCGAAATCCGGATGGCGAGGAAAAGAGGTTACTTCTACAAAGTTTGTATGTGCACGCGAAGGAAAATTAAAAAAGATTGTTGACGAAGAAAGCTCATCAATTACAAAAAGAAGAACATCAAGTATAAAGTGCGGATGTTTAGCGAAGTTATGCATAGTTCTTGATAAGAATACTTCATGTCGGTGGTATCAAGTTTGATGACATTCATAATCACAAACAAGTAACACCTTCCAAGAGGATGAAGATGAGATCCAATCGGACCATGCCCGAGGCAGTTAAAAATTTAACTGAAGCATTTCATAGGGAAAACCTAAAAGTTTCTAAACTCCCGGATGTCATAGGCGGCGACCATATTGGTTTTGAGAAGAGAGATTGTTACAACCATTTGAGGAATGTTAGGCAAAGAAATATGGAAGGTGGTGATGCGCAAACAGTTCTCAATTACTTTAAAAAAAAACAGTTGGAGGATCCAAATTTTTTTTATGATATTCAAGTTGATGAAGATGGGAGGGCGGTTAATTTTTTCTGGGTAGATCATCGTGCACGCATGGCATACGAATACTTTGGAGATGTAGTGACATTCGATACTACGTACAAGACAAATAAATATGATATGCCATTTGCACCATTCACGGGCATAAATCATCATTTCCAAATAATACATTTGGGTGTGCACTTTTGCACGATGAAAAGGAGGCAACATTCGTTTGGTTGTTTCGGGTGTGGCTACAAGCAATGGGAGGAAGAGCTCCAAAAGCGATCATCACTGACCAAGATAAGGCTATGTTGGCCGCAATTCCGCAGGTATTCCCAAATACCCGACACCGACTATGTCTTTGGCATATTAAGAAAAAGTTTGCAGAGAAATTATCTCACGTGTACTTTAAGAAATCGAAATTCAAAATAGGGATGAAGGTTTGCCTTAAGAACACTTATCGAGTAGAAGACTTCGAAGAAAAATGGAAGAAGTTGGTTGAGGAAAATAGTTTACAAGAAAACAGTTGGCTTACACATTTATATGACATCCGTTCTTCTTGGGTTCCCGTATATAATCGTGACACTTTCTTTGCCGGGATGAACACAACCGGACGTAGCGAGGGTGTTAATGCATTTTTTGATGATTTTGTCACGCACACGACCAATCTTAGAGAATTTGTGGTGAAATACGATCAAGCATTGAAAAAGATTATGAAGAATGAAAGTGATGAAGATTACGTGACGGAACACAAAGTTCGTATTGTGAGTGACCACGACTATTTGTTGAAGGATGCGTCCAAGTATTATACTCGAAACATATTCAACAAATTTAAGGCCGAATTTGATGCGCATCGGTCGGTTAAGGTTGAACGGGAAGATTTTTTCGATGGTTCTCACACATACCTTGTGAAACATAGAGAATGTGAGTCGGATGAGTTTGTCGTGAATCTTGATTTAAATACCCTACAAGGCAAATGTGAGTGCCAAAATTTTGAATTTGTTGGGATAATATGTAGGCATATCATAAAAGTCCTGCTTCGCCATGATATTGATAAAATTCCTCTACATTTTATCCTTACACGATGGAGGGTCGGGGCAAATAAGTATAGGATTTTGGATGTAGACGGTTGCGTAGCGAATGATGCGCTCAAAGAAAATGAGTCATTGAGGCTAAGTTATATGTGTCAACAATCTACTAAGTTAGCATGTGAAGTCGCACCTTCTTACGAGCATTTCCAAATGTATATGGAATGCATTAATCTTGCATCCAAAAAAATAGCCGAATCAAAGATGGGAATGCATGTTTCACCTGATGATGATGTTTGTGGAAGTGGCCCCGATGGTGTTTGTCAAAGCGGTCATGAAATGAGTTCAAATGATACTTCCTCACGCGTATTTCTTTTAGACCCAAGCATTTCACAAACAAAGGGTCGAAAGAAGGATGAGAAGGGAGAGGCAGTGCCAACAAGTTCGTGCCGGTTAAAGAGTGGAATTGAGATATCTCAGAATAAGAAAAGGAAATGTACAGCATGTCAAGGGTTCGGTCACGACAAACGCAATTGTCCAATGAATCCTTACAGAAAAAAGAACGAGAATCACGACATTTCCGTTTTGAATTAATAACTCATTGTTATGTTTTTGTATTTTAAATTGGATTGAAGTTTTAATCTCTTGATATTCTGGTATGCAACAATTTCATTTGAATGTAATTTTATTTTTAATGTTAGCTCATTTTTGACCAAATGAAACTGGAACAAAGAAAAAAGTGAGGATATCCGCGTATTTATTTCTGGAGATTTCAAGAAGAAAAAAAGTTATACTCTAAAATTTTAAGAATTTTTTTATTCTGGGAATTTTTTTTATTCTGGTGATTTATTTCTGGAAACCAAATGTCTTTGTTTTTATTCTGGGGATTTTTTTTTAAAAAAGTTATAATGGGGATTTTTCAAGGGATTTGGCAGGGGGAGGAGAGAGAGCGAGATTTGGGGATTTCATCCCCACCAAATGTCTTTTTTTTTTTTTATTCTGGGATTTTTTTTAATTATAATGGGGATTTGGTAGGGGGAGGAGAGAGAGAGTAAGATTTGGGGAATGGGAAGACTTTAGGAAAAAGGGAAAAGAGGGAGGGGGGGCGAGGGGGACCAGAGGTGGGGAGATTTTTTTTTTTTTTTAAAAAAAACAGTTAATTTGATTTCATCCCTACCATCCAAACCATATAATCTAATGGTCAAGGTAAGTGGTCTATTAGTGGGTTTTTTAAGAGGGTAAGGGATCCCCTCCCTATATATATATATATATATATATATATATATATATAGAGAGAGAGAGAGAGAGAGAGAGAGAGAGAGAAAGTGACTTTGAGTTCATCACTCATCTTCATCTTCTTCATTCATTTCTTCTTCATTTTTCTTAGAGAAATTTGAGAGAAAAATAGAGATCAAACATTACAACACTTAGAGTGTTATAATCAATAGCTTCAACACCTAGCTCTAGCCGTATCCTTGGAGGATAGCAAGGTGTTGTTGTTCCGGTCGTTTTTTCGGCGCGTGAAAAGTAGAGGCGCGGTATTTCGGCGTTGGATCATTCAAGTGCTTGGAGTGCTTCGGATCGTAGAGAATTCAAGTAAAGCTTGGGGAATAGTTCAAGAGAAGGATACCATTTAATCAACGGACTTCAAGAGTGAGTTTCTTACAACTCTTGTTTTTCGTTTATATATTCGTATATACGTAGCTCGATCGATCCTCGTAGGGATTCGGATCGAATTAATTTTCATTTACTGCTTCTGTTGGGCCTTCGTTTTAGGCACCGAATCCCAACAGTGGTATCGGAGCGTAGGTCTTGGGATCGTATATACGATATTGGTATTTGGAATGCTTGATTATATGGTATATGATTTGGAATCATAATCGTATTAATCGTTGATTTTCTATTGTTCATCTAAAAATTAATTTTTCATGATTTTATTTTACAATATAAATCTATTTTTCTTTCGAAAAACTGATTTAAATGAGTAATATAAAGATTAGAAAAATATTATTTTTGGAATCGGGGCGAAAAAATGAGCCGAAAATGTTAACGGACTGGCAGCTTGAGTCGTCTCGGCCGCCGGGTTGATGCCACTCTGGACCGCGGTCGGCTGACCTCTAGGACATACTCGGCAGCATGTGCAGCACCGCTGGCACTGTGTGCCCTGCTTAGTCCTGGCAAAGGCGTGTCCTGGGCTTGGCCCGACCGTGTTTTCCGACTCTATTTTTCATATTTCGTTCGATAATTAATTTCCCAAAAATTAAATTGGATTTAATTTGACTAAGATTTAATTATAGTGATTTTATTCTTATGGGAATTAATTTAATGAAATATTTTCTCGTCTGGAACAAGTTAAAATTGACGGTTGTTTGAATTAATTGGATTAATTCATTTTGGATGGATTGTTTTATATTGATTGGATCAATATTCATATTCATTATGAATGCCATTTATTTAATGTGTTGGATGCATTATTTTTAAATGATGATGTGGTTCATGGACCTAGTTTTTGAATCGTTCGATTTTATTCGATTGGGTTGTAAAGGCCGTTTTGAGCCTATTTATTTTACTAGAAATATTTGTATCTAGGATGCAATTTTCAATGTAAAATTTATATGTAATTACGAAGACCGGAGGAAGATCCATTTCGAGAAGACGGAGATTCAAGACGAAGACTTGTAATTAGATTACGGAGTTTTTATTTTCTAGGAACGGTCCATAAACCACATGTTGGTAGCAACTAGGTTGTGAATGGTTGTTTCATATTGTATGAATGCCACAAACGCGCTTAAATGATTAATGTGCAAAGTGTAATGTTAATCGCGAAAATTCTCCTACAACAAATAATTAAGTTTATAAGGTTTCAAGGTTTTCCTTTCCTCCATCGAGCTTTCGGGAATTGAAATCCAAACCGGATGTGCTATGCTTCCGAGTTATCGGGGTAGTCATTCGGGGAGGACGGATAAATTACCAGGAGCGCATTGGATGCCTTCGGTTAGAGCAAATTTTATCCCTAGAAACCTGATAGGTTGCCGGATAATATTCAATTGTGAAACTGATTTGCGTTAATGGTATAAACTTAACTTATTCACGAACCATAGAAACCGTATAGGTTGAGGGGAGTGAACAAGGGGAAAAAGAAGATCGAATCATCCATTAGATGTATAGGTGTTGGACACCACTTTATGAAAATTAATAGACTAGAAACATGTTCGGTTGTCCTGTATTAAGATTTATAAAGAACTCGATCACCACTAGGAAGTAGAGCGACGATACTTCCGGATTTCACATGGGAGTGTGTTATTCCGATAAAAATAGTGGGAGATGGGTAACAAGAATAGAAAAGACCTTAATTCTATACTCAGATCATAATATAACAAGTCACTAATTAATCTGTTATACTTAATGCAGACATAACTCTCAATATGACAATGAATCCACTCGCAATTCTACTCGAAAAGAACACCTTGATGGGACCTAACTTTGTGGATTGGCTCTACAATCTGATGATTGTCCTCAGTATAGAGGCACTGGGATACGTCTTGGAGACGGACATTCCAGCGCCTCCAGTGCGGACCCGATCCAATCAGGAAGAGATTGAAAACCACGAAAAGTGGGTTAAGTATGACGTGAAAGTCCGTGCTTATATGATGGCTTCCATGTCTAATGAGTTTCAGAGAGCTCATGAGAAAATGACTTCTGCTAGGCAGATTCTATCTCACTTAACCGAGCTTTATAGTGAGCAGAGCAAAACTGCTAGATATGAGATATCCAAGCAACTGTTCGGTGCAAGGATGAAGGAAGGTGAGAAGGTTGGAGAACACGTCCTCAAAATAATATCCATGATCGAGAGATTGGAGGCTCTTGATTTTAAAATGGATACTTCTCTCCAAACCGACCTTATCCTGCAGTCTCTCCCTGACTCCTTCTCACAGTTTGTTATGAACTTCAACTGCAATGAGATTGTGTGTAACTTAGCTGGGCTAATGAACAAACTGGTGACCACTCAGTCTCAGATGAAGACTCCGTGGATGAAGGAATCTGCCCTTGTGATTTCTTCTGGACCTCGGAGGTCTAAGAATAAGAAGAAAAAGACCAAGAAGCAGACTGGACCACAAGTTAAGGACCTTAAAGAAAAGGGCAAGGCCCTGATGGTTCCAAAAGGCAAGAAGAAGAAGGATGCCTGTCTCAAGTGCGGTGATCTGGGCCACTGGGCTAGAGACTATTCGATTCTTCATGGCACTTCAGGTACAGAACTTTTAGTTTTGGAAACAAATTGTTCTGCTACTGTATTTTCTACTTCCTTGATACTGGATTCTGGTACTAGTTCTCATATTTGTACCGTGAATCAGGATCTGGAACAAAGTAGGAAGCTTGGAGCTGGAGAAGTTATGATCACAGTCGGAAGCGGACAAAGTGTCGAGGCGACCGACATAGGATCACTTCTTTTGGGTTTAGAATCCGGTTTTGTTTTGACTTTAGAAGATGTACTTGTTTTGCCCAAGGGGCACAAAAACATTGTATCCATTCCGGTCATGGACCGAAAATGTAATATCCTGAATTTTCAAGCATTATTTTTTTCGATGATTTTATTGGAATATTGATATGGTGAATTTATCTTCGTGACTTTATGTGAATGAGATTTAATAAGTCAGATGGTATTTTCTAATCCCATCGAATAATCGTTGGTAGAATGCAGCGGTGTACAACGTTATATTCTCCGATAAATTATTCGACGAAGGTTAGAGAAATTATCCAGATTAAGTAAGGGATTCTTGATTTGTCATAGATATATTGAAGATGCAATTATGTTTTCGGATGGTTTAAAGTACGAAAAAGTACCGAAAATATTAGTGAAAATAAGACTGGATATTTTTTTGAAAAGTGTTGTGCAAAAGGTTTGAATTTGGAAAATCACCATGGACTTTTGGAATGTTCAAAAATTCTGAAAATTAACAGTATTATATATATTTGAGTTATCTTTCCAACGGTTCAAACGACGATCCAATCGGGGTTCGAACGAAGAAGTTATGGTCGAATTAGTAGAAACTATTTGCAGAAATTTAGTTCTGTCAACGAACATTCACCCGTGCAGTAATGTTACAGACATAATTAATAAAAATCCAACCGTCGGATTAACATGAAATTTTGTAAGTCAGTTCTAAACACCGTAACCTATATTTTGGACAGTGCAGATTGGATTTGGGTGTACCATGTGACCGTACTAATTAAAATAACGAGAGGTTCCTGTTTTCGGATTCATATTGAGAAGTCTCGGTATTTTGTAGAATTACGAAGATTTAACCGTTGGATTGTACCAAATTTGGGATATGTTATTTACCAAATAGTTTGGTATAATATGAACGGTGGAGATTATATTTAGATTTTGTTGGTAATAGTTATGGCTCTCGGAAAGTAGTTGTATTTTGAAGGATGTGTTTTATCCCACATCAGTTGAGAATAAAGATGAGAGGCATTGGTTATGCTATAAGAATATATTTTTGTCCCACATCAGTTGAGAATGAAAGGGAAAAGCCTTCTTTATTCTATATAAGGAGTCTTGATGCCTTTCTTACAAGTACGCCCAAGTAATACACGTTAGTCTTATTTGATTCAAATTAAATTCCTTTCTTGTATTCTCTTTAAAGAGAGTGGTGAGAAGGGTGAGAATCATGTAGACTTGTAATAGTGTAGGGGTGTCGAGTTAAAAGAAAGAAATTCTATATGATTGTAGAAATTTATCGTATAGTGAAGTTTTTTTTTGAGTGGATCGTGGTTTTCTTCCATATTTGGAGTTCCATTTTTGGTGGAGCAGCTGTGATTGACTAGCTCGATGAAGAGCAAGACGTGGTCCGATTTTACTGAATTTTGGACAGCTTGTTGCCGACTCATGGTCCTTCATTTTGACTGGTTGGATCGTGATTTGGAGTTCTAGACCATGAGTTATTGCTGCTGCACGTTACTGGGCAGATTCGGCTTCGTCGTATCGACATTGAGGCAAGTTTATACTTGTTCAGTTCATAATGTTTAATAAATAGTTTCGATTTTATTTCATTTATAATTCATATAGCAATGATATTATAAATATGAATTGTGGAGATAATAGTTTTTAGGTTGTGCCTTGATTGATTAAATCATAATGTGTATGATTTAAATGTGTTTGGTGAAGGCAGAGATGTGGATTATCTTCGATCTGTGTTATGGATTATCTTCGATCTGAGTCATATCTGCGTGCCGATCGGTTATGTGTAGGATTTTTAGGGTGGGCACATATAGACGTGTGATGGGGTCATGTCCTCACATTGGGTTGTGCACACGAGAAGATTACTTCGTGAGACTGATTAGGTACAAGACCACACGTGTATTTGATCGATACCCGGGGTGGCTTGTGCACGGACACATTTCTGTATCGGGTGTACTATGACGTCCATCTTTGATCCATATTGATTGGTCGTTCATCCTCCATTTATGGTTGGGTATGTTCGACGGTTTGCGTCTGGTTGTTCATATGCCCGAGGGGTATTTTCGACAGTCGGAGTTATTTCTTGAGATCCATTATTGTTGATCATTTGGAGTTTACCTTGTTCATGGTATTCTCGGTCATTGTTAATCCTTTGTTGATCGTGTTTGGAGTTTACCTTGTTGAGGGTATTCTCGGTTATCGTTGATCCTTTGTTGGTCGTATCGGAGTTATCATGTCAATGATATTCTTGGCTGATCATTGTTATTGATCGTATGAGTAATCGGATTGTACGTCGATGTTTCGGGATTTGTTATCATTGTTTTGTGGTAGTTGATCTACAGATATATTGTGTATATTTGGTGTTGTGTCGAGAATTACACTCTCCGACCGGCGATCGCCTCGGAGATCGGGCGACCTAGCCACTGCCGAGCAGTGAGGCGAAGCTCAGCGATCGGGCGTAGAGCCATAGCCCAGCGGACAAGCTAAATCGGCCAACCGAAGGTCCCAGGACAAGTCCCGGTGCCGAGCGATCGACATCAAATACGATCGTCTCTCGGTACTCGGCGACCGACTCCTGGCAACCGACAAGCGGGCGATCCTCTCTCGGCATCTGCCGACCGACCCTTGGTGACCGACTGATGCCGACCCTCAGCGACTGGTCGATGACGACCCTCAGTGGCCAGTTAGATACGACCGCATCATGCCGATAGTCATCCAGTCGGCAAAGACCAAGCCTCAGGACAGACACCACGTGCAAGATCCGAGACAAGATCCGCATATCACGGATCGTTGACCACAGCCTAGCGGAATCTTTCCACCAGCCGACAGGCCCGCCGAAAGTTGTCAGTAGGGCCGCATGTGACAGTGACTCTGGACGCGTGCTGGCTCCTCATTAGACCGCCCAGCTGGCACCGGCACCTACCTTGGACTTTACCCCAACAGCCCGTGTGATCGCCCCATTATAATATTGGCCGGTAGACGATCGCCCCATTATTATAATGGCCGGAAGGCGATCGCCCGCCAGAGGACAAGACTCGGCTGCCACTATAAATACACGGCTCCCTACACTTGTCCAAGGACCGAGATTTTGACTCTCAAAACTCCCCAGCAATATCGCGATTTCAGCACTCTCTGCACTCGCCGGAATTCCACAGCACTTGGCTATCTCCAACTCTTGGCAACGGCTATCTTCCGGTACTTCTTCTCCCGGCCTCTCTCATACAAGCAGACGATCGGCAGGGACGAAGAACACCGAGCTTCGCTCAAGAGCCGGATTAACAGAGTCTTTTTACACTCATTGTATTTAGATTTCTCTCATTAATACTTGTATCCACGAATATTTGTATTAATATCATCTCGCGAGAGCATTCAAGCCCGGGCCTAACAAACCCGGCAAATCTAGTGTTTATTTATATTCTCTCGGAAGTGCTCCCGCAAATTGTTGTTTGTTGTCCGTCTTCCAGCAGTATTAATCTTCGGATAAATATTTTGGGCAACAACAATTGGCGCTAGAGGAATGACAATCTAACCCTCAAATTTTTATTCCTACCGTCTCGAAGAACACTCACTGTTCTCGGGGCAGATACTTGAAGTGACACTCACTGCACTTCAAAGAAATCGTTCAAAAATCATGTCTTCCGCCTCCGCGTAGAAGAAAGCCGCTGACCAGCCGGCCAGACCCCCCGTTCCGTCCCAGTCCAACCGCAGCCGACGGTGGAAGGTAGCCGCCGCGGTGAGAGATGCTCGATCCCGTACCTGGACGGCGGCCCAAGCCTCTCGCTCGATCAGTTCCGAACCAACGAACAGATCGAAGAGGCCATAGCCGCCCTTCAGGGGCGACGGAGTGCTCTCAACGCGCCTCCCGCTATCACCCCCTCGGCCGTCTGCCGGAAGTCCAAGCGGAAACTCAAGGCATTACTGGCCGAGCGATCACCAGGAGGCTCTCGTCCGCAAGAAGAGGCGCTCGCCAGCCGGGGCACCTCTGTCTTCGATCGCTGGCGGTGACCCGACTGGCGGCCGGCGATCCGGCCCCAGCTACGAGGCGACGGAGTTTGAATCCGTCACCAGGAGCTCGGCCTACCCGGCTCCCAGAAGGCAGCCCAGCCGTCTGGCTCCCCCTCTCCAAATTGCCGAGGTCGGCAGCAGCGGAGTCCGGAGATCGGTGCACGATCGCCTCGGCTCCCGCTCCCAAAGCCGATCAGCAAGCGACCGAGCCACGGCGATTGCGGCATTGCAACGTCAACTCGACGACGTGAAGGCGCTCCTGGAATCCAGGGCAGGCGCCATGAAGACGATCGCCGAGCCAAGTGAGCCGCTCGCGATCGACATCGAGCTCGCCCCCGTGCAGCACAAGATCGCTCCCCCGCAAACACCCTTGTACGAGGGGCGATCGGACCCCGAAATGCACCTGAGCAAGTTCAACATCTACATGACCGGGTGTGGGGCATCAGACGCGACCAGGTGCTGAATGTTCCCTATGACGCTGGACGACCTCGCCCACCGGTGGTACACCTCATTGCCACCTCAGTCCATTGGCTCCTTTAACGAGCTGGCGAACGTCTGCACAAGGTACTTCGCCGCCAAGGTCGCTCGACCGGAAGTTCCCCATCGCATGCTGCGAATCAAGCAAGGGAAAGAAGAATCCGACTCGGACTACATCGACCGGGTAGACGAGATCATCCTCAACGGCGAGCCCGTAAGCGATGAGATCGCCCTTCACGTGGTCCTAGCAGGATTCCATGGTCTTTCGCCTATGTTCAGGCATCTTACGAAGGACCAGCCCACGACTTACGCGGTCTTCCGAGCTAAAGCCGCAGATTTCCTGGCCAGGCAAAGGCTTCTTCTTAGCCTAAGAGTAGAGCGATCGGCGCCGGCAGCGACCTCGATCTCGGCCCGGTCGCTACTATCCAGCAGAGCCGGAGGAGTCGCTCGCCACCTACAGTCCACCATTTAACATGAGGGACTAAGGCTCGCGATCGCCTCCACCGCACATCATAAAGCCATGGTCCTCGCAGTCGATGGAACCGGCTGCTTCGGCCATGCAAGGTCCCTTTCGGCCGAGATCGCCCGCCCTTCGTTTAAATACGAGGCCGGCGTAGTCTGAGGGCTCTCCAAAATTAATCAGTGGACACGTGTCATTACCCCCGTCTCAACGTACACCGTCGAGGTTCGTCATCTCCATGGCGGGCCGAGGTGGAAGCAGAGCTAAACAAGCCGCGGGCGTGGAGTTGATTCATCCGACGCTGCCCCGCGCAAGGACTCCTCTAGACCGAGACCGCACGCCCTTCGTTTAAATACGAGGCGGCGCGGCTATGAGAGGACCCTCATAATAAAGTGAGTCACGAGACACTCAATGTCTTCGCGCACCAAGACACGGTCATGGAGTCGGTCCATCGAATTCCGCGACTGTGCACGATTCCTCAAACAAAGCGAAACCATCGAGTTTCCGAGGGGGATCGGCCAATGTTGTCTTTGCAGGTACAAGACCGAAAGATAGCTAGCCAATCGACCATGATAGCCCAAGTCCGAATCCTAAGTCAGCTCAGCAAGATCGCCCGTCCTCATCCTTACACGATCGCCAGCAAGAACCACCTCGCCCCATGTCTTCAACATAGGAGCAAGCTGGAGGGCAATTGTTGTGTCGAGAATTACACTCTCCGACCGGCGATCGCCTCGGAGATCGGGCGACCTAGCCACTGCCGAGCAACCGAGGCAGAACTGCCGACCAGCGATCAGGCGACCGAGCCATAGCCCAGCGGACAAGCTAAATCGGCCAACCGAAGGTCCCAGGACAAGTCCCGGTGCCGAGCGATCGACATCAAATACGATCGTCTCTCGGTACTCGGCGACCGACTCCTGGCGACCGACAAGCGGGCGATCCTCTCTCAGCATCTGCCGACCGACCCTTGGTGACCGACCGATGCCGACCCTCAGCGACTGGCCGATGACGACCCTCAATGGCCAGTTAGATACGACCGCATCATGCCGATAGTCATCCAGTCGGCAAAGACCAAGCCTCAGGACAGACACCACGTGCAAGATCCGAGATAAGATCCGCATATCACGGATCGTTGACCACAGCCTGGCGGAATCTTTCCACCAGCCGACAGGCCCGCCGAAAGTTGTCAGTAGGGCCGCATGTGACAGTGACTCTGGACGCGTGATGGCTCCTCATTAGACCGCCCAGCTGGCGCCGGCACCTACCTTGGACTTTAGCCCGACAGCCCGTGTGATCGCCCCTTTATAATATTGGCCGGTAGACGATCACCCCATTATTATAATGGCCGGAAGGCGATCGCCCGCCAGAGGACAAGACTCGGCTGCCACTATAAATACACGACTCCCTACACTTGTCCAAGGACCGAGATTTTGACTCTCAAAACTCCCCAGCAATATCGCGATTTCAGCACTCTCTGCACTCGCCGGAATTCCACAGCACTTGGCTATCTCCAACTCTTGGCAACGGCTATCTTCCGGTACTTCTTCTCCCGGCCTCTCTCATACAAGCAGACGATCGGCAGGGACGAAGAACACCGAGCTTCGCTCAAGAGCCGGATTAACAGAGTCTTTTTACACTCATTGTATTTAGATTTCTCTCATTAATACTTGTATCCACGAATATTTGTATTAATATCATCTCGCGAGAGCATTCAAGCTCGGGCCTAACAAACCCGGCAAATCTAGTGTTTATTTATATTCTCTTGGAAGTGCTCCCGCAAATTGTTGTTTGTTGTCCGTCTTCCAGCAGTATTAATCTTCGGATAAATATTTTGGGGAACAACATTTGGTTCTTATCAGGATTGGTATTTGATGTTGCGATCCGACGGACAGGATTTGGCACTGATGGATTATTTCATGCTTATGAGTTATGATGATGTTTTGAGGATTCTTGGTATTGTGAATTCAGTACAGATGATTGTTGTCGAATCCATTTCGTCATTTGAGAATGCGAAATGTGGATTATGGTAAGGATCGATTTGGTATGGATTGTATATGGGTTGGTAAGGTCATGACGGTAAGATTATGTTGGTAGTATTCTTACTATATTATTACATTGGTATGTAATTATTCATGTTGATGTGATCGCTATCATTGTTGAGTATTGTGGCTGACCCCGTCGTGGGCTTTATTTTTAGGTACTCGGTGATCGAGCTAGTAGCGGTCGTGAAGAGATGAGCTTCCTGGGTGATACTGGTTGTGGCATGTTTTCGGAGAATTGAGTATTCTTTCCGGTTGTTTATTTCCGCTGCAAATGTGTATTTTGAACTGTGTTTTTATCCGCTGCGTGTGTATTTTAAAATTAGTTTTTCGGTATTTTTACCAACTCGTGCGTATTTTAAAATGTCCTTTTGGCATTCTGCGAACTTGGGTTTATTTTGTAAATCTATTCCCTAAACCGAATTTTAGCATTTTAGCCTTCCACTTTTAAATGATTTTATTTTGTGACGGTATTTGGAAAATGGATTTTTAAAAATTATTTAAAATACATTACCGTCTTTCGCCTGTTGGCGTATTTGAAATATTTGCGAAAACGAGTTTTAGCATGGTGGGTTTCGGCACGGGACCCACGGCGCTGTAATATCCCGGATGGTTTTGGGGGTGTTACAGAAGATGGTATCAAAGCTTGGGTTTTGTGAAACCCGGGCATGTGTGTTATGTGGCTCTACTGGTACGGTAGTAGCGTGATTTTTAGAAATGATTTCTATGATTTTTGAGTCAAACCGATTTCTAAAGGTTCCAAATTTTCTTTTGGAGATATTTTTAAAATTTCTATAATTGCGATATTGGTGTATTGTGTTGACTGTTGAGACTTCGTATGGGAGTCGTATGCTAGTATCACGGGAGATCATCGGCTTCACGCACCTGTAAGTATACTATTTTGGTTATTCACTTGTAGTGATGATTGATTGTTTTCGTGATGATTTTTGGATACTGTGGTTGAGCTATTGTTTATGACAGAATTGCAAGTTTCGAGGACGAAACTTATTTTAAGGGGTAGTATGTAATATCCTGAATTTTCAAGCATTATTTTTTTCGATGATTTTATCGGAATATTGATATGGTGAATTTATCTTCGTGACTTCATGTGAATGAGATTTAATAAGTCGGATGATATTTTCTAATCCCGTCGAATAATCGTTGGTAGAATGCAGCGATGTACAACGTTATATTCTCCGATAAATTATTCGACGAAGGTTAGAGAAATTATCCAGATTAAGTAAGGGATTCTTGAGTTTTCATAGATATATTGAAGATGCAATTATGTTCTCGGATGGTCTAAAGTACGAAAAATTACCGAAAGTATTAGTAAAAATAAGATTGGATATTTTTTTGAAAAGTGTTGTGCACAAGGTTTGACTTTGAAAAATCACCATGGACTTTTGGAATGTTCGAAAATTCTGAAAATTAACAGTATTATATATATTTGAGTTAGCTTTCCGTCGGTTCAAACGACGATCCAATCGGGGTTGGGACGAAGAAGTTATGATCGAATTAGTGGAAACTATTACCAAAGATTTAGTTCCGTCAACGAACATTCACCCGTGCAGTAATGTTACAGACATAATTTATAAAAATCCAACCGTCGGATTAACATGAAATTTGTCAGTCAGTTCTAAACACCGTAAACTATATTTTGGACGGTGCAGATTGGATTTGGGTGTACCATGTGACCGTACTAATTAAAATAACGAGAGGTTCCTGTTTTCGAATTCATATTGAGAAGTCTCGGTATTTTGTAGATTTACGAAGATTTAACCGTTCGATTGTGCTAAATTTTGGATATGTTATTTACCAAATAGTTTGGTATAATATGAACTGTGGAGATTATATTTAGATTTTGTTTGTAAGAGTTATGGCTCTCGGACAGTAGTTGTGTTTTAAAGGATGTGTTTTATCCCACATCGGTTGAGAATAAAGATGAGAAGCATTGGTTATGCTATAAGAATATATTTTTGTCCCACATCAGTTGAGAATGAAATAGAAAAGCCTTCTTTATTCTATATAAGGAGTCTTAGTGCCTTTCTTACAAGTACACCCAAGTAATACACTTTAGTCTTATTTGATTCAAATTAAATTCCTTTCTTGTATTCTCTTTAAAGAGAGTGCTGAGAAATATGAGAATCATGTAGACTTGTAATAGTGTAGGGATGTCGAGTTAAAAGAAAGAAATTCTATATGATTATAGAAATTTATCATATAGTGAAGTTTTTTTTTTGAGTGGATCGTGGTTTTCTTCCATATTTGGAGTTCCATTTTTTGTGGAGCAGCTTTGATTGACTAGCTCGATGAAGAGCAAGACGTTGTCCGATTTTACTGAATTTTGGATAGCTTGTTGCTGACTCATGGTCCTTCATTTTGACCGGTTGGATCGTGATTTGGAGTTCTAGACCGTGAGTTATTGCTACTGCACATTACTGGGCAGATTCGGCTTCGTCGTATCGACCTTGAGGCAAGTTTATACTTGTTCAGTTCATAATGTTTAATGAATGGTTTCGATTTCATTTCATTTATAATTAATATAGCAATGATATTATAAATATGAATTGTGGAGATAATAGTTTGTAGGTTGTGCCTTGATTGATTAAATCATAATGTGTATGGTTTAAATGTGTTTGGTGAAGGCAGAAATGTGGATTATCTTCGATCTGTGTTATGGATTGTTGGATATCGAGGGTAGTTTATCATGACGATATTTATATCAGAACAATGGTTTATTGGTACTGAATTGACTGTATTTCATTTGAGGTTCTTTGAATAGTTGGGTATTCGTTCAGGGACGTTTGTTCGTGGAAATGAGTTATTTTCGGCCTTGAGGTAAGTTAAGGGTGGTTCAGTTATGAGGATAATTATTTCAGTTGAGTTATTATATATGTTGTATATTTAGGTTTCATATAATGAGATTCATATTGGCTGTTCATTGAGAGATATTGATCCCAGGGCCATTGTTTGGTATTGATGATTATGTTGATTGTTTTGTTGAAGGATGTTGATTCCAGGAATGTTGTGTTGAGATTGTTGATCGTGTTGATCATTCTTTAGGAATTGTGATCCGAGGATGGTTGTTTTGGATGTTTTCGGTCGTGTCAATCTTTCATTCTCCGTGTGTCGTTGTTCACTTCGGTGAATCTTTTGATCCTTATTAGATATGTGATTCTTTGAGTTTCGTTGTCATGTTGCATCGTGGCATATCTGGAGTCATATCTGCGTGCCGATCGGTTATGTGTAGGATTTTTAGGGTGGGCACATATAGACGTGTGATGGAGTCATGTCCTCACATTGGGCTGTGCACACGAGAAGATTACTTCGTGAGACTGATTAGGTACAAGACCACATGTGTATTTGATCGATACCCGGGGTGGCTTGTGCACGGACACATTTCTGTATCGGGCGTACTATGACGTCCATCTTTGATCCATATTGATTGGTCGTTCATCCTCCATTTATGGTTGGGTATGTTCGACGGTTTGCGACTGGTTGTTCATACGCCCGAGGGGTATGTTCGACAGTCGGAGTTATTTCTTGAGATCCATTATTGTTGATCATTTGGAGTTTACCTTGTTGATGGTATTCTCGGTCATTGTTAATCCTTTGTTGATCGTGTTTGGAGTTTACCTTGTTGAGGGTGTTCTCGGCTATCGTTGATCCTTTGTTGGTCGTATCGGAGTTATCATGTCAATGATATTCTTGGCTGATCATTGTTATTGATCGTATGAGTACTCGGATTGTACGTCGATGTTTTGAGATTTGTTATCATTGTTTTGTGGTAGTTGATCTACAGATACATTGTGTATATTTGGTTCTTATCAGGATTGGTATTTGATGGTGCGATCCGACGGACAGGATTTGGCACGGATGAATTATTTCATGCTTATGAGTTATGATGATGTTTTGAGGATTCTTGGTATTGTGAATTCAGTATAGATGATTGTTGTCGAATCTATTTCGTCATTTGAGAATGCGAAATGTGGATTATGGTAAGGATCGATTTGGTATGGATTGTATATGGGTTGGTAAGGTCATGACGGTAAGATTATGTTGGTAGTATTCTTACTATATTATTACATTGGTATGTAATTATTCATGTTGATGTGATCGCTATCATTGTTGAGTATTGTGGCTGACCCCCTCGTGGGCTTTATTTTTAGGTACTCGGCGATCGAGCTAGTAGCGGTCGTGAAGAGATGAGCTTCCTGGGTGATACTGGTTGTGGCATGTTTTCGGAGAATTGAGTATTCTTTCTGGTTGTTTATTTCCGCTGCAAATGTGTATTTTGAACTGTGTTTTTATCCGTTGCGTGTGTATTTTAAGATTGGTTTTTCGGTATTTTTACCAACTCGTGCGTATTTTAAAATAGCCTTTTGGCATTCTGCGAACTTGGGTTTATTTCGTAAATCTATTCCCTAAACCGAATTTTAGCATTTTATCCTTCTACTTTTAAATGATTTTATTTTGTGACGGTATTTGGAAAATGGATTTTTGAAAATTATTTAAAATACATTACCGTCTTTCGCCTGTTGGCGTATTTGAAATATTTGCGAAAATGAGTTTTAGCATGGTGGGTTCCGACACGGGACCCACGGCGCTGTAATATCCCGGATGGTTTTGGGGGTGTTACAGAAGATGGTATCAGAGCTTGAGTTTTGTGAAACCCGGGCATGTGTGTTATGTGGCTCTACTGGTAAGGTAGTAGCGTGATTTTTAGAAATGATTTCTATGATTTTTGAGTCAAACCGATTTCTGGAGGTTCCAAATTTTCTTTTGGAGATATTTTTAAAATTTCTATAATTGCGATATTGGTGTATTGTGTTGACTGTTGAGACTTCGTATGGGAGTCGTATGCTAGTATCACGGGAGATCATCGGCTTCACGCACTTGTAAGTATACTATTTTGGTTATTCACTTGTAGTGATGATTGATTGTTTTCGTGATGATTTTTGGATACTGTGGTTGAGCTATTGTTTATGACAGAATTGCAAGTTTCGAGGACGAAACTTATTTTAAGGGGGTAGTATGTAATATCCTGAATTTTCAAGCATTATTTTTTTTTGATGATTTTATCGGAATATTGATATGGTGAATTTATCTTTGTGACTTCATGTGAATGAGATTTAATAAGTCGGATGATATTTTCTAATCCCGTCGAATAATCGTTGGTAGAATGCAGCGGTGTATAACGTTATATTCTCCGATAAATTATTCGACGAAGGTTAGAGAAATTATCCAGATTAAGTAAGGGATTCTTGAGTTGTCATAGATATATTGAATATGCAATTATGTTCTCGGATGGTCTAAAGTACGAAAAAGTACCGAAATTATTAGTGAAAATAAGATTGGATATTTTTTTGAAAAGTGTTGTGCACAAGGTTTGACTTTGGAAAATCACCATGGACTTTTGGAATGTTCGAAAATTCTGAAAATTAATAGTATTATATATATTTGAGTTAGCTTTCCGTCGGTTTAAACGACGATCCAATCGGGGTTGGGACGAAGAAGTTATGATCGAATTAGTGGAAACTATTTGCAGAGATTTAGTTCCGTCAACGAACATTCACCCGTGCAGTAATGTTACAGACATAATTCATAAAAATCCAACCGTCGGATTAACATGAAATTTGTCAGTCAGTTCTAAACACCGTAAACTATATTTTGGACGGTGCAGATTGGATTTGGGTGTACCATGTGACCGTACTAATTAAAATAACGAGAGGTTCCTGTTTTCGAATTCATATTGAGAAGTCTCGGTATTTTGTAGATTTACGAAGATTTAACCGTTCGATTGTGCTAAATTTTGGATATGTTATTTACCAAATAGTTTGGTATAATATGAACTGTGGAGATTATATTTAGATTTTTTTTGTAAGAGTTATGGCTCTCGGACAGTAATTGTGTTTTGAAGGATGTGTTTTATCCCACATCAGTTGAGAATAAAGATGAGAAGCATTGGTTATGCTATAAGAATATATTTTTGTCCCACATCAGTTGAGAATGAAAGAGAAAAGCCTTCTTTATTCTATATAAGGGGGGAGGGAGTGGTGTTGTTGCCCAAAATATTTATCCGAAGATTAATACTGCTGGAAGACGGACAACAAACAAATGCGGGAGCACTTCCGAGAGAAGATAAATAAAACAAGATTTGCCGGGTTTGTTAGGCCCGGGCTTGAATGCTCTCGCGAGATGTTATTAATACAAATATTCGTGGATACAAGTATTAATGAGAGAAATCTAAATACAATGAGTGTAAAAAGACTCTGTTGATCCGGCTCTTGAGCGAAGCTCGGTGTTCTTCGTCCGCCGTGTAATGCTCGAGGAGAAAAGTAGGAGAAGTAAGACCGAAAGAAAGTTGCCAAGAGTTGGATGTTAGCCAAGTCTTTGTATATTTGCCTCTGTATGGTGTGAAATGCGAAGGAAGGCTGCGGCCTTTTTGTGGTAAAGGTTCGATCCATTTTACAAGTCTGGGAGCCATGCTTATATAGGGACAAATGGGTTTTGTCTGTAGTGGCGATCGCTTTGCCGGCCATTTTAATATTCGCGATCGCTGCGGCCAATACTTTAATGGGGCGATCCCCTGGGCTGTCAGGCTAACGTCCAAGGAAGATGCTGGCTGTCGGGCTAAAGTCCAAGAAAGAGGCTGGCACAGCTTGGGCGGTCCAATAAGGAGCCATCACGTGTCCGGAGTCAGTCAACATGTGGCCCTACCGACAAGCTTTCGGCGGCCTGTCGGCTGGTGGAGGGAATCTGTCAGATTGTGGTCAATGGCCCGGGATACGCGGATCTTGTCCCGGCCTTTGCACATGGTGCCAGTCCTGGTGCTCGGCCTTCGCCGACTGGGTGGCCATCGGTGGTGATCGACCTGGATGGTCTTCGGAGGTCGACATCTACCAGTGGATGGAGGTCGCCAAGGGTCGGTCGCCAAGGGTAGGTCGCCAGGTGCCGAGAGACGGTCGATCGCCAAGGGTCGATCGTCGAGTACCGAGAGGCGATCGTCTTGATGTCGATCGCTCGGCACCGGGACTTGTCCTGGGCCCTACGGTTGGCCAGTCTAGCATGCCCGCTGGGTTAAGGCTCGCCTTGGTCGCATCGGCAGGCTTGCCTTGGTCGCTCGGCAGTAAGTCGGTCGCTCGGCCTGTAAGTCGGTCGCTCGGCCTCGGAGGCGATCGCCGGTCGGAAGGTGTTAAATCTTGACACAACAATTGCCCCCCAGCTTGCTCCTATGTTGAAGACATGGGGCGAGGTGGTTCTTGCTGGTGATCGTGTACGGATGAGGACGGGCGATCTGAGCTGACTTAGGACTCGGACTTGGGCTTAATCATGGTCGATTGGCTTAGCTATCTTTCGGTCTTGTACAAAAAAAACAACATTGGCGATCCCCATGGAAACTTGGTGGTGTGGCGTGCTTTGATGAATCATGCACCGTCGCGGAGCTCGATGGACCGACCCCATGACCGTGTCTTGATGCACGTAGACAATTCGTGCCTCGGGACTCACTTTATTATGAGGGTCCTCTGTTAAGTGCGCCTCGCCTTGTTTTTAAATGAAAGGCGTGCGGTCTCGGTCTAGAGGAGTCCTTGCGCGGCGTCGGATGAATCAACTCCACGCCGCGGCTTGTTAGCTCTGCTTCCACCTCGGCCGGCCATGGAGATGGCCGACCTCGACGGTGTACGTTGAGACGGGGTTGTGGAATGAGTCCACTGATTAATGTTGGAGGGCCCTCGACTACGCCGGCCTCGTATTTAAACGAAGGCGGGCGATCTTGGCGAAAGGGACCTTGCATGGCAGCGGCCGGTTCCATCGATCGCCGGGGCCATGGCTTTATGATGTGCGGTGGAGCGATCTTATGCCTTAGTACGTCATGTTATATCTTGGATGTAGATGGCGATCGTGTCCTCCGCTGCGGATGATGTAGCGTGATGATCGGCGATCGGGCCGAAGACATCGATCGTCGCTCATTGCCGATCGCTTTATTCGTAGGTCGATATTGGCGATCGGGTGGGAGATCGTCGTCCGGTGCCGATCGCGCCGCTCACAAGCTAAGAAGAAACCTTTGCCTCGGCGGAAAATCTGCGGCTCTTGCCGGAAGGCTGCGTAGGTCGTAGGTTGGGTCTTTGTAAGATGCCCGAACATAGGCGAAAAACCTGAAAACCTCCAGGACCGCGTAGAGGCGGTCTCATCGCTTATGGGCTCGCCATTGAGGATGATTACGTCTACCGGCCGATGTAGTCCGAGTCGGACTCTTCTTCTCCCCGCTTGATTTGCATCATGCGAAGGGGACCTTGTGCCGGACGACCACGGTGGCGAAGTACTCGGTGAAGCCGTGCGCGGCTTCGTTGAAGGAGACAATGGACCGAGGTGGCAATGAAGTATACCACCGGTGGCGAGTCGTCGGCGTCGGAGGAACATTCGGCATCCGGTCGCGTCGGATGCCGCACCCGATCATGTAGATGTTGAACTTCCTTAGGTGCACTTGGGGTCCGATCGCCCCACGTACGGGTGTTTGCGGGGAGCGATCTGTCCGCACGGCGAGCTCGATGTCGATCGCGAGCGGCACGCTTGGCGGCGATCGTCTTCTTGGCGCTGCCACGGATTCGAGGCGCCTTCATGTCGTTAAGTTGACGTTGCATTGTAGCCATCGCCGTGGCTTGGTCGCTTGCGATCGGCTTTGGGAGCAGAGGCCGAGGCGATCGTGTACCGATCTCGGGCTCCGTGCCGCCGACCTCGGCAATTCGGCGAGGGCCAGGCAGCTGGCGCCTTCCGGGAGTCGGGTAGGCCGAGCTCCCGGTGACGGACTCAAACTCCGTCGCCTCGTAGGCCGGGCCATCCCGGTCGCCAGTCGGGTCGCGCCAGCGATCGAAGCAGGTGCCCAGGGCGAGCGCCTCTTCTGCGGACGGGGGCCTCTGGCGGCCTCGGCGGTAGAGCCTTGAGCTTCCGCTTGATCTCCGGCGAGAGACCGAGGGGCGGTTCTTTGGAGCGCGTCGAGAGCACTCGTCGCTTCGAAGGACGGCGGGGCCCCTTCGATCTGTTCCTTGGTTCGAACCGATCGAGCGAGAGGCTCGGGCCGCCTTCCCGGACGTGGTCGCGCCTCGGCCGCGGCGGCTACCTTCCACCATCGGTGCAGCTCGGGCCCAGGGCGGAGCAGAAGTCTGGCCGGGCGGCAGCGGCTTTCTTCGGCGGAGGCGGAAGACATGTTTTACGAAGGATTTCTTTTGAAGTGCGGTGAGTGTCACTTCAAATATCGCCCGAGAACAGTGAGTGTTCTTGGGACGGTAGGTGTAAAAATCGAGGTTGGATCCCCTTTTCTAGCGCCAATTGTTGTTGCCCAAAATATTTATCCGAAGATTAATACTGCTGGAAGACGGACAACAAACAAATGCGGGAGCACTTCCGAGAGAAGATAAATAAAACAAGATTTGCCGGGTTTGTTAGGCCCGGGCTTGAATGCTCTCGCGAGATGTTATTAATACAAATATTCGTGGATACAAGTATTAATGAGAGAAATCTAAATACAATGAGTGTAAAAAGACTCTGTTGATCCGGCTCTTGAGCGAAGCTCGGTGTTCTTCGTCCCGTGTAATGCACTCGAGGAGAAAAGGCCGGGAGAAGTAAGACCGAAAGAAAGCTGTTGCCAAGAGTTGGATGTTAGCCAAGTGCTGTATATTTGCCTCTGTATGGTGTGAAATGCGAAGGAAGCTGCAGCCTTTTTTGTGGTAAAGGTTCGATCCTTTTTACAAGTGCTGGGAGCCATGCTTATATAGGGACAGCCGGGTTTTGTCCTGTAGTGGCCGATCGCCTGCCGGCCATTTTAATATTCTGCCGATCGCCTGCCGGCCAATACTTTAATGGGGCGATCCCCTGGGCTGTCAGGCTAACGTCCAAGGAAGATCTTGTTTGTCGGGCTAAAGTCCAAGAAAGAGGCACGGCATGGGCGGTCGATAAGGAGCCATCACGTGTCGAGTCGGGCCAACATGTGGCCCTACCGGCAAGCTTTCGGCGGTCGGGTGGAGGGAATCATGATTGTGGTCAATGGCCCGGATACGCGGATCTTGTCGGCCTTTGCACATAGTGCGATCTGGTGCTCGGCCTTCCGGCCGGGTGGCCATCGGTGGTGATCGACCTGGATGGTCTTCGGAGGTCGACATCTACCAGTGGATGGAGGTCGCCAAGGGTCGGTCGCCAAGGGTAGGTCGCCAGGTGCCGAGAGACGGTCGATCGCCAAGGGTCGATCGTCGAGTACCGAGAGGCGATCGTCTTGATGTCGATCGCTCGGCAAGGACTTGTCTGGGCCTACGGTTGTGATCTAGCATGCCCGCTGGGTTAAGGCTCGCCTTGGTCGCATCGGCAGGCTTGCCTTGGTCGCTCGGCAGTAAGTCGGTCGCTCGGCCTGTAAGTCGGTCGCTCGGCCTCGGAGGCGATCGCCGGTCGGAAGGTGTTAAATCTTGACACAACAAGTGGGGCTCGGGTAAGGGAATCGGGTACCCTTACCCGAGCGGTAACACCGCCGCCGGCGCCTCGGGTAAGGCGAGCGGGTTACAATCTCGGCTTCTGAAGCCGAGCGGTGAGGAGGGTGCTTTCTGAAAAAAATGGCCGTTGAACGGCTACTTCAAATAAAAAAAAATCCCTTTAAAACCAAACCTTTTCAACTCATTTTTTCAAAATAAAAATACACAAAACACAAATAAAAACACACACTAATCTTTCAAAAACACAAAATCATGGATCCAAGAAGAGGTAAAAAAACTTCCACCTCGCAACCACAACAAACTCCGTTAGGATTTAGCCAATTTTATTCTCAAGTATCCCCGAATCAATTTTACGTTCCACAACCCCCATCTCCACATCCATTTTACCAATATAATATGGGTCCTCCTCAAATGAATCCTCAACACTACAACATCACTACTACAAGCGAGTTCTCCCCGTTCGAAAACATTGATAAAGACGTAGAGTACGTACCCGAAACACAACCACTACCAAACGAAGAAGACGAAGATGAGGAAGTTCAAGAAGTCGATCCGAGAGGGAAGAAAAAAGCATTCGGGGGGAGGAGGCCCCGTGAACTTTGGTCGCCGGAACAAGAGGAGGCTTTGGCGAAAGCATGGGTTCAAATCTCCGAATGTGGTGTTGTCGGTAATGAACAAAAGTCCGACGATTTTTGGAAACGGATTCTCAAGCATTACGAGGGAACTATGGGTTCGAGTTCACGAACTTTTCATTCGTTGAATACCAAGTGGAAAACAATGAACACGGCCATGGGTATTTTCAACGGCTACTACCTCCAAGCGGTACAAACTATACTTTATATTTTACGTAATCTATATTTTTTATTTTACATAATCTATATTTTTTATTTTGTATATAATGTAGAAACGTGCTAAGGCTAGTGGGTGCAACGACTTGGACGTGGTGAGGCAAGCTGAGTCCGATTACTATACAGCAAAAAAAAGACAATTTACTCATACCTTGGCATAGGAGGTTGTCAGAGGTCATGACAAATGGACGGAGCAAGAATGTTTTCAAGATATTGCCGGTGCGACAAGCAACTCTTCAAAAAGGAAGTCGGGGGAGTATGAATCGGCAAGCAACACCGTTCCCGACATGAATGAAGACTGACCCTCCACTTTCATCAAGAAAGATGAAAAAGAAGCAAGGCGCATCCTCGTCGATCTCAAGTGTTGCGGATGAAATCAACTCCTACACACAAAAGAAGACACAATATTTGGAAGAAAAACGCGAGAAGGATGCTTTGGCAAAACAATTGTTGGCTACACAAATCGAGAGAGCGAAGTTCAAGAATGCACAACGGAAGATGAAGTTTTTTTTGGAGCCGCATGATCACATTCGCGATCCCGCTATGTTGGAATTCGTTGTTAACCAAAAACGTGAAATTGCGGCCAAACACGGATGAGCTTGCAATTTTTAAGTTGTAGTTTCAACTTGTTTTAATTTCAACTTATGTAATGTTTTTTTTTTAAGTTATAGTTTCAATTTTTAAGTTGTAGTTTTTTTTAAGTATTATGTAATGTTTTTTTTAATGAAATGGTATGTTTTTATTTTAAATATTGTACGTGATTTTATGTATGAAAAAAAAATCGGGTACTAGGTGACCACTTCCTCCACTTAGGGTAGTGTTAGGGTAAAATTGGGTAGTTTTGAGTTGGAGGGTTTTTATTGGATAGAGGTGATGTGGCACCTAGGGTACTAGGTGACCACTCCCTCCCCCCTAAGGAGTCTTAGTGCCTTTCTTACAAGTACACCCAAGTAATACACTTTAGTCTTATTTGATTCAAATTAAATTCCTTTCTTGTATTCTCTTTAAAGAGAGTGGTGAGAAGGATGAGAATCATGTAGACTTGTAATAGTGTAGGGATGCCGAGTTAAAAGAAAGAAATTATATATGATTATAGAAATTTATCATATAGTGAAGTTTTTTTTTGAGTGGATCGTGGTTTTCTTCCATATTTGGAGTTCCATTTTTTGTGGAGCAGCTTTGATTGACTAGCTCGATGAAGATCAAGACGTTGTCCGATTTTACTGAATTTTGGATAGCTTGTTGCTGACTCATGGTCCTTCATTTTGACCGGTTGGATCGTGATTTGGAGTTCTAGACCGTGAGTTATTGCTACTGCACATTACTGGGCAGATTCGGCTTCGTCGTATCGACATTGAGGCAAGTTTATACTTGTTCAGTTCATAATATTTAATGAATGATTTCGATTTCATTTCATTTATAATTCATATAGCAATGATATTATAAATATGAATTGTGGAGATAATAGTTTGTAGGTTGTGCCTTGATTGATTAAATCATAATGTGTATGATTTAAATGTGTTTGGTGAAGGCAGAGATGTGGATTATCTTCGATCTGTGTTATGGATTGTTGGATATCGAGGGTAGTTTATCATGACGATATTTATATCAGAACAATGGTTTATTGGTACTGAATTGACTGTATTTCATTTGAGGTTCTTTGAATAGTTGGGTATTCGTTCAGGGACGTTTGTTCGTGGAAATGAGTTATTTTCGGCCTTGAGGTAAGTTAAGGGTGGTTCAGTTATGAGGATAATTATTTCAGTTGAGTTATTATATATGTTGTATATTGAGGTTTCATATAATGAGATTCATATTGGCTGTTCGTTGAGAGATATTGATCCCAGGGCCATTGTTTGGTATTGATGATTATGTTGATTGTTTTGTTGAAGGATGTTGATTCCAGGAATGTTGTGTTGAGATTGTTGATCGTGTTGATCATTCTTTAGGAATTGTGATCCGAGGATGGTTGTTTTGGATGTTTTCGGTCGTGTCAATCTTTCATTCTCCATGTGTCATTGTTCACTTCGGTGAATCTTTTGATCCTTATTAGATATGTGATTCTTTGAGTTTCATTGTCATGTTGCATCGTGACATATCTAGAGTCATATCTGCGTGTCGATCGGTTATGTGTAGGATTTTTAGGGTGGGCACATATAGACATGTGATGGGGTCATGTCCTCACATTGGGCTGTGCACACGAGAAGATTACTTCGTGAGACTGATTAGGTACAAGACCACATGTGTATTTGATCGATACCCGGGGTGGCTTGTGCACGGACACATTTCTGTATCGGGCGTACTATGACGTCCATCTTTGATCCATATTGATTGGTCGTTCATCCTCCATTTATGGTTGGGTATGTTCGACGGTTTGCGACTGGTTGTTCATACGCCCGAGGGGTATGTTCGACAGTCGGAGTTATTTCTTGAGATCCATTATTGTTGATCATTTAGAGTTTACCTTGTTGATGGTATTCTCGGTCATTGTTAATCCTTTGTTGATCGTGTTTGGAGTTTACCTTGTTGAGGGTATTCTCGGTTATCGTTGATCCTTTGTTGGTCGTATCGGAGTTATCATGTCAATGATATTCTTGGCTGATCATTGTTATTGATCGTATGAGTACTCGGATTGTACGTCGATGTTTCGGGATTTGTTATCATTGTTTTGTGGTAGTTGATCTACAGATATATTGTGTATATTTGGTTCTTATCAAGATTGGTATTTGATGGTGCGATCCGACGGACAGGATTTGGCACGGATGAATTATTTCATGCTTATGAGTTATGATGATGTTTTGAGGATTCTTGGTATTGTGAATTCAGTACAGATGATTGTTGTCGAATCCATTTCGTCATTTGAGAATGCGAAATGTGGATTATGGTAAGGATCTATTTGGTATGGATTGTATATGGGTTGGTAACGTCATGAGGGTAAGATTATGTTTGTAGTATTCTTACTATATTATTACATTGGTATGTAATTATTCATGTTGATGTGATCGTTATCATTGTTGAGTATTGTGGCTGACCCCGTCGTGGGCTTTATTTTTAGGTACTCGGCGATCGAGCTAGTAGCGGTCGTGAAGAGATGAGTTTCCTGGGTGATACTGGCTGTGGCATGTTTTCGGAGAATTGAGTATTCTTTCTGGTTGTTTATTTCCGCTGCAAATGTGTATTTTGAACTGTGTTTTTATCCACTGCGTGTGTATTTTAAAATTGGTTTTCCGGTATTTTTACCAACTCGTGCGTATTTTAAAATGGCCTTTTGGCATTCTGCGAACTTAGGTTTATTTCGTAAATCTATTCCCTAAACCGAATTTTAGCATTTTGGCCTTCTACTTTTAAATGATTTTATTTTGTGACGGTATTTGGAAAATGGATTTTTGAAAATTATTTAAAATACATTACCGTCTTTCGCCTGTTGGCGTATTTGAAATATTTGCGAAAACGAATTTTAGCCTGGTGGGTTCCGGCATGGGACCCACGGCGCTGTAATATCCCGGATGGTTTTGGGGGTGTTATAGAAAAGGCTTTTCATTTTTCATTGGTGATGGTTCCTGCAAAATTTATTTCAGAAATAAACTAGTGGGTACTGCTACATTGTTAAATGGATTGTATCATCTAAATCTCAGCAACAAAGTAGTTGTGAATACTATGACTAGAAAATGTGGTAGGGATGAAACCAATCAAGTTTTGAAATGGCATCTTAGACTTGGTCATGTTGGTCAGACCAAGGTTTACAAGATGGAAAAAGATGGACTTATGGGTCCATTGGGATCGGATCCCTTTCCTACTTGTGAATCTTGCCTTAAAGGCAAAATGACTAAGTCCCCCTTCACAGGGACTTTTGAAAGAGCCGCTGATAAACTGGGATTGATCCATACCGACGTATGTGGTGCTTTGGAAGCAGCACGTGACGGATATCAATATTTCATTACGTTTACGGATGATCATACTAGGTATGGTTATGTATACTTAATGAAACATAAATTCGAGGCCTTTGAGAAATTCCAGGAATTCAAGGCCCTAGTCGAGAAACAAACTGGTAATCATTTCAAAGCACTTCGGTCGGACCGAGGTGGCGAGTATATGAGTACGGAGTTTGAGGAGTTCCTTAAGGAACATGGAATAGTTTCACAACTAACACCTCCAGGTACTTCTCAGTTAAATGGTGTGTCAGAAAGAAGGAACCGGACCTTGTTGAACATGGTCCGTTCCATGCTGGGCTATACTGACTTACCAATTTACCTGTGGGGGTATGCACTCCTGACTGCCGCTTACATCTTAAACGGATGTCCTTCCAAATTTGTTCCTAAAACTCCACATGAGATGTGGGAGGGCAGGAAACCAAGTCTTAATCATATTAGGATTTGTGGATGTCCCGCCTATGTCAAGAAGACTAAGGTGGAGAAGTTGGAAGCGAGGTCCGCGAAGGGACGTTTCATTGGATTCCCGTCTGGGACGATGGGGTATCTATTCTACATGCCCGAAGATCGAAAGATCGTTGTTGCTTTACAAGAACACTTCCTGGAAGATGAGTTCATTCAGGAAGGCGGAGCAGGTAGAAGTATTTCTTTAGAAGAATACAATGAAACTCCTCGGGAGACACCTGTACAAGAAACTGGAACCGAACCTTCTGAAACACAAGTACAACCACCTCGTAGGTCTAGTAGGGTTTCTCATTTATCTGAGAGGTATGGGCTTGTGCACTTGGAGGAGTTGGGTCACCATGAGGTTCCAAGGGATAGCCAAGAGACCGACCCAACGACTTATGACCAAGCGATGGTGGATGTAGACTCCGCGAAATGGCGTGAAGCTATGGAAGCTGAGATAGACTCGATGCATGTCAATCAAGTCTGGACTCTAGTAGACCGCCTCAAGGGCATAGTCCCTATTAGGAATAAGTGGATCTACAAGAGAAAGACCGATGGAGATGGCAAGGTAGACGCCTATAAGGCCAGGCTTGTGGCAAAGGGTTATACCCAAAGGGAAGGGATCGATTATCACGATACCTTCTCGTCCGTAGCCATGATCAAGTCTATTCGCATGATGCTTGCTATAGCTGCCTACCACGATTATGAGATATGGCAAATGGACGTAAATACGGGCTTCCTTAATGGATTCCTCGAGTAGGAAATCTATATGGAACAGCCTAAAGGCTTTGTGTCCGAGGTCGATATTCAGAAAGTGTGCAAGCTTCAGCGTTCCATTTATGGACTGAAGCAAGCGTCGCGTAGTTGGAACCTTCGTTTTGACGAGGCGGTCAAAGAATTTGACTCCGTGCAAAATGAAGAGAAACCTTGTGTATACAAGAGGGTTAGTGGGAGCAAGATCGCATTCTTAGTACTATATGTGGATGACATTCTACTAATAGGAAATGATGTGGGAATGTTCAGTTCTGTGAAAGCTTGGCTTTCAAGTAATTTCTCCATGAAAGACTTGGGAGAAGCAACCTATATTCTTGGAATTCGGCTCTACCGGGATAGAGCAAAGAGAACGATAGACCTTTCCCAAGCCCTCTATATAGATAAAATCTTAAAGCGATTTAAGATGGATGATTCTAAAAGAGGGTTCCTACTGATGCGACATGGAATAAAACTCTCCTTGAAGATGTGTCCTCAAAGTGAGGAACAACGAAATGAAATGAGTAATATACCATATGCTTCGGCCGTGGGTAGCCTTATGTATGCTATGTTGTGTACAAGACCTGACATTGCGTATGCTGTAAGCGTGTGAGTAGGTTTCAGGCAAACCCAGATAGGGAAAATTGGACTGCCGTAAAGAATGTTCTCAAGTACTTAAGAAGGACTAGAGATATGGTTCTGATGTGTGGCGGTGGAGAATTGGATGTGGTGGTATTCACTGATTCGGACTTCCAAGGACTGAAGGATGATTCGATGTCTACTTCTGGCTACATATTTACTCTTAATGGAGGAGCAGTATCTTGGCGTAGCGCTAAGCAAAGTGCGACTGCTGATTCCACCTGTCAGGCTGAGTATCAAGCAGCCTCGGAGGCTTCCAAGGAAGGGTTCTGGATTAAGAAGTTTCTGGGAGAACTTCAAGTGATACCATGTGATGAGCTTCATGTTCCGCTGTACTGCGACAACGACGGAGCTGTAGCGCAGGCCAAGGAGCCGAGGTTTCACAACAGCACGAAACATATTGAGAGGAAGTATCATCTCGTAAGAGAATTTGTTTCTTAAGGGATACATTGTGCTGCATAGAGTAGACTCAGTCGACAACGACGCTGATCCACTGACCAAGCCACTTTCTCATACTAGCTTGGAGCGTCATCTGGAGAACATGGGTATTAGATACCATAATGTGTGGCATTGAGTGTAAGTGGGAGATTGTTAGGAGTATGCCCTCGAATGCCACTCAGAGGATGTTGAGTGAGTGCATTGTACTTGTAATTATGTAAATCATTAATATAAGGCAATGGATGTTTCTTTATTTACTGGAAGTTACTGGCATTCCTAACTCGTAAATATACATATAAAAACTAGTCCGTGTATTTGAGAGCAAAACGTTCCACTCCTTATTGGATAAGGGGGTCGGCACTGGAAAGGTTTATAGCTCAAATACTTAATCGTTCGCAAGTCGATGAAACTTGACTGGGCGTTAAGTTTATGTGAATACTTGTATGACGTGTTCTTTGACATGGAGAGTGCCTGTCGAACACTAATGGTTAGTGGGAGAACACGTTATAGGTATGCTAATTGGATTAGTATGCTCGAATTGACTCACCCTCGATTTGTCACACGGATTTCACTCTGGGACAGTCAATGACGGAATCGAAAGGTTGTGATAGGTATTCGTGAACCTTCAACTTGTGGATTTAGTAGGGATATGCTTGTGACGTCAAGATTTTCATTAGAGTAGTTCGACCCTATAAACCGGATGGTGGGGGTCAACCTTGACGTGCATCTTGACGGGCAAGTAGCAGCTCCTACTGAATACTAAGATAGAATTCTTTCTCCCATTAGTGAGCGGGTTATATGTCCTATGTGGTTATTGGCAGATGAGATCATAAGTATTTGACCAAAGCATTGGAGCTAGTTGTATTAGATAAACGAGAGCTTGATGATCTCGATTTGCATTAATGCATGCATAGCGTCAAGTACAGATAGGATTTGACTGACCGTGACCCTATAACTTGATCAGGACATCTGAAAGAAGGGTTTATACGTATACTGGTATTCACGACAGAATAGTTCTTGAATGATCCCAATCATTCGTTCTCAGTTAAGTGCAGTGTAGCCGCCAGTGGCTAGGTGGTGCTACTACTCTTTGGTTCCTCCCATTACTGACTGAGACGGACCTACCGAGTCGCGCAATAGGATTGACGACGGAATGAATCAAGCTTATTCTCTCATTATGAATATTAGATATCGGATATCTAATTTGGGACATTGGATATCTAAATTGATTTATTGGATAAATTAATTTACGGCCTAATTAATTAAATAAATTACCGAGTGATTAATTTAATTCATGTATATAATTATTTCTTGGAGAAATTAATTATATTATTTTGTATTTGATATGTTTAATTAATTGGATTAATTAATCGATATAAATACATTGAAACAGAATCGGAGTTTATCTGTTTGGACTTTCGGGAGTCCGAAACGAACCGAACTCGTCCGATTTCTACATGGGCCGCCCCCCACATTTCCACCCACCTTCCATTCGATTCTTGTTTTATTCTTTAATGAATGATAATCACTTGAATGGCATCTCTCATGTGAGATGAGTTGTGAAAGTGGTTGGTGTGTATATAGTATTAGAGGAAGACTTTCATCTCAATCTCATTCACTTGGCATCATACGTATGATATATATATATAGAGAGAGAGAAAGTGACTTTGAGTTCATCACTCATCTTCATCTTCTTCATTCATTTCTTCTTCATTTTTCTTAGAGAAATTTGAGAGAAAAATAGAGAGATCAAACATTACAACACTTAGAGTGTTATAATCAATAGCTTCAACACCTAGCTCTAGCCGTATCCTTGGAGGATAGCAAGGTGTTGTTGTTCCGATCGTTTTTTCGGTGCGTGACAAGTAGAGGCGCGGTATTTTGGCGTTGGATCATTCAAGTCCTTGGAGTGCTTCGGATCGTAGAGAATTCAAGTAAAGCTTGGGGAATAGCTCAAGAGAAGGATACCATTTAATCAACGGACTTCAAGGGTGAGTTTCTTACAACTCTTGTTTTTCGTTTATATATTCGTATATACGTAGCTCTATCGATCCTCGTAGGGATTCAGATCGAATTAATTTTCGTTTTACCGCTTCCGCTGGGCCTTCGTTTTAGGCACCGAATCCCAACACATGGACATCATGAACCGTGTATTTCAACCTTATTTGGATAAGTTTGTCATTGGGTTCATAGATGACATACTTGTGTATTCAAAGAGCAAGGTTGAACATGAGCAGCATCTTAGAACAGTATTGGGAATACTGCGCAAGGAGAAGTTGTATGCGAAGTTCAACAAGTGTGAATTTTGGCTTAACCGAGTTGCATTTTTGGGACATGTGATCACTTCTAGAGGAATCGAGGTTGACCCGGTTAAAGTAGAGGCAGTCAATGATTGGAAGGTACCGAGTAATGCAAATGAAGTTCGCAGCTTCTTGGGTTTAGCCGGTTATTATCGGAGACTTATCAAGGGATTTTCGAAGATAGCTGCACTTATGACTAGATTGACTAGGAAGGTAGAAGTTTTCTTATGGAATGAGAAAGTCAAAAAGAGTTTCCAAGAACTTAAGCGAATGTTGACTGCAGCACCAGTTTTGACCATTCCCGATCCGATGAGAGAATTCGTCATCTACAGTGATGCATCCACGCAAGGTCTAGGATGTGTATTGATGCAGGAGGGCAAGGTAGTTGCCTACGCTTCGAGACAATTAAAACCGCACGAGTTGAACTACCCTACACATGATTTGGAATTAGCAGCGGTAGTTCATGCCTTGAAGATTTTGAGACATTACCTGTATGGAGGTAAGTGTGAAATTTATACAGACCACAAAAGTCTAAATATATTTTCACACAAAAAGAATTGAATATGAGGCAATGCAGATGGCTAGATTTGGTTAAAGATTACGATTGTACAATTTACTACCACCCTGGTAAAGTAAACGTAGTTGCTCACTGAGCCGTAAGACGAGAGGAGACCTAACCTGTTTGTTGACCAAAGAGGAAAGCTTGGTCAAGGAATTTGTAAGGATGAACCTTGAGATGGCTACACCATCGAATCCAGTTGAGTCGTTATTGGATAATTTGGTGGTACAACCAACCTTGAGGAAGCAGATCAAAGAAGGTCAAGGACAAGATGACTTTTTGGTCAAAATGAAAGAACGTACTCTTTCAAGTGAGGATAAGGGATTCAATGTGTCCGATGATGGCACAATGTACTACGAAGGGAGGATTTGTGTGCCCAATGTTGTCAAGCTGAGAGAAGCAATATTGAAAGAGGCACAGAATACCCCATACACAGCACACTCTGGGAGTACAAAGATGTACCAAGACTTTAAGGGGACATTTTGGTGGGAAGGTTTGAAGAGAGATGTAGCAGACTTTGTCAGAAAATGTACAGTTTGTCAACAAGTGAAGGCAGAACACCAACGCCTCTTTGGACTACTTAAATGACTTCATATTCCGGAATAGAAATGGGAACATATTACGATGGACTTTGTGGTAGGTTTGCCTCCAACTGAAAGAGGAAACCACGCTATTTGGGTTGTTGTGGACCGACTCACAAAGTCAGCTCATTTCATCTCAGTTAAGATGAATTACCGAATGGATCAGTATGCTCAACTTTACATCAGTGAGATTATTAAGTTGCATGGAGTGACAGTCTCTATAATATCGGACAGAGACACTCGTTTCACATCGCGTTTTGGGAAAGTTTGCAAGAAGCTTTGGGAACGCAATTGAATTTTTAGTACGGCCTATCATCCTCAGACTGATGGTCAGTCTGAGAGGACCATTCAGATTCTGGAGGATATATTGCGAGCATGTGTGTTAGACATGGGCAATAATTGGGAACGATTGTTGCTTTTGGTAGAATTTGCTTACAACAACAGTTATCAGTCGACGATCGGTATGGCACCGTATGAAGCCTTATACGGTAGGAAGTGTCGATCACCACTGTATTGAGACGAAGTAGGTGAAAGGAGAATCTTGGGCCCCGAGATGATTGAGCAGACAGTAGGTGTGGTGGATAAGATTCGTGAGAGGATCAAGATAGCACAGGATCGTCAAAAGTCTTACGCCGACAAGCGTAGGAAAGATCTCGAATTCTGCATTGGCGACAAGGTATTGAAGGTATCTCCTACCAAGGGAATTGTTCGTTTTGGTCCAAGGAGCAAGTTGAGGCCGAGATATATTGGACCGTTCAAAATTCTTGAACGAATTGGAGAGTTAACTTACCGCTTGGCTTTACCCCCAGAACTTTCGGCTGTGCACAACGTTTTTCATGTATCGTTGTTGAGGAAGTATGTGCACAATCCTAGCCACGTCATCAACTATACCGCCGTGGAGGTGAACAAAGATCTTACTTATGAAGAACAACCAAAAGTTATTCTCGACCGATCAGTTCGGCAGTTGAGGAACAAAGAGAATGTGTTTGTCAAAATCTAATGGCGTAACCACAGTAAAGATGAGGCTACTTGGGAGGGCGAAGAAAAACTTCAATCTCGTTATCCGAATTTCTTCAATCGAGGTATGTCATTTATTTTCGAGGACAAAAATTTTTTTAAGAGAGGTAGGATGTAATATCCGCCATTTTCATAATGTAATATTATTATATTAATAATGGATTTCATTTCATTTAGTCTCATTTCATTGCCGAGTGAGTAATTGTTGTACAATTATTTTCACTTCACGTACAAGTCAATACATTTAATTTCATTTAGAGGATCATGAATATTTATTTCGACGTATCACAAGTTCTAGCCCGAGTCATTTTGTCAGATATATTCAAGTAGTCATTGTTTATTTTTATAATAGTGTAATTATTCATCCAAATATAATACTAACACTACTATTATTAATATTATTATTATTATTAAGAATATTATTAATACTATTTTATTAGTACTAATATTATTTTTATTATCATTACAATTTTTCAGATTATTATTATCAATATTACCAAATTATTATTTTTTACGTTTACTATTATTAGTATTATTATTATTATATCATTTATTATAACTTAACCAACTATGATTAAACATAATTAATCATAATTAAGAACTCTTCTCTTTCCCAGTCGATCATTCCCCTACCCATTCCCCTACCCAGTTCTTTCACTTTATCAAAACTCCTTATCTTTATCCTAATACAATCCTAATTCAACTAAAATACCCAAAACCTATATGTATTAATATAATTCTGCAGTACACAAAAATACATATTTTTCTTCACGACCGATTTCTCCAGCAAACCCATCTCTCAGCTCCTCTCCAATTCTCATGTGTGTCACAAAATCTTCCCGAGGGTTCCAAGTTAAAACCATCACTCTCAAATCTGTCTACGTCTTATTCAACCAGATTCAGCAGAAGGTAATCTCAATTCCCTTCTTTTACAATTTTTCCATGTTTCAGTTCAACATAATTTATCAATACAAACCACAACCCATATTAGCATAGAAATTACATATACGGACCTAAAGTCCTCCAGTTCTAATCGGCTGAAACATATTAATACCTGAAATCCTTACACGACATATTCAAGCTAAACAACCCACCATAGTCAGCCGAGATTCCAAAACCCAGTCCACTACCAAATTCACAATCCAGGCATCACCATGAAACCTTTCGGCTGTTTAAACCGAGACTGAAATCATCAGACCGAATCCTGACTTAAGGGTTCGATTCCAGCCGTAATACTACTTTTAATCATCCAAACCAATTTTCCAGAACCTGAGCAAGAACCGGTATCCGAAACCACTCCGGAACGCCAAAACCCAAAACCTAGAGCTCTGGTTGAGACATACCCAAATTAGAAACCACAAACAGAAACCGAAGCCCTTACCGTCAATTCGCTAGAGATCGACGCTGCTTCAGGTCGCCGGTTCGCTGCCGTGACCACGGAGACATTTTTCTTGGTGGTGGTCGCTTCGTCTGTGTTTTTCCATGACCAGAGAAATGTGAATGAGATCGGAGATGTTAAGAGTCAAGAGGCGATTTAGGGGGTGTATTCATTTAGGATTCTATAGGATTCTTTAGGATTTTTATGGATTTCAGTTGGAATTCTTGAGAGAGAGGGATACGTTTACTCCCGTGCTTTTAGAGAGAGAAGGGAGAGGACAGAGAGAGGCGAGAGAGAAGAGTGGGGGACGGGGGAAGAAATGAGGGATTGTCGGCCGAGACAATTCCAGAAAGTGTTTTTATACCCGCAATTTTTGTAGGGTTATTCCTTTGGGCCCCAGGCTTCCTAGATACTTCGATTTTAACCCCAGTCTTTTTCCAGTCATTCAACTTCAGTACCCATCTAGTTTACTTTACTTTTAATTTAACCCCAATCAGCTTTTAATTCTCATAATTTATTCCCAATCAGTTTTAGTAACCTTAATTCTGTCATATTTTGACTCAGACATTAAAATGTTGACTCTTTAGTTAATAATTAATCTAATTTTATGCATATATTTTAATTTAAGTCATTATATCATAATATTTTATAATGATTAAATTATTATTATATGTAGACTTTATCGAGGATTTACTGGCTGAGGACTGTGAGTCGAGCATCTTCTTATTCAAGTTCAAGCAGCATCATTTATTCAGGTTGGAATTTTCACTATCACTGTAATTGCTTTAATTGGATTGTATAAGTGATATTATATTCATGTTTAAATTGATGATACACGTTGTAAATCAGGCTCACCTGTGTACGTGTAAAGAGGCTATCTAAAGATATATGTTGTGTGGGGACACTTGCACAACCTCAATATTCACATGCGTGCTCGATTCATGTTATATGTGGTATTGTGTGTATGTTTCATGTTGTTGCGGGGACACCTGCGCAACCTCAATATTCGTGTTATGCGTGCTAGATTCATGCTATACGTAATATTATGTGTATGCATTCATGTTGAGGAAACGATATGATAGATTATTCATGTTATACTTTCCATGAGATTGTATATTACTATGATATATGTTATTTCCTGAAGGAAGCTCACCCCACCTTTATTGATTCCACAGGTTAAACCGAGCCGGATGGACGAAGGAGCGAGCCGAGAGGGCATATGAATGAAATTTTATTAAATGATGTGTTTCTTTATATCTCATGTTTTTCTTGAAATTTAATCGGGAAAACTTTTATTTAGAAATTAACAATTTATAATTTATTCTTCCGCCGCAATTATTATCTCTTATCTATTGTATGTTGTTGCCTTAATTAAAAGGTATTTATCTTTAGTCAGTGTAGCGACTCGACTTTGTAGACGAGAATTTTAATATTCTCAAAAGAAATTATTTTTGTCAAAAATTACCTTTTATTTATTTTTCCCTATAATTAACCCTAGAAAGTCGGGGCGTTACAATATGGTAGTATAATTTGTTAGGCTCATTGGGCTAAAAAGAATTCCAATTGGACTTTAAATAATTTATATTGATATCTAATAATATTAAGACTATTAGTATTAATACTGCTCTCGATTATAAATATTATTATTTTATTAATAATACCTTTAGTAATTATAATAAAATTAATAACAATGATTAATATTAAATGCTTCTTAAATTAAATTGATAAAAATTTACTCGGGCTTGGAATATATGAGATGTCATGAAAATGTCTGTGGTCTTATTAAATGAGATTAATGAATTTGACTTATATGTGTAGTGAAAATAATTGTACATCAGTTACTCACTCGTCAATAAAATGAGACTAAATGAAATAAAATGCATTATTAATATTATTATAGTAATAATATTATTATATAAAAATGGCGGATATTACAGTGTCGTTGGCCGAAGTGCAGTGGCGACGTCATCACCAAGATGAAGCTACATGGGAGCGGAAGGAGGAGATGCGAGTTGCTTAAACCGACTTCTTTTTATCTGTGAGTAACTAATTTCGAGGGCAAAATTTTTATTTGGGAAGGTAGAACGCCCCAATTTTGCATACACATTTATTATGAATTGTAAAAAATATATTTAATTTTTATTTAATTAATGCCCGATTAATCTTACTATTTAATTCATTACATTTTCATGATCATGCAAATTCATTTATCTCATTATGATTCATATTGTTTCATCTCATCAATTCTAGACCCCAAGTCGAATTTCGTCTAATTATTCCAGTATATTATTTAGGCTACTTATTAATATTATTATTATTAATATTAATATTAATATTATTTTTGATACTATTATTATTGTAATTCTTTAACTCAGCTATTTTAAATTAGTCGATACTATTATTATTATCTTAAGATAATTAATATTAACTTTATTGTGGCTCAAATTATTTTTTGGTGGCTAATTAATATTTATATATTAAGAGTCTTAAGACCCAAATCAATCTCACCTCATCTCCTACGGTTGATATAGAATTCTTCTCAAACAATATTTCCTATTCCTGCGGAAAGAAAAAAGAACTTGTCAAATAAGACTCCTATTAATACAAGAATTCCTACCTAGGTATACAATAGAGGGAGATTCTACGGTTCACACATCCTTGTATTTGGTTAACATACAATAATTTGAGTTGTACTCGATTACAACCTTTAGATTAATTGTACATTTATGATAAATAGGTGTACTACATCTCAACCATATGTATTATAATTTTAGTACATTTAGATTTTTCTTTATATTTCTTATTATATTAAACAAATTACATACTTATTATATTTCTTTATATTTCTTATTATATTTCTTTAGTGGTGAGGCCAACGAGGAAGATGTAGAGATAATGATTGCGAATCAGATCGTTCCCCGTACGGATAAATTCAAGTATTTGGGTTCGATCATTCAGAAGGAATGTGAGTGTGAAGATGATGTCACTCATCGCATCAAGGCGGTGTGGCTAAGGTGAAGAGCAGCGATAGGGGTCATGTGCGACAAGAAAGTCCCTCTATAGTTGAAGGGTAAATTCTATAGAGCGGCAATCCGACCTGCAATGCTGTATGGCTCCGAATGTTGGGCGATGAAGAAGTCGCTTGAGAGCAAGTTGGAAGCGACTGAATTGAGAATGTTACGCTGGTCGTGTGGTCGCACAATGTTAGATAGAATCTCGAATGGGGTCTTCAGGAACGTGCTAGAAGTGGCGTCCATTTCAGCGAAAGTTAGGGAAGGGAGATTGAGATGGTTTGGCCACGTCCGCAGGAGGCAGACATCTGCTCCGGTGAGGAGGGTCGAGAGTTTAGTAGTTGTCGGGGAGAGGAGGAGAGGCAGACCGAGGAGGACGTGGGAGGAGCAACTGAGATTGGATTTGAAGGCCTTAAACCTTTCCGAGACCATGACTGTTGATAGGTGCGCTTGGAGGCGCCAGATCAGAGTTGTGGATTCTTTAGTTGAGAGTGGTGCTGTAATTGAGAGCCTCATGGTTGGGTTGTCTCGGTTAGCTTTGACCTAGAGCTTGACATTTTTATATTTACTGTATATTTTATCTTATTGCCTTTTGCGTGTGGTGTATTTTTGACAGGGAGCTGTGCGCGGAGTCAACCTCTCTTCTGTTGGAGCAGCGTTCATCGGGAGTGAAGTAGCCAAATTCCTCTTAGGTAAGTCCCATGTGGATTAAGCCATGGGTTCAGGTATGGTATCGAGTTTTTTTGTATCATATGCTTCCCTTTGTATTTTTCACTCAATATGTTGTTGTGCACTAAGTTAAAGTGCTTCGGAAACAGCTTCTCCTACCGTAATAAGTAGGGCGTAGTGCTGCGTCACAGACATCTTACTCCTCCTGCACCTGCTCTGAGCGGGACATACTGGGTATATTTGGTTTGATTTGGTACATACTTATCCCCAATTTAAATCAATTACATCATAGTCATTATTAAATATGTCGTTTATTAGTTAATCTTGTTTAAGTTCTTTCATATCTTAAGGCTTTTGAGGAGGGGAGAGAAATCGATAAAACCTTAATGAAACCGCTCATCGCATTCTTTCATATCGAGACTTTTGAGAGAGAAATCGACAAACCCTGCTGGCGAATCGTATTTTTTGGAGCCGCTATTTTTCTTTCTTCACCCGTCTTCTTCCCCCTGGGCTATTGGCCTACTCGAGACACTGAATAGTGTCGGAAGCTTCATCGTCCGGCTCCTCGGAGAAAGATGTTAGGAACGACCGACTAGCTGTACCCATTGAGGGAAGTGGTGCGCGAACCTGATCTCGGAATCGGTGCCGATAGAGTGAAGTAGCAAAGGAAGATGACAGCAAGGCCAGGTAGGCGAAGATTCTTCTTGCCTGGTCTTTTCTTTTATAGGTATATTAATCTTCAGCCATCTTATTCTCTATCTCTATGTCATTGCTTAGTTTACAGTTTCCACCTTCCACTTTAATCTCAATCTTATTCTCGCAGCTGGTATGGGTTTTGATCCGATCTCCAATGATTACAAGATTGTGAGAATATGTTACTTCGATTATCAGGAAATTGTAGAAAGCTCAATGGTTTACTCTATGAGGACACGCGTGTGGTCTTCGATTGCTTCCCCTGCTACTACGTTTGATCATGTGAATTAACGGGCTTGTTTTATCAGTGGGGTCTTGCATTGGGTCGCTTTTCGTTGTATGGGTGACTCACTCGAACATCATATAATGACATTCAACTTGAGTACTCATGTTTTTGGCAAGATTATGTTGCGAAATCCTTATTGGGTAACTAGAAAAATTACAATCGATGGTTGTCTTAGTGTGTTTGCTTATGAAAAAGAAGATACTTGTTGCATCTTGGTGATGAAAGAGTATGGAAATGTAGCATCTTGGGATGTGCTTCTTCGAATGAATTGTAAAACAGGTAATGGAGAAGAAATAAAGAGAGTTATGCAACAGAACAACACTGGATATTTCTTGATTAACAATTATGGTGGTGGGGTAGAAGTTTACAATCCTAAGACGGAGGTGCTTTTTGTTTTAATTGAAACGAAATTATTCCACAGAGTTTTCATTGAAACATGTCTTGAAAGCCTTGAGTTGTTAGATAGTGGTGAGGTTGTATCATAGCTTTCGTTATGCAACTGACCACCAATTGCTGGTACCTGTAATACAAGTCAGAAGTTTCAATAACCACTTTAGTCGGTTTGGCTCGGCCTTCAGGTCTGGATTTCTTCAGTTGGTGCTGGTTTTATATTTTGCTGTAAGCATAAAGATTTTGGTTTGTATTTTGTTCTTATTATTATCATAAATTGGGTGATGAAATCTTTCATCATATGTGGTATTTTAGCTATTTAATATATGTTATTTGTGTAAACTGTTTTTAGCGTTTTATCTACTAGTTATAATACCCGTGCACGCACGGGGTTTTTTCTTAAGTTTTTATATGTATATTATTGTTGATTAAAATACAAACAAATTAATCTGTCCTAAATGGCTTTACTTGTTGTCGGAAAGGCCCGTGGCATGTCAGGAAGCAAGAAGTTCCAAAGTGCGAGTTGGTAATTTTTTTACTGATCCATTTCTAAATCTATATCGTCACTCGACCCACCATATCCATAAAACTCCTGAAGATCATAAAGACATACACAGATTTAGCATAAATAGGAGACAGTTCACGAAAAATATAGTGTATCATAAATGCCAGATTTGTAAGTGACATGCCATCTCACTGGATGTCCTTGTTCCCATCTTGTCCAAATAACATGTCCAACAACAAAGGTATTAAATGACAACATAAGCATCAAAATCCAATAAAGCTCTGGGGGATCACATAAGTTATAATTGCAGGACATCTTATAAGAAGTTTGTGTCTGCTACTATTTGGATCCTCGATACCCTATTTTGACAACATCTAGGTTAATAAGCATGCTTGAAGATATGCAATGCAGGTCGTTAATATGAAAACCATACATTTGCCTTTTTAAATTTGTAGCTGGCTCCCTTCATCCATCTTATAATGACAGGAGAGGTCACGATATAGCGATGTATAAATATATAAAAGACCACCACATTCCCACCTCCATAAATCTTGGTTTCATGCCATAAATAAATTTGATACCTAATATAAAATTGTTACATAACACATCACATAAAGATAAGCTTAACTATGGGTTTGCTAACATGTATGGCATTCAACATTTTTGGAATTGCTCATGATGGGTTGAACTAGTATGGGATTGTTCTTCATTGTTTGACCCACATCACACATTGGACTTTTGAGAACTTTAGTTCATAATCCTTATTACGTGCCTCTGATTCTCCATTTCTTTGTGAATTTCTCTTCACATACACGTTGAGGTTGGACTTGGGAGGGCTTGATGAGGGAAATACTGGTGTTTAAAGATCAATTTCCTATGAAATGTAAGCTATATGGTTGGTTGAATAAAGTTAATGACTAATATATCTTGTTGGTTGTTGCATTAGTAGAAACTCATGCGATGTTATGTGATCTACTCTTGAGAACTTACATATTCACGACAATAACAGGATACTATTTTGAAATATCTAGTGTACTAGCTTAAAATGACAAGAACGGGGAAGGTCGTTGGTGACAATATTTTGTTATAGATCGCTTCAAATATTGTGTAGGCAATAAAAGGTTTAGCTAAAAAAAATGAGCTATCCCTAAAAATTATGAGGACCCTTTTAAATTATTGTAAATACACCTTTTAGGTTTATACTTGTTCTATAGATACTCCCCTCAAAGGGTGTAATATATAGAACAAAAATATATTTGGTATTTGTAATTTTGGAAGATAAATGGTTTTTAGGTTTATACTTGTTCTTTGATATCTTATTTCTATTTATACCAAGTAGAATATATGCTTTCTTTAAGATTCATTGTTGGCCTGCTACTACATACCTCGAAAAGAGAATCTAATGCTATTTTCAAATGGCAAATATGAAGGTGCATTTAATTCGTTTGTGGATGAGATCAATATTTTGTTTTCAACTGGATAGCTAATTTTTTGTGCATTTAACTACTTGGGGATGTAGGTGCAAAGATTTGACAATTTGATGCACAAGTACGCTGGTAAGAATTACAAAGTGAAGGATGCGAAAATTTTTCGTTACGAAGACGTGAGTTGGGTACCTCGGCAGAACAATGAGTGTGCAACACTTATTTGAAAATTTATTGAAATATTTGACTTTGAAACGTGGAAAAATCAAATGTTTTATTGTCTGAACAGGTAAGACTGTGGCTTATATGTTTGATTGATAATGATATTCGAAAGAGGAGTCCAATGTATTAGGACAAAGGTAAATTATATTTCAAATATAATGTTATTCACCAACCTATTTTTACTAAAATATTATGTTTTTCTTTTTTACAATTAGCTGTGATGCTGTGATGTTGTACAGAAACAGTGCAAACAAATTTACGTGGAAATGATTTTCAAGAGTTCTTACGGATATTTTGGTTGGAGATATATTACTAGTAATTCTTAGTTTTTCTCATTTGTACATAATTAGTAGTGTAATTATCCTTGTTTGAGAAATTTGCAAACACGATAGATGAATATTTATAAGTTATGATTACATAATTATGTTTCCGTAAGCAGTGGCGGAAGCAGAGCATTTACTCGGGAGGGTCCGGAGCTATAAAAATTACGGAGATTGAACAACTATATATATAGCTTCCCCTATTTTATAAGGAAATTTTCATCCGCCGGGGGGTCCGTGGACCCCCTTGGACCCCCCCTCCCTCCGCCCCTGTCCGTAAGGACTTTGTGCATATTTTTGCTTTCTGTTGACCTGACCAGCTGAGCTTGCTATTCTAATGGTTCTTGAGGTGTTGATCATGCCATAGTGGTAGGATCCTTGTGGGTTTGGCCTTGGCCCACTTGCTGTGAGATTGGTCCTGAAACACACAAAATCAAAGACTGATTGGCTAACAGCCTACCACAAAGGAAAACCACATGCGGACACAAATCTTAGGAAACTCGTTTTTTTTTTTCATCCAGGCCCCGATTTTTCTCTTTTCTCTAATCAGGACCCCATTGTTGTCCTTATTATCAATTTGGGACCTCAGTTCTATTTTTGTTCATGAAACAAAGCTCATAAGCATAAGCAAAATTCGGGCTCTAACTCGAGAAAAAATGAAATTCAAGCCTCAAATGGAAAGACCACAAATTGGAAGTTCTACAAATCAAGGTAGATAATTTTTTTTTGTTTTTTTCATTTATACTAATAGATGATGAGATCAGAGACCAGTTAAGGTGAACTGTTTTCTAATAATATGTATATCCTTCCCCACATATATTTAGAGTCCCTTTATTTTTCTGGTATCTTCTATGTAATTTTATCACATAGCTAATCGAATTTTAAGAAATAAGTCAGTTGCATTTAAAGAATGAAGATAAAAACTTTTATGAGATCATTTGATCTTGACAATGAGACTTTCCAATATCATAAATAATACTTTCTGAGTCGAGATTGTCCACGCGCAGTGGTATTTTTCAGTAACAGAAATGATCCTTTTAAGTTTTGTAAGTTTAAATATCCCAAAACTAAATAAAAACCATTATTTTTATCCGGGAAAATTCTATAAAAAACACTATAGTTTGCAATTTTTACGGATTAACCACTGAAAGAATATTTTTCTGTGTTAACTACTGAAAGTTTGTTTTTATTTTTAAAAGAACCACTCTCACCGAGTGTCACATGTTTTCCATATAAATAATAATAACGTGGTATTTTTAATTGAAGAAATTGTTAATTAAGTGGCTCTTAGGCCAACAATAATAATTAAATGAATTTACGTTATAAAATCCCTAGAACCTCACATACTACCTTCGTCTTTCTTCTAAACCTCTCAAAACCCAACAACCGCTCAGAACTGATTTTGCAATATCGAAGCGATTTTTGAAATTTTTTTTCGAAATCGAAGCAGAAAATAATTTATAAAATTTGAATTTGATATCATCGTTTGATTATTCATGGAACGAAGTATGATTTTATAATTGTTGTAATATGTTGTTCATTTAATTGGAATATATATAGAATGACCAATCCAAAGTATAGTGCTTTCCATGAAATTTGGCCTAAAAGCCACTTAATTAGCAATTTCTTTAATTAAAAATACCATATAATTATTATTTTTAATAAAAGAAATGCCATATAATTATTATTTTTAATAAAGAAAATGCCACATCAGCTTTGTAACCTGGAAAACCGCTTATTCCCGGTTAGGGTTTTTTTTTTTAAAAATAAAAACAAACTTTCAGTGGTTAATATAGAAAATAATTCTTTCGGTGGTTAATCCAAAAAAAATGCACAGTATAATGGTTTTTGTAGAATTTTCCCTTTTTATCCAAAACACAACCACTTTAGTTTTGTGATCCAAACACAATTTTCACAGAAAACCCTGTAAATCTCTCGTCCTATTTCTTTCTTCTTCCCGTCATTTCTTTCTGCCTTAAACTCTGCTTCTTCTATCTCTCACGTTTCATGTCTCATTTTCTTTCTTCCAAAGATATACAAGGACATAACATAATTTTTGACCAACAACGTCAGAACAACACACTAAGTAACCAACATCATAAGGAATATCAACTAAATCAAACCAAACCAAACCAAACCAAACATACCCAGTATATCCCGCTCAATAAGGAATATCAACTGTACTTGAATATTATGAAATACATTATGTTGGTAAATCAGTTCAAATACTCATTAAAAAAGGGTTCAATCCTGATGTTGGTAAATCAGGTACTGACTCTTAAAGACCATTTAAGTTTTCACTTCAAAATAAAATTCATAAAAAAAATGAACAAATCACTTTTAACTAAATACAAAAAATTTGGATTACAAAAATTTACTTACACACAAATTAGAAATAAGAACTCTTCTGATTGCTTCTGATGTGATATATACACAAGAACTCTTCTGACTATTTGTTACTTGTAATGAGATTAAGATCCTTTTGAGCGGTATTGGTACTCACATGTGAAACTTGAACCATCAGGTCAAGCTTTGTCTTCACCCTCTTATTCTACAGCTCACCAAATCCCAGGTATTCTCACCTATGAGGCCCTGTGCAAAGTTTCCAAAAATGACTTTCATATATAAACATATTGAATCTCTACTTAAAAGAAAAAACTATTTTATCCAACAAAATGAGTTCACACACTATTGAAATCACATCATACTCAGTAATTCAACTACTTAACCATAAACCACGATATTAAAATTCAAGCACCATAATCCCGAACTTCCGATTGGGAAATGCATTTGGTGGGATTATGCTTACCCGGCCACCTTTCGCGAAAGCTGCACAATCTCAACTCATTTATCGGCGGTAATTTCCAATGACCTCTTGGGTCTTTTTGTAATTACTTAAAAACCTCAGGGAAGGTTCTGTAATTATCCAGACAGAACAACAAAACAACACGAGAAGAAAAAAATATCTTTGAACACAAACTATTTGTAATTACTCAAAAACCTCAGGGGAGATTCTGTAATTATTCAGATAGAAAATTATTCAAGCTAAAACAACACAAAGAAGAAATAAAAACATATTTGAACACAAACAAGATAGATCCAAGGATAAAAAACAACCAAATTTCTTTACATAAACAGCAAAATCTTATCTTAAACGAAAACGATAATCACTTCCCAGATTATGAATCTTGACAAACATATCTTTGCCAACCAATTTGAAGAACGCCGTTTCGAGAAATCTTGCGTGTTGATGACAGTTCTTTATTCCGACACTGCAAATGAATTCAAACTAATAATTACTCTTACATACATATTATCATGGATAATAAAAACCACTTTTGCGGTTTGGCGAGCATGAAAAAGACTTTTACTCCCTCTTCCATTAGAGGGCACATCAATTGAACTTTTTTTTTTCTTTAAGGGAGCCCTTGTATAACATACATATAGGAAAGAAAAATCCCTCATATGCAAAGAAAAATAGACCTTCTCATATTCAAATTATACTGTGATTCCATCACCTCTATTTTGCACTTCATTCGACATAGATTAAAATTAAGGATGTATGAACCGCATGAAGAAACGAATAAAATCCAATGATTATGTCGTTGCTAAACGTTTGGTTTGTAAAAGTAACAGATTCAAAGGGCTAGACTAGAAGAAGACCCCTAGCAGCATTAGCAATGGAGGAAGTGAAAATCAAAATATTTCAAGTCTTCCTATTCCTAGCCTAGCAGAGAGCTACGTCTGGCAGTCGTTTCAGGAACTCTTGCCGCCCATTAACCTAATGAATATGTTTGGGACGCGACAGGAGAAATGGAATAAGCTATCGCTTGCCTTTTCTTGTTCGTTCTTCGAATGACACTTTCGTTTAGTTGGTGAAAGCTAAGGTGGAAGCTTCGTAAGAAGATGCCCCTCTGGTTTAAGTAAAGAAACGGATCAGTCCCTGAACAGGCAGACATGACGGACAAGATAAACGGGAATTAGAAATCTTACCAGCGGGATTTACTGAAAGTGAAATAGTGCTGCTGGGTATGCGAAACCAAGACGATGGGAAGCACCGATGTTGGTTGTGAGAAATCCTGTGAGAGGATATGCAGCGGGCTCTTTGAAGTTTGGCAGATCGGTGAAGAAGTTGGGAAGAAGAGAATCTGCGTTCGTTTTAATTTTAGGTTACTGGCTCTTGGATTTTTATTTTACAATTATTTCTTATTTAATTAATAAGGATATATTAGTAAATTAGTTATTTTTTTATATTAGTTTTAGATTATTTGGTACATTTTTATTTTTGATTGTACATAATCTAATGGTGCTGATATAGTACAATTGATATTATTAAATATATAATTAATCTAACGGTTAATACTTACTACATCTGATTTAGAGAATGTTCACCAGGTACAAGCCTAGTGGACCGTAGAACTACCCTACAATAGAAATCTTTTTCATAGATCTCTGCATGTCGTATTACATCGAAACCCAAACAAAATCGCCATCTATGAAAAAACAAAATTTATGCCTCAGTACTAATCTCAACTTCAAACCAAGAGGACAAGATGTTGATATTAATCTGTATTACAAGCTTGCTGGGTGGAAAAAAGAAATTATAATTGGACTACAAAAATTACAACTCGAAAATCGAAACTACAAACTCGTACGTAAATAAAAATACAAAACTCTAAACAGAACTAAAAATACAAGAAAATAAATTATAAAACCGTAAACTAATGCCGAGTCGAGGAATCCTCTATCCGCAAGACGAAATACGCCCCGGTAGTGCTCTCGGTTCTGACGTATCGCCCCCAAAGATAAAATGGCAACATCTCGTAGGTAGTAGCACCACAAGACCTACGAGCTCCGGCGAACTGGAAGAGGTGAGGACAGAGCTCCGACTTATGATATGCAGAGAATGCTCAAAACTGTTTGACTATATTGAGTTCGAAAAAATTGCATGTCTGATGCAAATGAGATGCATGCTTATTTATAGGCCATCTCACACACCTGCACGGATCAAGATTTAATAGAGCCAGTAATGGCTATCATAATGCAGTCATTTATGCTGCATTATGGTCAGGAGTTACGAATTTCAAACAAATGGCAGGGGTTGCGAAATTAAAACCTGCCATTAACTCCTCCTCATAACACCTGGGAGGTTACTTAGGGTTGGGCCCGGGCCCAGAGCAGTAGGACGCACCTAGACTGTATTCAACTCCTTAACCATTTGACGGATGTACCTGGACATCCTTATGTGCACATACGAGCCCACGAACAGGCCCAAAGACCAGCCCAAAGACCAACTGCCAAGATCCAAGATCCAAGATCCAAGGCCAAGGCCAAGGTCCACGGCACGCGGCTCGCGGCCGCGGCGAGGCGGGCGGGCGCCGACGGCGGCGCGCGCGTGTGGGCTTTAAGCCCATACACATGTGCCATTAATTATTACATACATAAATGTAACTCCTTATATACTAGAATAATGATGATTCATTATTCAATGTGGGATTCCATCCCTTATTAATTCACAATTAAGTGACAAACTTTAATTCACTATTTCTCACTCACCGGGAATCGGTTTAGAGAAAGTGAATATACCACGATCATCTACTCGGAACGTAGATCGATCCTATGATATTTAATTTTACAAAATAAAATTAAAATCATTAACGATTCCAACAATCCCCCACAAGAGTGAAAATAGCCCAAATGCGATATGCAGACTCAAGCTTAGTCCTCAAGAGGCGTTAAAGTATAAGGATAGGTAGTTCGTGACTTTGAACCTTTCATAGTTAACATCATCGGGTACAGAGGCGGATTAGTGGCTTGATGCTTTGAACTATTCCCCCACGGCGTGCACCGAGACAATGGTGCTAACACTTGAACACCTCAACCTCATCCGTTCTCACGTTTTGTGTCCTTTGCGGGCCTTGGACACCCCTTTGGATTCATAAGTGTATTTCATGAAGCGGCCCCCACTTCTCACTTATATAGGTGATTCTTTACTGAGTATCTTGCCATACTCAACCTCCTCGAGGTCTTTAGGAATCATTAAAAGTCATAGACTTAACTCCACCACTAGGCAAGCTTTCAACACTCAATTGCTCTATAGGGAATAAACTTAGATGAGTGCTTCACATGAACTCTCATAGCTTAGTTCTCCCATTGAACCAAGTTCTTGGGATCTCCAGTCATCTTGGTTGGGTATTGTGGATTTTAAACCCATTCCCTCTAGCAATTTATTCATTTGATCACGGTTTAATCCTTTGGTTAGCGGATCCGCTAGATTATCCAATGACCTCACATAGTCAATAAAGATAACCCCACTTTTGATCAAATGTCTCACGGTATTATGACGTCGACGAATATGTCGAGACTTTCCATCATACACGTTACTTCTTGCCCTACTTATAGCAGCTTGGCTATCGCAGTGTATCATCACCGCTGGTACTGGCTTTGACCAACATGGAATATCTTCTAGAAAGTTTCTGAGCCATTCGGCTTCTTCACCAGCTTTGTCCAAAGCTATGAATTCCGATTCCATGGTGGATCGGGCTATACACGTTTGTTTCGCGGACTTCCACGAGACAGTTCCACCCCCAATGGTAAACACGTAACCACTTGTAGAAAATGAACTTTTCGTATCGGATATCCAATTCGCATCACAGTACCCTTCAAGTACCGAGGGGTATCTCGAATAGTGTAGCCCAAGGTTTTGAGTATACTTTAAGTACCTCAAAACTCTAACGAGAGCTTTCCAATGTTCTTTGCTTGGATTGCTCGTGTAACGATTTAATTTGTTCACAGCGCAAGCTAAATCGGGTCGAGTGCAATTTGTAAGATACATTAAACACCCAATGACTCGTGCATATTCTTCTTGTGCAACGGGCTCCCCTCGATTTTTGATCAAGTGATCATTTAAATCTATTGGGGTCTTAACCGGCAAGCTATCAAAAGCATTAAACTTCTTGAGAACTTTCTCGGCATAGTGAGATTGTGTCAAGATGATTCCATCTGATTTTCTTTAAATTTTCATTTCAAGAATCACATCGGCTAGCCCCATGTCTTTCATGTCAAAATTTCTTTTTAACATGTTCTTAGTATCGTTAATCACTTGTATATTGTTACCCATGATTAACATGTCATCTATATAAAGACACACAATAACATAACCGTTATTAGTGTTCTTAATATAAACATATTTATCACACTCGTTTATTTTAAAACATTTGATAACATTACATTATCAAACTTCAAGTGCCACTGTAGTGGAGCTTGTTTCAATCCATATAGAGACTTAACCAGTTTGCATACCTTTTTTTCTTGTCCATGTACTATAAACCCTTCAGGTTGTTCCATATAGATCTCTTCATACAGATCACCGTTCAGAAGCAGTCTTAACATCCATTTGATGAATCTCTAGATCGTGCAAAGCAGCAATCGCGAGAAGCACTCGAATAGATGTAATTCTCGTTACAGGTGAATAGGTATCGAAAAAATCGTACCCTTCCTTCTGTTTGAAACCTTTGACTACTAAACGAGCTTTATACTTGTCAATTGACCCATCAGCCTTGTACTTTCTTTTAAGGATCCATTTGCATCCTAAGGGTTTACAACCTTCAGGTAAATCAACCAAAACCCAAGTTTGGTTTTGTAAAATTGAGTCAATTTCACTCTGAACAGCTTCTTTCCAGAGCAACCCGTCTGGTCTGGCATAAGCTACTTTGATCGATGTTGGTTCTTCATCCAACATGAATGCTATGTAGTCAGGTCCAAATGTCTTTGGTGTCCTAACTCTACTACCGCGTCTCGGTTCTACATCTTCCAGATTAGATCTCGATCGCTTACGTGACTTTGGATCTACATCCACAGGTTTTGAACTTGTTCCTTCATCTTCAACTCTATTGCTAGAATTGTTCTCAATTTTGTCATTATCCTTACAAGGATATATGTTTTCAAAGAATACCGCATTCCTTGATTCAATTGTTGTTCCCACAGTCATTTCAAGAACTTCTGACTTGTGGATAACAAACCGATAGGCACTACTGTTCAGTGCACACCCAATAAAGATACAATCGACCGTCTTAGGTCCGATTTTAACTTGTTTAGGTAGAGGTACCTCAACCTTAGCCAAACAGCCCCACACTTTGAGATATTTGTATGAAGGTTTTCTACCTTTGCGTGGAATCTTGTTCAATATGTAGTTGGCTGTCAGGACAGCTTCCCCCCACATGTTCTGGGGCAACCCTGAACTAATCAATAAGGCATTCATCATATCTTTAAGGGTTCGATTCTTACGTTCAACAACACCATTAGATTGTGGTGCATATGGAGCTGTTGTTTGATGAATTATACCACTTTCGTTGCATAATTCCTCAAACGGGGCTACATATTCGCCACCTCTATCGCTTCGAACCATCTTGATACGGCAGCCTAATTGATTTTCGGCTTCATTCTTGAAGTTCTTAAAAGCTTCAATAGCCTCATCTTTACTTCTCAAAAGATAAAGATAACAATATCTTGTGCAATCATCGATAAAAGTGATAAAGTACTTCTTACCACCTCTAGTTTGCACAAACTTTAAATCACACACATCTGTGTGAATTAATTCAAGAGGTTGTGTGTTTCGTTTTACCGAATGAAATGGAAGTTTCGTCATTTTTGCTTCAACACAAATTTCACATTTTTTTGAGTATTGACTTCATTTAATTTTAGTAAATCTAAATTTACTAATCTTTTTGTAGCATTTAGATTCACATGACCTAATCTACAATGCCATAAATCAGAACACTCAGTCAAATAAGAGGAAGCAGTAGCATTTTCATTAGCATTACTGGACTTGGTTACATGGCGTTTAGCCAAAGCATTAAGTTTAAAGAGTCCCTCCGTGAGGTAACCCATACCAAGAAACCTATCAAACTTTTTTATGATAATTCTATCTGACTCAAACACTAGTTTAAACCCCTTTTTAACTAGTATAGAGACTGAGATCAAATTCTTCATCATATCCGGAACATGAAGCACATTCTTCAAGGTGAGTGTCTGTCCGGACGTAAGTTTGAGGTCCACTTCTCCAACTCCGCTAATTTCAGATGAAGCTGGATTCCCCATGTTGAGCTTCCTCCCCTCAACAACTTGATAGTTCTTAAACTGGATCCTATCGGCACCAACGTGGGCGGTCGCACCTGTGTCGACGTACCAACCACCTTGGTTCTCAATGTGGTTGACTTCTTCGGTGACCACAGCAGCAAGGTCATCCTCTTTCCATTCGCCGTTAGTCTCGGCGATGTTGGCAACATGTTTATTCTTCTTGTTGGCCTTCGGCTTTCGACAGTCTTTCACCGTATGCCCATGTTTGCCACAGTTGAAGCAATCGCCATCAAACTTCTTGACTGGTTGCTTCCCTTTGCTCTTGTTTTGGACACTTGGACGAGCCCTTTTATTGGAGGGACCGCCATGCTCCAACAGATTGACCTTATCATCAATCAGGCCTTTTGGTTTGTGGTCATTTTTGCGCACGTCAGACTCGATGCGCAATTTCACAATCAAGTCTTCAAGAGTCATCTCCTTTCGCTTGTGCTTAAGCTAGATCTTGAAGTCTTTCCAACTGGGGGGCAACTTCTCGATCACAGTTGCAACAGTAAAAGCGTCCGGTAGGACCATTCCCTCGGCATTGACATCATGAATGATGAGTTGAAACTCTTGTACTTGTTCCATGACTGGTCTTGAGTCAACCATCTTGTAGTCCAGATACTTGGCGACTACAAACTTCTTTGTACCTGCATCATCACTACGGTACTTCTTTTCAAGTGCTTCCCACATCTCTTTTGATGTGTTTTTAACAGAGTATACATTGTACAAAGTATCCTCTAAAGAATCTAGAATGAAGTTTTTACAAAGATAGTCTCCATTGTGCCAATTGTCATAGGTAGCTCGGACTGTGAAACTAGTCTCTTGAGCACTTGGCGCTGGTGGCGCATCTTCCTTAAGGAAGTTCGCAAAGCCCAATATTGTCAAATAGAACAACATCTTCTGTTGCCACCTTTTAAAGTCGGCTCCACCAAACTTTGGTGGCTTCTCGGCGGCAGACATCATCCTTGGCCCCGAGGTCGTTCTAAAAAAGGAACCACTCGTGTTGAACCCGTAGGCTCCAACACTAGATCCTAACATGGATCCAACGGTACCACTAAAAGTGGAACCTACGGTGCCACTCGAGGTGGATCCACCGGTAGTCAGAAATGGGTTCGAAAACACCCATGGAGTTGTTGATGAGGTAGTTGAGCTCATCATGCTGGACATAGTTGCGGCAATGGTGTTTGCCACGTTCGAAGCCGCGGTCGCGGAGGCAAAAGCAGCGGTGGTGTTGGAGTCGGTGGAAGCAGGAGTCGTCATCTCCAGTTATAGGATTCAGCAAGTAGTTATTTCGTCTTGTGCTTGTTGATATTAATCTGTGTTACAAACTTGCTGGGCGGAAAAAACAAATTACAACTGGACTACAAAAATTACAACTCGAAAACCGAAACTACAAACCCGTACGTAAATGAAAATACAAAACTCTAAACAAAATTAAAAATACAAGAAAATAAATTATAAAATCATAAACTAATGCCGAGTCGAGGAATCCTCTATCCGCAAGACGAAATACGCCCCGGTAGTGCTCCCGGTTCTGATGTATCGCCCCCAAAGATAAAACGGCAACGTCTCGTAGGTAATAGCACCACAAGACCTACGAGCTCCGGTGAACTGGAAGAGGTGAGGACAGAGCTTCGACTTATGATATGCAGAGAATGCTCAAAACTGTTTGACTATATTGAGTTCGAAAAAATTGCATGTCTAATGCAAATGAGATGCATGCCTATTTATAGGCCATCTCACACACCTGCAGGGATCAGGATTTAATACAGCCACTAATGGCTATCATAATGCAGTCATTTATGCTGCATTATGGTCAGGAGTTACGAATTTCAAACAAATGGCAGGGGTTGCGAAATTCAAACCTGCCATTAACTCCTCCTCATAACACCTGGGAGGTTACTTCCGTGTTGGACTGAATTTGAACAGTCGGGGCACTTTGGACTGTATTCAGCTCCTTAACCATTTGACGGATGTACCTGGACATCCTTATGTGCACATACGAGCCCAATTACGTTGTTGAGCTTGTCCAAAAAATTCTTTAAGCTAGCTCACGGCCAAGCCCACGAACAGGCCCAAAGACCAGCCCAAAGACCAATTGCCAAGATCCAAGGCCAAGGTCCGCGGCCGCGACCGCGGCGAGGTGGGCGGGCGACGGCGGCGGCGGCGCGCGTGTGCGTGCGTGGGCTTTAAGCCCATACACATGTGCCATTAATTATTACATGCATAAAGGTAACTCCTTATATACTAGAATAATGATGGTTCATTATTCAATGTGGGATTCCATCCCTTATTAATTCACAATTAAGTGACAAACTTTAATTCACTATTTCTCACTCACCGGGAATCAGTTTAGAGAAAGTGAATATACTACGATCATCTACTTGGAACGTAGATCGATCCTATGATATTTAATTTTACAAAATAAAATTAAAATTATTAACGATTCCAACACAAGAAAGGATATGTTGTCCGATTTCGTTCAAGTTCCACCTGCCATCTCAGCTCCTCCCTTGCAGCAAGGTGTAATCGACCTCTTCAAAGCTTTATATATCATCTTTTATTTAGCTACAGATAGATCTAATGTTTTTTAGCCTCGTTTCTTCTTTTTTCTATCAAACTTAGCTACAATCAACACCAACCTACACAGTCGAGCACCACTGCACCAGTACCTTCAGCCCGATTTTAGTCTAAAATCTGTATTCCCAAGAATTTAAACAATAAAATCCGATTGCCAAAATTTCACTGAATCAGACTCAATAATTGAAATCTAGAAACTCGAACACTCATATTCAGCCGAGACCTTAAGAGCAACACAACTGAAAAAGAAATAATCAAACTTGGAATAAAAACCAGAGGTCCCATTCAGAGGCCCGTCGGAACAACCTTTCCTAAATCTGAAACATCTTCCATTGTTATATACCCGTTTCTGTGTTGGTCGGCGTCCGACCTGTTGGTAGTCGATCCACCTTGGCATCCATTTAAGCACTCCAGGCGGCCGACCAGCCGAGCAGAGCCTGGAGCCGAACCGGGCATTGACCCGATTTTATCCCGGGCCCGTCGGAACCGGACCGGACAGAGACGTCAGAGCCGACCCGGGATCCGATGCAGAAGGGCCGAGCAGACCCAGTATGAATACGCTCCGGATCGAAATTATAATAAGACCGATCAGAACAGTGTGAAGCTTGAGGGCCGACCCCGTTGTCAGCCCCAACAGATAAGTATTGCCAAAAGCAAGAAGAACAGGCAGACAGGACAATTAAGGCGCGCTGTCGTACCCCTTTCCAAAGCAAACCTAAGAAGCCGACACGCGCCCAAGAAATGTTCACACTTTGACAGGTGTAAGGAACATGTTCCCAAGAATCCTCCAGCTGTCATCCCTTGAATGACTGGAATGTGCTATATATATATGAAGGGAATGTACAATAAAAGGACTTCGGAAGAATTCGTGAAAAAAAAGAATAGAGAAAGAGATAGAGAGATAGAAAGAAAAAGAGAAATAATAAGACTTGTAATAAGCAAGCATAAACAATATAGATCGGCCAAAATATTTTCGGCCCGGCTCCACTCGATATCACGATCATTAATAAAATTTAGTGATCCAATACTTTTCGTCTTGTTTATTATTTTCTACGTGTCTTCGATCCATTCGTCCAGATCAGCACACGTGACGTTGACCAAATCAGACGTCAAAAGATTGGCGCTAGAAGAAGGAGGGCGCCTCCGGAATCTTGAACAAACCGTTCAAGCCGCAACTATTTCAAGCCCTAAACATTATAAGCCCGCCACGAAGAAGGGAAACCTGTTCAAGGTGGCGGAGCGCTTTGGCATACCCTGCGTTCATCCGGGAATGACCGCCCTCACCAGTAAGTGGTGACATGAAAGCATAGGAATCATTGTAATTATGAGTTGAAAGCACAGGACCCATTGTAATCATGGGTTCCTGCTTGACTCGACTGACCTTTTAAAGGTCATAACTCAGGGGATATCGAGCGTAGCTCAAAGCTCTAGAAGATTTCCCAAAGAATCCCCTTATACCCTTCAAATTAAAGTTGCAATCGACATACACCGCAACTACCACAATATCTGCAAACGCTTTCGGAATTCCCACCATATCCCCATAAAGATCCTGGCAATCCAGAAAAAATAGTCCGTTAGGGTGCAGGCAAGAAAACCCGCTATTAGGCAAAGATGGGGCCGAAATCAGATGGAGTCATCGGAACCTAATGAGTTGTTCGCATAAGCGCCCGAACAGCGGCCATTAGAATGCCAACGGTGAAATCTGGAATTCGAAGTAATGAAAAAATGGCGGAAAGTGGAACATGTTAGTAAAACTGAGATAAGCAAAGGCATAATCTTCATAAGGAGGTGCGAAAGGTAAAAAATTCTCCACCTTTCGCCAATAGAAGGGGTCCGGCCGACAAAGTTATCAAGGAGGTCTTGGCAGAAGCACCAATCCCGCAACCACCGGCCCGAGGAGAACCCCATAACAATCCGCACCACTTTCGCTTCATCGAAAAATGCAGTTCGATATCCGGTCTATCGGAAGCCAAGCTCAGATACACCCCGATGGAAATGCTGGTCTATACACTCGTACTAGCCCCCTGAAGCTACACATGAACGGATCGCCAACTCCCGGACAGGCAGACGCAGGAATAGTCCTCGCCAGCCCCGACCGACGTTTGTTCTGCTCGGCCGTTCGACTAGGTTTGCTAGCTACCAACTATGAAGGGGAAGGCGAAACCCTCCTATCCCGTCTGAGAGTGGCGACCTCCCCTGGTATTGCTCACCTCACTATCTTTGAGCGATCCTCAAGTTGGTAAACCAAATTAGGGGCGAATACGAGGCCAGAGAGCCTAGTTTGGTCAATTATCTCAGCCTGGCTCGGACTCGGTAGGGAGATTTTCGAGGAACTATCTAACACCTTTCTTGAACAAAGAACAACCGAGCCGATTCCTTGGCAGCCGAACAATTCAAGCCACAAGAACAGATACAGCTTCCAGTTCCATGCCCTCAGCACAGCATTGTATCCAGGAAGACAATTACTTCAATCTTAGCCCCCCCGGTTCCCCATCGAAGGAACCCTATGTAGAGGTACCCGGCTCCATCACTAAAAGACCTATCCAAGTACGCCCTCAGAAAGCTACTCCAGTGGACACGTGGCAGCCACTTCGGCGGCCCTGTATCGGCCTCCAAATTGAAACAACTAGGATATTACTGGGCGAATCTTAAAAAGACGCCATTAAGCTGGAACGAAGTGGATGATCGTTCGGGTCGGCCCCCCCATCTAAAGGACGAGTTAAGATACACTACACCGTCGTCACAGTAAATTATTTTTCAAAGCAGACCAAGGCCGAACCACTGTTGCCGAAAACCGAACAGAAAATAATCGATCTCATTTTGAAAGTCGTTCAGAACCCCTCAGTCCGCCATATCTGATAAAACCACAATGACAAGGAAAACTCTTAGGCCTTCTGCGACGGCCTTCATATACGGAACAACTTATCCATATCGCACGATTCACAATCCAACGGACAAGTCGAGACGGTTAATACAATTCTAAAACAGCACCTCAAGACCCGCCTCAAAAAGCTCTAAGGGTCACGGCCTGAAGAACTCCCTGAAGACTTAGCAGCGCATCGATCCGCCACCTGAGAAATATCTTCTTAGCCTTCGGTACAAAGGCGATGACCCCGGCCGAAATTGGAACACCCGCCTACCGGATAACCCGTTTCGAAGAACAAGACCAATGTGACCCTAGAAGTCTGGACCTCGTCTCCAAAAACAGACCCAAGCAGAAATGCGGAACACCATCTATAAAGAACTCCCGAGGTTCGTCATCGAGGCTTCCAGGTCGGAGACCTCATTCCTAAATGGGTATTGGGGCCAGATCCAGGTCCTCCTGAATCCGAGTGGCAAGGACTACGAGAGTAACGAAGTCCTTCAGGACAGAGTCTACCCGTTAGAATATCTGAATAGCCCATGATTGATTCATCCATGGAAGGCCATGTATTTAAAGAGGTATAATCAATAAAGTTTGACGTTATTCCATTTTTTAATAGTGGTACACCTCATAAGACCGGCCCATCCGGCACTATAAGACCGAGTTCGCCTCGGCACCTCATAAGACCGGCCCATCCGGCACTATAAGGCCGAGTTCGCCTCGGCACCTCATAAGACCGGCCCATCCGGCACTATAAGACCGAGCTCACCTCGGCACCTCATAAGACCGGCCCATCCGGCACTATAAGACCGAGCTCGCCTCGGCACCTCATAAGACCGGCTCATCCGGCACTATAAGACCGAGCTCGCCTCGGCACCTCATAAGACCGGCCCATCCGGCACTATAAGACCGAGCTCGCCTCGACACCTCATAAGACCGGCCCATCCGGCACTATAAGACCGAGTTCGCCTCGGCACCTCATAAGACCGGCCCATCCGGCATTATAAGACCGAGTTCGCCTCGGCACCTCATAAGACCGGCCCATCCGACACTATAAGACCGAGCTCGCCTCGGCACCTCATAAGACCGACCCATCCGGCACTATAAGACCGAGTTCGCCTCGGCACCTCATAAGATCGGCCCATCCGACACTATAAGACCGAGTTCGCCTCGACACCTCATAAGACCGGCCCATCCGGCACTATAAGACCGAGCTCGCCTCGGCACCTCATAAGACCGGCCCATCCGGCGCTATAAGACCGAGTTCGCCTCGGCACCTCATAAGACCGGCCCATCCGGCACTATAAGTCTGAGTTCGCCTCGGCACCTCTTAAGACCGGCCCATCCGGCACTATAAGTCCGAGTTCGCCTCGGCACCTCATAAGACCGGCCCATCCAGCACTATAAGACCGAGTTCGCCTCGGCACCTCATAAGACCGGCCCATCCGGCACTATAAGACCGAGTTCGCCTCGGCACCTCATAAAACCGGCCCATCCGGCACTATAAGACCGAGCTCGCCTCGGCACCTCATAAGACCGGCCCATCCGGCACTATAAGACCGAGTTCGCCTCGGCACCTCATAAGACCGGCCCATCCGGCACTATAAGTCCGAGTTCGCCTCGGCACCTCATAAGACCGGCCCATCCGGCACTATAAGTCCGAGTTCACCTCGGCACCTCATAAGACCGGCCCATCCAGCACTATAAGACCGAGTTCGCCTCGGCACCTCATAAGACCGGCCCATCCGGCACTATAAGACCGAGCTCGCCTCGGCACCTCATAAGACCGGCCCATCCGGCACTATAAGACCGAGTTCGCCTCGGCACCTCATAAGACCGGCCCATCCGGCACTATAAGTCTGAGTTCGCCTCGGCACCTCATAAGACCGGCCCATCCGGCACTATAAGTCCGAGTTCGCCTCGGCACCTCATAAGACCGGCCCATCCAGCGCTATAAGACCGAGATCGCCTCGGCATCTCATAAAACTAGCTCACCTGGCGAAATAAACAAATGGTGAACAGAAAAGAAAGGTGACGGCCAAACCGACTGGGCCCAAACATGCAGATAAAAGCAACAGATATAAAAAAGATTTCATTCATTTAAAGAGGCGATTCTACACTGAAATAAAAAGGAAACAAAGGAGAACTGGCACGCAGGCCATACAGGAATCAAAGTAAAAATCTACTCGGCCCCGTCCCCCTGACCAGCCGTCGGGGAGGACTATCCTTCTCCTTCACCGGGCAGGATCAACCCCGGGTCTTCAGTAAACTCTGCAGCATGCGGCTCGTCAGCTCCGAGAGACTCAACTTTCAGGTCGGCCGCTTGAGACTCTATGTAGGCCTGGACCTCCTCAACGGTCTTTCCTTCCTTCATGAGACCCAATATCTCATAGCAGGTTGAGACATAGTTAAGGTTGATCAGCTCCTCGAACTCGGGCGTCTTCTGAAAAGCAGCCGCCCCCTCGGCAAGGCCCTTGGCGTAGCCCGAAGCCTCACATGTATTGACCCGCTCGGTCAGATGCTCAAGCTGGGCCTTAGTGTTTTGCAAATAGGCCTCGTGCTCGGCCCTTAGGTCCAGACACCGTTGATGCGCCTGCTCGGCCGTCGTGGCCTTCTCATTGGCCTTTCCTTTCCAAATATCGGCCTCGAGGGCCCGACTTTCCAGAATCTCCATCTCACCCTTCAAGGAGGTCATCTCCTCCTCCAGAGACTGGATAAGCGAGGGACAGAGTTGGTGCTCCTCCTGTAAGGCCTTCAAATCGGCCTCCGCCTTCTTGTGCTTTTCAACCAGGGCCATCAGCTCCCCAGTGGCCTTTATGTACGTGCACAACGCACGGCCCATTAAAGCATTCCCGAACTGGATTTGCTCGTTGGTCACCATCTCCATCTTGGGCGTCCAGCCCCTGATGGGGACGTGGCTGGACTCAACCACCGCTGGAGGGACCCGGTCGAGCATCTCAGCGGTCGGAGTGGCTGCCCGGACATAATCTAGAAACCAACGCGGTCGTCGCCCCTTCATTCGAGCACAAGGTTCCTCCCGGTCCTTATTAACCGGGATATAGTGGACCTCCAAGTCGATTACGGGCTCTTTACCGGTCGCACGGCCCGTCCGGACAGGGCTAGGGGCGGACGCAACAATATCAGGAACAGACGAGCCCCCCGCCTTAGTCAGACTCTCTTCGGGCTCGGTCTCTACCCTCTTCCGCTTACTTGCGCGCTCCCTGCGCTCAGCGGCCTCAGCTGCCAGCCTCGCCACACGCTGTGCGGGCGTCTCTTTCCGCCCGGACGAAGTCTTGGCCTTAGGAGCTGGAAAAAGAAGACATGTCAAGAAAAAAATAAAAAGAGAAAAAGCTACCTGATGAAGACATTATACTCGGATCGGTCGATCTAAGTCCGGCCGCCCAAAGATTTTCCTCGGTAACCAAAAGATACGACTTCCTTTGCTCAAGAGGAAGATCCAAAAGCTGTTCAACCCGGTCGTCGAACTCGGAAGAAGTCTCTTGCGCCGGGATGCATTCTGCACATGCAATAAATGATGAGCGTTAGACAAAAAAGGAACAGGAATACGAAATAAGACACTTACTCATTTTGGCCGTAAAGTGCTCTGGGACCCGAAGCTCGGCATCTATCACACCAGGCTCCCATTCATCTAACGAGCTCCTCCACGGTCCTCCTATGAAGAACCACTGTTCCTTCCATCTATGGATGGTCTCAGGCACACCCACTAATTCCTTATGTAATGCATGCCGGGCCGTCAGGTAAAACCAGCCCGAGCCGGATCTACCAACTGACCTCCATAGAAAGAGGCTGTTGAACTCCTCAAAACTGGGCTCGGGCCAGCCGTGCTGACTGAAAAGGATGAAAAGACCCACCATCCGAGCCCAGGAATTCGGATGAACTTGGGTGTTGGGAAAACAAAGACCCTGTATCGAAACAGCCGGGATATCCAATCCCTGTATCGAATGATATTTGATAAAGAGGTTTTGACATATATGCCAATCCGAATACATTAAAGGAAACTGTATCGAAGCTTTGAGGCTTTATCCTGTATCGAAGACCCGCCTCGAAACAGCATATAGTAAAGCTCTTCAAGACGGCAAGAAGTTTTGTAAAAGACCAAGTATGGAAACTGTCTCAAACTCAAAATACGCTTATCTTCCATACACTCACAACAGACAAAGAAGGAATATCCAAGTCAAGTCCGTTGAATAAAGAAGTATTTAAATACTCAAGGATAAAGTATTTAAATACCGCGCCTTCGATCTTCGTAATCCCGCGAAATCCGGATCGTGTCATAATCCCGTTGGAACGAAATCTCATTTAAACGGATACATCTCAACGGATATATGCTTCAGAGACTATATATATCTTATGAAGGCATTGAAGATCGGTGACTACCACCTAACACTCAAGCTATCAAAAGTTATCATCGAGCAAAACATATCTCCAAAGCTTACCGCAATTAAGATCTAAAGAGATATATAGTGCTCATCATCCCGAACAACACTTCATCACCGAAAGCTCTTAAAGTCAAAGTTGTTGTTCACCATCATTCTATACGTTGAACAAACTCAAGATCAGCCTGTGTGGACCGAACAATCTGCTTCTCCTAACTGTGTGTGAAGGATTTGCATTGAAGAAGACGAAGCTTCATAATCGTGGTGTGAAGAAGCAAGTCAAAGCATTAGCTCAAAACCAATCAGGTGAACGGTTTAAGCTAAGATCTTTATATCAACTGTGTGAACGATATATTGATTGTGTGTGTTGTTATAATTACGTAGTTGTGTACGTAGTAATTATAATAAACTTTACTCTGTGGAGGACCGGTGGACGTAGAGGGTTTACCTCGAACCACTTTAATTATCGTGTTATTTACCTTCACTTTTAATGCTTTTAAATTACCGTGATATATTAAGTATACACTATACACTTAGTTGCCGTATCCACAAAGAACCCATCGTATCCAAGACTTCCACTACGCACTCAAATTTAAAATCCATACGCTTTGTTGTTTAAACTATTTTCCAAATCGTATCCAAGATACTTAGTGGCCAACAAGTGGTATCGAGCGGTTGATTCTAAAAAGAATCTCGTATTTCTTTTTAACCGAATCGATTCAAATCACTTATTTTCAAAACAGTCTCTTTCATTCTTATATTATCGGTATGGATACTTCTATGATTAAAAAGTCCCTATGTTCTCTATTAACGAATTTGAATCGGAGAATTAGAATGGAAGCTCATCTTGCAAAGAATGCACGAAGAGATGATTTTGTTATACAGATGGTCCTATCAAGATCATGAAGGTAAATCCGCAAGGATTGAGGGCCAAGCCCATGCCGAAATGCTCGAGAAGGAACGCGAGCAATGGACAAGATGAAAGGAAGCGAGCCAATCTCGACAATGTGGCTAAGAACGCGTTATTTGTCACTCTTGACAAAGGCACGTTCAAAGGTAAAGAGTCGCAAAATGACCCAAAGAAATCTGGGATAAACTCAAGTTGATTTGTGAGGGAACTGAGCTCTCAAAAGAAAACAATATTTCAAAACTAACTCAGCAATTTGAATCTTTTGAAATGAAACCAACGGAAACACTTGAGGAACTTGACCTAAGATTCACTGGTATTGTTGGTGAACTTGAAGCGTTGGGCAAAATTTACACCCAAAAGGAGAAGAACTTAAAAATTTTCAGATCTCTCCCAGCCCGATGGGACATTAAGACCACAGCTATGCGTGTATCCTGTAATCTTAATGAAATATCTACTTTTGATCTCTTCTCTGACCTCAAAGCTTTCGAGTACGACATTGACAGAAGAGAGAAAGCTGAAGAATCTCCTTCAAAGGTCACAGCTCGCCGTCAGACGAACTGGCCGACACAAAGATGCCTAGCTCGTCAAGCCGGGCCACAAGAATGCCGATAAGGATTTGACGACATCCCGTCCCAAGATGAAATGGCGCTTCTCATGCATAAATTCAAAAGTTCATCAAACAGTCTGAAAGACTCCTACAGCCCAAACTCGTCCACAAGGTAAGTACCGAAACATCATCTCGGTGATGCTAACTCGTGCTACAACCGCAGGAAACCGGGCATTATGCAAATAAATGTCCTCATCCCAAAGTCCAAAGATCGCTGAGGCCGAGCAACAAGAGAGAGATGAAAGAAGACGTGCTTGGAAAGACAAGCTCAAGGCCCCGATTGAGAATCGAAGCCTCCCCACACCATCCAAATCAGCAGAATGTCTTCAGTGGTCATCGAAAGTGATTCATCCGACGATGAGTTCGATGATAAGGCATACATGTGCTTTATGGCCAAAGATGTTCCGTAAGGTGAAGACAATGACGATGAGGTAAGTTCAACCTCGGCTATTCCACAAATGCATCTCATACTTTCAAAAATATGATGAATGAATTTAAAAACATTCAAAAGGCCCATGAGACTCTAAAATCGAGAATATACAAATTCAATTAACAAATTTAGAGCTGAAAGATGAAAATGACTTGCTGAAAATAAATTATGAAAATATGTCTCTTGATTGTGAAACCAGCAAGGTCGATTTTGAAAAACTCATGGAGAGCAATAATCAACTTGCTCATGAACTAAATGAGGTTAAAACCCACAATGAGAGCAAGACAAATGATTTGGTTCTACTACAAACCAAAATCACAACTCTCGAAAAGCGAGAAACTGAACTTGAGACCATTCTGAAGTCGTTTGAAAAATCGTCTAAAAGAATGGAAGAAATTCTGAGCACTGGGCAACATGCTCATGATAAAAGTGGCTTAGGATACAGCTCATGTTCAAACAAAGGGAAAACTAGTACAATGTTCGTCAAGAGTGTGGAACACATTCCAGAATCGGAAGATACCCCTAGTCCCGTGAAGGAACTCGTCAGATCGAGAAAACCGAAGGCTGCAATTCCGCCCCGCAATCCTATACTGCATAGCGGAATCATAAGCCATTCCAACCTCGTGAGGCGCACTCAACAAAGATGCTCCAGAGCATATCAACAAAGATCAACACTGCTCGGAAGGAAGGTCAGATCCAACCACCAAAGGCCCGCACGGCAGCATTTATCAAGATACTGGCCGAGGTATTGATACAGGAGCCGTTATCCCTCAAGACAAAGCAGATGCGATTCAAGATCAACAACAAAGATTGGGAATCCAACCGGAGACCCAAGACAAGTCTGTTAGCCTAAGAAAATGGCTCCACCTCCTAGACAAAGACTCGTGATCTGGAATAATAATAATAACCCCGAATTTTACATGCATAATAATTATCATGATTATAACGACTACGGATATGCCCCCCGTAGGTATCGCAACACTGTACCAAGTATGTCCTACAGTAAACCAATTGCTGCCAGGAAAACTTGGGTACCTAAAGGAACTAACATACATGGACCCAAAAATCAAAGGGGACCTAAATCTACCTAATTTCTTTGTTACAGGACATTCTAGAGGAGGATACCTGGTACTTTGATAGTGGATGCTCTCGTCACATGACCGGAGATAGGAGCAAGCTATCTGATTTTGTAGAAGGTCGCGGTCCAAAAGTTCGCTTCGGTGATAAGTCTAAAGGAAGAACAAGAGGGAAAGGAAACCTACTTGTCGGGAAATTCAAGGTCATCGATGTTGCATATGTAGAAGGCTTACAGTATAATCTACTTAGTATTAGCCAGTTCTGTGATAAACAGTTCTCGGTGAAATTCTATATAGATCGCTGTAGAGTCAAGAACACCCAAACCAAGGAAGTTGTGCTTACAGGAAGCAGATCAAGTAATATGTATATTGCTGACTGGAAGCCTATGAGCTCCTCAATTCCATGTTTTGTTGCCAAAGGCACTGCAGATCTTAGCTGGCTATGGCACAAGAGGATGTCTCACATCAACTTCAAGACGATCAACAAGCTCTCAAGACAGGGAATGGTAAGAGGTTTGCCAAATGTGTCATTCAAGAAGGACAACGTCTGCGGACCATGTCAGAAAGGCAAGCAAATCAAGTCAACCCTGAAAACCAAATCCTACCTTTCAACCCAAAGAGTGTTGGAAATGCTACACATGGATCTCTACGGTCCTGTAGACCCAGTAAGTTTGGGAGGTAAGAAATACTGCATGGTTGTTGTTGATGATTATTCCAGGTATGCTTGGACGATCTTTCTTAGCAAGAAGAAGGAAACAACATCAAGGCTGCCCGAGCTCCTGAGAAAGTTGCAAAATGAAAAAGCATCGAGTATCGTGTGCATTCGTTCCGACAGAGGTACTGAATTTACTAACCGCTTTATAGAGCAATACTGTTCGGAGAATGGAATACAGCACGAATACTCAGCTGCCCGTACACCTCAACAAAATGGTGTTGCCGAGCGAAAGAATAGGACGTTGAAAGAAGCAACAAGGACAATGATTGCCGCAAGCAAATTTCCACAGCGTTTCTGGGGTGAAGCAACCAATACAGCGTGCTACACTCAAAACCGCTGTATCGTCAACAAGCATCACAACAAAACAGCATACGAGGTATGGAATAACAAAACTCCGTTAGTTTAGTATTTCCACATTTTTGGATGCAGGTGTTATGTATTGAACAATGGGAAGGACCAACTTAGAACCTTTGATGAAAAATCAGATGAAGGAATATTCGTAGGATACTCCTCCGTCAAAGAAAGCTTTAATCTTTAATAAAAGGAAGTCGACGATCGAGGAATCGATTCATGTAGTGTTCGACGATCCACACCTTGACCTTACAGGAGTAGATGATATCACTCGAACATTCACCATCTATCTATCTTGGATCCACCAACACCCATAGAACACATCGTTGATTTAGAAATCAACCCCGCACTGTAAGAATCGATGTGGATGAAGCCGACGCTGTACAAGTCAAGCCGTATCCACAGAATCTTTCGATACAAGACGGGATCCCGAATTAGAACCCGACCGAAGATGGTTGAGAGATCACCCGCAAGAGCCGATCATTGGAAACATTAATGCCGGTGTTTCTACTCGTAGGAGAATACAGAGTACACAAGGAAATGTACTTTGTGCACAAGAAGAATCTAATGTGAAGTTTCATAGTTTCGAATGGAAATCTCAATCCAAACTTAGGAGACTCAATATGTGCACTATCGCCGTATTCTTAGCCCGATCGAACTGTTTCGACCATAGACGCTCTTAACAATTCTCATTGATAACATCTATGGAAGAAGAGCTTAACGATTTGAAAGAAACAATATATGGTATCTTGTACCTGCACAACACACCAATCGGTTATAGGAACCAAATGGGTATTTCGAAACAAAAAGGATCGAAATGGACTTATCATAAGGAACAAATCCAGACTAGTAGCACAAGGCTATAGTCAGGAAGAAGGAATCGACTATGATGAAACCTTCACCCCTGTAGCGAGACTAGAAGCCATTAGGATATTTTTAGCCTTTGCCACCCATAAGAGTTTTATCGTATACCAAAAGGACGTCAAAAGTGCTTTCCGAATGGAGATCTTGCGGAAGAAGTTTATGTTGAACAACCACGTGGTTTGCCAACACAGACGGTATCGATCTAGTTTACAGGCTATGGAAAGCACTGTATGGACTTAAACAAGCCCCTAGAGCCTGGTACGAAACCCTGTCCCAGTATCTAACCAACAACGGATTTGAGAAAGGTGCTGTGGACAAAACCTTGTTCAAGATACAGGAAGGTGATGACATTCTTATGGTGCAAATCTATTTGGATGATATTATTTTTGGTTCAACTAACCTTGCTCTATGTCAAAGGTTCTCTCATCTCATGCAAAGTAAATTTGAAATGAGTATGATGGGGGAACTTAGTTATTTCCTAGGTTTGCAGGTAAAGCAGTTGCCTACAGGTATATTCATCAACCATGAGAAATACGGAAGGAGCTTCTCAACAAATTTGGAATGAACACTTCCAAATCCTCGCCAACCCCATGAGCACTTCCGTGCAAATTAGTGCTGATGAAGCCGGAAAGCCGTTTGACCAATCACTCTACAGGAAGCTCATTGGTTCGCTCCTGTACCTAACGGCTAGCAGGCCCGATATCCAGTTTGCTGTTGGAGTGTGTGCGAGATACCAAGTTGCACCTAAGGAATCACACTTCAATACAGCTAAACGAATCCTGAAGTACATTAAAGGAACAGTCGATGCAGGACTATGGTATCCTAAGGAAGGCGGATTCGATTTAGTTGGATACAGCGACTCGGATCTCGGAGGCTGCAAGCTAGATAGGAAGAGTACAAGTGGAACTTGTCACTTTCTCGGACCTAGACTCGTTTCTTGGTTCAGTAAGAAGCAATTGGCTAACTCTCTTTCCACGGATGAATCAGAGTACTATGCTGCTGGTAGCTGCTGTATGCAGATCCTTTGGATGCAGCAACAACTGTCAGACTATGGAATCGATGCTAGAGAGACTCCAATCATGTGTGATAGCACGAGTGCAATTGCAATCACGCACAATCCTGTTCTGCACTCGCGCACTAAGCATATCAACATGAAGCATCATTTTATAAGGAATCACGTCGAGAACAAGAATGTTCGCCTGGAAAAAGTTCATACAGACGTTCAGCTGGCCGACATCTTCACCAAGCCGCTCGACACAGCAAGATTCAACATGCTCAGACAAGAATTGGGAATGCTACAAAGACTCCTGTAAGTAATTTCTTGCTTTTACTCAACAATTGAGGGAATGTCAGTAAGACCCAAGAATACAAGATTCAACATTAATTATTTGTACACTTAATCGTCAATACATCATCAGTAGCGAGCGAAGACATATGAATCCTACACTGTGTGTGCAATAATTAAGGGGGAATCTCAGAGACCCATGAATACAAAGATTAATCCAAATATTGTATGGAATTCAAAACCTATAAGCACCTTTTTGAGGGGGAACGTCAGACGACGGAAACAAAGACATGCTATAGGATTTTGATTCGTATATAATATAATATTATTTCCTTTCAAAATAATTTTTGTCCACGTGCCTGTTTTTATGTCAAACGTCATGTACATTAAATGCCTTACACGACATCTGACAATCAATCTCAAAAGCCGCGATGTTTTTAAATTGTTTATTATTTTTAAACCGCCGTTTTAGGCATTTAGGGTATCAACCTATGTCAGAAGTGGGACCCGCTCAATTTTTAAACATTTCAATGGATTAGCGTACCAGTTACACTCAGTCCATCTTAACCGTTGATTTCAAAACCGGTTCCCATCCCTTAAAATCTGACCATTCGTACTCTGCAAAACCCTATTTCGCCACCCAGCTATAAAAGGACTGAATCTGCCATTAGAGACTCTTTACGCTTTCTGCAAATTCAAGAGTTCTCAAGAAAAAACAGCCTACATATTTTTCTGCATTTTACTGCATATTTCGATTATTTTCTTGCACCTTTTTCTTAAGAAAACATCAATGGCTGGACAATCTTCTTCTCCTGCTCTGAAGAAATCTGCTAACATCATTGATGGCCGGATCTTCTCCAAACCTGTCATCATTGAGCGTATTCTCTCAGAAACCAACGACGCAGAACCCATGGAATATATCATAACTCGTCTTCAACAACAAGGCCTCTATCGCCTTGGAAGCAAGACTGCTGACAAATTCGACACCCATCTGGTTGAGGAATTCTACCTCAACGCCGCCGTACGTTTTCTGTCATTGGCCCAAGGAGGTCATGTTGCTGACATCACTGCTTGATCCAGGAGTTGAGATCTCAGATCGATCACGACCGCTCCAGAGCATCTACAGCTACCGCCGATGGCCTGACCATGGATCAACTTGAGACATTCGGGTCTCAAGAGCTCATTACTAAATTTTATGGACTGTTCACAGGGTCCAAAGTTGTTGACATGGTGACGACTACTTGTCACAAGAAAAACTTTTGTCTTCCGTATGTGTATCTTCATGACTTTTGCTCCAGGATTATTGAAAATCGAACCAGTGCGTTCGAGATGTGTACCAACTTGAGGTTCAGGATGACGGTGGCTATTCTGAACTGTGAAAAGGTCAATTGGTGCCAAATAATCCTGAAGCGCCTACAAGAGGAGGTGTGCAAACCTGCCACCCAGAAGAAATCTTTCGGTTTAATGTTGAACTATATCCTGACGAAGTGCGGACTGACGCAATCCGCCGATGCGAAGAAGAATAGCTCGAGGATATACTTAGGAGGCATCAAGCCTACTGCGTATAACCAGAGCACCTTATCTTGCAACCACCCAAGAACCAGGCACATGCCAATTTCTGATAATCCAAGAGATGAATCCTTGAAGTTCCAAGAAGTGGAATCTTCAAAGAAGCGAAAGAGATCTCACAACAAGAAACACTCTGCTGGTGAGAAGCCCAAGAAGAGACTCAGGAGGCTTTCGAAAATCAAATCTGCCAAGATCTCCAAGGAAGTCTCCCCCGTGGCTCAACCCACTGACGAAGAACCCCAGGGCCCAACCCCTGTGGAAGAGGTGTCTCCTACTGTATCGACAGTAGATCCCGAGCCTTTGGCGGCTAGGACGGATATTGAGACATCTGCCAACGATCAAGACTTTAGCGAGTTGGCTGCCCATTTGGAGCCAAAAGCTACTTCTCCTCTGCGGGATCCCACACCCGTACAGGATCCTTCTTCCTTCAGGGCACCATCCCCTGTAAGAAGTCCCTCTTCCGTACAGGATCCCATACCTGTACAGGAATCCCTCGATACAGCGTCTCCAGACGTTGTACGAAGTCCCTCCCCTGACTCGATCATTAATCAGACCCTTCTTTCGGTTCAAATTGAACACGCCTACGAAAGATTTTTGCAATGGAAAGGCTACAGGCTAGCTCCGTACGATACACTGTACAACTGGAGCGATTGGAGCCACGAAGAGAGATTCGTCTCAGAAGTGACGGACTCAACAGAAATTGAGGCGCTGCTTCGATGGGACAATCCCTCCTGCAAGGATCTAATTGAAAGCCATCTTCTGCACAAATCTGACGCTCGGAGGAAAGTAAAGAAAAAGTCAGAGGATTCTCCCACTAATCCAAAAGACGACGAAGATCATGACTCAGACGACGACGACGATGCTTTACAAGCAGGTCTGAGGATGAGTCGTGAAGAGGCTGAAGCTCGAGACGCCTCTCCACCCAGAGACGACGAAGGTCCCTCTACCCAGAACAATCCCCCTTCGCCACAGCATGAGAACATTCCCGACGAAGAGGAATCAGTCCCTCCAGTCGAGGAAGTAGAAGAAATTTTGGAACAGGCACCTGAGCCTGCTGCAACCGAAGAAGCTGCTCGAAAGACAACGGGAGGATTCGGTCCCTCCTGTATCCATGTATCTCAAGAATCTTCGCAACAGAAGCTTCTCAACCCCTGTCGCCGAACCACGTGAAGCTGCTCCCGCCCCTTCAACCGTGGAATCCGAGGACGGTATCGAACCTGAGGATGTCCAACTTACTTCACGCCCATCCGTGAATGTAAGAAGGTTGAACAGCTCTGCAGACCTTGACCAACCAGATTCTCCGATTTCTGCCGCATGGAAAGAGCGCCTGCGTGCACTTGGCCTTCAAACTGTATTCATCCAGGATGCAGTAAATGCTCTATCTTCCGTTGAAAAAGCATTAAATTGGATGCATACTTCTGCCGTCGAAGAAATGACCACTCTTCAACATGAAGTATCTCGTGTTGTCGACGCATTCATTATTTTGCCAGAAGTTTTCAAACAAGCTTTGAAAATCATGGAAGATAAGCAGGAGCAACTGCTGAAGGAAGAAGCATAAAAAACGAGGATTGCTGAAGCCAAGACCGCTTGTGCTATGATTGAAAATAGCTCTCAACTACGCGCTCACGACAAATGCATTAAGGAAATGTCGCAGACTCTTTCCTCCCTTGTAGAGAGAATGACTAGCATCGAGACAAAACAGGATGCTGCTCTAGAAATCCTGAAAAGTCTTGATGAAGCCAAAAAGGGGGAAGAGGCACGAGAAGGCGCTAGGAGAATCGAGATGCAACAAGAAAGGGAATTTGAGGTCGCTCAAAACAAGATTACCGCCGAGTTGAACAAACTAGCACCTCCTCCCAAAGTTTTAAAATTTCAGGCTCCCGACCGGAATTTCATGATCCCAATGTCCCTTGGCAAACTCTTATTCAGAGACCTTCGAAATTCGTCACGACCAACCGCAATCCTACCGCCGACGAAGTGAAGCAATCGGAGGAAGAACGAATCGATGAGATACTTTGTCAAACTCATCAGGAATCCACCATCTTCAAGAACTATAAAACGTTAGCGGAGGCCGCAGACAAATTTACGAAGATGCTAGAAGACGGAAACTCCTCTCCAAATCGAGATGAAATCCAACACGAGAAGAGGAGATCGGATCACCCATCCGTAAGACTGGATACTTGCCTTTGATCGATCCTATGAAGGAAGAGCTATATACCGGGATCGAGGCAATGATTCTCTTGATCGGTGGCGTGGTACCGAGAATGAACCAGGGAAAAAGCCATGGAGGCATGCGGACTATAGATAAGGAGTGAAATCTCTGTATATTATTTTTGTTTTGTAATTTCTATTGAAACAGCAAACTCGTACTCAATTCATTTTGAATATCAATAAAAGCGTTTGTTTGTCTTGAAAGATTACAACTCGTAATCTTGTGTTGATGTATGATTACTTAAATTGTTTGATAACTATCTCAAGTTAGATAACTTGATTGAAAATTAAGTTGCATTTAACTAGTCTACGAACAGTTCATAAATTCAGTTGTAAGCTTAGAATGCATTGTAAGATTGTGCCTGCGCGCCAATCATAAGCTTAAGTTGTAATAAATCTTAAACTGTATCAAACTCGCCTGCGAGCAGTTCATTATTGTAGACTAAGTTACTAAAAGTCAGACCTTTTGACGAAAGACCAAGAAATCTGCCAGAAGTCACCAAAGAAGATCTCTTCATGAAGAAGGTTTTGGCATCATCAAGAAGACTTGAAAAGTTAAGAAAGTAAGTCTTGGCAAATTGTCAAAAAGGGGGAAATTGTTGGGAAAACAAAGACCCTGTATTGAAACAGCCGGGATATCCGATCCCTGTATCGAATGATATTTGATAAAGAGGTTTTGACATATATGCAAATCCGAATACAGTAAAGGAAACTGTATCGAAGCTTTGAGGCTTTATCCTGTATCGAAGACCCGCCTCGAAACAGCATATAGTAAAGCTCTTCAGTACAGCAAGAAGTCTTGTAAAAAGACCAAGTATGGAAACTGTCTCGAAACTCAAAATACAGTTATCTTCCATACAGCTCACAACAGGACAAAGAAGGAATATCCAGAAGTCAAGTCCCGTTGAATAAAGAAGTATTTAAATACTCAAGGATAAAGTATTTAAATACTGCCAGTCTTCAGATCTTCAGAATCCCGCGAAATCCGGATCGTGTCATAATCCCGTTGGAACGAAATCTCATTCAAACGGATACATCTCAACGGATATATGCTTCAGAGACTATATATATCTTATGAAGGCATTGAAACACTCAAGCTATCAAAAGTTATCATCAGAGCAAAACATATCTCCAAAGCTTACTGCAATTAAGATCTAAAGAGATATATGGTGCTCATCATCCTGAACAACACTTCATCAGCTGAAAGCTCTTAAAGTCAAAGTTGTTTTTCACCATCTGTTCTATACGTTGAACAAACTCAAGATCATTACATGTGGGTGAACAATCGTGCTTCTCCGAATCGTGTGTGAAGGATTTGCATTGAAGAAGACGAAGCTTCATAGCGTGTGTGAAGAAGCAAGTCAAAACATTAGCTCAAAACCAATCTGTGAGCGGTTTAAGCTAAGATCTTTATATCAATCTGTGAGCGATATATTGATTGTGTGTTGTTATAATTACGTAGTTGTGTACGTAGTAATTATAATAAACTTTTACTCTGTGTGGAGGGCCAGGTGGACGTAGAGGGTTTACCTCGAACCACTTTAATTACTGTGTTATTTACCTTCACTTTTCTTGTTTTAAATTCTTGTGATATATTAAGTATACACTATACACTTAGTTCCGTATCCACAAAGCCTCATATTCAAGACTTCCGCTACGCACTCAGATTTAAAATCCATACAGTTTGTTGTTTAAACTATTTTCCAAACTGTATCCAGTATACTTAGTGGCCAACATTGGGCAATACAAAGGCCCCACTGCCTTAACCACCGGGACAAAACCAACGGAAGCGGAAACCTCAGCCCCGCCAGCAGGGAGCGGTAATACACCGCCGTACAACCGACGGGCGGAGTGTGGGGCCTCTCCTCGGGATTCGGAACAAACATCCGCACCACAGCGGGTATCTTGAACCGCCCCCGCCAAGCCTCCAACTGCTCTTCGGTGACCGTGCTGCGAATCGAAGCCGAATCCCACTCCGCCTCAACAAAAGGAGAAGGCCGAGGCCGAACCCAGGCCGGAGTCTCTCCAACCGCCGTCAACGGCGCTACCACCTCCGCGTCTTCCGAATCCGGCGATCTCGCCACCTCACCACCTTCCTCCTTGTCGCTCCAGTCAACGGGGACGTCGCCCAGTGACAGATCCGCCATCCCCGTATGGTCCGGAGACACAGTCAACTCCTCCGCCGTCACATCCCTCCGCTCCGACATCATAAAATAGGAAAAAGAGAAGAAGCTTACCAAGAAATTCTTTCTAAAAACAGGAAAAAGACGCCGGAAAATTCTCTCTCTTCTCTGCAACAAGACACGGAAATGGCGAAGGGAACAATGAAGAAGAAGGCATCTTATATTTATAAGAAAAAAGGGCATTAAATGCCAGACGCGTGGGGCGCGTCGTCTTGACGCGAGAATCAAAACGCGTGAAACACGATGACAAATTACATCCCGCCACGCGTCCCCTCATCATGACACTTGAAAACCCAGAAGTCAAATCGACGCGACTCTCGAAGAGAGCCGCCGGAGATCTTATCCTCCCCAATCCGGATCGGCCTCAATATGAACGACCCGGCCCCGTGGCCAAGCGGCCACAGACTCGGGGCCCTTGTTGGTAGTCGATCCACTCGCATCCACTTAAGACTCAGGCGGCCACCGGTAAGCGAGCACAGGCCGGCCAGGCATTGACCGATTTTATCCGGCCGTCGAGCCGGGCCGAGACGAGACGTCGAGGCCGACCGGGATCCGTCTGCGAAGGGCCGAGCGGACCAGTATGAATACGCTCGGATCGAAATTATAATAAGGCCGATCGTAAGCAGTGTGGAGAGCACAGCCGTTGTCGGCCAACAGATAAAGTATTGCCAGCAAGAAGAAACGATCGACAGACAATTAAAGGCGTCTTTATCGTACCCCTTTCCAAAGCAAACCTGAGAAGCCGACACGCGTCCAAGAAATGTTCACACTTTGACAGGTGTAAGGAACATGTTCCCAAGAATCCTGTCATCCTTTGAATGACTGGAATGGGCTGTATATATATATGAAGGGAATGTACAATAAAAGAACTTCGGAAGAATTCGTGAAAAAAAAGAATAGAGAGAGATAGAGAGATAGAAAGAAAAAGAGAAATAATAAGACTTGTAATAAGCAAGCATAAACAATATAGACCGGCCAAAATATTTTGGTACATTCACTCGATATCACGATCATTAATAAAATTTAGTGATCCAATACTTTTCGTCTTGTTTATTATTTTCTACGTGTCTTCGATCCATTCGTCCAGATCAGCACACGTGACGTTGACCAAATCAGACGTCAACACGACCCAAACCCTTTCGGCCCGGACCAAAAAAAAAAAAGAAAATCAAAACTTGATTTCGCACCTTCTACTAAACCAAATCCGAAACCCTCCACCTCCGTCCACTCCGGTCGCGACCCAACACTACCATGCCTTTTTTTTCCGTCGTTAGTCACTGTGAGCCTTCAAAACCAGTTGTGGCAGTCAGCATGTTTGTCTAAATTGCATTCGTATTTGTGCATGTTAAATTTGTGTATGTTTTTCTTATGAGAGCCGCTGGGAGATAAGAGTGATTGAGAGAGAGAGAGAGAGAGAGAGAGAGAGAGAGAGTGAGAATAAGTGAGAGCGAGTGGGTTGGTGAGAATGAGGAGAAATTTCTGGGGGTTTGCCGTGAGAATAAGGGGTTCTATATCCCATTTATTTGGCCAAACTATACTTTAGTCCTTAGGTTTTCATATCTCTCATTTTCACCCCAATCAATTGTGTAGTATCCCAAATCAGCCCATTTATCTCATTTTGACTCATCCAATTATATTAATGTTCAATTTTAAATTTAATTCTTTTATTTATTTCCAGTTATATTATAACAATGAACAATTGTATTATTTGTCGATTATTACAAGGACATATGAGCTTGGATTGTTGAGTCGAGCATCCACATCACTTTCAAGTCAAATACTGCATTTATCAAGGTGGAGAAATCTAACTCAAATACTTTTTAAATGTTCAAGTTCATATTTATCGTGTAACAATGCTATGATTTTAAAATGCTATGATTCGCGTTCGGGCTGTATGATTCTCCTTCGGGCAGTATAATTCGCCTTCGGGCAGTAATATTTGCCTTCGAGCATTACTATGTGCAAGTAGAATCGCCCAACGGTAAGATGTAAGGTGTAATATGTGGTCGGGATATCGTACGTGATGCCGGGATCCAAGGATCTTTGGAAAAATCGATGGTACCATATGATGAAAATGTTTTCAAAGGTGACATATAAGACACATTATTCATTATTGCAAATGATATGAACTGATATGCCCTACTGATTTATCAAAAACCTACCCCCTTTTTTTTTAAATCCACTTTCAGGGTAGGCAAATTCGGAACGTGGCGAGGAAGGTGGATGGCGATAATAATAATTAAATAATATGATATTATGCTTAGGAACAATTTCAATTAGTTTTGAACTACTTTGACCTTTGGTTTTCTCTTAGTACTTTAAATCCCATGAATATGCTTGTTACTATTTGATCATTTTGACTTGGGATTTATTTAAGTAATGGATGTTTCTTCAATTGTCTTGATATTTGGAGTGTAGTACTTACAAGAAATTTTTATAAAGAAATCCATTCCCTTGTTTATGTTATAAAATATTAGGACGTTACACGACCAGTTCAATTGGCCGATATTCAGGTAGTGCGAGACTACCCTCGATGTTTACCCGGAGGAATTTCCGGATCTACCACTACAGTGAGAGGGAGTTTATCATTGAGTTAGACCCATGTACGTCCTCACTTTCAAAGTCACTGTATCGTATGGCTCCGACTGAGATGCACTAGCTGAAGAGTCTGCTAGATGATTTTAACGAGAATGGTTATATTTGACTAAGTGCACCCCCTTGGGGAGCACTATTGCTATTTGTACGAAAAAATGACGAATATTTGTGTCTATATATTGATTACCGTGAGGACCAAATTTTTTTTGCCCAATGAAGACCAAATTTTTTTTGCCCTGTATAGATGATTTGTTGGATCAACTTCAAGGTGCTGTTATGTTTTCCAAGATCGACTTGAAATCTAGTTATCATCAATTGAACATTCGAGAGTCTGATATTTCAATGATGGCCTTTCGTACTCGTTATGGTCACTACGAGTTCGTGGTGATCCCATTTGGATTGATCTATGCCCCGGCAGTATTCATGGAGTTGATGAACCGAGTGTTCATTGATTATCTGGATACTTCGTTATCATTTTCATCGCCGATATTTTGATTTACTCCCATGACCATGAGGAGCATTAGCGTCATCTCTGCAAGTCCTCGATCTACTGAGACTAGAACAACTTAATCGAAAATTTTCCAAATGTGAGTTCTAGATGTCTTATGTGACTTTTCTCGAACATGTGATATCAGTTAATGGGGTTAGTGTGGATCCACAGAAGACGGAGGCTATCTGAGATTGACTAACTCTGAATAACGTGAAGGAAATTCGTAGTTTTCTTGGCTTGGCGTGCTATTACAGATGGTTTGTGGAAGCTTTTTCCGAGATCGGCTCAACCACTGACTAATCTGTTGATGAAAGATAAGTACACGTGGTCAGAGGCGTATCAACAGAGCTTTGATGAGCTCAAGAGTCAAATGATTTCAGCACCCATTTTGGTATCACCACAAGAAATCCAAGGATTCGTGGTGTCTAGTAACTCAACAAGGTAGGGCCTTGAATGTGCATTGATGTAGAATGGGAATGTAATTGTCCATGTATCGAGGCAATTACAACTTACGAGGTCAACTACCCAACCCACGACTTGGAGAACCCACGACTGAGAGTTAGCAGCCATGGTGTTTGCTCTAAAAATCTGGCGCCAGTACTTGTATGGAGTCACCTGCACTGATCATAACAATCTAAAATACATATTTACTCAGAAGGAGTTGAACATGAAACAGATGAGGTAGTTAGAATTGATTAAAGACTATGATATTGAGATCCTATACCACCTGGGTAAGGTGAATGTGGTTGTCGATCCATGAGTTGCAAGATAGTACAAGAGCAAATGCTTGCTCGTTTGACAATTTAGAGGGAACTACAACTAGAGTTTGTAAGACCAGGGACCGAGGTCTGGCTACAACATGTACAAGGGCAACTTTGTACATTTGAGATTTTATCGTCCCTAGACAGTACTATCATATCGAAGCAGATTACAGATTGTTCTTATCACGGATCTGGGATGATGTAACTCAGGGGAAAGCCCTGAATTTATGGTCCATGAGGATAGACTTGTGCTTTTCAAGAATCGGTTATGTGTACCAACAGATGAGGAGGTGAAAAAGTCTATTCTGAGAGGACTTATGCTACCCTGTACTATGTTCATTTAGGGTCTAGCAAAATGTATAAAGACTTGAAACGATATTATTTGATGGGGTAATATGAAGACAGAAGTCGCAGAGTTTGTTTCAAAGTGTATAATCTGTCAACAGGTTAATATTGAGCATCAGCGACCAACATGTATGCTGAAACCACTCCCTATCCCATAGTGGAAAAGGGAAGACATATCTATGGCTTTATCAAAAGTTTGTCTATGATTCGTCAGGGTATGAGTATGATTTGGGTGATTGTGGATTGTTTAACCAAATCAGCTCACTTCTTGGTGATTAAGGACATTCGGGGTCCAAAGAGGTTGCCCCATTTGTTCATTTGCGAGATTATAAGGTTGTACGGTGCTCCCAAAAAATATTCCATCAGATCGTGATGGGCGGTTCGTATCATATTTTTGGAAGGTGGTTCATCGCGCGACGGGGACACAATTGAACCTCAGTATGACATTCCTTCCGCGAGTCAGGGAGGACATTCCAGACTCTCGTGGACATGTTGAGAGCTTGTGCTGTCGATTGGAAAGACTACTGGGAAGCCCATCCGCATTTTGTGGAGTTCACCTATAATAACAGTTGATATGCTTCGATTAAGATGACACCTTATGAGAAATTGTATGGTCGTCGTTATAGGTCCTCGTTGTGTTGGGATGACTTGTCTGAGTCCATGGGCGTAGAACCTGATATGTTGATAGCGGCTCGTGAGAAGATCGCTTTAATTAGGAGTCGTTTGTGAACTGCTTAGAGTCGGCAGAAGTCGTATACAAATAACTGTCGGCGACTGTTGGAATACGAGGTTGGTGACCATGTACTAGTTAAGGTCTCCCTACTCGAGGTGTTTTCCACTTCGGGAAAAGAGCAAGCTGAGTCCGAGGTATATGGGACCGCTTGAGATTTTGGAATGAGTAGGTGATCTGGCCTCTCGTTTGGCATTGCCACTAGCCTTGAAATGAGTGCACAACGTGTTTCATGTTTCCCAATTGAGGAAGTATGTTGCCGATTCAAGCCACATACTTCAGTTCGAAGAGATTGAGATAGTTGATGATCATTCATACGAGGAGCGTCCTGTACGAATACTAGAAATGAGGATAAAAAATTTGAGAAACAAGATGACCCCCTTGGTGAATATTTAGTGGTTGAGACACATAGTCGAGGAGGCTACATGTGAGTCCAAGGGCAGTATGCGGGAGAGATATCCCGAGTTGTTTACCTCTTAGATTTGAAGATGAAACTCTTTTAAGGGGGGAGTATGTAACATTCAGCTGTAATTTTTCATTTTTATATTGTTGTATATTTTGTATGTTGGACGTTCCATGGTGAGTAATGAATTTGGCTAAGTGTATTAGACGTAACGCACGCTACATACGGTAGCTATCGTACGTTGTCACAATGAGGGTTACGTACGTTATGCGGAGCTGGTTACGTACGTAAAGAAAGGGGATCAGATCGTCCAACTGTCAGCTTGTAGGGCCGCACATGTTGGACTTTGATATCATTTTAATAGTTTGAGCTACTCGTGTTGAGTCGAGGATATCGATTTCCATGAATTCGATATTGGTACTGCAGAATTATTTTATGAATTGTATTTTGTCCAAGGTTGCTTGCTTGAGTGAGTGATTGATTGTCAAAGGACACTATTTGTTCGTTCGAGGAAAGACTACTTTTTGTCTTCGGGATTGAGGCAAGTTGTCTTGCTTGGTTATAATGATAAATGATTCTTATGAATATTGTACATTTCCTGTATGTGTAATGCTTATGAATCTAAGATTCATATCAAGTTTTTTTTTTGTTGATCGTGTCGATCGTTTCGTTGTAGGATTATAATCTCAAGTTCACTATCTCTGATATCATTGATCTTGTTGATCGTTGTTGTCACTTCAGTTAGTCCCTTTGATCCTTATTGGATATGTTGATTATTTGAGTTTTGTTGTCATGTTGTATCGTGATATTTCTAGAATCATATCTACGTGCTGATTGTTTATGCGTATGATTTTTAGTCGGACACATATGGTCGTGTGTTGATGTTTCCACGTTGGACCATGTACACGAGATGATTACTTCGTGAGACTAATTAGGTACATCGTCTCATGTATATCCTGAGGACTTCGTATACGGGTTGGACATGTGCCCGAATATATTTTCGGGTCGGGTATACTGTGCTGTCCGTCTTTGAGCCATATTGATTGGTTGTTCATACAACATGTGTGATTGGGTATGTATATCATTTTGTGATTGATTGTTCATACGCTCGAGAGTGATATTCGACAGTCGTGTTTATTTCATTGATATCTGTTGTATGTAATTTTTATAACATCAATTTATTATCATGTATATCTGACCCTGTGGTTTTGGGCGAAATACTTGTTGTTTGTATTTTAGGTCGAGGGAAGGCCAAGACACGGGAAGAGCATTGTGACGGCGAAGGGTTTGAAGGATACTAGTTTTGGGGCCCCTAGTCTTTTTGTCTCTCGATTATGTTTAATCCGTGTATTCTCCTTCCGCTTTATTGTATTCTCTTCCATTGTATTATTTTGGGTATACTCCATCTTCATATAGTTTATATTTGTATTTTGGATCTTGTGTATTTTGACAATTTCCAGCCGTACGATATATGAACTCCTCATCGGAGTGTTGAGTAATATTATGTCGTTCGGTACTGCAGTTATATTATGGGTAGTTAATGTGTTGTATCACTTTGTGGGACCCACGACACTGTAAGGACCGTCTTTTTGGGGTGTTAAAATCGCCCCCCTCATTATGCATTTGGAGATGGTAGTAGGTGACCTAATGTGAGGATTGGTGTTCCTTTTGTTTGGTGTTAAATACTACGGTGTGTCATCGAGATCATCATTTGCCTCGTTCGTTTGTAGTTATTATGTTTATCTATTTTAGCCTTATTGGTTTTTCATCTTTTTCATCATCGTGATCTTTTCTTCTTTTTTCAATAGGTCTGACAAAGCTATACATTTATTGGAGGGCCAGACCGGGTTGAAAAATACCAAAATCATGACCTGCGCAAGCCATATGACAGCGATCAGACACCACACCATAAACACACTATGTCCATCAGATATCAACATTTTTTATGTGGGCAGCAACTAAATATAACAGAGCAGCAGCACAATACGACAATGACAGTGGTCAGGCCAAATGGACACTCATATCAGCAGCAGCAACAGCAAAACAAGTATAGTGTCAAACAATTTCAAGCATTGCACTCCCTATTTTCTAAACCAGCAAAACCAGCTTATGAAAACGCACTTCACATGCTTATTCCAGGACTTACCAAGAGTATTGCTGCAATGCTGGACCTTTGTGGAATGTTGTCCTTCAATTGCTACTAGACTGGAGTTGAAATCAAAGTTGTTATCATAGTGTTCTACTATTCTCAAAGGATTTAGAATCTGGCATGGGCATGTTGGTGAACAACCATTGGCTGGTTTCATTGTAATGGCATTTATTTGGAAACAATCCTGTATTTGGAATAAATTTTGCTTAAGGCATTGGTTTACTTGGGCCTTGCTGCTGCTGTTCTTCTGTTTTCTTAAGTGCAAACTTGTTTACTTCTTACATTCTTTATTACTGTTGCTTTTATGTGGAATGTTACTCGATCATATGGACTGCTACTAGTTCTTCGGAGTAGTGTTTCCTGATGCATCTGCTGTTGCAGGTCCTAATATTTATTGGTATGTATCTGCTGATGACTTGAGCTGGATTATATGGCCTACTGTTACATTTGCTACTTTGCATGCTGATGCAGATTGTAAAAGCATATAGTGGCTAATTTGTAATTTGGATAGTAGGTCACTGCTGCTTTGGACAGTTAACTATGTGCAGATGGCATTAAGGCATAGCAAAATTGATGCTTCTGATGTGTACACCGCAGTAAAGTTCAAATGGTTTATACATTGGTTTCATAGAAAAATTCATACGGCTATTTTGAAGCATGGATGTATCTTTTATTGCTGTTTGTGCTGATTGGTGGACCTGGATCAATTATGAAGGTCATAGGACTATGGGTTGTTGGTTATCAATGTTAAGACTTTAGCCGACAGCAAAAAGTCATTGGCTGAATTCGATAATCGTCGGCTAAAGTGGTCGGTTGTCGGCTAAAAGTTGATCGGTCGAGGTGGGTCAGCTAAAGTTTAGCCAATGGTAAAAGCAGAAGGTCGTCGGATATGCTTTGGAGTTTAGCCGATGTATAAGAGGTTGTTGGCTAAAGTTTACACATTTTAGCCGACGGTTATGACGTTATCCGCTAAATTCTATCTGTTTTAGCCAACGGCTCTGATGTTGTCGGCTAAATTCTATCTGTTAGCCGACGACTTCGATATTGTCGGCTAAAATCTATCTGTTTTAGCCGACGGTGTTGATATTGGCGGCTAAAATCTATTTGTTTTAGCCGACAGCTTTGATGTTGTCGGGTAAAATTTATCTCTTTTAGTCGACGGCCAAGCTATCGGATAAATTGCATTTTATATATGAAAAAAAAAGACTGCATTCGATGGTTTATGCAAAAAATCAAAATCCCGATCTCGTCCCGGTCCCGTCCCAAAATTACCTGGGATGGGATGAGATCTAAAATTAAAAACACTAGGCCATCCCGTTTCATTAGACTAACTACGGGATGGGACACGGGACTAAAAATTGAGGCCCGTAAGGCTCGGCCTGTCCCGCTAAGTTTTTAACCCTTTTTAAAACCATATATTTTTATTATTTGTAACCATTTTTTAATTAATTTTTAACAATAAATTATTTTTATTTTTTACTATCTGTATATTATAATTATACACAAATCTAATCAACGATATAAAATTAGTAACTGATATTTTTTTAAAAAATGGATATCTTGTATTCAATGTTAATAATTGATGTTTTAAAAGTTTAATTTAGGCTATTACATAAGTTTATTGGATATTTTTCCCGAATTTAGATGTATAAAATTATAGATTTTCTTACTTTTTATAATTTTTATTTTGAACTTTTTTATGCGGGACTAAATCCGTCCCGTCCCAACTGGGATAAGGCCCGCGCGGGATGAAATTCTGAAATCATCAATCCCGTCTCGCCCCGCTTAATAACAAGCAGACGGGACGTGGGATGACCCCAGGCCCGTCCCATCCCGTCCCATGCCCACCCCTACATTTTAACCAGTATATTTCAAATGCACAGTACATCACCATGCATCACAATCACCATATATCAATGAATGAAAATAAAATTTGTACACGAACATTATAAAAACCACACCATATCAACATATCATGAAGCAACATCAACAAAATCACTATAAACGCCAACATTAACGAACATAAGTCTAAATAAACCAATACGTAGCATTAATATTTTATATACCAAAAGTACTACTACAAACACAACTAAAATCCACCTAAATCCATCAAATTATTAAAGATAGAAGAAGGACTACTATCGTCTTACATGTTGTCGTCCACTGGATGTGAAGAAGAGGAGGTTGTTTGTAAATTGAAGATGGAGGTGGTGGTGGGCTTGAAGTCCCGACTGAGTCACAATCTGACTCAATGACATCATATACTGCATCATGGCTTACTGCTGAGATAGCAAGTCTTGTGGGTCCTTCCTTTACTCCTCCTGGAATTTCTGGAATTGGTCTTGAGATTTCCTTTGCTCCTCAGCTCGGAGCTCCCTCTGGATCCTCAATTGCTCCTCTAGGTAGGCCTTTTGACTGTCGCCCCGTTGATTGCATCGAAATCCTGGAGTATCCTTCAATAATTTGTTGCCTTCAGCTCCCATCATTGGTGTCCAGTGATGATGTAATACCCATACTTTTATTGACTGTTTGACCTTGTCGTTTTTCTTATTTCGTCGCTCTCTAAACTCTTGGTGATGTTGTCGATATTGTTATAGAGTTTCGTATCTTGTTTGGATCACAATCGTGCTGTTTAGACCTTGCAGAAGTGTTCTGGGTTAAGAAATAGCGCACGCTAGGCCTAGGCTAACGCACGCTAATTCTGCTTGAGTAGCGCACGCTAGCTTTGAGCCGTAGCGCGCGCTAAGGGACCAGTCAGGTCAGAACCAGTAACTCATACTGCTTTCTGGACTAGCAGTTAACGCGCGCTAGGAGTTCGTTAACGCACGCTATTCGTGGTCAGTAGTGCGCGCTAACATCCGTCCGTAGCGCACGCTAACGGGCTGGTTGGCAGAGGCAGTGAGTTTGTCAGGTTTTCTGGACTATCAAGTAACGTACGCTAGTCTTCGGATAGCGCATGCTATAAGAGCTGAGCCATAGCGGTAGCGCACGCTAAGACTCGAGCAGGGCAGAGGACAGTAGGTTATGGACTCCAGTTTCTGGACACCATTTTTTGGCTAGCGCACGCTAAGATAAGGCGATTAACGCACGCTAACGGGGCCGGCAGAAGCCACTGGACTACCCGGTGACCTTGCTAGCGCACGCTAATAATCGTGGCGTAGCGTGCACTAGACTGGGCGAGTATATATTGGACAGTTGACTTCCATTTCATCATTTTTCATTCTCTTCACTCATTTTCGACGGGGGAAGCTCGGGAGAGGTGATTTTGGGCGATTGGAAGCGATCCATCTTCAAACATCAACATCTTTGGTTGGAGAACAAGGATTACACAACATCTAATCCATTTTATCATCCAAATCAAGGTAAAGATCCTTAGAACCCTATTTTTTGGGAATTTTGGGGTTTTTCCAAGATCGTCCGATTTATCCGTTTTGAAGCTTGAGAACCTTGAGATTATGATGTATCTATCCCGTATACATGCTTTTCCTACGATTTTACGGATTGGTTTGTGCCGTGTTCGGACTTGTGAGGGTTTGAGTGATTTTCCAAACTCTAGTTGTTTACCCTTGTATTTTCGTGAATCGTAAACGGGCTTCTTGAGTTTTTTCGTGAATTATGAGTATGGATTATTGATTATCATATCCCTTACGAATCGTTTAGGTGCCGGAAGCACGTTCTTGGACCTACCGAACTCATACTCTTTTCCGTTCAATTTCTCGATGTCTCAAAGGCAAGTATATATTTATGATTATACGTTTTCGACTTTGAAAGTAAGATATATGAATGGAATGATTGTTTATATCCACTCTGGGGCGGGCCGACAGGTCCCCTGAGGGTTTCGTAGCCTTTGGTGCAATTCCACGGATAATTTGGGTTAACCACTCTGGGGCGGGCCGACGGGTCCCCTGAGGGTTCCGTAGCCTCTGGTGCGGTTCCATGGTTGATCATGTATATATTTATGTGATGCTATGAGATTTAGTTATTCCAGAATACTAGTCTTGAATTGATGAATTGACGGTTACCTTTACTTTATTGTCGAGGAGTATTGTGTTTCATACTTGATATACTTGCTGTAACACCCCCAAGTTATTCAGGGTATATTACAGCGCCGTGAGCCCCGCCGTGGGACCCACAAGGCTATTCATGCGCGGAACTGTAAAACTTGACCGAGAAGGTCTAGATACAATGAAAAGAAGGACAATACAAATGATATTCAAAACCATAACCAATGAAACCATATACATCACCACACAAATCAATACCTCAGCAACACAGGCCGGAACATCAAGGAAACTGAAATACAATACTCGAGTATTTAAAATCCATTCCATTACAACAACACTGAATGGAGGAATCCAATAAAATATAACCGGAGACAAGACACAGTATCACACTTGCCCATCATCTTCATGCCGACCCGATACCCGCCTGTCCGTTCTCCTAGAACCTGAAATACATAAAAAGTATTTCCCCCATAAAGGGGTTAGCCGTCGAATAACTATAGCAAGTATATCAAGTATGAAACATAATACTCCTCGACAATAAAGTAAATGTAACCGTCAATTCATCAATTCAAGACTAGTATTCCGGAATAACTAAATCTCATAGCATCGCATCAATACATATATGAATACCGTGGAACCGCACCAGAGGCTACGGAACCCTCAGGGGACCTATCGGCCCGCCCCAGAGTAGTTCGTTCATATCATCCGTGTAATCGCACCAAGAGGCTACGAAACCCTCAGGGGACCCGTCGGCCCGCCCCAGAGTGGATATAAATAATCATGCCATTAATATATCTTACTTTCAAAGTCGAGAACGTACAATCATAAATATATACTTGCCTTGAATAGTTGACGACGCAACGAACGGAAAGGAAAGTCACCGACGAATGCTAGGAACCAACGAAACCGAACCTAACGATTCGAAGAATAAAATCACAACCAATTCTAAACGAATACGGAATTGGAATACACCCGGAAACCCGCCTACGATTCATGTATATTCGTATAAAAACGACAACGAGGGCGGACCACAACCAAACCCTCTCGATTCCGTAAAAACCACGAAATATACCATGAATCCATAGGGAAACTAAGAATACCAACAATATTAATCATATTCATCATGAATTAATCAACAAAACGGAATGAATCGGACAAAAACGCGAAAACCCCCAAATCTCCCCAAAAGTAGGGTTCTAAAGATCTAACCTTGATTCGCTGGATCAAAGGATGTTATAGGATGATTGATCAATGATATGAACTCAGGAACTTCATGTATTTGTTGTTTAACAATATGGTTTCACCTCATCCGAAGCTCCAGCCGCGGACCGAAGAGAAAGGAAATGAAAAACGAGTGAAAAAGTGGCTGCTCTGTCATTTATATACTGGGCCGGAACTAGCGTGCGCTAGCCTTCCAGGACTAGCGTGCGCTATAGGCCAGTATCGGCCCAGCACTCTCGGCCAGGGCCCGCATGACCCGGCACCACCGACCAATCCTGCCGACCATGACCTGTCCGCCCGACCCCCGCTAGCGTGCGCTACGGCCGGAAGCCTACGCGCGCTAGCCGACCTGTCCAGTAACCTCTGGACTAAAAAGCTCGACCAGGTAACGTACGTTAGTCGGCCGACAGCGTGCGCTACCCCTTCCGGTTAGCGTGCGCCACGACTGACAGTAGCGTGCGCTACCTGCCGATCCTACCCGAGTCCAGAACCTCAAAACCCCTCTGCCCAGACCCGATAGCATACGCTGGGCCACTCGCCAGCGTGCGCTACACTGCCGAGCTAGCGCGCGCAGCCTCCTGGCCGTAGCACGCGCTACGCTGGTTCTTGCCGTGCCTGCTCGGCCAGTGCCCAGCACTTCCGACAGTGCCGCACCGGTCCGGCCAGCTGCTCAGCCGCCATGACCCGACGACTCGATTTTTCGAAAACGTACGGAACGAACACGACGAAAAGCTCGCGGATAACATCGACGACCCGAAATGAAAACATAATACAATAATTAATCATACGCGACCAAGAAAAGAGTCGAGACGGCAAGTACAGATACGGATACCCATAACTTTGGGTAAATTACAAAATGGCCCAAAACGCCCGAGAATCACGATACATGATCGAATTACCAAACCGAAGTCCACAACACGTATAACAAAGTTAAACGGACTTACAGGAAACTCGAAACAGCAGTTTCGGACGAGATTCGCAAGAATCGACTCAAGTGCGGAAAAGTCGCTAAAAAGCACGGAACTCAACAAAACGACTCCGAAACGAACTCGGATGTCAAAAAGTGTAGAGTTAATCATTCTCAGGATGACAAAATGGTCCCAAGCGAGTCGTCAAAATGGACTTTCGCCAAAAAATAAAATTACCGGAAATCAAATTTGCAGATATTACATTCTACCCTCCTTAAAAGAAGTTTCGTCCCGAAACTTAAAACAACTAGGGAGAAGCAATATCCCGCCAGGAAAACTCAACGAGATACACAAGAAACGCATAACTTATGCCCAACGGAGAAACGTTACAAGCAACACAACAATACATTACCCGAAGGTAATCCAAGCCAATGCTGAAATAAATACGAATCACATTGTCTGAAGGCTCCAACAGAAATGCCAATACATCACAATGTACTGAAAGCCCCTCAGCCGAAACTGTATATCACGATGGCCTGAAAGCCGAACAGCCCGAAGCTGTAAATCATCACAATACAGATCTCAAAGAAACAAACCTGACTGTCGGACATACCCCTCGGCGTATGAACAACCAGTCGCAAATCGTCGGACATATCTAATACAACATGGACTACGAACGACCAAACAATAAAGCTCAAGAGGGACATCACAGTACGCCTGATCCGAAAATGTGTCCGTGCACATGTCCACCCCGTATACGTAATCTAGAATATACGTGTGACAATGTACCTAATTAGCCTCACGAACTACGTCTCGTGTGCATGGTCCAATGCGGAAACATCCACGCATGACCATCGTGTGCCTGGCTAAAAATCCTACACATAACCAATTGGCACGCAGATATGATTCCAGATATGCCACGATACAACATGACAACGAAACTCAAAGGATAACCTATCCAATATGAATCATACTACTCACCAAGTGAACGATGACACACGAATAATGAAAGATCGACACGACCAACAATATCCAAAACAACTATCCTGGGATCAAAATCCCTAAGGACCGATTAATACGAGCAACAATCACAACACAACAATCCGGGAAATCCTCCACCCTCAACGATCACAAAATTACCGAGTTCACAAGAATAATAGTGTGCTCCCTTGAGTCGGTCGACACGACAATAATAATTTAACGGATGAGAACTATCCTCGACAATCCTAATTCAATACTTCGATTACCTTTAGAACGGTTAACCGATAACAATTATACAACGGATGTCTCAGCACCTTTAATCAGTTACCGATAACGAAGATGATAATCGAACACATCAATGTCTTCAATTGGCCAATACAACACCAATAGCGAAGCACCAATATCAAAGACAACAGTCAAAAAATCAATACCGTGAACCGGCTATCGACATCAATATGATCAACAAGTATCGTAATGCCCTGAACCGGCCATTTACGAACAACACTAACAATTGGCATAACTTGCCGAAAGATATCGTATCAAACAACCCCTTGATATCAACAAAATCACAAAGAGACCAAGTCTCGACATGATTCACACATTCATGCACATACATAATAACATCAATCTCATTGACTAGTACAAGTATAAAACTTGCTTCTATATCAATACAACGAACTGTTACCAATTCAGTTGCTTTCGTCTACGAGTTCCTCAGTCCCGACCAAAGTAATCTACGAACTCTTCAATCTCAAACACAACACAACAGTCATAATCCACGATCAAACATCACAACTTATTGTAAAAAGAAGGATTAATAATCAACAAGTTCGATGACGATCAATATCAATACAACCAAATCACAAACTCAACCGTTTCAGCATATCCCGATTAAACACAGTCTGAACAATCCAACTCAGGCACTTACAAATCCTGTCCACAATACGAGTCGAAATATGATGATCATATCAGAAACCAATTCGGACCAACAAGGGTCTAGATGTTATCGATTCCAAACTAAATCCTTAAATACGAATTAACAAGGTTCCTCCTTGTAAATACGTAGTTAAAATTTTCCGATGATCATCATTAATTCGAACCATCCAATTAGTTCAACATTATAGATAATCATATTCTAAGGTTATCAAACAACCCAATCATTCGGCTTGAACCTTTGTTCAATATGTATGGACTTCAAAACTCAGAGATGAATAATAATTTCATCAAACTCGTAATCATATTCGTATCACGATGCGAATATTATATCAAAACACACAATTCAACTCTAGACATGAATATCCCATATTCATATCAAAAACACCCACACTTCTTATAAATGTTCATCATCTCATATAATTCAAGAGTTTCTCAGGAATCCTGAATTAATTCGAAATCACGTCCACAATCGACCAACGACAAAATCCAATGTTCTAACATCTAAGCCATCATCTAACTCATAGTCTAAGGCATATATCATCATAACATCAGGAATCGCAATAATACTGCCAAGAACACTATGATCCCCTAACCATACTCATGACAACATAACATAACCCAACATATAAGTCATCATGTCATCAACTTCCTTAACAAACTTCCCGTGGGATACATCATCATAACGCCTCCATAAACTATTATCATACGAACTAATCATCAACAACAACGTCAAAGTCGAATTGTCTGGAGATATTAACCAACACATCTCTTGAAGATAAACAGCACCATTCACAACCACACGAATCATATCAATATCCGTACTTCAACAATAATATCAACATAATGCGGTAATCCATCCATAATCATACTTATCAACCTCCTATACATGACGATTATCAACTCAAGAACAATGATATTCAATTCAGAACCAAATCCAAATTGAATATTAATTACCTCTTCGAAGAAATGGATTGATTCTCAAGGTTGAATCCATTTCCAATCGATTCTAAGCTTAGAGTTGTTAAAACGGTCAACTCCATGATTACGCAAGTATTTAGAACCTCAACGTATTTCCCAAGAACTCTCTCTTTCGGTGGAAAAGAAAGGACGGGCTGAAAAGGATAATGTTACTCAATCCCACACTACTAGCATGCACTACTCTCACAAAATGGCGCGCGTTACTTGCCATAGCATGCGTAACTGACTTTGTTAGCGTGCGCAATCTGTAATGCCCGGATAAATGGTGTATTTACCTTGTACTCGACCTTGTATTATTTCGACTTCGTGATGTTATAAATCGTAGATTGGTTTCCCGCATTCGTGCCCTTATGTTTTTATATATCTTCCACATTTCATGCATGATTCTGGACATACTTACGTACGCTACGGACTTGCACTTAACGTACGCTAAGTCTGCTATGTAACATACGTTATATGTTGAGCTTAACGTACGTAAGCTCAGTCAAGTCAAAGATCCGACAAGGGTCGGCGTGGGGGGACCGGATGGAGATTCGGGGAGATTGCCAGCATGAACCTGGACGGTTTTCCAGCACATGCAAGTCAACGGCTTAACGTACGCTAGAAGAAGATTTTAACATACGCTAAGGTCATATATGTTACGTACGTAACACCTATAGGATAACGTACGTAAGCGTATGGCAGAAACAGTCCAGCGAGCTTTGGCCGAGCATTAACGCACGCTAATGTTCTAGTATATCGTACGCTAACCATGTTACGTACGTAATGGGATTTGGTTAATGTACGTAATGGTTTAAAAATCTATTTATAGGACCCCTCATCTTATTTCCCACTCTTACCTTGGCCGATTTTTGTGTTCTTGAGACTATCCCTCACCCCATAGCCCTCATATCATCATCTACATCCGATTTTGGGAAGCCTAGACCGTGTGATTTGGTGATCAAGCTTCCGGTGAAGAGTTTATCCAAGATTTTCTTTGTCTCTTAAGGTATGTTAACTCTCCACCAAGATGAAGACTTTGTTCTTAGTTGTATTATGAGCTTCTTCCTGAGATTATTGAGCTTGTTTCATCATAATGAATCCAATACCATGTTTGAAAAGATTTTTATTGGTTGAATTAAGGTTTCCATGGCTAGAGTTAAGTCATAATCTTCACCAACCTTAAGGATGAAATTTCTGAGATTTGACATACCTTGATGATTCTTTCGTAACACTCTTTTTATGAACAAATGTAAGGATTACCCCCGTGTTTGATGAAATTGTGTAGTTGTACATAGAGTGTGTTCGAATATAACACTTGCCTTGATGAACTTGTGTAAATCTTCTTAGAGGAGTAGAACCTTGATAGGATTATTGGAACAACCATTTGAAGGAAGAATTTGTTAAGAAAATCACCCACGGAAGAACAAAAATCGCAGAGACGAATTAGCCTAGAACTAGAATGAACATGATTATCTCATAATATTCAATTTAGCCATCGAACCGAACCTTCAAGTAAGAATCGGAATTTGAGTTTGGATTTTGGAACATAATGATATGTTGAATGTTCTTGAAACTTTAGATGCCAACCTTGTGTTCCACTACCATCTCATGAATTCGAAAGTCTTTTTCCAAGCGTAGCACTCGTCGGAAAATAGAACCAAGAACCGATTTTCCGTTATCGATAATTCGTTTATAACTTTAGACGTTCGGGACTCGTACATAAGTTTCAGGAAGATTATTGAAATTCTTGTTATTTCCTTGTACAAGGTGATAGATCGAGGGGAGGCGATCTCCGGACGAGTGACATTTGTGGGAGTATTTAAATTCTTTCCATCTTGAGGCAAGTATCGTATTTTAAGCTTATTGATATTGTATTGTTGATCATGTGTATGATTTATTCGTGTTGTTGAACATGAGATTATATTCTTTGAGTTGTCATGATATTTACGTCGATGAACGTGTTGATTTGCATATGTGTATGCATAATGGTATTGTTTGTGTTGTAAATGATCCGAGGGGATCATGAGGATCTATGCTGAGGGCGCTGGATCGAATGTCATCTATGCTGAGGGCGCTGGATCGTTGGACGGGTTTTCCACCATGCGTTGGTCCGACGGGATCATCATGGGGATCTATACTGAGGGCGCTGGATCGTTGGATTACCCTGTATTGTATTGATGGAATCGTGAGGGTTCACATCATTGGATTCCGATGATGGAAGTCCGTTTTGTATGCTTTATGATGCATTGATGATTTATGTATTACGATACTCGTACTAGCATTGTTTTGCTAACCCCTTCGGGGGTGGACATTTGTTTTGATGTTCAGGTAGCAGAGGAACGGGGAGGCAGCCACAATACCGACATGACGATGAAGTGGCTCAGTGATGTGGATCTTGTTATCTTGATTTTTATGGTTATTTTCCAGTACTCGAGTACGCTTATGTTGTTGTTGTTGTTGTTGTTGTTGTTGTTGTTGTTGTTGTTGTTGTTGTTGTTGTCTTGGAGATGTTTTGTATTCTTGGACTCATTTGTACTGTCAAATGGGTTTTAAACTTCTTTTACATTGAGGACACTTTAGTATTATTTCCGTATTTCTCAAATTAGCCTTGTAAATTCTTATACAAAGGATTTACGGCGCTGTAATTATTCCGAATATATCGGGGTGTTACAGAATATGGTATCGGAGCTAAGATTCATGGATATCTTGGCAGTCGGGTTAGTTGGGTCTGTTTACGTTATTTGATTTATGCGTCGCTTGTAACATCACTGCTGAGCCAGCATCGTCGTGTGGACCGTGGTTAAGTCTCCAAATCTCTAAATACTACCGTTTTATTTAATTCCTGCTTTGTGATTTTGATGGACTTTCTTTTAGAAAGTTTGCCCTGGATATTGAATATTTGTGTTTACAGTATGTTGAGGGGAGGTCGTGGACGCGGACGTGGAAATTTGAGACAGGAGGATTCGGCGTCTACTCCAGATATTTCTGCTAGTCGAACCGATTCCCATTCTGGAGGACAGCAGGGATCAGCAAATAATAATGCAGATCCTAACGTGCCGGGAGTGCTTCAACAGGTGGTTGCCCAGATAAACTAGACCCGGCAATTTACCATACGATACAAAAACACGACACGAAAACGACACGAAAATTTAGTGTTTGGGTTTGCATTTTGAGTACACGACACAAAAATACATGAACACGAAAGTACACGACCGAGATTTAGTGTCGGGTTTGTGTTTACCCTTTGGGTACACGACACGACACGAGGTACACGAAATAAATAAATAAATAAATATATATATATAATATTTTTTATTTAATTTAATAAAAATATATATTTTATGAATTTTGTTTATACTAAACTTTAAAATTTGAAAATATAATGTGAACTTTCATAAATTTCGTATAAACATTCGTGTTTTTATTGCCATTCGTTTCATTTCCTCTACTAAAACCTATAAAAATAATATTATAATATTAAAATTATTATTTTTATAATATTTTAATATTTTATTTTATATTATGTGCCTGAGACGAAAACACGACACGAAAAGACACGAATTTGCGCGGTACACGACACGACATGACACGAATTCATTTAGTGTCGTGTATGGGTTTGGACTTTTGGTACACGAAACATGAAAGTACACGACACGAAAATACACGACACGAACGAATTGCCAGGTCTAAGATAAACCAGTTTGCTCAGGTTGTTGATCGCATGCAGACGGCGATGGGACAGCAGCATAACGAGGATAACCGGGGAGACAAATGGCTTACTGAAGTGGTCAAATTGCATCCTCCGAAATTTGACGGTTCTACTGAGACGCTTTCTGGGGATCACTGGTTGAAGGAGTTAGAGAAGATCTTTGCAGGGATTAACTGTCCTAACGACAGAAAGGTTCCGATCGCCCAGTATCTTCTGACTGGGGAGGCTTTCGAATGGTGGGAGGCCATTCGACCTGAGGAGCGTAATGTTGACTGGACGGAGTTCAAATTAATGATGGAAGCGCAATATTGTCCTCGCCCAGTTAGAGAGGCCCGAGTTCGGGAGTTTTTCTCACCACAAAATTCTGAGGCATCGGTGACAGACGTGATTAAGACTTTTAATCACCAGTTGACTTATGTGCGCCACTTGGTCAGGACCGAGGCGGAGAGGATTTTCCATTTTGACATGCGGATGAAGCCGAAGATTCAACAATATATGTTCGGATTTGAATGTACCACCCTGCGACAGTATCAGGACAAGGCGCTGGCCTATGATATGAAAGAGGCGGCAGTAGAGAAATCAACGGAAGCAAAGAAGCAGAAAGTGTCTGGCAACTTCACGGAGAATAAGAGTGGTGGGCCCCACAGGGGCCAGTCCTCATTTCATTCATCCAGGAGGCCTCCGCATCCTTCTCGAGGTGGAAAGAAGTTACGGCGACCGACCGCTTGAGACACGGGGAAGAAATGTTATAAGCGTGGCAAAGCGGGGCATATTCGGCGTATGCTTTACTTTGTTGTGACCTGTTTCGAGTGTGGACAGGAAGGACATCGCGCAACATTTTGTGGAAATGCGACTCGATCTTTTGGTACTCGCACTCCTGCACCGGTCCCGAAGGACACTAGTGTAAACCAAACGCAGCAAAGTGGTTTCCAGCAGTAGAATGTTGGGAAAAGAGAGGCATCCAGCGCTGGGTCCGTTCCTCCGCGTATTTACGAGATGAAGAAGGCAGACGATCAGAACACAGCTGTTGCATCAGGTACGATTCAGATCCTTTTGCAACCAGTTAGTGTCTTATTCGATTCAGGAGCTACGCATTCTTTCATATCTTTGAACTGTGTTAATCATTTGAAAATCTCGTGCTTGTATGATTGTGAACCTTATGTTGTGGGATTACCAAGCGGAGAAAAACTTGTGGGAACCTTAGAAACTAGATATTTTCGAGTGACTATAGGAGGGAGAGATTGGCCATCAAATCTTATTGTAGTCGACATCCAAGGTGACGATTTAATTCTCGGAGACGATTGGCTCAACCGTTACGGAGCTATTTTGAATTTCCGAAAGAGAGTCATTTCTATCATTGCTGATGATGGATTTGAACATTTATTCAAGGGATGGAGACCAGGTAGCTCAGGAAAATTAATCAAAGCGATGAAAGCAGCGAGATTGCTAAGGCAGGGTTGTTACGGATTTTGGTGTTATGCCATGAAGAAAGAAGAAGGAGTGGAGCTCTCATCTATTCCAGTAGTGAATGAATTCTCAGATGTATTCCCTGACGAACTACCTGGGTTACCTACGCAGAGAGAAGTGGAGTTCACCATCGAATTAGAGCCTGGAGCCGCTCCTAGTTCTAGGGCACCATACCGTATGGCGCCAACCGAGATGTATGAACTAAAGAAGCAACTAGAGGAATTATTGCAGAAGGGTTACATTCAACCTAGCATTTCTCCTTGGGGAGCACCCGTTCTCTTTGTCCGGAAGAAAGATGTATCCCTTCGATTATGTATTGATTATAGGGAGCTAAACAAAGCGACGATCAAGAATAAGTATCCTATACCTCGGATCGACGACTTGTTTGATCAACTGCAAGGGGCAAGGATATTTTAGAAGATTGACTTGCGATCAGGATACTATCATTTGAGAATTAAGGAATCAGATATACCGAAATCCGCTTTCAGATCCCAGTACAGGCACTATGAATTCATGGTGATGCCATTCGGACTTACCAATGCTCCTGCAGTATTTATGCAATTGATGAATCGAGTATTCTTAGAATACCTAGATAAGTTTGTGGTCGTTTTCATTGATGACATCTTGATCTATTCGAAGGACGCAGAAGAGCATGCTGAGCATTTGCGTGTGGTTTTGAGCACCTTGAGGAATGAACAGTTTTATGCGAAGCTTTCCAAATGCGAGTTCTGGCTTAGGGAAGTAACCTTCCTTGGGCATGTAATATCAGCTGACGGAGTTCAGGTGGACCCGAAGAAAGTCGAGGCAATCTTGGAATGGGAATCTTTTAATAATGTGAAAGAAGTCCGGAGTTTCTTGGGACTTGCGGGATACTATCGCCATTTTGTAGAAGGATTTTCCAAAATCGCTCGTCCACTTTCTCAGCTGTTGCAGAGAACCCAAAAATTCGTGTGGAATGAGAAATGCCAGGCGGGCTTTGATGAACTTAAGAGGAGACTGACGACAGCACCTATATTAGCGTTACCAGATAGAACTGATGGATTCATGGTATACAACGATGCTTCAAATCAGGGTCTGGGATGTGTATTGATGCAAAAGGATAAAGTGATTGCCTATGCCTCTCGACAGTTGAAACCGTACGAAGTTAATTAACCAACTGATGATCTGGAGTTAGCAGCTGTGGTCTTTGCTTTGAAAATTTGGCGACATTATTTATACGACACTCGTTGTCAGATCTTCACCGATCACAAAAGCCTCAAGTATATTTTCAGTCAGAAGGAATTAAAAATGAGGCAGAGAAGGTGGCTGGAATTGATCAAGGATTACGATTTGGAAATCCTTTATCATCCAGGCAAAGCAAACGTGGTAGCTGATGCACTGAGCCGAAAACCTGTTTCTCTTCGAGTATTGGAAGCGTTTACATCCCAAACCAACATTCAACGATAACTAATCCATGAAGGAATTGAAGTGTGGTCGCAAGGAGTCCAAGGGCAATTGTGTGTGATGGAACTAACTTCGTCGTTGGTTGAAGAAGTCAAATCTAAGCAGTTGGATGATTCTCTGATTCTTCGATTGTGTGACGAAGTGAACAAAGGGAAGGCCCCAGGACTCATGATACAGGATGATGGAGTTCTGAGATTTCAGATCCGACTTTGCGTTCCCAATGATGATGTTTTGAGATGGTCAATTCTGAAGGAAGCTCACAGCGCGCCCTACTCTATTCACCCGGGCAGCAGTAAGATGTATAAGGATTTAAAACAAAACTTCTGGTGGGGAAATATGAAGAAGGACGTAGCCGAATACGTTTCAAAGTGTTTGACTTGTCAGCAGGTTAAGATTAAACATCAGAGACCTGCCGGAATGTTGAAGCCACTTTCGATCCCTGAGTGGAAGTGGGAGGATATATCGATGGACTTTCTCACCAGTATGCCAAGTGTTGTTGCCCAAAATATCTATCCGAAGATTAAATACTGCTGGAGACGTACAACAAACAACAATTGTGGGAGCACTTCCGAGAGAAGATAAATAATACGAGATTTGCCGGGTTTGTTAGGCCCGGGCTTGAATGCTCTCGCGAGATGTTATTAATACAAATATTCGTAGATACAAGTATTAATGAGAGAAATCTAAATACAATGAGTGTAAAAAGACTCTATTAATCCGGCTCTTGAGCGAAGCTCGGTGTCCTTCATCCCTGCCGATCGTCTGCCTGATGAGAGAGGCCGGGAGAAGTAAGTACCGAAAGATAGCTGTTGCCAAGAGTTGGAGAAAGCCAAGTGATGTGTGTTTTGCTTGTGAAATGCGAGAATGCCAGAGAGGAGTCCAAGTGCAGGCTGCCTTCTTTATATAGGGGATGAGGGGCCTTGTCTCCTAGCGGGCGATCGTCTTTCGGCCATTAATACAATGGGGCGATCGTCCTAAAGGTCACGTGGGCAGCCTGCCAAAAGTCCAAGGCTACAGACGGCAGCCAGCTGTGCGGTCCAATGAGGAGCCAGCACGCGTCGAATCTTATCACAGTGGTCCCACTTTGTTACTTTCGGCGGACTTGTCAGTAGGCGAGGTAGGTGACAGGCTGTGGTCACCAGTCTTGTCCGTCAGCTCCTTTTGCAGGTCTGCGGCCCTGTTGGTAGGTGAGGTAGGTGACAGGTCTGTCAGCGCCTTTTGTGGATCTGCACGTGGGTGTTGTCCTGTGGCTCGGCCTTGGCCGACTGGATGGCCATCGGCCCCGATAAATCCTGGCGGTCGTCTCTTAGCTGGACACCGAGGGTCTTCTTCGGCCAGCCACTGAGGGTCGGCACTGGTCGGTCACCAAGGGTCGGTCGGCAAGGCGCCGAGAGATGATCGTCCATAAGTCGGTCGCCAGAAGTCGGTCGCCAGGCGCCGAGAGATGATCGTATTGGATGTTGATCGCTCGGCACCGGGACTTGTCCTGGGACCTTCGGCTGGCCAATTCATGCTGTCCGTGGGGCTAAGGCTAGGCCGCCTGGTGGCCGGTCGGCAGTTCTGCCTCGGCTGATCGGCAGTGGCTAGGTCGCCCGATCTCCGAGGCGATCGCCGGTCGGAAAGTGTAAATCTCGACACAACAATTGCCCCCAGCTTGCTCCTATGTTGAAGACATGGGGCGAGGTGGTTCTTGCTAGTGATCGTGTAAGGATGAGGACGGGCGATCTTGCTGAGCTGACTTATGATTTCGGACTTGGGCTATCATGGTCGATTGGCTAGCTATCTTTCGGTCTTGTACCTGCAAAAACAACATTGGCCGATCCCCCTCGGAAACTTGATGGTTTCGCTTGTTTGAGGAATCGTGCACAGTCGCGGAAATCGATGGACCGACTCCATGACCGTGTCTTGGTGCGCGAAGACATTGAGTGTCTCGTGACTCACTTTATTATGAGGGTCCTCTGTTAGGCTGCGCCTCGCCTCGTATTTAAACTAAGGGCGTGCGGTCTCAGTCTAGAGGAGTCCTTGCGCGAGGCAGCGTCGGATGAATCAACTCCACGCCCGCGGCTTGTTAGCTCTGCTTCCACCTCGGCCCACCATGAAAATGGCGAACCTCGACGGTGTACGTTGAGACGGGGGTTGTGGCACGTGTCCACTGATTAAATTTGGAGAGCCCTCAGACTACACCGGCCTCGTATTTAAACGAAGGGCGGGCGATCTTGGCCGAAAGGGACCTTGCATGGCCGAAACAGCCGGTTCCGTCGACTACCAGGACCATGGCCTTATGATGTGCGGTGGAGGCGATCTTATGCCTTAGTCCATCACGTTAGATGCTGGACTGTAGAGGGCGATCGTGTCCTCCGGGTTGCTGATGATGTAGCGTGATGATTGGCGATCGGGCTGGAAGACTGGCGATCGTCGCTCGGCTGCCGATCGCTTTATTCGTAGGTCGATATCGGCGATCGGGCGGGAGATCATCGTCCGGGCGCCGATCGCGCTGCTCACAGGCTAAGAAGGAACCTTTGCCTGGCCAGAAAATATGCGGCTCTAGCCCGGAAGGCTGCGTAGGTTGTAGGTTGGTTTTTCGTGAGATGCCTGAACATAGGCGAAAAAGCCTGAAATCCTCCTAGGACCGCGTAGAGGGCGGTCTCATTGCTTACGGGCTCGCCGTTGAGGATGATCACGTCTACCCGGTCGATGTAGTCCGAGTCGGACTCTTCTTCTCCCTGCTTGATTTGCATCATGCGAAGGGGACCTTCTGGCCGGACGACCCTGGTGGCGAAATACTCCGTGAAGACGTGCGCCAGCTGGTTAAAAGAGCCAATGGACCGAGGCGGCAACGAGGCGTACCACCTGTGGGCGAGATCGTCCAGCGTCAGAGGGAACATTCGGCACCTGGTCGCGTCAGATGCCCCACACCCGGTCATGTAGATGTTGAACTTCCTCAGGTGCGTCTGGGGGTCCGATCGCCCCTCGTACACGGGCGTTTGTGGGGGAGCGATCTTGTGCTGCACGGGGGCGAGCTCGATGTCGATCGTGAGCGGCTCGCTTGACCCGGTGATCGTCTTCTTGGCGCCTGCCCTGGATTCCAGGAGCGCCTTCATGTCGTCGAGTTGACGTTGCATCGCGGCCATCGCCGTGGCTTGGTCGCTTGTAGATCGGCTTTGGGAGCAGGAGCCGAGGCGATCGTGTACCGATCTCCGGACTCTGCTGCTGCCGGCCTCGGCTATTTGGCGAGGGGGAGCCAGACGGCTGGGCTGCCTTCTGGGAGTCGGGTAGGCCGAGCTCCTGGTGACGGACTCAAACTCCGTCGTCTCGTAGCTGGGGCCGGATCGCCGGTTGCTGTGTCGGGTCACCGCCTGTGCGATCGAAGACAGAGGTGCCCCGGCTGGCGAGCGCCTCTTCTTGCGGACAGGAGCCTACTGGCGATCGCTCGGCCAGTAACGTCTTGAGCTTCCGCTTGGACTTCCGGCGGATGGCCGAGGGGGTGATAGCAGGAGGCGCGTCGAGAGCACTCCGTCGCTCCTGTAGGACGGCCAGGGCCCCTTCGATCTGTTCCTTGGTTCGGAACCAATCGAACGAGAGGCTTGGGCCGCCGTCCAGGGGCGGGATCGAGCGTCTCTGACCGTGGCGGCTACCCTCCACCATCGGCTGTGGCTCGGACTGGGACGGAACGCGGCGTCCGGCCAGCTGGCCGGCGGCTTTCTTCGACGCGGAGGCGGAAGACATGTTTTCTGAAAGATTTCTTTGAAGTGCAGTAAGTGTCACTTAAAGTATCTGCCCCGAGAACAGTGAGTGTTCTTCGAGACTGTAGGTATAAAAATTTGAGGGTTAGATCCCCTTCTTCTAGCGCCAATTGTTGTTGCCCAAAATATCTATCCGAAGATTAAATACTGCTGGAGACGGACAACAAACAACAATTGCGGGAGCACTTCCGAGAGAAGATAAATAATACAAGATTTGCCGGGTTTGTTAGGCCCGGGCTTGAATGCTCTCGCGAGATGTTATTAATACAAATATTCGTGGATACAAGTATTAATGAGAGAAATCTAAATACAATGAGTGTAAAAAGACTCTATTAATCCGGCTCTTGAGCGAAGCTCGGTGTCCTTCGTCCCTGCCGATCGTCTGCCTGATGAGAGAGGCCGGGAGAAGTAAGTACCGAAAGATAGCTGTTGCCAAGAGTTGGAGAAAGCCAAGTGCTGTGTGTTTTGCTTGTGAAATGCGAGAATGCCAGAGAGGAGTCCAAGTGCAGGCTGCCTTCTTTATATAGGGGATGAGGGGCCTTGTCTCCTAGCGGGCGATCGTCTTTCGGCCATTAATACAATGGGGCGATCGTCCTAAAGGTCACGTGGGCAGCCTGCCAAAAGTCCAAGGCTACAGCCGGCATCCAGCTGTGCGGTCCAATGAGGAGCCAGCACGCGTCCGGAAGTACTGTCACAGGTGGTCCCACTTTGTTGCTTTCGGCGGACTTGTCAGTAGGCGAGGTAGGTGACAGGCTGTGGTCACCAGTCTTGTCCGTCAGCTCCTTTTGCAGGTCTGCGGCCCTGTTGGTAGGTGAGGTAGGTGACAGGTCTGTCAGCGCCTTTTGTGGATCTGCACGTGGGTGTTGTCCTATGGCTCGTCCTTGGCCGACTGGATGGCCATCGGCCCTGATCGTCATGAAGCGGTCGTCTATTAGATGGACACCGAGGGTCTTCTTCGGCCAGCCACTGAGGGTCGGCACTGGTCGGTCGGCAAGGCGCCGAGAGATGATCGTCCATAAGTCGGTCGCCAGAAGTCGGTCGCCAGGCGCCGAGAGATGATCGTATTGGATGTCGATCGCTCGGCACCGGGACTTGTCCTGGGACCTTCGGATGGCCAATTCATGCTGTCCGCGGGGCTAAGGCTAGGCCGCCTGGTGGCCGGTCGGCAGTTCTGCCTCGGCTGCTCGGCAGTGGCTAGGTCGCCCGATCTCCGAGGCGATCGCCGGTCGGAAAGTGTAAATCTCGACACAACACCAAGGACCAAGACGGGAATGAATATGATTTGGGTGATAGTTGATCGATTAACCAAGTCAGCTCATTTCCTGGGTATTATAGACACTTGGGGACCCGATAGATTGGCGCGAGTATTTATTACAGAGATAATCCGATTGCATGGAATGCCGAAGACCATAATTTCGGATCGAGATGGCCGCTTCGTGTCGCACTTTTGGAAGGCAGTTCATAAGGCTCTGGGGACTGAGCTGAACTTTAGCACGTCTTATCATCCTCAGACGGACGGTCAGTCCGAAAGGACTATTCAGACAGTAGAAGACATGCTTAGAGCTTGTGCCTTGGATTGGTCAACTGACTGGGAAGTTCACTTGCCGTTGATTGAATTCACATATAACAATAGTTGGCATGCTTCTATTAAGATGGCACCGTTTGAAGCTTTGTACGGGAGAAGATGTCGATCACCCCTGTGCTGGGATGATTCTTCGGACTTGATCGGGACGGAGCAGGAATTGATAGTCCAGATTCAAGAGAAGATAGCTTTGATTCGGGAAAGATTGTTGACCGCCTAGAGTCGACAGAAGTATTATGCAGATACGCGTCGTCGCCCGCTAGAGTTCGACGTTGGGGACCACATACTATTGAAGGTGTCTCCTACACGGGGAATTTTCCATTTTGGGAGAAAAGGTAAGCTTAGTCCGAGATATATCGGACCATTTGAGATCCTCGAGAGAGTTGGGGACTTAGCATACAGGGTGGCCTTACCACCATCGCTGAGTCATGTTCACAACGTGTTTCACATATCCCAATTGCGGAAGTATGTACCAGATCCCAGTCATATTATTGATTTCGACGAGATCGAGATAACTAATGACGTCACCTTCGAAGAGAGACCAATCAAGATACTCGAGAGTCGAGTCAAACAATTGAGAAATAAACCGATCTCCTTGGTAAAAGTTTAGTGGTCTCGACATGGAGTCGAAGAAGCAACTTGGGAGACAGAGGACAGTATGAAGTCGAGATACCCGGAATTATTTTCGTTTTAAGTTTCGGGCCGAAACTTCTTTTTAGAGGGGTAGTATGTAATGCCCGGATAAATGGTGTATTTATCTTGTACTCGACCTTGTATTATTTCGACTTCGTGATGTTATAAATCGTAGATTGGTTTCCCGTATTCGTGCCCTTATGTTTTTATATATCTTCCACATTTCATGTATGATTCTGCACATACTTACGTACGCTACGGACTTGCGCTTAACGTACGCTAAGTCTGCTGTGTAACGTACGTTATATGTTGAGCTTAACGTACGTAAGCTCAGTCAAGTCAAAGATCCAACAAGGCTCGGCGTGGGGGGACCAGATGGAGATTCGGGGAGATTTCCAGCATGAACCTGGACGGTTTTCCAGCACATGCAAGTCAACGGCTTAACGTACGCTAGAAGAAGATTTTAACGTACGCTAAGGTCATATATGTTATGTACGTAACACCTATAGGATAACGTATGTAAGCGTATGGCAGAAACAGTCCAGCGAGCTCTGGCCGAGCGTTAACGCACGCTAATGTTCTAGTATAGCGTACGCTAACCATGTTACGTACGTAATGGGCTTTGGTTAACGTACGTAATGGTTTAAAAATCTATTTATAGGACCCGACCCTCATCTCATTTCCCACTCTTACCTTGGCCGATTTTTGCGTTCTTGAGACTATCCCTCACCCCATAGCCCTCATATCATCATCTACATCCGATTTTTGGAAGCCTAGACCGTGTGATTTGGTGATTAAGCTTCCGGTGAAGAGTTTATCCAAGATTTTCTTTGTCTCTTAAGGTATGTTAACTCTCCACAATATGAAGACTTTGTTCTTAGTTGTATTATGAGCTTCTTCCTGAGATTATTGAGCTTGTTTCATCATAATGAATCCAATACCATGTTTGAAAAGATTTTTATTGGTTGAATTAAGGTTTCCATGGCTAGAGTTAAGTCATAATGTTCACCAACCTTAAGGATGAAATTTCTGAGATTTAACACACCTTGATGATTCTTTCGTAACACTCTTTTTATGAACAAATGTAAGGATTACCCCCGTGTTTGATGAAATTGTGTAGTTGTACATAGAGTGTGTTCGAATATAACACTTGCCTTGATGAACTTGTGTAAATCTTCTTAGAGGAGTAGAACCTTGATAGGATTATTGGAACAATCATTTGAAGGAAGAATTTGTTAAGAAAATCACCCACGGAAGAACAAAAATCACAGAGACGAATTAGCCTAGAACTAGAATGAACATGATTATCTCATAATATTCGATTTAGCCATCGAACCGAACCTTCAAGTAAGAATCGGAATTTGAGTTTGGATTTTGGAACATAATGATATGTTGAATGTTCTTGAAACTTTAGATGCCAACCTTGTGTTCCACTACCATATCATGAATCCGCAAGTCTTTTTCCAAGCGTAGCACTCGTCGGAAAATAGAACCAAGAACCGATTTTCCATTATCGATAATTCATTTATAACTTTAGACGTTCGGGACTCATACGTAAGTTTCAGGAAGATTATTGAAATTCTTGTTATTACCTTGTACAAGGTGATAGATCTAGGGGCAGCGATCTCCGGACGAGTGACATTTGTGGGAGTATTTAAATTCTTGCCATCTTGAGGCAAGTATCGTATTTTAAGCTTATTGATATTGTATTGTTGATCATGTGTACGATTTATTCATGTTGTTGAACATGAGATTATATTCTTTGAGTTGTCATGATATTTACGTCGATGAACGTGTTGATTTGCATATGTGTATGCATAATGGTATTGTTTGTGTTGTAAATGATCCGAGGGGATCATCAGGATCTATGCTGAGGGCGCTGAATCGAATGTCCACCATGCGTTGGTCCGACGGGATCATCATGGGGAACTATGCTGAGGGCGCTGGATCGTTGGACGGGTTTTCCACCATGCGTTGGTCCGACGGGATCATCATGGGAATCTATACTGAGGGCGCTGGATCGTTGGATTACCCTATATTGTATTGATGGAATCGTGAGGGTTCACATCATTGGATTCCGATGACGGAAGTCCGTTTTGTATGCTTTATGATGCATTGATGATTTATGTATTACGATACTTGTACTAGCATTGTTTTTCTAACCCCTTCGGGGGTGGACATTTGTTTTGATGTTCAGGTAGCAGAGGAATAGGGAGGCAGCCACAGTACCGACATGACGATGAAGTGGCTCAGTGATGTGGATCTTGTTATCTTGATTTTTATGGTTATTTTCCAGTACTCGAGTACCCTTATGTTGTTGTTGTTGTTGTTGTTGTTGTTGTTGTTGTTGTTGTCTTGGAGATGTTTTGTATTCTTGGACTCATTTGTACTGTCGAACGGGTTTTAAACTTCTTTTACATTGAGGACACTTTAGTATTATTTCCGTATTTCTCAAATTAGCCTTGTAAATTCTTATACAAAGGATTTACGGCGCTGTAATTATTCCGAATATATCGGGCTGTTACACAATCGATGTCCTGAGGCTACTGCCTCATTTCGTGCCAAGTGTTACGTACGTAAAATCCTTGTTATAGCGTACGTAACATAACATTGACTTTCTACAGCAAAAGTCTCATTAGCGTACGCTATTATCCACCCGTAGCGTGCGCTAATCATAGTTGACTCGACAGCTTGCACTTACCACTCGTGCCCCCACATGCTGAAAGCATTCGCGATTTTCGGGATTCCTCTGGCCGATCTGGAATTAGCGTGCACTAACCATACGGTTTAGCGTGCGCTAGCCCTACATGACAAACACCCGCTGACCTTATCTGGACACGCGTCACAAGTGGCCGGGTCCACTCGCCGAAAGCCAAGATTCCCTGTCGGACGATCCGATATTAGCGTACGCTAACCATCCTTGGTAGCATGCGCTAAATGCCGATAAACATCAATCCGGGCCTACCTGTCGTCCGCCTTCCTAACCTTTCCCAGAATTCCTTACGTACGTTAAGGATCCTCCTTAGCGTACGAAATTCGAACCTATTAGCGTACGCTAACTGCACCACGTAGCGTGCGCTACTCATACCTCGTAGCGTGCGCTAAGCATATTTCATAGCATGCGCTAAAGTGGATGTACTTAGCCATTTCCAACGGTTCCTGTCCATTGCTTCGACATACTGGACACGTATATATGACATGCTGAATACATATACTTGATTCAATAACATTTTCATATGATATGCCTGATATCAAAATTAAACAACCTGATATAAGATATCCTCAATTATAACTGTCAACCAACAACAGATCAACCCAGAATTTCCAAACTCATCACAAGGGCAATCAATCGTCGCCATGAGCGAATAACCAAAACAGTGTACTTACAGGTACGTGAAGCTGATGATCTCCCGTGATATTAGCATGCGACTCCCAAACAAAGTCTCAACGCAATACCAATACACACTAATATCGCAATTAGCAATTTGACAAAATCTTAAGGAAGAGTTCACGTCCGTGACCACGGCCACGACTCTTCCTCCTTTCAGCCAACATTCTGAAGGACACACACATGCGTAAGTATAATCCAAATCGCACATTCTCGAAGTGACCAATTCCCAAGAATACCAAGCTAAAAACGAAACGATTAAGAAAGATACATGAAGAGTGAGAGGACTTACAAGTACCGGTCGCACTGTGATGATGGCAGAGTAGTGATACTGTGGGCAAATGACGACTCAATCGACCCAAAAGACCGACAACCTAGGTATCCATAAACCTAAGCTCTGATACCATATTCTGTAACACCCCCAAGTTATTCAGGGTATATTACAGCGCCGTGAGCCCCGTCGTGGGACCCACAAGGCTATTCATGCGCAGAACTGTAAAACTTGACCGAGAAGGTCTAGATACAATGAAAAGAAGGACAATACAAACAGTATTCAAAACCATAACCAATGAAACCATATACATCACCACACAAATCAATACCTTGGCAACACAGGCCGGAACATCAAGGAAACTGAAATACAATACTCGAGTATTTAAAATCCATTCCAGTACAACAACACTGAATGGAGGAATCCAAAAAAATATAACCGGAGACAAGACACAGTATCACACTTGCCCATCATCTTCATGCCGACCCGATACCCGCCTGTCCGTTCTCCTGGAACTTGAAATTCATAAAAAGTTTTTCCCCCATAAAGGGGTTAGCCGTCGAATAGCTAGTGCAAGTATATCAAGTATGAAACACAATACTCCTCGACAATAAAGTAAATGTAACCGTCAATTCATAAATTCAAGACTAGTATTCCGGAATAACTAAATCTCATAGCATCGCATCAATACATATATGAATACCGTGGAACCGCACCAGAGGCTACGGAACCCTCAGGGGACCTGTCGGCCCGCCCCAGAGTGGTTCGTTCATATCATCCGTGGAATCGCACCAAGAGGCTACGAAACCCTCAGGGGACCCGTCGGCCCGCCCCAGAGTGGATATAAATAATCATGCCATTAATATATCTTACTTTCAAAGTCCAGAACGAACAATCATAAATATATACTTGCCTTGAATAGTTGACGACGCAACGAACGGAAAGGAAAGTCACCGACGAATGCTAGGAACCAACGAAACCGAACCTAACGATTCGAAGAATACAATCACAACCAATTCTAAACGAATACAGAATTGGAATACACCCGGAAACCCGCCTACGATTCATGTATATTCGTATAAAAACGACAACGAGGGCGGACCACAACCAAACCCTCTCGATTCCGTAAAAACCACGAAATATACCATGAATCCGTAGGGAAACTAAGAATACCAACAAGATTAATCATATTCATCATGAATTAATCAACAAAACGGAATGAATCGGACAAAAACGCGAAAACCCCCAAATCTCCCCAAAAGTAGGGTTCTAAAGATCTAACCTTGATTCGCTGGATCGAAGGATGTTATAGGATGATTGATCAATGATATAAACTCAGGAACTTCATGGATTTGTTGTTTAACAACATGGTTTCACCTCCTCCGAAGCTCCAGCCGCGGATCGAAGAGAAAGGAAATGAAAAACGAGTGAAAAAGTGGTCGTCTTCATTTATATATCGGGCCGAATTAGCGTGCGCGCTAGCCTTTCCAGACTAGCGGCGCTATCGCCAAGATCGCCCAAAGACTCTTGGCCGTGGATCGCATGACCCGCACCACCGACCAATCCCCGCCGACCATGACCTCGTCCGCCCGACCCGCTAGCGTGCGCTACGGCCGGAAGCTCGCGCGCTAGCCGAATTGTCCCAAGAACCTCTGACTAAAAAGCTCGCCTGTAACGACGTTAGTTGGCCGACAGCCGGCGCTACCCGCCGTTAGCGTGGCGCCATGACCGACAAGAGCGTGCGCCACCCGCCGATCCTACCCGAGTCCGTAACCTCGTAACCCTCTCGCCTGCACTCCGATAGCACAGACTGGCCGCCGCCAGCGTGCGCTACACTGCCGAGCTAGCGCACGCAGCCTCCCGGCCATAGCGTACGCTACGCCGGTTCTTTCCATGCTCGCCGCCGGCTCAAAGACTTCCGACAAAGGCCGCACCGGTCCGGCCACCGCCACTCCATGACCCGACGACTCAATTTTCCGAAAACGTACGGAACGAACACGACGAAAAGCTCGCGGACAACATCGACGACCCGAAATGAAAACATAATACAATAATTAATCATACGCGACCAAGAAAAGAGTCGAGATAGCAGGTACAGATACGGATACCCATAACTTTAGGTAAATTACAAAATGGCCCAAAATGCCCGAGAATCACGATACATGATCGAATAACCAAACCGAAGTCCACAACACGTTTAACAAAGTTAAACGGACTTACGGGAAACTCGAAACAGCAGTTTCGAACGAGATTCGCAAGAATCGACTCAAGTGCGGAAAAGTCGCTAAAAAGCACGGAACTCAACAAAACGACTCCGAAACGAAATCGGATGTCAAAAAGTGTAGAATTAATCATTCTCAGGATGACGAAATGATCCCAAGCGAATCTTCAAAACGGACTTTCACCAAAAAATAAAATTACCGGAAATCGAATTTGCGGATATTACACTTGCACTAGCTATTCGACGGCTAACCCCTTTATGGGGGAAATACTTTTTATGTATTTCAGGTTCCAGGAGAGTGGATAGGCAGGTATCAGGTCGGCATGAAGATGATGGACAAGCGTGATACTGTGTCTTATCTCCAGTTATGTTTTGTGTTCCTCCATTCAGTGTTGTTGTACTGGAAGGGTTATTGAATACTCGAGTATTGTTTGTTTTCAGTCTTCCTTGATGTTCCGGCCTGTGTTGTCGAGGTTTTGATTATGTACTGTGATGTATTTGAATACATTGGACATGACTTGAATACCCTTTGTATCGTCTTTCATTTCATTGTATTTGGACCTTCTCGGTCAAGTTTTATAGTTCCTAGTATGATTAGCCTTGTGGGTCCCACGGTGGGGTTCACGACGCTGTAATACACCCTGAATAACTTGGGGGTGTTACAGAATATGGTATCAGAGCTTGGGTCCATGGATACCTAGGCTGTTGGTCTTTTGGGTCGATTGAGTCGTCATTTGTCCACAGTATCACTACTCTACCATCATCACAGTGCGACCGGTACTTGTAAGACCTCTTACTCTTCTGGTGTTTCCTTATTCATTTTGATTCTATTTTGGTATTCTTGAGAATCGGTCACTTTGATGATGTGCGATTGAATTGTACTTACGTACCTTGTGTGTTCTTCACTATGTTAGCTGGTAGGGGCCGTGGCCGTGGTCGTGGCCGTGGACATGGATGAGGACGTGGCGCGGCCGTTTCCCTCAGTTCTGTTGCGGGGTCAACCAACCCTAGTTTATCGAACTCGGTGCATCCGTACACCGAAAGTCAGCACGACCAGTCGAATGGCCAGGGGAACAGCGCGGACGTTGGAGTTGCGAATGTACTTCAACAATTGGCTAACCAGATGACCATGTTAGCCCAAACCATTCAGCTGAATAATCCAAACCCGAACGCGGATGCCTTGCTTCATAATGTAATTCGTATGCATCCTCCACAGTTTGGCGGTGCCACAGACTCGTTAGGTTGGGAAGATTGGCTAGCATTGGAGAAATTTTTTGAAGCGGTTGATTGCCCCGAAGTGAGGAAAGTACCGATTGCTCAGTATTTCCTCACTAAGCAGGCCGCTACATGGTGGAAAGTCATCAAGACACATGATCGTGTTGCCATGTGGGATGAATTTAAAGAGCTTTTGGAGGCCGAGTTTTGTCCTTGGATGGTACGAGAGAGCCGAATTCGAGCCTTTTTCGAGGCTAAACCACAGAATATCCCCGTTTTGCAAGCAATTGTAGAGTACAACTAACAATTGATCCACGTGAAGGATCAAGTGCGAAAGTGTGATAAGATCCATTATTTTGATATGCGGATGAATATGGACTTAAGGCGGTACATGGCCGGATTTGCTTGCACCACACTGAGAGAATATCAGACAGAGCTTTGGCCCATGATATGTTAAGCCCCGACAATGATACCACTGAAGAATCGAAGAAGCAGAAGATCGCAGGAAAATTTTCTGGCTCTAAGAGTGGCAACTTCCAGAGGTCACAGACGACTAACCATTTTGCCGAACAGTCGTCACATTCTGCTAAAGGAAAGAGGGGTTTTCGTTCTGCTCCGGGCACCACAAATCGCACGGTAACTTGCTATAATTGTGGTCGTCCAGGCCACGTTAATTTGGAATGTAATTTTCCTTCATTGAAGTGTCACACTTGCGGACAGATGGGACATAGAGTGGCTTATTGTTCCGAACCAAATCAAACTTTGGACACTCGGGCTTCTGCCCCAGTACCACTTGACCAAGACGTTAATCAACGGCAATATTTTGGTCAATCTCAGCAGAATTACGGCAGGGGCCGGTGTTGGGATAACAAAAACCCTGTATCGATGATGTTGAGATAAACAATCCCTGTATCGATCGTATTGTCAGAATGTTTTGACAATATGCCAAACCCTGAATGCTGCCAATAGATGTATCGAAAAGCTGATCAAGTATCAAACTGTATCGAAGACTTCTCACAGTCCCAACCATACTGTAAATTTATCATACATCAAAGAGTCCCGCAAAGCTAAGTATGGAAGCTGTCTCGATATATCAATACAGCAATCCTTCCATACAGCCCTCAAATAGGATAAAAAGGAATCTTCAGTATTCGCTAGAAGTCAAGTCCCATTTGATAAAGAAGTATTTAAATACTAAAGGATAAAGTATTTAAATACTGTAAGTCATCAGAAGATCTTCAAATCCCGCAATATCCGGATCTCAGTCAAATATCAAGTTATCGCAGAATCTTGCTCAACGAATCTATTTCAAACGAATATATTTCAGAGGCTATATATATCTCCAGAGTTTGAAGATCATCTAGAGAACTGATACAGAAATATACAAAATATTCACGACTTACAAACGAACAAAGCTTACAAGAATATTCAGAGCAAAACATATCTCCCAAAGCTTTCCGCTATTCTGATAGAAGAGATATACAGTGCTCAAACCGTGAACAACACATCATCAGCTATAAGCTCATAAAGTCAAGCTGTTGTTCAAATATTGTTCTAACCCTTGAACAAAACCATCAGCCCTGTGTGGACTGAGAAACCTTGCTATTCCCGAACTGTGTGTGATGGACGTGCATTGAAGAAGACGAAGCTTCAGAACTGTGTGTGAAGAAGCCAGTCACGTGTTAGCTCAAACCAATCTGTGTGAACGGTTGAAAGCTAAGATATTTATATCAATCTGTGTGAACGATATATTGATTAGGTTTGGTTATATTTGCGTAGTTGTGTACACAGTAACTATAATAAACTTTTTACTCCTGTGTGGAGGACCAGTGGACGTAGAGGGGTTTACCTCGAACCACTTTAAATATTGTGTTATTTACCTTCTGCCTTTATTGTTTTATTAATTGTGATTATTTAAGTATACACTGCACACCGAGTTGCTGTATCCTTAGCAACTTACTGTATTAAAGACTTCCGCTACGCACTCAGATTTAAAAACCGTATAGCTTGTTGTTTAAAACACTTTCCAAGCTGTATCCTGTATACTTAGCTCATGTAGTGTTCGAAGAACCTCACCATGACCCTACAGGACTAGAAGCTGTTACTCAGAACATCCAACAACTTTCCATTTTAGATCCACCAACTCCCATAGAACCCGTTGTTGACCTAAAAATCAACCCCGCAGCTGTAAGAATCGACGTAGATGAAGCCAATACTGTACAAGCTGAAGCCAAAACTACAACAACTCAAGATACAGTACGTGACCCCAAATTAGAACCCGACCTAAGATGGTTGAGAGATCACCCGCAAGATCTGATCATTGGAAACATTAATGCTGGTGTTTCTACCTGTAGAGAATACAGAGTACACAAGGAAATGTACTGTGTGCACAAGAAGAACCAGATACTGAGATATCACCATTCCCTAAATGGAAATCTCAATCCGAGCTTAGAAGACTCAATATGTGCACTATTGCTGTATTCTTAGCCCAGTCCGAACCTGTTTCTACCATAGAAGCTCTAAATAATTCTCATTGGATAACATATATGGAAGAAGAGCTTAACAGTTTCGAAAGAAACAATGTATGGTATCTTGTACCCAGACCTACGCATCAATCAGTTATTGGAACCAAATGGGTATTTAGAAACAAGAAGGATCGAAATGGACTAATTATTAGGAATAAATCCAGACTAGTCGCACAAGGCTATAGACAGGAAGAAGGCATAGACTACGATGAGATGTTTGCCCCTGTAGCCAGACTAGAAGCTATTAGGATATTTTTAGCCTTTGCCGCCCATAAGAGCTTCATTGTATACCAAATGGATGTCAAAAGTGCATTCCTAAATGGAGATCTTGCCGAAGAAGTTTATGTTGAGCAACCACCAGGGTTTGCCAACACAGACGGCATAGACCTAGTATACAGGCTAAGGAAAGCACTGTATGGACATAAGCAAGCCCCTAGAGCATGGTATGAGACCCTGTCCCAATATCTAACCGATAATGGATTTGAGAAAGGTGCTGTGGACAAGACCTTGTTCAAAATACAAGAAGGCGATGACCTTCTAATGGTTCAAATTTATGTAGATGACATTATATTTGGTTCAACTAACCTTGCTTTATGTCAAAGGTTCTCTCATCTCATGCAAAGTAAATTTGAAATGAGTATGATGGGAGAACTTAGTTATTTCCGAGGTTTGCAGGCAAAGCAGTTAGCTACAGGGATATTCATCAACCAGGAAAAATACAGCAGAGAGCTTCTCAACAAATTTGGAATGAATACTTCCAAATCATCGTCAACCCCCATGAGCACTTCCGTGCAAATTAGTGCTGATGAAGCCGGAAAGCCGGTTGACCAATCACTCTACAGGAAGCTTATTAGCTCTCTCCTGTACCTAACGGCTAGCAGGCCCAATATCCAGTTTGCTATAGGAGTGTGTGCGTGATATCAAGTAGCACCCAAATAATCACACTTCAATACAGCTAAACGAATCCTGAAGTATATTAAAGGAACAGCCGATGTAGGACTATGGTATCCTAAAGAAGGCGGATTCGATTTAGTTGGCTACAGCGACTCGGATCTCGGAGGCTGCAAGCTAGATAAGAAGAGTACAAGTGGAACTTGTCACTTTCTTGGACCTAGACTTGTATCTTGGTTCAGTAAGAAGCAATTGGCAAACTCATTTTCCACGGCTGAATCAGAGTACTATGCTGCTGGTAGTTGCTGTATGCAGATCTTTTGGATGCAGCAATAGTTGTCAGATTATGGGATTGAAGCCAAGGAAACGCCCATCATGTGCGATAGCACGAGTGCAATTGAAATAACGCACAACGCTGTATTGCACTCGCGCACTAAGCATATCCAGATGAAGCATCATTTCATTAGGAATCATGTCGAGAACAAGGATGTTCGGCTGGAAAAAGTTCATACAGATATCTATTTGGCTGACATTTTGACCAAGCCTCTCGACACAGCAAGATTCAACATACTTCGACAAGAATTGGGATTGCTACAACCTGACTCCCTGTAAGTATTTATTGCTTTTACTCAACAATTGAGGGGGAATGCTGTAAGACCCAAGAATACAGTATCCACCATTAATTATCTGTACACTCAGAGCCTTCAATACAGCACTGTAGGGAACAAAGCGATATGAATCATCCTACAACTGATGTGTGCAATAATTAAGGGGGAATACAGTATGACCCATGAATACATCATTAATCCAAAAGTTGCTGTATGGAATGGAAACCCATATGTACCTTTTAAGAGGGAACGCTGTATCGTCACAGATACAGCACATACTATGGGAATTTGATTCATTATATATTATAATATTTCATTTTAAAACAATTTTTGTCCACGTGCCCTGTGTTCATGTCAAACGTCTTTTACATTAAATGCCTTACATAACATCTGGACAATCGAATCTCAAAAGCCGCGATGTTTTCAAATTGTTTAATATTTAATACCGCCGTTTCAGGCATTAAGGGTAATATGAAATGTCAAAAGTGGGACCCGCTCCTATTTTAAAATTCAATGGATAAGTGTACCAGTTACACTCAGTCCATCGTGACCGTTCATTTTAAACACCGGTTCGCATCCCTTAAATCTGACCATTGGTTCTCTAAAAACCCTTCTTCGCCGCTTACTATAAAAGGACTGTAAATGCCATTTGAGACTCTTTACGCCTTCTGCATATTTTAAGAGCACTCGAGCACTCGAGCATATTTTTTTTGAATCTTTTTCACCGTTACTTGAGAAATCATCAATGGCGTCTACCCAGACATCTTCCACCTCTCTCAAGAAGTCACTCAACTTCATCGATGGATGGATCTTCTCCAGATCTATTGTGCTGGAACGCATTCACGCTGAAGGTGATGATGTTGATGCCATGGAGGTCGTCGTTTCAAGAATCCGTCAACAAGACCTCTACCACCTTGGGAGCCACACTGCCGAGAACTATGACGCTCATCTGGTTGAGGCATTCTACCTCAACGCCGTAGTTCGTTTTCTGTCGCTGGCTCAAGGAGGTCATGTCGCTGATATCACAGCCGTTATCCGCGGAGTAGAGATCCGCATTGACCAAGAGCTTCTCCAGAACATTTTCAGGCTACCTGCTAATGGCCTGACTATGGAAGAACTTGAGACCTTTGGGTCCCAAGAACTGCCGACTCAGTACTATGGCTTATTCACCGGTTCAACAATGGTGGAAGTGGTTCATACCACATGCCATAAGAAAATTTTTTGTTTACCGTTAGTTTACTTACATGATTTTTGCTGCCGTATTATTGAGAATCGTACAAGTGCTTTTGAGATATGCACCAATCTCAGATTCAGGATGATGGTCGCAGTAATGACCTATGAGAAGGTCAATTGGTGTCAAGTTATCCTTAAGCGTTTGCAGGAAGAAGTGTCTAAACCTGCTTCGCAGAAGAAATCATTTGGTTTATTCTTAAACCATATTTTGACCAAGTGCAGACTTCAGCAAACCGCAGAGGCAAAGAAGGTCAGTTCACGGATATTCTTAGGAGGCGTCAGGCCTACTGCCTTCAACCAGAGCGTCCTGATTGCCAACAGACCTTTTATCCGGAATTTGCCGCTATCTGTAGATCCAAGGGACATTTCTTCTAAGTCCCAAAGTGTTGAATCTCCGAAGAAAAGAAAAAGATCTCACAGCAAAACTCCAGTTGCTGTTGAGAAGCCAAAAAGGAAGCTAAGGAGGCTTACAAAGGTTAAAGCTATAGAACCCTCCGAGGATGCTCCTCTCATGGCGCAACCCACTGATCAACTACCCCAGGGCCCAACCCCTGTGGAAGAGATGCCCGCTACTGTCGATACAGTAGATCCCGAGCCCTTCGTGGCTACGATGGATACTAGGACATCTGCCAACTCAAAAGACTCTGGCGAGTCGGCTGCCTGTTTGGAGCCAATAGCTACCTCTCCTATACGGGATTCCACACCCGTTCAGGATCCATCTTCCTTCAGTGTACCATCCCCTGTAAGGAATCCCTCTCCGATACAGGATTCCACACCTGTAGAGGAACCCCTTTCTACAGTGAATCGAGGCGCTGTACGGAGTCCCTCCCCGGACATAATTATCTCCAAGATCCTGCTTTCCGTGCAGATTGAACAGTCTTTCGAGCGGTTTCTCTAATGGAAAAGCTACAGACTTGCTCCGTATGAAACTCTGTACAACTGGAGCGAGTGCAGTAATGAAGAAAAAATTGTTTTGGAAGTGATGGACACTCAAGAAATTGCTGTCCTGATCCAATGGGACGACTTATTCGTTAAGGATCTTATTGAGAGCCATCTGCTTGATAAGGATGAAGCTCGAACGAAAGGGAAAGCTTCGCCCATGGAATCTCCCGATAGTCCAAAGTTCGATCCTGATTCCGACGACGATGAAGATGCACTCCAGGCTGGTTTGCGAATGAGTTGTGAGGAAGCCCAAGCAAAGAAAGATGAAGGGACATCTACCCATCAGTCACCCCCTTTGCCACAGCAAGACAATGTTCCCGAAAATGAGGATTCAGTCCCTCATGTTGTGGAGGAACAACTTGTTTCGCAACAGGCACCCGAGCCTGTCATTGGCCCCTCCGAAGAAAGATCTAGCGCCATCCAGCAAGAGGAATCAGTCCCTCTGCCGGAACAGGGGATGCTGAGAGACACCAGGAGGAATTGGTCCCTCCTATATCCATGTCTACAGAAGCCACTTCTACACAGGAGGATGCCGCACCCCCTGCCGCCGAACCCGAAACAGTTATTCCCGCCCCATCAACCGCCTTGGAATCCGACGATGGTGCTATACCTGAGGATGTCCAACTCATTTCACGCCCTAATGTGAATTTGAGAAGGTTAAATAGAGTCGAGGATTTTGCCCAGCCAGACTCTCCCAGCACTGAAACAAGAAAAGAGCGATTACGTGCTATTGGCCTCTAAACTGTCTTTATTTAGGACGCAGACAATGCTCTACACTCTGTAAAAAAAGGCTCTTGATTGGCTTCACACATCTGCTGTTGAAGAAATAACCGGACTGAGGCATGAAGTCTCTCGAGTAGTAGAGGCCTTCACTGTCTTGCCACATGTCTTCAAGCAAGCTCTGAGCCAACTGCAAGATAAACAAGAACAGATCCTGAGAGAAGAGCAATCAAAACTACGCGTGTCTGAGGCCAAGACGGCATCTGCTCTGATCGAATCCGGTTCCCAACTTCGAGCCCATGACAAGAACATAAAAGATATGTCGCAGGTGCTCTCCTCCCTTGTTGAGAGAATGTCTAATATTGAGATGAAACAGGATGCCGCTTTGCAAATCCTGGAACATCTTGATGAAAAGGTGTCATACCTTGATGACGCCAAAAAGGGGGAAGAAGCAAGGGAAGCCGCTAGGAGAATGAGGTTGGAGCAAGAGAAAGAGTTGTTAGCTCCGTTTGAAGACTCTATCACTGCAGACATAGCCCGTATCTCAACGCCGAACATGAGGATACAAGGAGAATGACCAGAATTCCAAGATCCTAAGTATCCTTGGAAAAGCCTAGTCCGAAAGCCACAATCTATGAACCTCCCGCCAGACCGACAGCCTACCGCTGCAGAGATTAAGAACTGGAGGAGAAATGAACTGTTAAGATACTTTGTTGTACTTATTAGGGATTCCCCATTATTCAATAGATGCAAAACGGTGCAGGAAGCCGCAGAGGAATTCAAGACGAAGCTGGAAGGTGGAACGCTCCCGCTACAGCTGCAGATGAAATCAAAGCACAAGAATGGTGACTTGGTTACCCACCCAGAGGATTGGATCCTTGTCTTCGATAAATTATATGAAGGTCGAGCCATTTATCAGAATCGAGACAAGGAATCCATCAATACTGGTGGAAAAACAACAAGAATGACCCAAAAAGACCATGGAGGCATTCAGACTATAGGAGTTGAATTTCCTTGTATTATAGTTTTTGTAATCTTATCTTCGGAACAGCAAAATTTTGTACTCTTCATTTCTATATCAATAAAATTTTTGCCTGTCTTGAAAGATTACAACTCGTAATCTACTATGTTCTTATATGGTTACAACCACTTTATTTATTCTTACTGTATTCATATTATGAAACCTATCTCATACACAAGCTGTAAGAACTTGTCTGCAAACAGTTCATAGTTTAAGTTGTATGCATCTAGAAAACAATGTAAGATTGTGCCTGCGCGCCAATTATAATTTTTCAATGTAACTTTCTTTTGATAAAAGCTGAACTTGCCTGTGAGGAGTTCTTAGTGTTAAGCCAAAATGCCGAAGGCCAGAACATTCGAAAGAAGACCAAGAAGTCTACCCTACTTCAAACCGCTAAGTGTCAAAGTTTTGGCATCATCAAGGATGTTTGGATAACGTCATAAGGTTTTAAAAGGAAGACTCGGAAGGACTTGGCAAATTATCAAAAAGGGGGAAATTGCTGGATAACAAAAACCCTGTATCGATGATGTTGGGATAAACAATCCTTGTATCGATCGTATTGTCAGAATGTTTTGACAATATGCCAAATCCTGAATACCACCAATAGCTGTATCGAAAAGATGATCAAGTATCAACCTATATCGAAAACTTCTCGCAGTCCCAACCATACAGTAAATTTATCATACAGCAAAGAGTCCCGCAAAGCTAAGTATGGAAGTTGTCTCGAAATATCAATACAGCAATCCTTCCATACAGCCCTCAAACAGGACAAAAAGGAATCTTCAGTATTCGCTAGAAGTCAAGTACCGTTTGATAAAGAAGTATTTAAATACTAAAGGATAAAGTATTTAAACACTGTAAGTCATCAGAAGATCTTCAAATCCCGCAATATCCAGATCTGAGTCAAATATCAAGTTGTCGCAGAATCTTGCTCAATGGATCTATTTCAAACGGATATATTTCAGAGGCTATATATATCTCCAGAGTTTGAAGATCATCTAGAGAACTGATACAAAAATATACAGAATATTCACGACTTACAAACGAACAAAGCTTACAAGAATATTCAGAGCAAAACATATCTCCCAAAGCTTTCTGCTATTCTGATAGAAGAGATATACAGTGCTCAAACCGTGAACAATACATCATCAGCTCTAAGCTCATAAAGTCAAGCTGTTGTTCAAATATTGTTCTAACCCTTGAACAAAACCGTCAGCCCTGTGTGGACTGAGAAACCTTGCTATTCCCGAACTGTGTGTGATGGATGTGCATTGAAGAAGACGAAGCTTCAGAACTGTGTGTGAAGAAGCCAGTCACGTGTTAGCTCAAACCAATCTGTGTGAACGGTTGAAATCTAAGATCTTTATATCAATCTGTGTGAACGATATATTGATTAGGTTTGGTTATATTTATGTAGTTGTGTACGTAGTAATTATAATAAACTTTTTACTCCTGTGTGGAGGACCAGTGGACGTAGAGGGGTTTACCTCAAACCACTTTAAATATTGTGTTATTTACCTTCTGCCTTTATTGTTTTATTAATTGTGATTATTTAAGTATACACTGCACACCGAGTTGCTGTATCCTCAGCAACTTACTGTATTAAAGACTTCCGCTACGCACTCAGATTTAAAAACCGTACAGCTTGTTGTTTAAAACACTTTCCAAGATGTATCCTGTATACTTAGTGGCCAACAAGTGGTATCGGAGCGGTTGATTCTAAAAATAATCAGTCGTATTTTTAACCGAATCAGATCCAAAATCACTTGTTTTTATAAAACAGTCTTTTTCATTCCTACATTCTCATATGGATACATCAATGATCAACAAAGTTCCTATGTTCTCTATTAATGAGTTTGATGATTGGAGAATCAGGATGAAGGCTCATCTTGCAGCAATGCACGAGGAGATGATTTTTGTTATACAGGATGGCCCCATCAAGATAATGATGGTAAATCCGGCCTCTAGGATTGAAGGCTAAGCTCATGCTGAGATGCTTGAAAAAGAGCGCGAACAATGGACTTCTGACGAAAGAAAGCGCGCCAACCTCGACAATGTTGCGAAGAATGCGCTGTTTGTCACCCTTAACAAAGGCAAATTCTCGAAGGTAAAGAGCTGTAAATCAGCCAAGGATATCTGGGATAAACTCAAGTTGATTTGTGAGGGAACTGAGCTCTCAAAAGAAAACAAGACTTCAAAATTAGCTCAGCAATTTAAATCTTTTGAAATGAAACCAACTGAAACACTTGAGGAACTTGACCTCAGATTCACTGGAATTGTTGGTGAACTTGAAGCTTTGGGCAAAATTTATATTCAAAGGGAGAAAAACCTAAAAATTTCCAGATCTCTCCCTGCCCAATGGGACATTAAGACCACAACTATGCATGTGTCGTGTAATCTTAGTGAAATATCTACCTTTGATCTCTTTTTTGACCTCAAAGAATTTGAGTACGATATAGACAGGAGAGAGAAAGCTAAAGAATATCCCGCTAGGACTACAACCTTAGCCGCTGTATCCAACCGTCGACACAGCATGCCCAGCCCATCAAATCCAAATTACAAGAATGCTGACAGTGACGACGACATCCTGTCACAAGATGAAATGGCCCTCCTCGTGCACAAGTTCAAAAAGTTCATCAAGTAGACTGGAAAGACTCCCTACAGGCCCAAT